>CM074732.1:104952468-105552468 GCA_037367245.1 Phrynocephalus guinanensis | reverse complement strand
CACAGTAAATAGCACTACAGGAGACCATTGAATCAATGAGATTTGATGAGTCAACTCGTCCACATGGTCCATTGATTCAAGAGCCCTATTGTAATTGCCACTTACTTTGACAGAGTTAGTAGCACTTAAAGTTGTCCCATTGGAATCAATTGAACTTACAGTGGAGCTGGCTTACCAAACCCTCATTGATTCAATCAGCCTCCTCTAGTGTGACAATAATCAATAGGATTTTGACTAGCATAATACAGCTTCCTGTGCAACAGGCTCTTTTAGATATGCTGAAAATCTAGGAAATAATTCCAGAAGATACGATCTCTTCCCTAGTTTAAAAAGTGACACCTAACCAACTTCCAACAACATTTGAAGCCAAAATAGGTCCTACCTAGAATTAGCTATCTGGTGGTTTCTGCATTCAGCCTTATGTTTGAATTGCGCAGTATTACTATGAGAGGCTGATAAAAAGGCCATCCTGAGGTGGCAGGAGGTCTACTGTGTGTCTTAGGGAGGCAAAGAGCAGCTGAGTTGGCACTGTGCTGCTAAATTACTGTTGAATGACCAACACCCTCCACTGTAGGCTAATGGTATACTCTTGTGTTTCATCACCATCTCTGTGTGCTGCCATTGACTATGCATTGCCTTTTTGTGTGTGCAGTTGGGGTTCAACAAACCCTGCTGTGGAGGTCAGCCATTTGAGTGTGGCCGATGTACCACACTCCACTTAGTACAGAGTAGTAAAAGGTACAAGCTCACTGTAGCACAGGCCCCCAGTCATCTCACAGACCATTGACCTGTACCAAATTAGTCTCAGGCATCGTTGCCACCAGTCAGGTATCCCAGTTCAATCACTGAGTCCCAGACAAGATGTAACATGGAAAAATAAAATGTAGGTTTATTGAATACAATAAAACGTTAAATGCAGATCCCTTGTGTTAAGTTACTTTCTCAAAGCAGTTCACTCAAATACTGATCTAATTCCCTCATTCAAACTTGACAGTTCCTCACTGTCCTGTCTCTTCTTCAGTGTCTGTGTTTCCCTGTCTTAGCCACATCTTTTTCTGAACTAACTCTATCTCAGGTGGAGCTATTCGAGCACTAAGACTCTGCCTTCACACCCCATATTTGGGCATAAGAACCCTTTATTCCCCCTCATGTACACACATAGACAGTACAAGGGTGAATGCTATATCTGAGAACTTAACTTTATGGGGAAAAGTCCTGAAACGGTGAAGGTTGAAACGCGACAGGAATTAAAGTATTCCAAAATACATATTGTGCTTTGGAATGCTTTTATTAGTTCTTTGTTAGATCAGCTCAGCCATCATGGAATAGTAAGAAAGCAAAGCAAAGCAAAAAGTGTCCTACTCATATACTGGCCCATAGTGTGTAAAGCAATTTTGAGGCAATTTACAATTTAATTATGCAAGCTACACATTTTTCCCTCCTCCCTAGTGAGCTTGTTACTCAATTTATTGACCTCGGAGGGATGGAAGGCTGAGTCAACCTTAAGCTGGCTACCTGAGCCAGTCACAATGGAACTCAGCTCCTGAGTAAAGTCTTTACTGCAGTACTGCAGTTTAAACAGTGTCACAACACTCTTTTTATACAAGTCCTTTCATCAGGTATACTGTTAACAAAAAGGAATTATGAAGGGGGGAGGAGGAGAACCAGTAGATGATGTTGAAGTCATGAAGTCTGCATGAACAGATTATTAGAGTAGAATGTAGAGAATGGGCTGCAGATATTAAAATAATCTGCACCAGGTTTTGTGATGGCTGTTGGTTGCTCCTGTGACCACTCCTGTATTTGTTGGGATGAAGGAACAAGTAAATATTTCAGAAAGGTGATACTGAAATAATGATTGAAGGAAAGTGGAAGAACAGAATCAGGTTTATAATATCATCTTCATGAAGATATGATTCAAAGTAATTATATCATTTGTTTCATGGCAGTGAGCCAACTTCATTCAGAAGTGAAACCTGATGCCTGATGAGAGGCTTCAGTGCAGGATTTGATAGATACGTATCCTGGGGCAATGACTTTAAAGTGTTAGCTATGGGGAGTTTCCAATGATAACTCTGGCTCGTTCTTATGGGTTGACGTAGGAATTTTTTTATAAGTTTGAGAGTTTGGTTAAAATAAACATAGAATGAAGTTGTGTATGAATAAAGCCAATTAGCAAAAAAGAAGAAGCTAAGAGACCAGACTTCCTTTATAGCATAATCACACAAAGTAAAAATAAATGTGTTTTTGTGGAAGTGGCCAATAGAAAAAAAATATGAAATAGTTGGAAAAAGTGACATCTGGCTCAGTTCTGTATACAGTATAGATGAACACGAGACTGTATTGGAAAAAAAATGGTGCCAATGAAAACATTTCCTATGAAACCTAATTGTCTTTGGTAATTTTCCTCTTGGAGGGAGGAGAAATTAATGCAGTTGTCAGTTGTTCTATCCAACCCGTATATAGCTTGCTAAAGAAAATATTATGAGGGACTTTGTTAAAAGTATCATTGAAGTCAAGATATATTATGTCTAACCATTCCCACTGTCTGTCAGGGAAGTTAGGTAGTAAAAAATGAGATAAGATTAGTCTGGCAAGATTTAAATAAATCTGTGCTGGCTTCTAGTTTTTATTGCATTATTTTCAAGGTGTTTGCAGAATGACTGCTTTATAATCTGTTCCAGAATTTTCCTTGGTTCCACAGTTCCTCCTTTCTCCCCTTTGTCAGGGTATGTTAACACTTACCTTCACCCATTCTCCATGATTTGAAGAAAATCTCTCTCTCTCTCTCTCTCTCTCTTCTTTCATATGTATTCATAATTAATACAAGTTAATACAATTAATTAACAAGCTGAATATAAGGTGATAGTTTGTTATGATGGAAGGATGTGTAAATTAACTGACAAATTATTTTATTTATAAACATATTTATATACTGTATCTGTGTATAAATACATAGGTGTAAATTATTTTGAGAAATTGTTATGCAAAAGTCTATATTATATCCTTGTGCCACAGTGCTTTTAGGTGCTTCCTAACAATAAATTATGCATTCTGGATGGAAGGAAGTGAATTAGAATGTACAATGGTCTCCTATACAATAAAGTTTCAAATTATTCTTTTCAGCCATTTAGTTTACAATCTCTGTTGGTGAAGTCATTCAAGATGTTGACTTAGGATACAATCAAGTAAGCAAACTGGATCATGTTGGATCACGTTGGAAAGGGTGATCTTGCTAAGTACAGTTACCGTTAAAGTGACCCTTTTGTGCCTATGCCACCCAGTCCCCAATATTCTAGTTTAGTACCCCAGCCCCCCAAAAACGTCTTGCTGATGGACCAAAGAGATCCAAATTGGATGCAATCCAGGGTCAGCTTAGTTTGCAGTTTCCTGCACATTGTGTAGTTGCCAGAAAACAGCTTGAACGAGACATGCCACAATTGGTCCAGGTTGTGAACTAGATTGCTGCCTGTCTGTATCCTAAGAGTTCAGTTGTGGTGGTATTTTCTGAAAATAAGTCTCTTTTTCATTTGAATGTATTGTTGACACAGTTACTTGTGTATTTTCATGCTTTTTATTGTAGCGTGGGATTAGTGATTCAGCAGTGATTTCAGCTCAGAGACAAAGCAGGCTGGAGACAGCTTCTAGTGAACAGCTCTTTAATCAGGGAGAGACAAGACTGAGGACTGGGGAGAGGGAGTTACATTTATAGGGGCCAGGACTGGCTAGGAAAAGATACATTTTGGAGGGAACAATTACAACCAATCACAAGGCTGCCTTTTGGCGGGAACCAATAGGATTGAAGATCCAAATGCAGCAACTAGAATCAACCAATAGGCCTGTTCCCTTTGGAACAGGAAGGCAGTTACTTCAACAAGCAATTACAGATCAATACATAACACCCCTCCCCCCCTGGTGGGCACAGCACATGTAATCCTTTAGGTATTGTGGGGCCCTGCGACTTCTAGTTGATCTCCTGACTACGGGTGTTGCAGGGGCTTCAGCAGGCAGTGTCTGTGGGGGAGAGTCTACTGTAATAGTTTCGTCTGACACGGAGGGGGTTTCAGACAACTCAGTGTCCCTGATCTGTTCCTCGGCGCCATGAGGACTTGCAGGAGCAGATTCATTTGCAGACGCCACTGGTACCTGCATTCCTGGGGCATCTCCGCTCTGGTCTTGCAGCTGTGAATCATTAATGGGGGTAGTGTCACTCTCAGGCTGCAATTCACCCATACCGGTACCAACTCTACTGGGCACTCTGCGCCTCAGTTGGTCCGCGTGCCTACGCCAGACCCTGCCATCTTCAATGGTCACGTAATAAGAGACTGGCCCAGACGCTCTGGTGATCACCCCTGGCACTCACAGGGGACCTCTGGCATAATTTCTCACCCAGACAAAATCTTCAGGAGCAAAATACCTTGTAGAGTCGCTCTCTGCCTGTGGAGGTGCTCTAGCCTTGCGGTTTGGCATTTTGTCTGGGTGGACATAGTCCAGCACCATCACCAGCCTTCTACCTAGAAGCAGCTCTGCTGGCGACTTGCCCGTAGTAGTACACGGCGCCGCATGCTGCAAGAACAACATTCGGGCAATGTGCGTTGACCAGTCACCCTCCATCAAGCGTGCAAGAGATCCTTTGGCTGTCTGCACCATGCGCTCAGCCTGCCCATTGGATGAGGGATGAAAAGGAGCTGAGGTGACCCCTCTTATGAAATTATCAGCCAGAAATGCCCTGAATTCTTGGGATACAAAGGCTGCTCCATTGTCTGAGACAATGGCCTCGGGCAACCCATGGGTTGCGAACAGCTGTCTCAGCACCTTGATGACTGCAGCTGACGACATGCTGGGAACCATAGCCACCTCTAACCATTTAGAATACGCATCAACGATAACAAAAAAAAAAACTTTCCTTGGAATGGCCCAGCAAAATCTAAGTGCAGCCGGCTCCAGGGAGTCCGGGTCTGCTCCCACCAGTGGACTGGTGCTCTGGCCACTTCTGGGCGCACTTCCTGACATGCCTTGCACGTCCGTACCCATCGGTCAACATCTTGGTCCATCCCAAGCCAC
The DNA here is from genome assembly GCA_037367245.1 of Phrynocephalus guinanensis. Lineage (NCBI taxonomy): Eukaryota > Metazoa > Chordata > Lepidosauria > Squamata > Agamidae > Phrynocephalus > Phrynocephalus guinanensis. The sequence goes on along the minus strand of CM074732.1, from coordinate 105,547,404 downwards.
CATACATAGCACCGGGCCAGCGACTTCATCCTGACCATTCCTGGATGCCCCAACTGCAGTGTATCCAGAACCCTGTTTCTCAGTGGTGCTGGGATGATCACCCTGTCTCCCCATAGGAGACAGCCCTTATGCAGGGATAGCTCATGTTGCCTTGTTGCGTACGGTCTAAAGTTTTCCTCATGCGGGCCACCTGGCCATCCCCTCCCCACCCAAGTGAGCACACGGGAGAGAGCAGGATCTTTCCTTGTTCTCTCAGCTATTTCAGTGGCAGTTACAGGGCCCCCCAGAAATGTTTCCAGCATCATCACTCGTTCAGCTGGGGCAGGATCTGCATCGCACACACCAGGAAGGGGCAAGCGACTTAGTGCATCAGTGTGGCACAACCTTTTTCCTGGAACATGGGTCAGAGTGTACTGGAACACATTCCGGAATATAAACCATCGCAGCATTCTGGGGGAGAGAATCTGCGGCGTTTGTTCGGGTGGAACAATCCTAACAGAGGCTTGTGGTCAGTTTCAAGGAAGAAGTGGTGACCGTATAAATAGTCATGGAACTTTTTAATCCCTGCCACTATTGCCAGGGCTTCCTTGTCAATTTGTGCGTAGTTGCGCTCTGTTGGCGACAACGTACGAGAATAGAACGAGATGGGCTTTTCTGACCCATCCACTTCCCTATGGCTCAGCACAGCTCCCAGCCCATATTGAGAAGAATCACATGCCAGAACAAGAGGTTTCAACTCGTTAAAATGAGCAAGGATGCTCCTGCTAGTCAGCATGCCCCGCAAGGTGTCAAAAGCCTTCTGCTGTGCCTGAGCCCAACGCCACACACTCTTTTTCTTCAATAGTTTATGCAACGGTTCCGCTATTGAAGCTTTCTGAGGTAGGAATGAATGGTAAAAGTTAAGTCCCAGGAATGACTGTAACTCCGTCTTGTTCCGTGGGCGTGGTGCCTCAGTAATGGCTTTAATTTTAGAGTCAGTGGGGTGGATGCCCGTTGCATCAATTTTAAACCACCAAAAATCCACAGATGGCACCCCAAAACTGCATTTTTCCTGTTTCAGCTGCAGCCCCACCTCCTTAAATTTGAGTAACACAGCATGGATACGCCCCACTAGTTCCTGGGGGTCTTTCCCAGCAATCAGAATATCATCAAAAAATGGCAAAACCCCTGCCACAAAACTTAACAGGCGCTCCATTAGCCCTTGAAAAATTCCTGGAGCCACACAAATTCCAAACTGTAACCTGTTCACTCTGAAAGCCCCTTTGTGCGTTACGATCATTTGTGCTTCCGCAGATTGCGGACTCACTGGCAGCTGTTGGTAAGCTTGAGCCAGATCAAGTTTGGCAAAAATTCCCCCCCCCCCGCCAATTTTGCCAACAGCTGTGAGACGACTGGAATGGGGTATGAATTTCCCCTGAGTGCCTTGTTGATGGTACATTTGTAGTCTGCACAAATCCTCACTTCCCCATTCGCCTTAAGGGGTGTGACGATAGGAGTCTCCCACCTCGAAGAATCCACAGGTGAAAGAACTCCCTGTTTGACCAATTTGTTCGGTTCTGCCTCAATTTTGGGTTGCAGCGCAAAAGGCACTCGCCTTGGCTTGAGTCGGATTGGAGCCACCCTGGGGTCCAGCTCAAAGTCAATTGGAGGCCCTTTATAACAACCCAGCTTTCCACTGAAGAATTCAGCAAATTCTTGGCCTAATACCTCGCCCAACTCAGGGGCAGTTTGGACTGAGTTGAGCCCTGTTATACTCAGCCCCAAGGCAGGAAACCAGTCAGTACCCAAAAGACTGGGGCGACTCCCCTGTGCAATCACCAATTTAAGCACGGCCTGTTTCTCCCGGAATTGTACCCTCACAGTATACATTCCTAGAATGTGGATACGGCCCGCCGTGTATGATTGCAAGGTTTCTGGGAATGGCTCCAGAGAGGGGAACTTACCCCCAGGAAAGAGCCCCCTTGCAGTCTGGTCTGAGACAATGGTGAATCCAGATCCGTAATCCACCTCCATGTCGCACGGTCGACCTTCGATCTTCACTCTGATGGATGGTTTGCCCTGCACCGGAAACTGCACGATCTCTCCGTTGATCTCTGTGAGATAATTGCAGTTGTCTAGGAGATGAGTTGTGGTGGATGATCTGTGACGCGTTGATCTAGGTGATTTCGTTGTTGCAGCTGCCACTGACCGACAGACCCGGCCGATGTGTTCTGTCTTACCGCAAGCCCTGCACGTAGCATCATGAAAACGGCAGTTTTTCCGCTCATGGTGTCCGCCACAGCCTGTGCAAGCGCCTCGGCGATCTTTGGGCCGTGCATCCGCCTGACGCACCAACTCGACACCACGGACTGGGCTCTGGCTTGGACTAGCCTCTGGCTCATCCATGGCATGGGCAGCCTCTACCCGCAGCTTTGTGGTCTTGCCACTGGCATTGAGCTCTTCCTGCTCATAATTCTCTGTGGCAGAGGCCTCTTTCAAGGCGGAGGCAAGGGTGACATCTTCCTTTGCCACAATGCGCCTTCGGGCTTTTTTGCTGCAGAGTCCCCCAACAAATTGATTCAAGAGAGTGTCTTCAAGATTTGGGAAGCCACGGTGCTGAGCAAGCTCCCGGAGTCCTGCCAGGAATGCAGCCACAGATTCTCCGGCTTGCTGCTGCCTTTTCTGGCACTCCATCCGCCAGGCCATCTGGGTTTTGGTAGGTGCCAAGTGGCTTGTCAGCCAGGCGAAAATGTCTGTGAGTGCTGTCTCACTCAGCTTTGCTGGCGCAAACAGCGCCTTGGCCAACATGAAGGTCTCCCGCCCACAGCAACTCAGGAACGTGGCCCTTCTTTTGCTGGCATCTGTGATTCCTTGAGCCACCGCGAAGAACTTGAAACGCTCAACATAGTCTTCCCAAGTGTGAGGCTTGGACAGCTGGAAGGGCTCCAAGACCCGTGGACTTTCCATTCTCCAGGCGGGCAGGGTCGCCTTCTAGCCAGCAGGTGAGTCTTGTCTCTGCTGCGATCCGGACTCTGAGTCAGCGTGATGGGCCTCTGCTACTCAGCATTCCGGATCGCACCTTTGTCGCCAGTATTGTAGCGTGGGGTTAGTGATTCAGCAGTGATTTCAGCTCAGAGACAAAGCAGGCTGGAGACAGCTTCTAGTGAACAGCTCTTTAATCAGGGAGAGACAAGACTGAGGACTGGGGAGAGGGAGTTACATTTATAGGGGCCAGGACTGGCTAGGAAAAGATACATTTTGGAGGGAACAATTACAACCAATCACAAGGCTGTCTTTTGGCGGGAACCAATAGGATTGAAGATCCAAATGCAGCAACTAGAATCAACCAATAGGCCTGTTCCCTTTGGAACAGGAAGGCAGTTACTTCAACAAGCAATTACAGATCAATACATAACACTTTTAAAAAGAATTTTCAGGCATTTCCTCAAAAAGATGCCTCTTGAACAATGAAGCAATAATATTTACACTACTATCCATGTCTTTAATGGTGTTATCTTTTTGACTAGATGAACTTCTTGCCAGTACAAACCATTGTCGTGGGTATGGACATATGTTTGTTTTTCTCTCTTTTTTGCAAAAGCAAGTTAAGATTCAAACTTACATTTTTTTATTTTTTTATTTTATTTATTTATTTATTTATTTATTTATTTATTTATTTATTTATTTATTTGATTTGCATACCAATCCCATTAGTGCTGAGGGACTAATCTGAGTGTTTACAATAAAAAGCAACACAGAACCAGAAATAAAAGTAGAAACTGCTAAAAAGTGAACCAATAAAAACTGATGGCACTAGAACAGTAATACAGAAAACTGACATAAACAAAATGAGTAGTCAGAAAGGGGTGGTGTGCAACCCCTCACCCCTGAAAAGTCATGTCTTCAGTAGGCTCCCAAATGTCCACAGGGAGAAGGCCAGGAAAGTGTCTCTGGAAGCTCGTTCCACAAAGATGGAGGCACTACGAAGAAGGCCCTCTTAGGGATGGTTTATGGGCCTCCCTTGGGGTGGCAACCCAGAGAAGCCTCACCTGTGATGATCTAGTGGAAAGGAACGGACATCCTTCCCAACTCTTTATTATAATCCTATATCTGGTTCTTGAGCTTTCTTAGCAGAGTGAAAAAACAAATGTGAGTCATTTTGCAGAGGCCCTGGATTGTAACAGGAACATGATATAATTCACTGAAGAATCTTTTCTTCCAGAAATCAAAGTACCTTCCAAAGAAGCTGATGTTCAAGATCTTACTGCTGATGTACAGTTGAATAAAGGGAATCTTGCAAGTCCTGGCAGCAGATTGCCAACTCATTAACAAGGTGCTGGTTGTGCTGCTAGCTGTGTGGAAATTGGAAATAGGATTCTTGGCCAATCTCACTTTCAAACCTTTAAGAAAAATAAAAGCATTAAAGACTAACAGATTTATTTCAGTTTGTGCTTTCAAGGATGAAGTTCCGTTTCTCAAATATAGACCTTGGAATCCATATAAGTTCACAATAGAATAGACCTCTTTAAAGAAACTCAACTTTTATTATGTTTTTGTTTGAATTTTAACTGCAGCTCTTCTTTATCTCTGTCGTTAGTGTTGTTTTAATTATTTTCCTGAACAGTGAAACAATTTAATGAATGGCCAATTAAATAATTTATTTAATTGATTGCCTTTCAAACGAAGTGCATTTTAAACTAAACAATCTGCATGTATAATGAAAATGTTGTGTGCTCGAATGCATTCTTTTCTGTCCATGGCTTTCAGTGGAACATTTCTCTTCATCAAGAGCTGTGCATGTCAGTATCTGAAGTGTTTGAGTTCAGTGAACTTTACCAAAGCACCTGCTTGAATGAATGTCCCCATTGGTTCCTGAATGTGGACAAAGAAGAAACACTGTTAGCAGAAGCTAAGCTATTAATCCCCTTAACTTTTTAAACTCTTCTTAGCTAACAGGCAGATCACATAGCATGATGGAGCTTCCAAATGCCACAAAACACTAGAGTTAATCAGGCTAATTTGTGCTGTTCTATGGTGCAAAGAGGTTGACTGACAGGACAATGGCGGTTGCCAGTCTTCTTGTGGAGATCTTTGCATCTTTTGTGTATTCTTGAGGTTTGGAGGCCTCATTGTTTTGTTAGTTTTCTTACTGTGGGAAAGGAGTCAAGAAGCCAGTAGAGTAGAATAATCCAACAACAGAGCAGCTACTCCTTTGTGGCTCAAAGACACAGCCTTTAAGGAAGTCAACTGAAGGCAAAAAATAGATGACAGCTGGCCTGATTAAAATGTCATAAGCTTCCCCATTTGTTTTCTTGGGATAATAAAATACCTGCAGAAAAGAGAGGAGAGAAATTTATAGTGCTGCAGATCCACAGATGGTTTGTGCACCTGACTGACATCCAGATTTTATTGGATGCATAGTTGTCTAATCCTGTGGCATGTTGTGCTGTGGACTTCAATGCATGCTCAGCAGCCTGATTGTCAATTAATTAATTCCACGTAGACACACGTTGAATGCAAGTAGAAGTAAATGTGGTTCTTTCTAAGTAAATTTTCTAGAATGTCCATCTGCCATGGTGTACACATATCCCCCAAATTTGTCTTAGTTTTTGTTTTGACATAGTCCTATAAAACAGGAAAGACATTTTTAAAATGTATGGCGTACCAAGGATTTCTTGGTGCATTTGAATCACTTGTTATATAAAATTATTTAGCTGAAGTGTATTTTACTGACTAGTGGAAAATTGCCATTTAGTTGGCTGCTTTTCAGCAGGTATCAGCTCATCCTCCCAAAGAACTGCAGATTTGTGAAAGATACATGGTCTAAGATTTTGGAACAGATACATGATCTAATATTTAGAACTGTTCATATCCAGTTCCAAATTGTTATTTTTTAAATATTTCAAATGGAACTATATAGTCTATGAGTATTTGCCTGGAATGTGTCATTCTAGAAAATGACTGCTTTGTGGCTTTTGCCTGTACTCAAAGTAATAAATGTAGAGGCTGTTAAACTGTAATTCTTACCCCAGATAGACGGTTGAATCTGTTTATGTTGAATCTGAGTCTGTTTATGCTGGATCTGTTTCTATTGTGATTGTGCTAGCATTGGAGTCTAGTGGATGGTGCTCCTCATATCACTGCAAGGTACTGTACTCCACAAATTGCTTCCATACTTATCCACACAATTACAAATACCCACATCATTTAAAGAATATGTTTTCCTGCTTTGGTTTCCTTTTATTAAAAAAAAGTATTGAAGGAGAGGTTAGAATCATTCAACTAGAGGGCTTTCCTTTTTTGTTCATTGGCTTGTGAATGAGTAATACTAAAAAATTAATATTTATTCTTTCAACTACTGCATCCTACTGTTAGAGCTTTTAATTAATAGAGGGGTGTTAAAGGAATGTGCATCAGAGCAGACCTAATTCACCTTGACTGGGAATCATCAGTGCTCTAGAATATACGAGAGAATGCACCGTGAAGTAAGATGTTGTATGGCGTATATGGAGATATAAATGGGTTGGGTTCTTGAATATAAAAGCATCAAAAATTCTGTTGTAGAACTGAGTTGGATAGGAGAGCTTTGTGTTCCTTGGCAGGCCTTTTATTTTTAGAGATGCCCCCTGCCTATCTGGTAAGTCACAGTATAGCTCAAAATGACACATGCCCTGCCTGAAAGGTAAACAATCTTGAAGTACATATCGAAAATAGATCATCTAAATGTAAGGTACAGAGAACATTAACACACCACTTTTGCTGTTGTTGTTTTGACAGAAGGAATGAGCTGCATGAATAAAGATCATGGCTGTGCCCATATTTGCAAAGAAGCTCCGAAAGGAGGAGTGGCCTGTGAATGCAGACCTGGGTTTGAACTGGCCAGAAACCAGAGAGACTGTATTTGTATGCAACATTCTACACATACTTATGGTTTCTCAAAGCGAGCAAGTAGCTCTCTCTCTCTCTCTTTCTTTCTTTTGTTACAAGGATGATGTTGTGAAAATGAATATTTGTTGAGTAAAAAGTTAAGTTCAACAGCTGACTTTTTTCACTGTAAAAATTATCACTTAATTTTGGCTCAGAGCTGCATTTGATAAATGTCATGCATGCAGCCTCTATTCCATTATTTGTAGATCATAGAGCCGTAGTCATTCTTACAGCAGAACTTTGTTTACTCCAAGCCAAGGTTATTTGTTAAGAATTCTGAAGACCCCATGTTTCAATTTATTTATTTATTATTTAAAATATTTTCCCTAAAAAGGATCCAAAGACACATTGTTTCAAGACAGTGAGAGCCAAGAGGGAAGGGTAGGAAAGCTATAGAGGATCTCTATGGGCGTTTATACACGACCCCTAAGCTCCGCTGCAAATGGCTGCAAGGTCCGGACCTTAAAAATGTTTACCCCCCAGCTCTGGACTTTGCAGACAATTAAGTGCGACCCCGCCCACTTTAGCAAGACCAAACAGCAGTTTTCTTGTACCTGCTTTTTGGAGGTGACAAATATTTGATCCGGTGTAAGGATAGTGAGTGCGGGGCTCTCCTGGCTTCTGTTTGTTCTTTTTTTGTGCCCCGCCCCTTTAAGAGATCTGAATGCTGCCCGGAACAAAACGGAGGTAAGAAGGCATTCTTTTCTTTCTTTTTTCTCCCTCCCTCACGCAGCCAGCAACCAGGAAGTGCGGAGGGGGGTGGGGACAGAGGAAGAGCGAGGAACCCCTAAGATCTCTGGTCCGAATTTAAGTGGCCAGCGGATCTTAGGGGTCATTTAAAAAGGCCCTATGTCAGGCTACAACTTCCAGAATACTTAACAGGAGTTGTAGTCCAACCATGTTAGGAAGATTGCATGTTGTTTACTCCTAATGTCAGGAATCAGTATATTTTATATTTATGTGCATTGACTCACAGAAAGAGGAGCTTTGGGATCTGTTTCATATCTGTTTATCTCTGCTTTTCTTTCACATTCAACTACAGTGGTACCTTGTATAAAGGAATTAATTTGTTCCAAATGAAATTGTGTTAAACAAATTTTCCTTTATACAAATTTCCCATAAGTATGCATTGAAAATGGAGTAATCCCTAATTGCTACCATTTTTATATTGTACGGATTCACCCCATAGACCATTCTGTTAAGCAAATTTCCTCTAGCTCTGTAATTTTTATGTTGTACAGATTTTATATTATACAAACCATTTGTTATACAAGCATCAACTGTATTAGGTTTGAATCCTGTAGCTAGCGCAGCTCTCTCATGAACAATATTAAGGAGCTGATGCAGGAGGAATAATTCCTTCTCCCCTCCTATAGCCCCTACATTCCCGGAAAACCCAACATATGTTCTCTGGAAGGCTGGAAAGCTCTTTAGAACAGGTTTCCATGTACCAGAAATGGCTGAAGGTTTCTACACAACTTTTGGAAGCAAGTGCTGTAGTGCTCTCCTAGGTTGTAAACCTGAAAACTTGCCCCAGAGGGTTTTCCAGCTCCTGGAAACAAGCTGTGGAGGTTCTCAAGGCATACGTCAGCTGCAAAAGAGAGAGGGATTCCCTTACTCATAGACATTGCTTCTCTGTGTGCTGAGTGTCTTAATATATTCATTTGTTATTTTCTTTGCTCATCTCCCTCTCAGCACTTAGGGATGCTGTGGGTTGCTCTCCGATGGTACTATGTGCTATTGCCTGTACCCTTTTTAGCCATAACAGTAATGACCCTTGTTGGATATCGTAATATGAACACATTTACAGTATAAAATTTTCCTTTCTCTGAAGGAAGAACAAACTTGTAAGTCCAAAAGGTACTGCAGGGCTGAATAAGAAGCTAATCTTTTAGGTTTTTAACTGTAGTTTACTTAGTGCTGGCTTCCCTAAATAGAAGATACATATTTTTTTTCTCCAGCACTGAATTGTGTTGTGATTTAAGGTGACATTCTTTAGAATATTAGGCTACAGTTCTATTACCCTTTGCTTAGCAGGAAGTGCTGGTTCAATGTGGTGATACTTGGGGTGCAACTACATTATGAAATAATATTGGAAATGCTTCAGCATTGGGTCAGAGTGGTCTTATTATTAGTTTGACTACATGATGTAGAAGTCAGTGCATTCAGACCAGAATTCCCGTACTCTGCATCTACAGTTCCCCCCCCCCTTTGCTGCTGGGGCCTCTGCTTTTCTGACAGCGAATCCATTCATATTGGTGTGGGAAGTATGATCACTTCTGCCCTTTTAGAACCATTAGAGACATGGCAACAGGGAAACTGGGTGCTATGTCAATCTTCTCCTCCTGACACCTGGTGCCGGGGTTTGTTTGTTCCCTTCCCTTCCTGATTCTTTCCCTCCCTCCTTTTTTCCCATTTAAAGGCTTGCTGTCTTTTAGACAGTTACTTCACGTCCTTCCTCTTTCTGAGTTGACGTTCATTTTGTGATCACGTCGCTTGCGGTCACATGGTCTTGTCCCAGTACTGTCCCTGTTCCCGTGTACCCATGGGCGTGATTGATGGTACCGTGATGACTGTTACTGCATGTCCTTGTTTCGTGACAACATCTGAACTTCTCAGCCTTTGTTCTCGGGTTGTTTTTTTTGGTCTGACCTTCCGTTTTTCGATCTTTCGAATCTCCTCAACTTTGCCTTCAATGCGTTACGGAGCTAAGTTTGAGGCATTTGTCTTTTAATCTCTCTGCACTGTGTTGCTAACTCCATAGGGCAGGCCTGCCCAAAGTCCGGCCCGGGGGGGGGGTCAAATCCGGCCCATCAGGCCATTCTGAGTGGCTCACGGCTGGCTGGCCCGCCCCTCCCTCCCCCTCCTTCGCCCAATGTTTATTTTTTATTTTAAAAAAATCTTCCGCCAACACTGACACCACTGGGAAGCTTGTGGGGCTGGGCTGGCCGGCCGGCCAGCCATTGCGCGGGCAGCTGCCACCAGCACCACCGGCAACCATGTGAGGCTGGGAGCGTGCGTGGGGGTGGCGTGCGGGCGGGCCGCCGCCACCAGCAACAACGGGAACCTTGTGAAGCTCGGGGCGTGGGCGGGCTGCCGCCACCGGCACCGCTGGGAACCTTGTGAAACTCGGGAACACCAGCACCGCTGGGAAGCTTGAGCGGCCGGAGGTCTGCTGCCGCCGGCACCGCAGGGGAATGTGTGAGGGTGGGCAGGCCAGCGGGCCTCTGCCACCACCAAGGAGCTTTGGGGTGGGCTGGTGGGCGAGCCGTCGCCACTGCTGGGGAGCTTCCGGGCGTGCAAGGTCACACAGATCGCCTCTTCCAAGGGGTGACCTGTGGCCACGGCTCCCTGTGCTTCCTTTGGTCCCCACCTTCCTTCTTTCCTCCCTCCCTTGTTCCCCACTTTCCTTCCTTCCTCTCTTGGTTTCCACCTCCCTCCCTCCCTCCCTTGGTTCCCACCTTCCTTCCTGCGGGTGGGGTTGCAAGGGGTCAGTGGGTGGGGCTTATGGGTCAGTGGGTGGGGCTTGCAATGGGGTGGCAGGGTCAGGGAGCAACCGGCCCCTGACACATTCTCAGCCACCAAATCTGGCCCTCCTTACAAAATGTTTGGGCACCCCTGCCATCGGGAATGTACTGGCGAATGGCACTTCACACTCCTGCCACTATATGGAGAATGGCACGTTGCGTGACGAGCCATACCTCACGGGCACTCTTCTCGAAACGAGAAGCAAGACAAGCAGATTCCCAAGCCCAGGGAGGGGTATCGCTCATCACACTTAAATCCCAGTTCAGGGGGTGTGGTCGAGATAAACTCCCGTCGTCACGCAATGGACGTGCGGTAAGATTTCCTCGTACTGGTCCCAAGTGGGACCGTGAACAGCGATGAGAGGGACATGAAGTAACAGCCTTAGTACTGGGGCAGTCAGGTCATCAAAGAGAGAAAGAAAAAAGTGAGGAATTGACTGAGATCCCTTTCTCTGCAAACTCCTGTGTGCTTTGCCTGAAGTAAATTAATATGGAAATCAATACAATTTCATGGAAGGTCAATCCTTCTATATGCTTCTACCCTAAATTCTGTGTAGACACTAAAACTGCTTATTAGTTTTTATCTTGTTTAGGTAAGAAGAGCTCCTATTCTTAAATAAAGCATTCCAAGAAACATAGCTTGATAAATTCCTGTTGTAACTTTTTTCCATTGGCAGATCAGATATAAATTCATCCCATTAATATGTAATAAATAGTATAATTGATGTAATGACATTACATTATCAAATAGTTAAAAGCAAAAAATCCACTAAAACCCTTTTATATCTCCATGCTGCTCCTCGTTATAATTAAGTCTGGTTTGGGAGTTATGTCAAAGTGCATATCACAGCAGATGATTCCTAATTTTTGTTTATTTTTGTTAACAGCACTTATAGACCTTCCAAATGGGTAAAAGATAAAAATTGTAGATACAGAGGTTTTTAGGCAATGGAAATGCTTCTGCAGCTCAACTGCATATTTTTCTTTCAGTAACTTGCAACCATGGGAATGGTGGATGTCAGCATACATGTGAAGATACCGATGAAGGACCTATTTGTGGTTGTCATCCAGAATATATTGTACATTCCAATGGAAAAGCCTGCCTTGGTAAGCAAGCACTTGAATTCTTTTCTATTAGTTAGAGAGTCATAACAAACTTTATGGTGACACCTCTTTAGGAGATTAAATTATTTATCTAGCCTACCACAGTGTTTTTCAGTTCTGCAAGTTGCCAATTAGTTTATCAGTTTTGTGATGATTGGTTATTGAGAGGTAAGCACAAGCTCCATTTGCAAGTTGATTTTGCAAACATAACAGTCTGGAGGACTTTAAATTGTGGAGGTAGCATTTTATCTAATTTCATCCTAAGTGTAAACCGTTAAAAATATTTTTTCACCATTTCTGCGTGAGTGGCTTATTTCTATGATCTTTGCTTTAAAACGGATGAAAACCCAAATTGTACCTTTGATTATAAGATATCTTCTGAACTGTCAAAGCTAGTCTAAATGTTTGAGATGGGTGGGTTTAGAGAGTGGTTCTACATGCAAACTCCTAAGCCCAACTAAAATATATGCACAACAAACAAACAAAGAAACAAAGAAACAAAAAAACAAAACAAAAAGATTATGCGTTGAGTCAACACTTAAGTAAATTCCGTTGATTTAATGTGTCTATTGTAATTGGGACCATCAAGTAGAATCATGCCATATTATTTTATTATGTTTTTATTACAAAGAGCTTTGTGGCTCAGAGGTTAAACTGCTGTACTGCAGTTTCATTTTGCTTGTGACCCAGGATTCAATCCCGGATAGCTGGTGCAAGTTTGACACAGCATTCCATCCTCCAGAGGTTGGTAATATAAGTGCCCAGCTTGCTGGGTGTGGGCAATGTATAGTCTGCCCAGAGAGTGAGTTAAGTGCTATGGAGCGGTATATATCGCAGCAGAGTTTTATTTTTTATTTGACTTCTACCTCACCTTTTCCCAGAGAAAGAACTAGGATTCCAATAGGCTTACAACAAAATTAAGAGAAAAAAATTAGGTAAAATCCAGTTCTGACTTTTCCCCCCAAAACTACAATGTTAAAGCACAATTAAACAAACTATAATACAAGTGGTACCTTGTATAAAGGAATTAATTCGTTCCAAATGAAATTATGTTAAGCAAAATTTCCTTTATACAAATTCCCATAGTAATGCATTGAAAACAGAGTAATCCCATTTTTATGTTATACGAATTCTCCCCATAGGTGATTATGTTAAGCAAATTTCCCCTATCTCTGGAATTTTTTATGTTGTACAAATTTTACAAGCTGTTTGTTATACAAGGGTCCACTGTATTTAAACACTATTGAATTAAAAAGCAACTCAGCATTAAATTCTTCTCAGATAAGTTGAGGATCATAATATACATTACAGAGAGGCTGTCATTGGAAGTGGTGCTTCCATAAGTGATTTAATTGTTTGCTTATTCTAGAATGAAGTTACTTAGCTTTGTTGAGACCATTGAAATACTGAAAGTTACTTGAACATAGGGCTTGTGTACACGGGATCCTTTGAAGTGTGATGGTGCAGGCTAAATAGGGTTGCTTGGTTTTGGGTTGAAACCCAGTATGCCATTGTGAGCCTTGTACAAAATAGCATCCTCACCTCAAGCAGCTCTATATTGTCTTCCCACCTGTAACAGCAAAACAAAAACAAAACAAAAACCAACACACCAAAAACCTTGTTTCTTCCCACTCTTTGGGGTGGGAAGATTTCAATTTTTGTTTATTTTCTGTAAATGATTTAGTGTATCAGCACTGTAAAACTGCAGTTTTAAAAGTACCTTCTATATATCCTTTGCTTCATGGAGCAGATGTAGTGTTTCATGAAAACACTCTTGACAATTGAAATAGTTAAGCTCTCTTCTCAAGCCAAAATATTGGCCAATGGATTATGGAAGGCAAAGGCTCACTTTCATTCATTTCTAATGGTTGCACACACTTGAAACCAACCAAAATAGAGCATGTTTACCTGTACAAAAAAGAAAGTAGAAGCCCCCTGACAGGGATCCAGAAATATGGAGGTGAGAATGCTTTGGGCATAGGCTGGTTCGATCCAGCAGTTATGCCATCTGATCGCTAGGGGGGGGGGGAAGAGTTCATCTCCACATTGGACCAGACAGTGAGGCAAACATCCATCCAATCATGCTCTTATTTGTCTATGCCTTTCTCTCCAAATGAGACTCATAGTGAGACTGAATAAAAATACAGTTAAAACATGTAGATATTATGACACAAATAAAGCCTTTTTAAAACACACCAAGAAATAAATTAAAATATTGTACCTACATAGTAGCAAGCCACATCCTCAGCAGCTGGTCAATTGCCAAAGGCCTGCCTGAATTAAAAGGCTCTGTATGCATCAGTGCAAGGAAAGCAGGAAATGGAGAAGTCTAACTTCCTTTTATACGGGCTCCCACAGCCTGGGAGTTGCTAGTGCAAAAACTCTGCCTCATATTCCTACTCTATCTACTCTATATTTCAGGATAGCATTGTGGTGTTTACGTATGTGATAAAAAATGCATGAGAGGTGTCTGAACTGATTGGTGGGCTTGTAGACCAATGAGGAAGTCTGGGGAGTGGTCTGAGAGGATTTAAGGCACTGCTCAGCAGTGTTTGAGGCAGATAGGGCTAAAGGACAAATAGAGTTAGATAGGGAACTACAGAAAGACCTACATTTGGAGAAAGAGAATCTGACAGATTCTGAGAGAATCAGATAGGGTCTGGCAGCATCTAAGAGAAAGACAGACAGTTTTAAAGAAGAGATGGGATTTTTAGAGTGTCTATGAAGAAAACTAAGTGTTTAGAGTTTGTAAATGTAGGAACTGGGTGTGCATGTATTCAGCTTTATTAGTGATCAAACTTGAGTGGGTTTGAGCTATATTTTTTTGTTTATACTCCAACATTAATGATTTTGATCCTACTTTGTAATCAATAAACTTATTTTATTTTTATTCAACTTAAAAATAGTCTGAAGCATTTAATTTACTAGCGAGGCCAGTTGGTGGCAGCGGAAGAGGAAATTTGGAAGTAGTGTTTGTCAATAGCCTGTGAAAGGGCCAGGGGCAAACATGTTAATACTACAAGCATAACTGAAAGGCCTCATTTAAAAGCACTGACACTAGACTTGTAGGGGAGAATAAGGTTCCTCAGATAGCCTGAGGCAAAGTTGCACAGCTCCATAGATGGATACAAAAATGAGTGTCGATCTAAGTAGCATCAGGTGAGCTGGGGGAGAACAGCACTGAAAGAAATCTGAAAAAAAATGGTAGCCTTAAACTTGTGCTTGACAGAATGAAGGTTTTTTTTTTTTTTTTTTTGGCCAGATTAAATATCATAGAGCACTGAAAATCATCCAGCATAGCTACACAATAGGTATAAATTCTGGACACAAGTCACTACAAGTTAAGGAATCACCATAGAAATTGTTAATTGCACACTGAGTTACACAACTTTTAGCAGTAAATAAAATATTGTACTTTTAGCGTGAGGCATAATACCTTTCAAATTTTTGTTGTTTGTGTTAACTGGCATAACTAGGCCCGCATCTAGTCTTCTTAAGGGAGGTTGTATAAGTAAGCTGTTCAAGGGCATGCTGCATCTCATTAACCCTGGGGTAAATTTCTAGGAAAAATATATTCTGCACCCTATGGTATTTCTTTGTGCCAAAATAAAACTTCTGCCTTCCTGTCAATCATCAGCCAGTTTGTGTCTTTCCTTTTCTATAATGTAATATAAAACAGACACCTTTTTCTTTCTTAACTTACAGCTCAAGCAAATGTGAAGCATTCAGGGGTAAATGATGGAAAAACATTGAAAGTTATCAGTTACTTTGAAAATATGGTGGATAGTTATTTCCAAAAGCATATATTCCCTAGAACAGCCATTTTCACTGGGGGGGGGGGCATATTGCCACCCCCTCATTAGGGGACCCTGGCACATTTGAAGGGAACCATAGACTGGAAACATTATTCTGATTCATCCTATATTTCTTTCATATTGTGTTTATGGATGTGACCAAAAAAAGATGAGAACGGCTAGCCTAAAACGTTATTTCCACAGCAATGGTCATTTTTCTTCTTCTTCTTCTTCTTCTTCTCCATTTTAAAGAGAGAGAGGAGACGACAACAGACATCTCTGAAAACAATGCTACCGCAGGAGCAGATGTAGACAAGCGAGTGAAGCGACGGCTGCTCATGGGTAAAAAAAAAAAAAAAAGCTCAGTTCTAACTGACACGCGTGGCTTTCCTGATCTTGCTGTGTGAAATTCTATTTCCTAATGTGTGTTTTAACTTGCATGGGCCTTAGTTGAAACTGGCAGCATCACTGAACTTCCTGCCTCTTCACTCTCTCCTGAAGCTCTCTATACCAGATGAAATCTGGTTCTGGAGAATTTGTCCCCTCAATGAGATTGCTTTTGGGGGTGCAAGGGTGAGGGCTGCATTGAGAGGGAGATTCTCTTTCCCCATTCCCTTTGGACTCTGCAATTTCACCTGTGGAAGACCAGCATTTTATGTATTACCTGTGAATGACAATAAAAGGGTGGCTTTTTGCCAGGTGGGCAGTATAGAATTTGAATAAACAAACAAACAAATAAATAAATAAACAAACTCCTATCTACTTCAATGTTTGGTATGGAATGCTCTTGAAACTGCTGATTGGCATTCTCTTTGTGGAGCCTGCGTGAACCATATACATCGTGTTCCTCCCTCCTTTTATGAACTGCCATAGAAGCATGCAAATGCATATGTCTCTGCACAGAGAATTGGTTCCTTTCCCTGTTAAATGCAACTGCTATTTGCATCCAGCACAGACTGCCTTAAAGAATGAGGTCATCTTTTTCAGAAAGGTAGCTACCAATAATGGAAAATCTGTCATAACGAGCAAGTATTTCTTCTCAGTTAAATTAAGAGGAGTCAGTCTCTCTGTTCTGAACTGCGGGGGAAGGAAAAATCAACTTCTCTTGAAAAAAGTGAATTTAAATATACAATACTGAATTTATTTTCTTATAATATTGGTATCCCTGACAAAGAGTTTTCTTAAATGCTATAGAAACTCTATAGTTCTTCGACTATGCCTGAGTGCCTTATAGAGATGGAAGTTTGAGGGCTATTGCTAGTCTGCCTTGAGGGAAGAAATAGCCGGGCAATGTGACCATGGTTATAGTTTTGTGAAAAAACTGGAGACTAAGCTTGGGTTACACTCAAGTTGACAATATACAGACTGGTCTGTCTTTTGTATCATCCTGGGACTTGGGCACTGCTCTCTTGTGAGTTTGTTGCATGTGACAGAAAGGGGAAATGTTCCTTTTCTTTAAAATATGTCACATGCTTCCTGAATTTCTTGTTTACCAGTGGAATTTTACTCTTTGGAAGCTTTCCAGAAGTTTGCTTTTCCTTGTGAACTAAAAGTTTGCTTTTTCTTGTAAACTAAATGGATGAGAAGCACACACATTGTTTTGAAGGGGAGTTAAAAACAATGGGAGTACTGCTGCTGATGCAACAAACAGAAATGGAATGATGTGTGGCTACTGGTAGGTTCAGAGGATGACAGAGGACTTCTCATACCCTGAATATTTTCCCGATTTATGGCAATTTAAATTCTATAGTTGCCCTGTCCTACAGCATAGAGAATCCATCTTTTGATTCAAAGACTTTTACCTATCTTTCTGCTAATTATGGTTGTTCTCTCCTTATATTTCCACAACATGTTTAGGCCAATGGTGATTATATGTTTAAGCAAATTTTATTTGCCATTTTTATATCAATTCATCTGACTTCTAATCAGGTGTTCCCTTTTATTTGAATGAAGAGGGTGACAGCATTAAATTTCATGCTGCATCCCTCAGTGAGTGTAGTTAACTGTCCACATTGTTGTCACGTCTTTTGTTGTTTTTTAAATGTTGAAGCTATTTGTGTCTGTGTCCTGACACAGAATTCACGTGTTAGAATGAAAATGATTCATCTGGGTGAGAACAAATCCCACCTGCTAACTTTTGACTTCCCTTCTAGTGTTTCATTTTGGAAATACAAGGTTTTGTTTTCCTTCTTCAGAAACTTGTGCTGTAAATAATGGTGGCTGTGATCGTACTTGTAAAGATACCTCAACAGGTGTTCACTGCAGCTGTCCTGTTGGATTTACACTCCAGTTTGATGGGAAGACTTGTAAAGGTACCATTCAAACCTTACACACACACACACACACACACACACACACACACACACAGAGAGAGAGAGAGAGAGAGAGAGAGAGGGGGAGAGAGAGAGAGAGAGAGAGAGAGAGAGAGAGAAACTACTATTTGCAGGTGACTCTTGTGTAGCATCTCAAAGAAAGGCATCACTTTCTGACACAAGGATAGGCAGCTGTGTCCTTTGACAGTCTCTTGGATGCAACACTATAGTTGTTCACCACTAGCTTGCTGCCTAGAACTGCTGGGATTTGTACTCCGAAGAGCATCTTGATGGCCAAAGTTTCTTGTTTAATGTGATAAGCCATTCAAACAGAGAAATCTTAGTTCTGATTTACCCTTAGGCCCTTTTGGTAATCTCTGTTCTCAAAGCAATCAAAATGTTCAAATAAAGAAATTGCATTAGGGATGAGCAAATATCACTGTATGATGTCTGCTATTAAGTCAGTTTGTTCAGAGATGCTAGGCAAGTAGATCAAATGACTAAAACTAAGGACCAGCAGAGTTCTGGCTAGCTATCAAAGAAACTGAATGTTGCCTTTGTGTCATGGAAGCGAAGATGCTGCAATGGACCTCTAGGATCACACAAAAGGATAATGTGCGCAATGATGACATCAGAGTAGAATATAGCATTGCACCAATCGCTGACAAGATACTCAAAGCCCGACTATGTTGATTTTGACATATCCTCTGTGCCGATGAGGAAGCTGTGGCCAAAAAGGGTCTCAACCTGCAGGTCAGTTGATCCTGACCGAGGGGACGTCTGAAACAGTGCTGAATGAACACCCTTGAGAATGACATGAGGTTGTCCCAGGTATAGAATAGCAGACCCCACCATCACGTGGGACAAACGTGGAGGAGGAGGAGGAGGAGGAGGAGGAGGAGGAGGAGGAGGAGGAGAAGAAGAAGAAGAAGAAGAAGAAGAAGAAGAAGAAGAAATGCATGGTCACACACTTGCCTTTGATAAAAATGGGAAAGATTAATTGAAAGGATACACTCACTGCAAGAGCAAGACTATTGGGTTTTAGGAACCAGGACAGGATTGTGAGAGCTTCAGGGTACCATAAGATAGATTTCACTCTTGGAAAGATGTAGGGGTAAAGGTTAAGCAAATTTGGGGGATGGGAGGAAGAGAAAGGGCCACAGAAGAAGGGGTAAAAGGTTAAGGAGGTAGAAACATTTTCCAAAACATGACAACTAATCATTCTGCTTGATCCCAATAGCAAAAAGAGAGGTAATATTAAGGAAGGTGGAGTCTAATATTCACACAGTCATTTGGGAGTGGATGCCTTATGCATTTGGCCAAGGTTTTCTGCTGTATTTTCTTACGAAGACATTAAGTGCCCATTCAGGTGCTACAAATACTTGCACTTATATTTATTTATGTGTCTTGGCCAAAGTCCTATGAAGGAATTTAGTAAAACGGGAAGTGGGCAGGTGCAGAAAAGAAATTGAGGACTGAACTTAACCTACTGCAGTCATTTGTACTAACTGGATCATCAGGGGAAAGTCTGCACCAAGTGACTGGGCCCCTGGCCATAACTAATTTTTTTTTAATACTCCCATGCTGAGCAGAAAAGGGATAGAGAAAAAGATGGTAATTTTTAAGAAAAAGAGTCTGAGAAGATAATATGGGGTTCTGAAAAATATATTTCCTTGGATCCATTAGAACTACTCTGAAGAAGAGCTTGGGAAGAAGTAATATCCTGTTACTGCTGCTGCTTGAAGGGAGAGGTCTTTTTTAGGTGGCGCATGGAATCAGAAAGGGCAATGTCTCTGAGGTACCAGGACGTGGACTTCAGGTTAAAAGTGTAATGAAGCCTGCTAGCAGAGAGCCCCGGATTCTGTGACTCAAAATAATTTTCATTTCAGCAGAATTAAACTAAGCACGAATGCCTTCGGACTTTTTGGAAGATACCTTGATAAAAAGAAAGAAAGGAGCTTCATAATTTTGCTCTAAGAGGCTATTAGCAAGCAAGAAAGTTAACACCAATAGTGGGACACATAGTGGGACAGAAGGGCTGATTTGAAAGAGAATTGTGTTCTTTTATTTGTACATATCCAGGAGGAGAATGTGAAACAAATACTGTACGGGCAACTAAGGGTTTCTAATCAGCTCTTAAATCTGAGCAGCCATTTAAAAACAGTGCATGAATACATTTTGTAATCTAGTGGCTTTCAAATTTAAGATAACTTTTAGGCATCTATGAAAAGAGAAGATCAAGATCCTTATTTTCCATCCATCCATCCATCCATCCATCCATCCATCCATCCATCCATCCATTATTGTGTTTGTTTTTTTGTTTCAGATATTGATGAATGCCAGGCTGGTAATGGTGGATGTGATCACTTCTGTAGAAACACTATTGGTAGTTTTGATTGCAGCTGCAAAAAAGGCTTTAAATTATTAGCTGATGAAAAATTATGTCAAGGTATGTTGCATGGAGGAACAATAAAATTAAATATTGCTTAAAAGGTTTGGAAATGTAGATAATATTGTGTTGTTAATAGCTATAAATAATATTCTAGTTCTCTTAATAGCTAAATGCCAAAACATCAGTTGTGGTGTTGAAATAATATGTACAGTATTTCTAACTTACATGATAGAAAGGAAGTTATCCATTACACACAACTGATGATGATGATGATGATGATAGTGGTGGTGGTGGTGGTGGTGGAGTGGGCTAACAACAGTCCAAACTAAACACATGTACATCATAAATTAAAGAGAATTTGATAATCAACAAAATTACCAAATAGTTACAACTGAAAGTGAATCACATAAAAATAAGCATTATAGGTTAAAATTAGTATTGGCTGAGTTTCTGCTATGCTATCTTGGTAGTGGCTCTAGAAAAGTCTGACTAAAGAGCCAAGTTTTTAAAGACCGTTTGAAAGACTCCAATGAGGGGGCTAAGTGGATCTTGGACACAGGGATACTTTTTAAACAAAGCAGGGCTTTTTAAAGAAGAAGAATAAAGTGCCATGGCTGGGGGTATTAAGAATGCCAGGAATTTGCAAAAATACTCCCCCTCCCCACACTGGCACATTCAGCCTTTGAGCTGGGTGTTACTCACGCTTGTCCTAATGTTACCTAAGATGTTCATAGGAGAAGCCTTGGAAGTTTTCCCTTGATCTTTTTCCCCCTTTTTTTCCTTGATGATTTTTTAAGAGACAAGGATGGAAATGCTGATAGAAACCTAATGATGATCACAAATGGATGTGTGTGCTATCTGTCTGGAGTTTAAACCTCTGGGCTATACAGAATATCAAGGAAAAGATCTAGGACTTGGACCCTAGGTTTAGAGCAGTCCCTCAACAGATTTTGTCTCCTACAGTCACTCTTGCTAGCAAAATTGTGGGTGAGATTATTCATTCCCATCCTTTCTGAAGTCACACACACACACCACACTGCTCCACAGTTTCCTAGTCCTCTGGAGCTAATTTTTTTGGGGGGGGGTGCGCTGAACTTCAGAGAGAGAGAGAGAGAGAGAGAGAGAGAGAGAGAGAGAGAGAGAGAGAGAGAGAGAGAGTAGAAAAATGCCTCCCTTCCCTTATGTTACAAAGATACCCATTGAGGAGATGATCACACTGACAGGAGAATTGTTAGGATCCAGGGCTAGATATTGAACGGTAGCAGCAATGTGAAGCACAAAGACAGTGTCATTTTAGGGTCAAAGTAGACGTTATACACAGAAGTTACTATTCTCACTCCTTCCTTTAAAGTGAAAAACTGTCTGCAGAATGTGGGTGGTAGCAGTCTCCCCCCACCCCCCGCTGATGTTGCTATAACCTTTTCTCAGGCATAACTTGTGTAACAGGATTTAAACTAATAACTATTGAACAGGCTCAAGTGGCAAAACTTCCCTTTTTAGAAAATGTTTGCTACCTATCAGTGAATTACCCTTCATGTGCCAAAGCCCTTGTGTTTCTCACCAGTGAGTAGTCTTGGCACAAGACTGAGTAAGTGTTACAGAAACTGGAATTTGAGTCATGAATTGATCTATAAAAAGTGTTAAATGAAAAGAATTTACTGTTTTTCTGTTGAATTAGTTTACCTTTTTATTAACTAATTTGCTTTCTGTCATTTAATAAAGCATAAAAAGTTATTGAAAGCAGCATTTTCCTGCTCTTTGACTTGCAGCTGTTGCTGTACTAATTACTTTGTGCTTTCAGCAAGTCCATTTTTTAAAAGAAAAGTAGAGTTTAATCTCTATTTTTCATACAGCTTTCCTAGTTCATAAATTGCCTTTCAACATGAAGTGAAATCATAAGTATCCCTTTAAAATTGCAGACATTGATGAATGCTCGTTTGAAAGAACATGTGACCATATATGCATCAATCATCCAGGCACTTTTGAGTGTACTTGCAACCAAGGTTACACACTCTATGGCTTTACACACTGTGGAGGTCAGTATATATAATATTACTGAAGACTTGATTACTGAGGTGTTGCTTCCTTAATCTTAACATCAAAATGAAACATGTATTTTAAACCTGGTGCTGTAGATCTTTCCAATGCTTTATTTTCTCCTTTTTCCATAGTAGGGAGTAGAAGTCTGAATTTGCATGTATCAGGTTTTTGTTTCAACAGCTTTCCTATCTTACTTTTATTGGAAAGTAAGAACAAACCGTTGCATTCAACATTTGGGTACTATTAACTGAATTTTGTAGGATTTTTACCTGGAAAACACAAATTGGTTCCTCTTCTTAACGCACACATTTGAAGTTCCTCAGCCAGGAAAGTTCAACAACTGGATTATGGCCAAAATCTGCTTCAGGTTGTGTGTGTGTGTGTGTGTGTGTGTGTGTGTGTGTGTGTGTGTGTGTGTGTGTGAGTGAGTGAGAGAGAGAGAGAGAGAGAGAGAGAGAGAGAGAGAGAGAGAGAGCAATTGCACAGAATTTTGTCTGTCTGGCAAGCTCTCATTTGTACAGTTGCTGTCACAACTGGTAGAGGCACTGCTTCTTCCATCAGTGCTTGTCTGTTTTTTATAAAGGAGATCCTGTCATAAGGAAAAATGTTTAGTTGATTATCCTGGCGTGATTGCATAAGTAAAGAGGTTTCTATCCTATGTTTATAATTCAAGTAGGTTTTTGCATCCAGAAAAGCATCAGGTATAACTATTTTTTTGTGATATGAATAAACTGCAGTCTAGTGTGACTGTAAAAATAGTGGCCTATGCTCTTATGCTGTAGTCACATCCTCGGCTAGAGAGATGATAGACACAGGTTATTGCTCAAAAAGGTGACAGAATTTCCAGTATATCTTAGGCAGGAGCAACACATTTTGGCTAAATGATTCAGTGACTGAAGTAGCTGCAAATCCACTTTGCATCATCCAGTACATGATGTTTTGGCCATTGTCTCCTTGCATAATTTTTAAATATTTTCCACCTTGGTAGTCTTTATTCGCTGCCTAGATGCCCTAAGCACATCCGATCTCACCTGATTTCAGAAGCTAAGCAGGGTTGGCCCTGGTTAGTACTTGGATGGGAGACCACCAGGGAATACCAAGTGCTGTAGGCGCCTGGAGTAGGAACTGTCAAAACCAATCCAGTATTCCTGCCAAGAAAACTCCATGGACATGGAGTCACGGAGAGTCGGTCACTACTGTAACAACGCAACACACACACACACACACACACAGAGTATTTATTCATGTGAAAATGTGAGACAGTTGGAGACTCAGTGGTATGTTTTTGTGCAGTTTTGTCACAATCAGAGTCACAGTGAGAAGATTTTTGTCTTTTAAAATTTTTCCCTTCCCATTCTTTAGATATCAATGAGTGCAGCATCAACAATGGAGGGTGCCAGCATACCTGCTTAAACACACTGGGGGATTATCAATGCCACTGTAATGCCGGCTACAAATTACACTGGAACAAAAAGGACTGTGTTGGTAAGATTCAGAGTAATGAGCATTTTAAATACAGTACTTGATTTGGTTCTTAGTACAAGTTAAGGATTCGTCGGCTATCCTGCATAATTTGTGATATTACTAACATATCTTTACTATTTGAAATTTTGTAATGTGAGTTGTGTTGGTTGTCAACCGTTTTAATAAATGAAACAAATGAAACAGATTTTATTTGTTTGAAGGTTATGCATTCATTTCCAGGAAGTCAAATAATATCAGTCTATGTACTCTCGAAGGCTTTCACGGCCGGGATCTGATAGTTGTTGTGATTTTTTTGGGCTGCTTGGCCATGTTCTGGAAGTTTTCTTCCTGATGTTTCGCCATACTCTGTGGCTGGCATTGTCAGAGGGCAAGGAGCTCAGGGAACTAGGAGTTCTCTCTGTGCTCTGGGGTATAGAATGAGACTGGGGTTTTTTTTAAGTTGTGGGAAAGACGAAAGTTGCTCCTTGCCCTCTAAAGATGCTGGCCACAGAGTCTGGCAAAACTTCAGGAAGAAAAACTTCCAGAACACAGCCAAACAGCCCGAAAAACGCATAACAACGCTCAATATGAGTCTGTGCTGGATAGCAGCATGGATCAGCATTGCCTCTTATTATGGCTGATGAAAGACAATAGTATTTCCAAGAACTGAAAGTCATTTGAGACCAATTTCCCTTTTCATCATTCATGTGCCAGTTTCTTTCATCTTATTGTGACATTTGGTCAACTAGATTTTGAAATGAAATGGTACATGTTTAAAATCTATTTACCAGAAGAGAAAGTAGAATAGCTGTACTTGCCATGAACAAGTAATGATCCATCTCACAAATGGTTTTCAGTTCTACCAAAATCTATTGCATGTTTCCACCCTCCGGTGCTGCTTTGCCTTTTATCTGGCCATCACTATTCAGCTATTGTTGAAGCTGGTTTTTTTTTTAAAAAACAGGAGATACTTTCAGGTCTTTGATGCTTTCTTTCCTGTGCTTTTAATCAAAGCTTTTTTGTGGTCATCTGTATGAAAACAAAAGGTTTCATTAAAAAGAGAAATGAAACATATTGTTTACGCTATCCTTCTCCATGTTACTAAAACTGTGGGTACAGGTTGATAATGTAATATATGGGGTTTCATATTTATATTGCAAATCCAATTTCCCCCTTCTGTGAGTGTCTGTGTTTTGTCCTATAGAAAGGTACCTGCCTGATGTCACTTTACCCAAAGTAACTCTACACTGCAGTAAAACAGATGGAAGTGATAGGTGCTTTTTAATCTGTCCCTCAGAAGTCATCTTGATCTCTGGTAAGTTAAGAAGATTGTGAATATTGTCATTCATCTTAGTGGAGGATACAAGAACAGCAACTCTTACAAACTTATGAGACGTAAATATCACTAAATCAAATTTAGTTGTATTTATATATACATTCAACATTGCTCATGTTTTCCATAAACTAAAACTAGCTTTTCCTTGCCAGAATACTTTGGCAGTAACCAGTGAAAGGAAATACAGCATTACTTTGTATAACTTGATAGATTATAGTTTCTGGAAAGTACAATGTGTTAATAGAGGCCAGAACCCTGTTGGATATTTTGCTTAAGGTTTGCTGGGCTAATTTTGGCTAATTGTAAAACATTGGGGCATATCTCAATAGCGCATGTGGTCATGTACCCAGTTTTGTAACTAAGACGTGCCCCGGCCACTTTTAGTCAGCTGCAATTAGTTGTGGCAAGTTATGTATAATTTATGCAAACACCACTAGTATCCTGCCAAAACGTTTATAAGGTGAAACGGGATGGTAGATGCATGCAAGTCAAATAACTGTATTATGTGAAACTCGACTATGGCAGTAGCTGTGACAAAAACTGTTCCCTTGTTTCCATGTTAGGAAAGTGTCAGCCAAAAATAAGGAAATGATAGGCTCTCTGCGTGGCGATGATAACCAAATACTAACAGGAGACATGGAAAAGGCAGAACTACTCAACACCTTCTTTGCCTCTGTTTTCTCCAAAAAGGAAAAAAGAGATCCAGTGGGACAAAGAGTAGATGAGGTAGGATGGGAATTGCAACATAGAATAGGTAGAGAGGTAGTGCAGAAACACCTGGAAACATTGATTTATCCAACAGAATTAAATTCATTTAATGTAGATTGCGTGAGACCCCTCACCACAGACGGGAGGGGTCTCAGGCATAGTCTATATGCTACTTATCAGGGTATGCTTTCAACAATACCTAGACAAATCAAAAAGCCTTCACCGCCAAGGCCATAGCTAACGACCCATTATTGATAGGTTTCAGCACCTTAGGCCATTGTTCACCTTAAGGCTATGGATACTATTGTCTACCTAACAAGCCTATTCAGACCATTGTTTATCTTAAGAGCCTATCTTTGACCAGGGTGATAAGAGGTCAAAGCTGACTATAAGATGGAGGACTCGCACTAGCTGTATTTAGACTGATGAAGCTGTTTGGATGAGCAGTGAAACGTTTCTGTCTCTCGAGAAAAAGAAGTCCGGTAGCCATGACTCAACTTCCAGACATACTGCAATGAGATTACTGTCACACACTGCATGTGGGGGTGCCTTTGTAAAGTGTTTGGAAACCCCAGTGGGTCCAGAATGCCACAATCAGGTTGTTAACTGGGGCTGGAAACATATATGTTACAGGGAAATATATAACTCTCCTGTTACAACAGCTCCAGTGGCTGCTGATTTGTTTCTGGGCACAATTCAAAGTGTTGGTTTTAACCTACAAAGCCCTGCACAGCTTGGAGCCGAGCTGTCCAAAAGACTGCATCGCCTTTCATGAGCTTGCGTAGGTAGTAAAATAATTGCGGTTCTTCCAAGAACCACAAGACCTTTCTCTTGAGGCAGGCTTTTCCTTCATGACTAACTGTCTGAGAAAGATTTTTTTTTAAAAAAAGATTCTTTTGGTTCATTGTTCTAAACTACAGTATCTATTTAGTACTTGTATTGATGACCATTTTTAATCTAATACTTGTTCAATTCTTTTTAAATATTGGTATACTTATTCTGTTTAGCAGCTATATATTGTCCTTTTAATGATGCAAGCCACCTTGGATCCTTGTTAAAGAGAAAAGCAGGGAAATAAATAAATAAATAAATAAATAAATAAATAAATAAATAAATAAATAAATAAATAAATAAAATTCTCACTTTATAAGGAATTCTGAAATGTTTAGTTAAAAGATTAGCATTAGTAAAACTGCTAAGTCATCAGGACAGCTTGGGGGTCAGAGAGCCAACTATAGGGTTGTAGTTGAGACATAAATGAGACTAGGAAAGCCCATTGCTCTCACCATTCCAGCCTGAAACTTTGTTGTGTTTTCAAGAGTATATTTCAGTTTTTCTCTAGCATTTGTTTCTGTTTTATTGTATAGCTTTATGATCTGTTTCTTAGGCCTGGAAGATTCCTATACTATAAAGTGTGGCAGCCCTTTTCCACTTAAGAAAAAAATACAAAATACAAATGAGTCTGCTGCATTAGGTAAATATCTAATAGATATGTTATCAAATTTGTTTAGATATTGGCTGGTATTATTTTTCATTTCTTAACCAGGTAGTTAGTTAACTAAATAAATATTGGTCAAGAAGTAGACTAAACTGTTTCATTTCCAGTTTTGAATAAAAAAGCTGATCTTTGTTTGAATTTTTATTGTCATTATGTGGGAGCAGGCACCATCGTAGACATGTCCTCTTCGGTGGGAAAAATGAGGCGGTACTATGTATGTCAGGGGTTCTCAAACTATAGTCCGTGGGCAAGATCTGTCTCACCAGGGTCCCAAACCCAGCCCGCTGTCAACCGTAGAACCCCCTCTCCCTGCTGCCACCACCAAAAGATGACCACCACATGCGATGTCACTCATGGTGTCGAGTCACCGAGAGGAGCAGCAGATGGTTGGGAACGAGGAGAAAGATGTGTGGGTGGGCCCACTGCCTTTGCCCCATGGGGCATTCCCGGGCAGGGAAACGCCACTGGGATGGGACCCACCACTGTGGCTCCCAGCACTGGTGCACGGGTCTTGTGGGGCCCCATGGGCATGGGCATGGGCTGGTGAGTTGCCTCCCTTCACCCATGCTACCAGAGACACTGGGGTGGACTGTAGGTGTGGGCAGGGTGGTGGCCCTCACAGGCCATGCCGGCTGGCAGGGCCACAACAGTTAAGGGGGGTAGGGCGGTGAAGCCACCGGTGAGGGAAACCTTATATGGGGGCGCTTCCTCCAGCACTGCATGCTACGGTACCCACATATCAGCCAGTTGACAATGAGGATGAGGCTGCTCAGGGCCCTGTAGGCCTCCCGGGAGTGAGAAGGGCCACCGGTGCTGCACTGCTACGCCGTTCCATTAGGTGTCCTGGGCCATGGTGCGACGGGGGGGGGATCGAGGGTAGGCCCTCCCCTCACCCCCTTTGCCTCCACATTTATGTACAGTGGGGTTGAGGTGGTGCGGCCTACTGTGCAGGCCCCGCAGGCTGAACGAGCAGTGCTGGGAAAGAGGGGCTGAAGCAGGCCAGGCCCTCCCTCTCCCCCCTCAGAGCTGTGTGGAGAAGCCGCAGGGTATGGGGTGCAGGCCACCCAGCGATCTCAGTGCCATGTCTCCTCGTCAGGGCTCCCCAGCCCCTGGGGCCACTGCCGGCAATGACCAGAGAAGAGAGAGAGAGAGAGAAAGAGAGAGAGATTTCACACTGTGAAGAAGGAAGACTACAAATCCTGGCAACTAGGTTGCTCCCTTGATCCATGCAACTAAGACCTCTGGTTGCGATTGTGTGTGTGTGTGTGTGTTTTGGGAGAGATCCGCTGGGAGAGAAGGGGACTCGATGGAGGCATTGCTGCCGCTGCGGGGGAAGCACCCGCGCATGTTGCTCATGCAGGTGAGAGATGGAGGCAAGCCTTCTTCTTGGGGGGGGGGCAAGGAAGGAGGGAGGGAAGGATACCCCTTCCCACCCCACCTTCTTATTCAGAGGATACCTCTCATGTAGGATGATGAAGCTGGAAGGGGAGGAGGAAGGGAGAAGCACGCCTCGGGATTTTTCTTTGTTTCCCTTATCATTCCCTTCCTTGGATCCGTATAAATGGGATGGGGGGAATTTCGGGGGTGGGAATACTGGCATTTGGAGCACAGTAGGTTAAAAAGGAGAGAGAGAGAGAGAGAGAGAGAGAGAGAGAGAGAGAGAGAGAGAGAGAGAGAGAGAGAGAACATATCCAAGGCGGACCTTGCTTGGTGCACCCAGAACCAGTGGGAGGGAGCTGTTGCTCTTCCGACCGGCTGGTGGTTTAGAAAATCCACCTGTTCTCGAGGGGCTGCTGGCCCTTGGAGAAGCAAGGGTGGGAGTCGGGAGCGAAGGAAAGCACAGGTGTGTGTGTGTTAAACCTGTCTTTGGTTTGCAAATGTGTGGTTTCTCATTCTCCTTTCTGGTTCTTCACCTCTCCCCCCCCCCCCCCCCGTCCTCTGACACTGGGACCCCGGCTATAGTCCGCCCCTAGCAGTGTCTGAGAAACAGTGAACTGGCCCCCTGTTTTTAAAAAGTTTGAGGACCCCTGATGTATGTGTTTTTAAACAGATTATTATCTTTTAATCAGCATTTAAAATATTACCAGCTTTCCAGTTAATTGTGATTAATATTTTAATTTATTAAAGGGCTACTAATCAATTATGTTAATAAACAAACATAGCAACCCTTTTACTTGTTTCTGGTTTGTTAAACATGATTTGAGAAGAGTGTTTGATTTGAGAAAGATACTGATTTGGGGAGCAGCCAAACCAGATTAACCACTAGGAACTTCTAGATTTCTGGAAAAATCCATAGATGGATTCTAGAAAATGATCTAGGCTCCCAGTGCAGGTATTGACAGCATGTCAAGGCAGCAAGGCTGGGGGAGATCACTTTTGTTCACTTCCTGACTGTCAGAGTGCTCAGTCCTGGTTCAGATTTTGTGCAAGTTTTGTGAAATCACATTATAGAACAGAATGTCTTTGCAGTTAGTATTTAAGTATCTAGGTCAGGCCTGCCCAAAGTCCGGCCCGGGGGCCAACTCAGGCCCACCAGGCCATTCTGAGTGGCCCGCGGCTGGCTGGCCCACCCCTCCCTCTCCTTCCTTCACCCCATTTTTAAAAAAGAAAGTGGGTGGGGCTTTCAGTGGGATGGCAGGGTCGGGGAGCAAACAGCCCCTGACACATTCTCAGCCACCAAATCTGGCCCTCCTTAGAAAAAGTTTGGGCACCCCTGATCTAGGTGATGCTAATACTGTATACAGATTGTCAGATCCTCTGATCCTGCTCCAAATAAGGTTCATAGAACATCAGCGTGGTATATAAATTGTCAATTTTGTCTTGGTTTATTGTGTTGCTTCATTTTATAGTCTTCCTTTCCTTAGATGAGAAGTTCATGAATACAATTTGTTCATCTCACACCTCTCCAAATAGTTTATTACTATGTTATTCTGATCACAAGGTGCAGCTAGATGCATATTTGTCCTATAGTTGAGAAGGGTTGAGGATGGCCTGGTTTGCTCCTTTTCCTGGTGACCACATAACATATGTGTCATCATAAACTAGCCCATTGCTGATCAGTGCCCACCCACATCTTTTTGGTCCCTGTCAGGGGTTACTGATTCCCACCACCACCATCATGTGGGTAGGATCGCTCCACTTTGGTTTGGTTCCAGCATGTATGATCACTGGGATCAAACCAAGGCAGATGCATTGACCTGTGCCATTGCTTAAGCCACTTAATGAGCTTGAGAAATGATAAAGCTTCCTTCCCAATCCCCTACCAAGGGGAAGGAAGATAAAGTTTTCAATTTCCTTTAAATTGCACTACAATTAAAAAACAAACAAAAAAGAAATGGAAAGCATAGTTTCCCTTCCCCTCTGTGGCAGAGCAGAAAGCAAGCTTTTTCCATTTCTCCACACTTGCATGGAGTAAACAAAGTAGAGAAGAGTAGACAGGAGGGGGAGGGGTTGTTTTTCTTTTCTTTTTACTTTCTCTTTAAAGGGAAAGATCACTCCAGATCATGGCAAACAGGGTTGCCTGAAGTATAGTGTGGTCTAGTTTTGCTCCAGATGATATATTCAACAGGCCCTAGTTAGTACAATCTAGTCTGCTTCAGGCTGGGATAAGTGGGCTGTCTAGTCCTACCCTTACTCGATTTCATCTGGTACTTGAGGTTGAATAGAGTGGGGCCAGGTTAGCACTTGGATGAGAGATGATCAGGGAGTATTAGAGCTTCTCAAAAAACCATGACTAAGACCTTGAAAGATGCTGTGAGTCCAAGGTGGCAATACTGGGTTAGATAAACAGATGGTCTCACTCGGTATAAGGCAGCTCTATGTTTCTAATGGCTTTTTGACATGGTGTGAAAGAAGTGAGCTGGGTTAGGCTAAATATAAGGGAGTTGCTAGGAGGTTGCGCCTGCTTTTCAAATGGCATATGTACCTCAAGCAACCCTATTTGGTCTGCAGCCTTTGCCAATTTGGTGAAGTAGCTGATAGCCACAGCTATAACCACCTAGAGCCTCTTACAGGTTGTTTGGAAATTATTCACTTCCTTTACTCCATGCAAGGACTGAGGAATTTTTAAAAAAATGTTTTGAAGCATGTGTTATGGAAGTGAATATTTCTGCACTACTTGGGGAAAAAAGTCAAATAGAAGTCTTCCTCCCAAAAGCTCTCATTTGCATTTCTCTTTAAAGTCCAGTTGAGAACCTGTTTGCAGCCTAATAAGGCAGGCTCTTGACTGAATCTTGAAAAGCAAAGCAAACGAAAACTACCAGGAGAAATATTCTTATTTGTCTTTTTTTAAGGTGCTGTGAACATTCACTGCCCTAATGCACACTTGATGTTTGTTCCTTTCACAGAGCCAAGGAATTGATTTATTTGCTAGTATCCTAAAATGGCCGCCTTCTTAAGGCACTTCACAATACTGGCAAATTAAAAAGAAGGCTATCTTTTGATCATATGCATTGGAAAGGGACCAGAACAGAGAAATCTGACCTACACCAAAACAGTAGAAACCCCTGACAGGCGCTCAGAAAGGTATGGATAGAACCATTCTGGGGCAGGCTGGTTTGCTCCAGCAATGACATTGTTTCATTGCTGTCTTTAGAAGCTAGTTAGTCCATCCTCGTAGCAGGCTAAATGTCTGCGTAGTCAGCATCATAAAGTTCATGGCTCATGTTTTTTTTTAAGTCATTTCTGTTCAAGTTCTTGTTTTTAGCAAAATTGCATTCATTGCATTGAAAATAACTACTTTACTATTTCTTTCTGAAGACTTCTCTGCCATCAGGACAAGTGTAACCTTTAAATGTAATGAAGGAAAATGTAACTTGAAAAAGAGTAACATGTTTCAAGATGCTGTGCACCATGTAATACCAGGTATGAATGCATTTGTGTAATTAAACCTGGCTAATGCTGTAGATTGTTAAGTCCCCAAAGCTTTAATGGTGTGATCTGCACTTTTTTTTCAAATACCTTGTAACATTTTGATCACTGTCATGCATCAAAACACACAAGTGGTCCAAACAAAACCAATTCATGTCCACAGAGCCCCCCCCCCATTTGACTACAAAGGCACAGGAGAGATTGGAGCCTTCTTTCTCTAGCACTTTATTACACTTTTTTCCAGAGTACTGTGCCACTACCTCTCCATGATAAGAAGCCAAAGTCTTTTGCTGGAACAGCAAACCTTGATAGCATGAATTGGTCTGTGGATAACGATCCATTTAGGATCATTGTGGTATTTGAGTTTTTAATGAAATAGAGTGCATTCTAGGGAGCTAAGCTTAGTTATACAGCGCAATACTCTAAAAGCATTCCATTGCTGAGTAAGGGCCTTTTTACACAACCCCTAAGATCCGCTGGTCCCTTAAATTCGGACCAGAGATCTTGAGGGTTCGTTGCTGTTCCTCCGTCCCCACCCGCTCCTTACTTCTTTGTTCTGTCTGCGTGAGGGGAGGGAGGGAAAAAAAGCCTTAGACAGAGACAAAAGAATGCATTCTTACCTCCGGTGCTGGTGGAGGTTGCTCCGACCTCCGTTTACTTCCTGGTTCCTCTTTAAGGGGCGGAGGCAAAAGAAAAACAACAGAAAGAAGCGAGGAGAGCTCAGGCACTCTCCGCATCAAATATTTTTCACCATCAAAAAGCAGGTACAAGAAAAATGCGCTGGGTCGCGCTAAAGTGGGCGGGGTCGCACTTAATTGTCTGCAAACTCCGGAGCTGGTGGGTAAACATTTTTAAGGTCTGGAGCTTGCAGCCATTTGCGGCGGAGCTTAGGGGTCGTGTATAAACGCCCTAAGTAAACTGGAACAATTACAGAATCACTAGACTGGTACAAAGCTGCATTGCTGAAGATGAATAGAGACAGACAGAAAGGTGAATTATTGTGTGGAAAAGAAACCTGAGAGGATAAATGAAACAACAATCTTTACAACAGGTTGAGTATGCTTTCTTCTGCATCTTAGGTTGGTTATTCAGATTGGAAATTTATCGAGCAAATGGCATGTGATTTTATTTTTAATTTTTTATTAAATATTATAAAACTACAAAACAAAACAACAAAATACTATAATAGAAATGAAAATATTAATCAAAACACACACCAATATGACAAAAATATAACAAAAATAAACCCCGTGCACGCCCCCTCGGGACTTTAGCAAAATTACAACTCTCATGGTATTGACCAGCCCATTTCCCTCCAGAAATACGGTACATTGAGTCTTCTCCAGGTGTATACCCTTTACCTTTCTGAAATACATATACCAACAGTTTATCCCATATTCCATTAAAGCCTTTCCTAATTTTAATTTCACAAGTCAATTTATCATTAATAGCCAGATTCCATAAGTCCCTATACCATTCCTCCAATATTAATTGGTTATTAGATTTCTAATATTTGGCAAAAATGTATAAAGAAAAATATCTGGGTTTCACAGCTGCAGACCCTCAGTGGCTTGCTGGTGGAAAGAAAAGCCTTTACTACTACTCACCCCCTTAATTCTGATGGAGATGGGATGGTAGATTGCTTTCCCCTAATCTATTTGTTATACTGGGAGTTCAGATGCTATGGAACTAGGAACAAGAGATTAGGATATAGCTTGCACTTTACCGAGAAATTAATTGCACTTGAAAAATTTGGTCAGAGAACTTCCCCATCACGATTCCAATATAGACTGATTAAGAGGGGCAAATAAATGAGCTGTATTGGTTTCCCCTTTTTGAGAATAAAAGATTATATGTGTGACTGTAGCATTTCCATCAGTTGTGCATTGAAACTGATTGATGTACTAATTCACAGCTAATTGCATATTTGAGGTGTCATTATAAAGACTCCAGATTAGTTTTTACAAGAAATCTTCCGTTTCATGGTTTTGGGGCTACATTTGTATCTGCATTTGCCCATTTCAATCTGCATTTAGCCTTATTGTGCATGTTATATACTTTTGTTTTGGCTGGAAAACTGCATTGCAAAATCTGGTTAAGTGTGAATACCAAAGACACCTGTGTTCCAGCTTGCACATTGATTCAGGATATGAAACTTTGATAAGCTTGTAACAAAATGGAAATGGAACAAAGTTTTTCTTCATCTCCAGTGATGAGCTATACATATCCTTAGAAACCTACAGCCACACAATTCCATTTGAGTCCATATTTTTTCTGTAAAACAAATATTTAGAATTATAGCCGTGGATATTCCCTCAATACTTAATTTCTTAGTACTTAATTTGAAGAAGCATTTGTTCAACAGGCAGAGGAAAAGAGGCAGGCATGGAAACAACGAAACTCGAGGACTGGGCAAGAAACAGAATACATCTGTCCCCAGTGCGGTAGAGACTGCCATTCCCAAATCGGCCTATTTAGTCACACTAGGTGTTGTTTTTAGGATCTCTACTCCAGGCATGATACCATAGTCTTTCGAGACTGAACGATGCCAATGAAAGACTATAGTAGGGCATAGAGATTTGGAGCACACAGATAAAGTTTCCAACATCCTCCAGAGATGTTGGACTTCAGTTCTCGTGGTCTTCAGCCAATAAGGTCAATTGCTAGACTGGCTGGAAATATTAGGAGTTCCAGTCAAACATATCTTGAAGGCACCAAATTGGGGAAGGCTGATACAGACAGAGCAGACATAGTTAGGTAAAATGAAATAGGCTGCAATGAATTTAAAACAATGAAGTTTAGCAGTGTTAAGACTTCTGAGCTAATTTTCCCCTCCCTTTTTGTTCATATTTGGCTGAGATTGTTCTTTGAAGCAAAAGTGTAAGGGAAACTACATCCATATTACAAGACAGTGCCAGTGCAACTGCTTATAGTTTATTAGAATCTGGGACCAATCAGTCCTATAACCATTTTCTCAACAACATTCATCAAGCTTTAGCAAACACACAATAGCATGGATGGCCAAGCTCTTGTTCCCTTTAATTTTGTTCACACAGGGAAGCATAATTCAATAACGGAGAACTTCTACTATGTAAACTTCACATGCAGCTCTGGCAAGAAAGCTCTTGGCGATCTCAGCAGACCGAAGGCAGCTAGAGAAATGTTTATCTCCATGGACTTTGAGCTTGAAACAAACCATAAGGAGGTGACAGGTTGGTTTGAAAAGAACCCCCAATATACAGTAACTAAAAAGTTTTATTTCTGATTGCGCCTCTTTTCACCCTTCACTTTTCTATCTTTCACTTTCATCTCATGCAAAAAAGAAAAGTATCTCCTGTTTTGAAACTTTTATATCCCTTTATTTGAAACTCAGAAAGCTACTGTGGCTAAAATTTTTATGGTTCAGCCTCTAATATATACTGCATGTACCTTGCAGGCAAATTCAGAATATTATTTAATGGCATAGTTCATACATCTTTCAACTTAGTGGCCTCACACCTAAATGGTTTCTACTCCTGAACACCATTGTACCTGTACCTTTTCCAGACACATGCAGTTTGAGCTGTGTACGTAAAAGAACTGAGAGGAGGCTGCGTAAAGCAATTAGAACCTTGCGGAAGGTGATCAACAAAGAGCAATTTCATATCCACCTCTCTGGTGTGGATCATGATGTGACAAGAAAATCTTTCAGGATACTTGACATGCAGGAATTCTGTGGTCCGGGTCAAAGGCACGCAGATAATAGATGTGGTAAGTGCTGTGTTTACCTACTGCACTAGCTTGATGTACCTATATCTGACAGACTTTGGATACAGCTAGATTACGAAAATGTCCTAGGCAGGATTGGGCTGGGTCACTCTAAACAGGAGCAACTGGGTGCTTTGAAGTGCAGAAACCACTCTGTGCCTCAAACAATCCTATTTTCCCTTTAAAGGGATTTTTTTTTAGAAAACAAAAGCCCCCCCCTTTCCCCTCCTGTCCCCTCCTCCATGTGGGAGCAGGATGTAGCTCTCAATTCTGTATTATTATTCTTTCTTATTCTTATTCTTTCTAAATGGCATAACACTTATTGGCTTACCAAGCAACCAGTTCAGCACTCATATAAAAGGTAAAAGGTAAAGGTTTTCCCTGCACATGTGTGCTAGTTATGTCTATCTCTAGGGGCGTTGCTCATCTCCGTATGCAGGCCGAAGAGCCAGTGCTGTGCAAGTCCGTGGCCACATGGCCAGGCATGGCTGCAAGGAAACATTGTTTTACCTTCCCACTTTTTATGGCGGTATCTATCTACTTGCATTTACATGCTTTTGAACTGCTAGGTTGGCAGGAGCTGGGATTAACAACGGGAGCTCACTCCACTGCGTGGCACCTGGGATTCGAATATACAAGGGGCTTTTTAAAAAAAACCAGCTTTTCATTCTCTCTCTCCCTGTCTATGTGAGAACAGGAGGAAGCTTTCAATTTCCTAATATTGTAAAGTGACCTAAGCAAATTGACAGCTTAAACTATCAACTTTAATTTGATCCCAGCAATCACACATGTTGGAACTGAACCAAAATAAAAGGTAACTTTTGACAAGGATTCAAAGGGGTACAGGTAGGCTTGCTTCAAGGACAGGCTTTTTTGAGATTGTCTGTACAGTAGAGATGGGCACGAAATGGAAAAAAAATCGTTCCGTTATCCGTTCCATTACCTAACCGTACAAATAACGACGCCCAGAGTAATTTAGGAACGAACCAAACAGAACCAGAAAAAATTAGTTCGGTTAGGTTCGGTTCGTTCCTCCCTGCTGGCAATGACAGCCCAGCTGTCATCGCCAGTGGGGGAAGACTGTGAGAGCTCCGTTCTCGCCTCCACATGCGGAGGTGGGACTGGAGCTCTTTTGAAACTGATCTCTGCTGCGGGAAGTGACAGCCAGCTCTGTCACCTCCCCGCTGCGGAGATCGGTCCAGAGAGGGCCGTGGTCTCGCCGCCGCAAGCGGAGGCAAGGCCGCGGCTATCTCAATCTCCTATCTCCGCAGCGAGGGGATGACAGCCAGCTCGGCTGTCATCCCCACTGGCAGAGGGTGGTCGGGAGAGGGCCGGGGGTTTCGTCTCTGTAAGTGGAGCCGAGGCCACGGCTTTCTCCCACAAGGGATCACTGGAGAGGAGGCTGTGATCCCGCCTCCACATGTGGAGGCCAGATCACAGCTGCCTCTCACTGTCCTCCACCATGGAGCCTGACAGCCCAGTGGGGCAGAGTGGAGAGGGGGCTGCGATCCGGGCGCTGTCATCCGGCGCGGGGAAGGTGAGAACCCCGTTAGCCCCTCTGCATGCAGAGCGACTGAACGGGGGTCCAAAGGGATCTTCCCCGCATGGGTCATGACAGCGCCCGGTATGCAGAGGGGCAAAACGGGGGTCCCAAAGGGATCTTCCCCATGTGGGTCATGGCAGCGCCCGGCGCTGTCATGATCTGCGCAGGGAAGGTGAGACTCCCATTCTGCCCCTCTGCATGCAGAGGGGCTGAACGGGGATCCCAAAGGGATCTTCCCCGTGCCTGTCATGACAGAGCCGGGCCCTGTCGTGACCCGCGCGGGGAAGGTGAGACTCCCATTCCGCCTCCATATGCAGAGGCAGAATGGGGTCTCTTTAAAGGGATCTTCCCCACAGGGGATGACAGCGCGCCTGGCCCTCTCATCCACTGTGGGGAAGAACCCCGAAACACAAAAAACTGAACGATTTTTTTTAAAAAAAATCATGTCCGAAAAACGATAAACGAAGGGAGATGGGCACGGAACGGAACGGAAATGAAACACCATTTTTCCATTTCGTGCCCATCTCTACTGTACAGCATATATTCACTGGAAAGGGGGTTAACCAGCCCATTCCTAAAGCAGATCAAACCATATCTCCATACGATCCCACTATTTATTTATTTATTTTGAATTTTTTTTTACCCCACCTTTCTCCTTAGAAAAGGACCCAAGGTGGCTTATAATAATTTGGGACAATATATAGCCCAGAACACTTTTATAATGTATGTGTGATTTGCCTCACACAAAGAGAGAGAGAGAGAGAGAGAGAGAGAGAGAGAGAGAGAGAGAGAGAGAGAGAGAGAGAGAGAGCTCTTCAGGTTTCCTAAACTGTTCTTTAACTGCTGTGACACATACTGACCTTCTCTCAGTCTAGACTGGCATTCCAAGGATAGCAATATTGTCCCTCATTACTGTAAGCCACCTTGTGTCCTTTTCCAATGAGAAAGGTGGGGTAAAAATACTCTAAAATAAAATAAATAAAATAATAGAACAATATCCCTACTTTTCTTTCTTGATCTTCTCTTGACAGGGGAGATATCTTACTAGTGCTTTTAAGAGGTGAGGGGGTAGCCATGAGTATCCGTATCTTCACCATATCTTCACCTCTGTTAGAACCAGGATTCCTGTTGTGTTTCTCACCTCTGTGAATTTTTCCAATAAATATTAGCTTTTTAAATAAGAAAGTTGCTTCCTCTTCTAGCACAATGTCTGTAGTTCATCAGGCTAAGAAGTTCATGATATTAATTCTGCAGTACACATGACACTGTTTTTCAAATCATGGTGTAAATATTACTCTAAATATTACTGCTGTAAATATTATTCTAATGTTGTGTCCGTGTCCGTGTGTGCGTGCATGCATATTACTGATTTCAGTCTAAGTAAATATCTGTTTTTTAAAAAAAATGTATGGTGGATTACAAAAGC
Source organism: Phrynocephalus guinanensis (assembly GCA_037367245.1). Taxonomy (NCBI): domain Eukaryota; kingdom Metazoa; phylum Chordata; class Lepidosauria; order Squamata; family Agamidae; genus Phrynocephalus; species Phrynocephalus guinanensis. The sequence continues at coordinate 105,508,738 of CM074732.1, read as the reverse complement.
GGTGTTGAATGAACAGATCAGACATCCTCTGCAATACTATATGAATAGTATGCAGTGGTATTTCACTAAACAGAAGCAGATGAAGTTGCACTGTGGGCCAATTATTCCTTTTTGAAAAGGGGAAAATAGTACAACACAGAACTCTTTCCTAAATATTGTTGGTTCATAACCTAGCATGATCCCCAGCATTTTGCTTGCAACGTTTTTCCATGTTCTAATGAAAAGGTCTTAAATGAGGTGGCAGGAGCATTCCAGTGGCTAGCTTGCTGCCAGCCTACTGTTTTAGGAATAATGGAGTTACTACCCGAGCCCTAATGCAGTTGATTTCTCCATATGACTGCAGCCTGCGAACCAGTAAACACCCAAACAAAAAGGTTCTAAAAGAATACGTAGACTGCTTAGAAATATAGAGGGTATTTTTCTTGATGTAGTCAGGACATGGCTGTTAAGGGAATGGTTTGCTGTGTATTGCAACCTCTTTTATGAGGTTCACCTTCTTAGTAACTGAGACACTCACAGAGTCTTTATAACTCCTAATCCTGGCTCCCCATGGGTGCCTCTCTACCCTCTTTCTTTTGCATCAGAATAACTTTCACTGCCCCTCCCAACACCTGCAGGAGTAGGATTTTAATGGTCACTGAAGATAAACAACGTGGTGCTTATTGGAATGAAGTCTGCTGAAGGCAATTTGTATTTTACTTCTTTTCTTAAAGGCAGGTTATGGTAAATAATAAAGCTGGCAAAGAAAGTGTGCTGAATCCTTTATATTTTGTCATTATTTCCACGTCTACTTTTTGTTTTGAAAGCAGGCATTTTATTGTACTGTGTGGTATACAGTACTTTATGCGGCAACACTAATGAACATTTCAGCCCAATTTTTAAACAAATGTATATGCTGAAAAAAGTTGAACTTTTTTATTTAAAGTTTGCGGCACATAGAAGAACAATTTATACCAGTTCTGCTAGCATGAAACAGTATTTTAAACAATCACACATTTATTAAGGATCCGTGTTATAAAATGATGGATAACATGACATAAATAAGTATTGAAACTTGTCTTTCAAAAACGGGCAATGTTGAAGAGGGGGATATATAAGGGGTAATTGGCTGCTTCTGTGTGAATACTGGGTGGAATATTTCAACCAGATGTTACCAAGGATGAAGCATTAAAACACACATCCCAGAGCCCAAGAGTAACCAGGTTTAAGCTCACCTTAAGAAGCATACTTGGAAGACTTCTCCCATGAATTTTTGGGGCATTCATTGCTCATGTTTCTGCACTGTCCATAAGATACTGGTGCAAAACTTTCATCCATTTTATAAAAGACATTCACTGATTCAGTGTATCTCATTATTTTGTCTTCTGTTGTTAGCTAGCTGCAGTGTTGGAACATATTACCACGACGAGCAAGAAGAATGTGTTTTATGTCCCAATGGAACTTATCAAGACAATGAAGGCCAAATAACTTGTGAACCTTGTCCAAATCTTCAAAATCCAGGGAACCTCAAAACAGTTGGAGCTCGAAATATATCTGAGTGTGGAGGTGAGGTTGTTAGTCCTGCAGAACCACAGAACATGCCATGCTAAGTCTTCCTTTTCCATGCATTTTTAATATACTGGTTGTGGCAGACTTTGTAAAACCTTGGTGAAGTTTAAAACAGTAGCAACAGAATTTTTGGATGTGGGGAGGTTAGCGGCTTCATAGTTTATATGGTGCCAAAGTGGGCCTGGGGTTTAGTTGTGGGCTGCATGTTGCCTTTTGTGTTGATCTGCTATTCCATGTACATGTGTGTACAGATGTACAGTCGATTGTAATATGCCTATGGCCGTGAGAATAGGTAGAGCATAAAATCTTCCCAATGTTATCTGAGCAAAGCAATGGGCAAAATCTTGTTTCATCAAGTTAGGCTGGAATAAAACAGATCGGGTACTGGTAATATTTAATTTAAATGAATCAAAGGCTTTCTATTCCCTGTCCCCCCACGGGGAAACCTTTGAGAGCCTCAGACTGGGGTAGGTGGGAGGCTTTAATAGTACTTCATTCACTGCTGGTTTGCTGCTGCCAGTCCTTCTGCCACTGCTTCCAGAAACCTAAGATTCAATTGTAAGATCAGTGACCAAAAACAAACAAACAAACAAAAACCCAGCAAGCAGAATCTTTTAATAATTTATGCTGCTCCTCCTCTTACTACATGTTTCTGTTTTGTGAATGGTACCTTTCTTTGGGGCAGCACCTAGCTAAACTCAGCTAAGCTCCCAGCTCCTAGGTAGACATCAACAGGAAATTAATAGCTGAATTCCTGTTGCACAGCTAAGAAATCTCCATAAATGTTGTCTCTTATGTGCTGAGTCATTTGGTTCAGTATGCAACCAATAAAGATAATGTCTACAGAGATATCTTGACTTGACAGCAGTTCACTTTGAAAAGTTGTGCTATTTGCCAAACTGTTTGGGAGACCACCAGGGAATACCAGGTGCAGCAGGTGCCTGGAGTAGGAACTGGCAAACTGCTCCAGTATTCCTGCCAAGGAAACTCCGTGGACATGGGGTCATGAAGAGTCTGTCAGGGCTGTAACGACACGGCACAACACATCACAACACAACAACAACACCACACACACACACACACACACACACACACACACACACACCAAGATTTCAGCTGATGCTTCTGAGAGGCCAGAGATTCACTGGAAAGAACTACAGCTCTCATAAACCCTGTCAGGATTTGTTACTGTATGTACGGGTAATTGCCTCCTGTAAACTGTTTGCATAGAAACAGTGCATGTACCTCTACAAACAGATTTCAGATGGTTGCACATGAACAGTGCTTCTGAAGGTAGATATTTACGTCTATGAAGCTGTGGATGGCTTCATTCATTGCATAATTATATGGTAATGCCTGTTTCTCACAAATGATAGCTCAAGTCACAGAATGCATATTCTAATATTTAAGTTCTAAAAGGGTCACGTTGCTGAAGAAGAGTTGGCGATAAGAACATGAATAGTGAATCGACAGAGGAGCAGGAATTTATAACAATCATCGTTTGTTAGTGATGTCACATTGCTAATACAAGCAGTCAAATTACTTAAGGTCTATTGGGAATTGTTTAAAACATCATACACTAAATTGAATTCGTTCAGATGCATTGGCCTCTAACCCCTATCTTGCCCCTCTGTTTTGGCCAATATAGGGCAGCTGATTGGAAATTGGCAGCTTAAATAATACAAAGGAATATCAGGATAGGAAATTAGTAAAATATAATCAGAATTCTTGGAAATGCAGGACAAACAAGAGAGCAATGTATTAATTCAGATGCATCACAATACACTGTTTAGAGCTAAAAAAAATACCTATGGAGGAAAAAAAATAAAAAAGATCCATTATGGGATCCATGGTGGAATGAGATTTACGACTTCATTGGATCGCAGAGTTGTTTTTATATATATTCTGTGAAAGCCATTCTCATTCTCTTTTAAAAAGTCACCCAGAAAATAGCTTCCCAGAATTGTTTTAAGGAATGGGAAACCCTGGTATTGATGCCCATCAGGTAGGATACCAAAGGGTATGCTTATTAAACTGATGAAAAATAAGTGATTTGCCCAATATTAGGTTGTGTTTTGTCTGTTAATTGTCGTTCATAAAGCTATGGATTGGGTTAGAAGGGAACCCAAGTACTGTATTTTAATTTTTTTTGGAGGGATTATTTTTTGAGAGGACAGGCAAAAGATGCTTGAATAGTAAAGTAATAAAATGATTGTGGAACATTTAACAAACTGAAATAAATATTGGCATATTTTAATTCTTGCAAATTCACCTATACATAGTATTCTGTGTGAGGAAAACATAAGAAGCTGTCTTGTACTGAGCTGGACTGTAGGTACACTTAATTAGGTACACTACCCAGGGTCTACCACAGCTTTATCTGACATTATGGTCTCCAGATCTGTTAGGTTAGAGCTTCTATCATGTCTAGTCATCGTTGGGAAGACTGGACTAGATTCTCTGGCAGCAACCCTCCCAGTTTTCAAAAAAAAAAGAGCTTTGTTTTTGTTTTACATATACAGTGGACCCTTGTATAACAAACGGTTTGTATAACATAAAATGTGTACAACATAAAAAATTCTGGAGATAGGGGAAATTTGCTTAACATAATTGCCTATGGGGCAAATTTGTACAACATAAAAATGGGATCACTCTGTTTTCAATGCATCCCTATGGGAAATTTGTATAAAGGAAAAATTGCTTAACATAAATTCATTTGGAATGAATTAATTCCTTTATACAAGGTACCACTGTATTAGCATTCTGTCTGCATTCTGAAAGTGATCGAGTTCCCAGAAATGTTCTATTGTGTGCTGCTTCTTTCTGATCATAAACTTGGGGGGTCTACCCCCCTTGATTTTTTTAGTGTTGAAAAGACAAATAATTGAGAGGAAAGACTCCATGTTATCATTCCTGATAGCTACAGGAACCATACAGGTTACTGATACAGCATATCTTTATGACTACAGATGTTCACAGGAAGTGGGGGGGGGGAGAATGTCCACAAGATTACTGTAATGGAATTGCCCTATACCTATGAATCATAGTTCAAGTTCTTACTGTATATAACACTCTTATTTACAAGCTCCTCGTGGTGGTGAAGACTGTTGGTGCAGAAGTACAGTAGTTTCTTCATGTTGCATGTGCCATGACAAATTGGAACCAGTTTCAGAGGAGGGTGACAAAGATGATTAGTGGACTGGAAACCAAGCCCCATGAGGAAAGAATTGGGCATGTTTAGCCTGGAGAAAAGAAGACTGAGAAGAGAGACAGTATGATAGCACTTTTCAAATACTTGAGAGGCTGTCGTACAAAAGAGGGGCTGGATCTGCGCTTGATCACCCCAGAGTGCAGGACATGTAACATTGCACTCAGGTTATGAGAACCCAGCTTTCAGATGACTATCAGGAGAAACTTCCCAACTGTTAGAGCAGTATGACAGTGGAAGCGCTCCAGTATTGGAGGCATTCAAGAAAAATTTGGACAACCACCTGGCAGACATCCTTTGATTTGTATTCCTGCATTGAGCACAGGATTGGACTTGATGTCCTTGTAGGCCCCTTCCAACTCCAGTATTCTGTTATCAATGTTCAGCATCTCATTTTCTTCCTTGCTTGCTTCAAGGAACCCATGCAGCTCCATCCAGCCTCTTTCTTCTTAAGCCAAAGGGGCACTCTGTGTTAAACTCTGTTCATTAGCTGTAAACAAAATTCCTCATCCCTGTTCATGACCCGTTAATATGCCTTATTTGCTACAAACTTAAATAACCTGAACTGAAGCCAAGGCCAATTTAACCCCCTAACAAAAACAGCCATTCAGTGAAGTGATTTATTGGCACTATAAAGCCACCCTAACAGTTTTAACATCTCTTTTAAAAGGACACAATTTTATATCGTGGCCAAACAGCTGCAGCAGGAATCCTGGGCTGTGTAGAACAGCGTTGACTGCTTTGCTTGTTGTTGAAATCAGCCTGCTGCAAACATGGAAGACATACTACACTGAAACAAAGAAACAGTAGGGGACATCTATATGTGCTATCATCAATTCAATAAAGTAGTTCTGTCTTTCTAGTGTAAAGGCACCAAAGTACTTTGGAAGGAGAGGAGCCATTATTAAAGCCCTAGCTACAGTAGGAGCTGGATTTCATTCTTTCTAAACTGTCAGCAATTAAAGGCATGGTCTGGTTCCATTTTATAGATTTTTTTAAAAAATTATATTTAATGTGGAACATATTTTCTGCCCTCAAAAAGGATGTATAATTATTATAAGGGCACTAATAAACCAAGTTCTGCTGCCAGGCATGGGTTGTTCATTTGAAAGGGACTTGAACAGGGTTTCAACATAAGATTTATTGAAAGAAATGGAGGGTGAATTGCAGCGGTGCTTGGCTGGGATAATGCAAGTCTGTAGACACTTGGTTCTTAATCTGTTCCAGTGTAGGCACATAGTCAAAGCACACAGGGACCCCCAGAGGCCATAACACAACCCAGCTTCTCTTCCCCATTTTTCCTTTGGCATGGGCACTTTGGACATTCTGTTCCTATAGGGAAGAGCTCATTCTTAATTGCTTGACCAAGCAGGGAAGGTGAACTGGTTGGGAGTAACAGGAGATGCATTTAGGGCTCCAAAGCCTCATGATTCTCCTTGCTATGCTTCCAACCTGGATTTAATATATGCACCTATCTATACCATTTGTATAGGAGAAAACACCTATGCACACCAGTAAAAAACTAAGACTGTTGTTATACATTGTTTGGTCCTGCAGGAAATCTCAACCACTTTGAAATCAATCCATTTGACATACAGTATTTGGGACCCCCCAGGGACATTTCTGAAAGAAGTCATTGCAACTGTGTAGACAGACTATATTCAGGTTCTGCAGTGACAAAGTACTGTAAACTAGTTAGAAGTCCATAAAGGAAAATGGATCTAGCTAGAGATCTGTACTGTAGTAAAAGAATATTGCAAGGCAGCTTTCAAAGAGTCAAGTGCATGTGCATGGCCAGCACTCAGCACAATAATAATTTTTGTTTTGTTCTGTTGTATATCTGTGGAGATTCCCAGTCATCCAGGTGAAGTTATCCAGAACTTGAGTCATGGGACCTGGACTTCTTTTCTTGTGGAATCAAACAGTTTCACTACTCATCCAAGTAGCTTCTTCAGTCTAAGGAAAGTTGAAGATTTATAGTTCACCTTGATTTCACCCTACCATGGTCTGAATAGGCTCTTTAGGTGGACATGGTCTGAATAGGCTCTTCTGGAGTGTGTGACAGCCACACCAATGCAACTCTTCCCAACACCCATTAATTATGGATCATTAGCAGTGGCCTTTCTGGTGGAGGTGTGAAGTGCTTCTGATCAATGAAAGGACAGCATGATAAGTGGTAGACAGGTTGTACTTAATTCCCCCAACTCTGTTGAGAGAGGGATTTTCTATACACAAATGAATGGCTTCTCTGACTCCTCTCTCAAGTCAAACCACCTATCTTCTCTTTCTAATAAGTGCACATCTTCGTCTTTGAAAGATTGTCCTTTGTCCTTCAAATGAAGGTACACCACTGATTCTGGCCCTGAGCTGTTGCCCCTCCTGTGTTGGGCCATCCTCCTGTTTAATGGCTGTTTGGTTTCTCCAGTATAGAGCTCTGCACACTCCTCATTGCACTGGACCACATATATTAGATTGCTCTTGTGTTTTGTTATGTAATCTTTTGGGTGGGCAAGTCCCTGCCTTAGAGTTTTTGTGGGTTTTGTTCTGCTGTATAGCTGTCAATTGTGGCTGTAAGACAAATTAAAATGATAAAACTTTACTTATGGGCGAAACACAAAACCTGAAACATCATGTAAAAGCACCGCCGTGGTACAGATTATGCCTGTGACTGGTTGCAGTTCTGATTTTGGAACACATTTGTTCTAGATCTTTACACATATAATGCTCTATTTTAGATTGTGGGCCTTGCCATGAAGAGAGCCTTCAATGTGCTATTGCAATTACGATATCTTTCTTGGTTAATCTAATATCTGCATGTCTCCCTACCAATAATCTCAGGACAGTGCTCACCTGGTGAATATTCCTCTGATGGTTTTAAGCCCTGCCTTCCGTGTCCTTTCGGAATGTATCAGCCTGAAGCAGGACGGACATCTTGTTTTACCTGTGGCGGAGGCCTGATGACTAAACATATTGGTGCAGTATTGTTTCAGGACTGTGAGACAAAAGGTAAGCCACCATAGCTCTCAAGCGCCCACAAGAAACATGTGCAGCCACACTCATTTCTCTCCCAGCTTTCCACAATAGAAGCATTTTCTTCTTTTAAAATAGCTGCAGCCAGTCTGCCAGTTCCCCTTACTTGAACAGGTGATTCCTGTGATCATCTTGTAGAACTGAGGTGCACATGTACAGAATATTAGCCTGAGATACAATGACCATAGGTTTATTTATCCACTTCAACAGTGCAGTGCTCACCTGGCCATTTCTACAACACTACAACACATCGATGTATCCGTTGCCCAGCTGGAACATACCAGCCCGAGTTTGGACAGAATTACTGCATCTTGTGCCCTGGAAATACAACCACTGATTATGATGGATCCACAAGTGTAACACAGTGCAAAGGTAAACACCGACTGTATTGCAGTTTGTCAGAAATGCAAGTCGCAGTCTTCAGACAGATCATAGGTACAGGAAGCAAGCAGCCTTTAGAATCTGTGAAGCTTGACCTGTTTTTACTACATCCAGGTGATAATGCAATTTGTATCCTTATACAACTTGGCTAACTGTCCCATGGTTTGAAAAATAAGAAATAATGTTGAAAACAAAGTAAATAAGAATAGAAATAGAAAGAAAATCTCCACTCTCCTTTGAAAATGTTCCTGGCTGGTGCAAGGGAAACCTGCCTTCTCTCCTCCCCCTGCTTTTGAGGCTTGCGTTCAGATGATCACCTACAATCCAGCAGGGGAAGAGAGAGACAGAGCCACCATTGGCTTACTTGTGATCATGTGACCTGCTCCATGCTTGTATTGCAAAACATTGTTTGTTGATCAAGGCAAAATTTAGAAGAAATGTTTGCTTGTCTTGCAAAATGCTCTCAAACCAAGTTGTCTTTAAACCAAGGTATTACTGTACTCATTATGAATTGATTTGAGAAGGGGGGGGAACTGTCTGATTCCTCGATGACAAAGCAGTTAGCTTTATGGAAGCATTCGCTAGTTTGATAGTTTTACCTAGTTTTCTCCTTTCTTCCCTGGCTGTGAATGATACCTGCTCTTCTTCAGACCGGCACTGTGGTGGTGAGCTTGGCGATTTTACAGGATACATAGAATCCCCAAACTATCCAGGAAACTACCCTGCTAACACAGAGTGCATCTGGACTATAAATCCACCTCCTAAACGCCGAATACTTATTGTGGTTCCAGAAATATTTTTGCCAATAGAAGATGAATGTGGAGACTACCTAGTGATGAGGAAAAGCTGTAAGTTAAAACACATGCTTGAATGTGGGGGTCATATTGCCTTCTGTCTTGATTTGTCTATATTTCATCAGCTAAGGCCCTTCTTAGGAAGCCGATCTCAGGCATAAACCACAGGATGGGTCACTGGACTTTCAGATGTTTTGGATTGCAGCTCCCATCATTCCTCACCATTGGCTGTGCTCGGTAGGGCCAATGAGAATGGAAGGTGAAAGCTACATGGTGGGCTACAGCTACCATTCCTTGATACAACACACTCTCATTTGAGAACTGATTTGGCAAATATTCAACACATTAAGGATGTAAAAATTCTTACATTCTTAAATTCTGTTTCCAGACACTTATCTGGAACCAGAATTATCCATGCTGGATGGAAGAGGGAGGAAGAAAGAAATTCTCCTTTCTAACTCCCATGTGCCTTTCTTCGTATGTCTGTTTGACAAGCCAATCCTCTAGAGAAGCCATTTTCAACCTTTTTTTTTGGCTACAGCCATAAACAATGCCAAAGAAATATAGGCTGAATCAGGATTCTAAGCCCCACATTATGAACCTTATAAGGTGGTGTGTGAATAATTGTTTCCAGTCTTTAGCCCCCTTCAAATGTGACACACACACCCGGGAGCCACGAGGCCCTGCTGAAAACAGCTGCTCTAGAGTCTGAAGGTAAAATACTGTTGAGCCCCAGTGCCTTTCATTGGATGGTAGTGGGAAGCAAAAATATTCAGTGGTACCTGCTGCTATTAGAAGACAGCTTCCAGAAACTGCAGGGTGAACTAGCCTCAAGGTGAACTACTGGAAGCACCGGGGAGAGCTACTGTGCATGATGGACAAGAACAGCTACTTAGCCTTCTGTAAGGATCTCCTGTAGCAATCAGTAGTCTCCCCTGCTGGTTTTGCTAATGGTTCAGTTGGTCTAGGACAGTGGTGGCAAACCTTTGGCACTCCAGATGTTTTGGACCACAACTCCCAGAATCCCAAGCTTGTATTGCCAGTGACAAAGGACTGTGGGAGTTGTCCAAAATATGTGGAGTGCCAAATGTTCACCACCACTGGTCTAGGAGATTGTGGAGTGTTGTGGCCTCAGTCATGGCTACATTGTTTTTAATTCAGGAGTAGAATCGACTCCTCTATCAGGTGAAACCTCTGCTACTTTTCTTAGCTGTCAAAAGAAGGCAAATCAATTGGTCAAGACAGTGTTAGCCACAGGAAATGTTGTTCATGATTTGCATGAAGAGAGTAGAAAGTAAACTCATCTTTAGGCACACTTGGAAAATCTCAGTCAAATGTTTAAAAAGATGGATGTTTAGCAAAACATAGAACAGCTTATCCTATAAATTATCATCTTTAGAGTGAAATCTTAAAAACTTCAAAAATTTATTCTAGTGGTGTTCTAGAGTGGCATGTATGCCAGATGGGCGGTATATACATCTAATAAATAAATAAATAAATAAATAAATAAATAAATAAATAAATAAATAAATAAAATTGAAAAATCAGTTTTTCAGTCAACTACTAATGATAATTGTAACAACCACTGCAAAATAATAATATACTAAATAAATAGGCATCCATAAAGCTTTTTCAAGTATAATATTTCATGTGCATGATGTAACTGTATCTATTACACTAAAGAGGTGTACTTGCAGATGGTGAGTGTGGAACAGAAAATGAAAGACAGTGCCTTAGCAGAAGTCAACTGGGGAGTTCATGGCAGAGGCAAGGGAAGTTCCTGTTTCTTAGCTCAGTCACTTGACCTTGATGCAATGAAAGCCCAAGAGTTTGCTTCAGTTGGATAGACAAAGTGAAGGGATGCATATACGGTGTAAGTGCCTTGACCACAGAGTGTTTTCATTCTTGTGACAGTCTAGTGTTTGTTTTCCTTGTGCAGCCAGCTGGTTTTCCTTCTGATTAAGGCCCTTACTTCACGAGGCGCGGCGCTCCGCAGCGATATTGCCTTCGATTTGAATTCGGAGGCGGTCACGTGGCGGTCACGTGTTCTCGCTTCGCTCCCGCCCCTGTTTCTCAGTACTCACGAGCTGCAGTTTTAGGACCGATTCGAGCACAACCTCACGTGCTCCCTTCGCATTCGCATGCCACTTTTCAACGTTCGTTATTTCCCATCCGTCCTTTAAAAAAATTCCTACCGACGGCGTATCGATGCACTGATGCTGGACTGTCAGTTGCAATGGCTCTACTGATTTCAACTGTTTCCTGGCATCATTGGCAGCCCCCCCCCGCCGCCGCCGCCGCTACTCGGGGGGAGCCCCGCATGGCACAGCCGCCCGCCCTCCGCCGCTTGCACGCTGCCTGCCCCGGGTGCCCTGCTCTGGCCGGGCGAGGCGGCAGTGGCTCCTCCTGCTCCCGCCGCCGCCGCCGCCCCTACTCGAGCGAGGAAGTAACAGCGCAAAGCGATGAAACGATATAGCGATGCATCGATATCCCTGTTTGAATATTTTTTAAAAAACTTGAAATAAAAGCCAAAAACCGAGACCACACGTGACGTTGGGAGCGAAGCAAGATGCGAAGCGAAAAGATTCCCGGCAGCAGCCAGGGGAACCACTCGCCCCGCTTGGAGCACGGTAAAGGGGGCGTGGTCGGGGTGGCATCGCAGCCCAAAAGGAGGAGCGTGCGGACTGAAACGATCGATTCGCACAGAAAAGAAGGCTAGCCGCGAAGCGAGCGGCTCGTGAAGTAACGGCCTAAGTCACCTTGCTGCACAGAGTGCTGAAATATCATGTTTTGTCTCTACATGAATGAGGGTCTTGCGTCTGAAAATAAGTATTACACATAAGTGTTTGAACATTTCCTTTTCCACTTTGACGGTCTTTCATTGAAATGTCCTCTGTGATGAACTGCCTGCTAAATGAACCCTAGTAGGCAATCACACTATAGCAAAGCAAAATCTAGTCAGGCATGAGAGTAAGATGTAAAATGCAAAGACTGAGAGTTTAGCTAGCAGATAGGGCGTGCAAGCTGGAAGGTAGGGCTTAATTGTAAGATGAACCAGTTAGGGCTGAACTGTGTAGAATTCAGGCAGGGCTAGTTTCCTCAGACTGAGGAAAACATATTAGAAGGGGCTAGTAGAAGTGCTTTAGGAAGCAAAAATAAAAATACAGTGGTCCCTCAGGTTACAAAGTTGATCCATTCCCCGTGACGTGCCGTAACCCGGAAATTTCATGACCCGGAACCACATGGGGGTGCAATGCATTCTGAGTATTTTTTTCATAATTCCTTATGAAAAAATACACAACCCACGGTATTCTGGGGGAAAATACGTAAATGGGGCCATTATTTTCAATGGACTTCATTACATAACCCGGGTTGTTTGTAACTCGGGGTACCACTGTACATAGCACATCCAGGAAAGACTAGCTTGTATTTAGAAGTCCACTAGTTAAATAACCTGTAGCATTGGAGGACTAGATAGGACTAGATAGATTGAAATCAGTATTTACCGTTAAATAGAGAAACTGCTAAGCCTGAGATATCTTGCTGAGTGTTTTGAAAATAAAACTTCTGTTTCTTCTCTTGAATCTTCCACAGTCAACATTTTAGCCATAAAAGGGACAACCTGTTTAAAGGACCCTTTTAATTTGCAAAGACAAATATCATTAAACACCAGCTAATATATATTAGCAACAATGTAATAATTACTATTTGCCACATAAAATATAGGGAGTGCATCAATCATTTTTGTTGCTCAGAAGGAAAACCTGTAGCTAATCTCTACCTTTGTCCAATTTGTTTGGAAGCTTCCTCCAATTCTGTGACCACATATGAAACCTGCCAAACCTACGAACGCCCAATAGCTTTCACTTCTCGGTCTAAAAAGCTATGGATTCAGTTTAAATCAAATGAAGGAAATAGCGCTAAAGGATTCCAAGTCCCTTATGTAACGTATGATGGTAAGGACCTACTATGAAACTGAAGTGTGGGCATTGCATAAGTTGAAACTTTTTTAAAAAATTATTTAGACCAGTGTTCACCATCTCAGAGATTTGGGGTGGGGTAAGAGAGGATATTAGTTTTGCATCTGTGAGAAAGTTGGCTTTTCATAAAATGCGACTACAGAACTTTCTGGTCAATGAACTCATATTAGGAATACTGTGCACAATGCTGAAAAACTTCACCAATCTCTGTGCTACCAGGTTAGCTTTTTTTAATACTAGAATTATTGACTGATGTAGTCTTCAGTCTCTTAAGAGCCTACCTTTTTGAAAGCATAGCACAGATGTGAAACCTAGCTTTGAATATCTGATGGGGCTGAAAGAATCTTTGAATTTTGTTCACATTGTAAGAACGGAGCAAAGCCAGCAAATATTCTTGAAATAAGATAATCTATTCATCTTTGCCTGCAAATGGTATTGAAATAAGGAAATCTATTCTTCTTTGCCCTAACTTTTACAAGTTGTTCACTCTTTGCAAAGAGTACACACAAGTGGGTAATTTAATATGTTATTGCTAAATTGCTTACAGTGATTTTGGGGGGGAAACCAGTATGTATAAGGAGGACTACTGGGAAATGAAAAAGGTACATCTTTAAAATGCCAACACATCCTTAAAAACGATCCGTCACAGGATCCCAAAATAACATTTTCCAAAGATAAGTGTTATTCATCATGCAAAAAAAGGAACAGATAAACTATTCTTGCTAGAATATTATATAAGTAACTACGTGGATCCATAAAATAAGAATAATAAGAATGTATTATCAGTCATTAAGTTTAATGTGTTACATCCAAGCTGTGGAGCTAGGAGTACCTGGATATAAAATGATGCCATTTGCACCCTTTAGAGCTTTAGAGTTGAATGAAGGATCTTTTATGAGAAAAGGGAGTCTAATTGATTGAAGGCTCTTAAAATTGTGTCCAGTATGATATTTATTTATCTGTTGGATCAGGACACATTTCTACACAAAATAATACAGGATGAAGCCATGTATTTATGAGAAAGTCCATGAAGATGTTAGATGTATAGCATGGCAATCCATTTTCAGTAATGCTGTCTTGGATTTTATGTATTTTGTGTTATATTGCCCAGAATATATTTTATATTCACTCAGATTGGCAAATGTGTAGTCTAAATTACATATGTGAAAGCATATGTGTTGCTTTCTTGGTATGCAGTTCACAGCTTTTGATTTAGGTCTAACTTTCTTTTGATGTACTAATGGGTTTACACTTCTGTTTTGAAGTTGAATTTTGGACTAAACTGTGTTTAAGTTTGAAGCACACAAACCTGGCAGATTCACCCCCATCACACGCACTCCTTAGTTGTTCTAATGTAAACAATGGGGCTATGAAAAGCCAGTACAGCACAGAATTGGGTTGAACGGAGACATCTGAATAGAAATTGATGCCTAAAATAATGCGAGTGCTATACAGATACCCAAACAATATTTTAGACCTCAACCCCAAAGAATATCACTCTTTTATTAGTCTTTATTGTTCAGAAATCTGCCAGAAACACAGCACAAGGGTCTGGAATGGCAACTCCCAAGTACAAACTTAACAAATTCACAACACACATGGGGCTGGGTGAGACAAATGCAGCATGCCCAAAATCATCCAGAGCAGCCCAAAAAAGGTACTGGAGTTAAAGAGTTAATGAAAGAGTAATATACTTTGGATTTCAGGTCTAAAACACTACATGCTGTTAAACAAAGAATGTGCTTTATTATATAAATAAATTAAAGGGGGGGTAAGACTGACAGCATATTTCTAACATGAGTTAATTTTTCAAGCAAAAATTGTTTAAATATGTTATATAGCTGGAGTTTATAGTTATTTAAGGTTGGTTGGGATTTCTGCTATGAACATGTTAATAGAAGGACATGCATGAGACTTTTTTAAACTTAATAATATAGTTTATTTCTTGAAGGCTTTTTGGACTACATTAAATTTGCTAATTTGAAAAGAAAGCCGTTGGTTATATGTATTATAGATATTTCAGGATGTATATACAGTACTGGAACCCTTTCATTTGCGTGTACAGATAACTAACAGGAGCATTTGTTATTCTAGAAAAAGAGAATAGCAATGCAAGTAATACATTCTGTGTCTTCAACAGAGGATTATCAGGAACTAATAGAAGATATAGTACGTGATGGTAGACTGTATGCTTCAGAGAATCATCAAGAGATCCTTAAGGTATGGGGGAAAGGTTACATAGAATTAAAATAAATAAATGTACTAGCAAATACATCCATCTTTGGGCTCAAAATCTATTATGCTGTCCAGTGTAGTTCTGTTTTCAAAAACTGACTTGAAGATGAATTGTCTTTAGATGTGCAGTAAGTTTTTCATGTTTGATGTGTCAGTATTGCTATTTTTTCTGGAAAAAAAGATAAAATGCTTAAAGAAGATATGTATGAGATATAATATTGAAAATGAAGGTTATGAATAAAAATAGCTTTTAAAAAGTAGTATTCTGAATGTCCATTGTACAACAGGGATAATTTGTTTTAAGAGATCCCCACACTCATTTGATGGGGGGGGGTTGTGATGTCAAAGTTTGGTATTTTGTGTAAGTAAAGTATTAAATGATTTAAGGAGAAGTATAAGAACTGTAAACCTAGAAGTGTGGGATGTGAAATGGAGAGTTGAGTAGCAGTGCATGGCCAGTTAGAGGTAAATTCAGGGCAAACCGCTAGTTTTGCCTGAGTAGCAAAATACATGTAAAAGATTATTGTCTCTGCAAGGTTAACAAAACACATTGTACATGAATGCAGTTTGCTATTTTAGAAAAGCCCATAGCAAACAAATTATTTTTGCTATGTTAGCAGAAGAACTAGAGTTTTTTTTTCATTCTCCTTGCCACCCATTTATGTTACAAAATTGTTTTCAAAAGCCAGTTTTAACAGTGCAGTTCTATAGATGTCTGCTCAGAGGTTAATTGGAGCTTACTGGTGTATCTGTCTGTGTAGGATGGCTGGCAGCCAAACAACAAAGCTGGTCATGAAGAAAGCTTTTTTCTTCTCTTTTTTTCTCGCCTCCTCCCTGTTCTCTCTCTTTGCCTCTGTATGTTTCTCTCTCACACACAAATATTTGTGCACTTTTATGCATTTTAGTCTCCCCTCTTCTGCTCTGAATGCAAGCAAAAAGTGGCTACAAAACAACCACCTGCCTTGTAACACATGCTTGAGGACTGATGCTTTAACATTTTGATAGTAATGCCGTTTAGGTGCATATACTATGTATACATACAGTGGAATGATCAATGGTTCACGCACATAGAGATGGGCACGAATCGCTTTATAACAAGTCATCAAAGCTATTCAGTGCTACATAGGTGCTGTGTGTTCCCTTCCCCCATCCCCCAGTTCACCCACATACTATCTAGTGTGCGCTGCTTGGCTCCTCGTTGATTTCCTTCTCCTCCTTTGGCAGCTGTCTACTCACTCTGCACTGCAGGAATCATAACCGCCCCAGAGTGACCTCACTGCCAGATGGGCGGTATAAAAATCCAATAAATAAATAAAATAAATAAATACTGTGCCCCCTCATCTGAAAAAATACAACCAACTACGACATATATCAACTGTACTTTCCAATGTTACCGGGTTTTTCCCCAACTGTCTTCCTCTTTCATATCAGACAGTGGGTTTCTCTCTGTCGTACTCATGCTCGTGGACCTTTATCCTTGTAGATTAATTACCGTTTTCTGTTTAAAATAATTGGTGTTGCGATTTTGCTGACATTAGATTATCATGCAAGCAATATTGGTAATATTAATAACAGGCTTGTATGATGAATGGCTAGAACACCTGAATAATAAGCATGCATTGGCTGAGTGCCAGGATGATTGGCGGATGGATGGTAGAATGTTGAATGCAGGGCTAAACATTGATTGGTTGATGTGATTGGAATGTTTTTTGCAGTGAATCATTTGAGTGATTCAGTCTGTTCTGAGAATGTGTCAGTAAGGGTCTTTTGAGGAATCTGATAGAGTACTAATAGAGAGGAGTACTAGAGCAAGAGAGAGAGAGAGAGAGAGAGAGAGAGAGAGAGAGAGAGGAAATGAGAAAGAGTATCTCGTGACAGAGAGTTGAAAGGAGTCTTACGTAAAGTATTTTGTAGAAATTCAGAGAAATTAGATGTTCACAGGAATACATTTTTTTCTGTTGTTTTACTCTGTATGTGATATAACCTAAAATATATCTTTCCTGTCCTACCATTCACTTATAACTCTTGGTCTATTTAGAACCAAACTCTCTTTACTTAGTTCTTACTTAAGCGCAGGTACTAGAGATGTGTCTATGAATATCTGAGGAGTGTGTGGTAAGCTAATGTGAAGATGAGTAAAAAGGGATGTCTCTCTGGGGGAAAATGTCACAATGTGTAATTTTCTGCTGAATTGAGTCATGTTAATTCTTGTGACAGAGAGAAGGATAAACTTGGAATATAAGGCAAAGCATTTTACATGCTACCTTTCTGTAAAGAAAATGGCACTGAAGGCAAATAACAGCAATATCCAAATAAAAACAATGCAATTAAAATATAAAGAATCTTTCAACCCAGAAACTAATAATCATTGCTTTTCCTTCTACATTGAAACTAGCCCTGAAAAGCTGCTGAAAGTCAGACATGTTGATAACTATGCCTTTTCTCTATAGTATAAATGGAATGATGACTAAAATATACCCATTAATATTGCTTGCTCCAGATATACTACATGGGAAAGCTCCATCATTTTGCCTAATGCTAAGGCTCCCTTTCTATCAACATAAGGATGAAACAGCCAAAGGCAAAGGTTTCATTTCCTGTTCTCTAATAATAACTATGTTGAAATATTGTCAAATTTTTATCAGACAAAAATATATTCTGCTTCTTATTCTGGAAGCACAGAAATGAATCAAGAAAAATGGTAGAATAATTTGGGTAACTTGCTCTAAGCCTAAACCTTTCTTTTGTACGGAAATGTCTATCTAGGACATGGCCTTGTTCCTGGTCCTTCTTTCTCTGTATTCCATAGCATCTGTATTATATGTGGTGCCTTTGAACCAGAATTTTCTGGAACAATGTATTAAGTGTACAATATACTGTATAACCTGCTGTACCCTTTCAGGATAAGAAGCTGATAAAAGCGTTGTTTGATGTCTTGGCGCACCCACAGAACTACTTCAAGTACACAGCACAAGAATCCAGAGAGATGTTCCCAAGGTCTTTCATCCGGTTGTTGCGCTCTAAAGTCTCCAGATTTTTGAGGCCTTATAAATAACAAACACTATATTTTGATTTTTTAAAGAAAATCCTAACTGTAAAGCAGGAGATTTTTAAAAAATATGTTCTCCCTGATAGCACAGTCTTCAGGAAGCTCACCGGCCATTTGTATACAGTATGTACATTTTTTAAATTAAAAATATAACTATTTCATTGTCTTGTTTCTCTTTTTGTTCTTGCATGACCTACGGTTATAGAAAAAGAGGCTAATTTCCCCCTCTAAATATTAGACAGTAACAACATATGTTTGCTACATTGCTTCACCAGCAACTTCTAAATCAACTTGTAGTTTATTGAGACAGTCGGTCATGATGGTGATGCAGGTTATTCAGTAGTGGAAGGATAGACATCAAAAGATCCACCTCATCAGGTCAATACATTCAATTTCCTCATTAGAGCTCATTCACAAATGATAGTGTCTGCTCTATGGGAGGCCTGCACAGCCTGTCGACCACAGGCAACTGGTAGCCTGTGGCGCCATCAGAAGTCGCCCCCCAAGTCCCTGCCAGCCTCCCGACATGGGGGGGGGATATTTTTTTTGCCCGCCTGGATGGTTGGTCCAGTTTTCTACCCTTCCCTTTACTTTCCACTGCCGCTATGCCACCCCCTCACTCGGCTCCTCCGTAGAAGACTCTGCCCTCCTACTCAGGAGCACTGATGAAGTGTGCACATGCATGCTTCTGAAAGTAGCCCACAGGGACATGTGGCGCTTCAGGAAATGGGCCGCGGGAACGTCCAGTGGCTGGAAGTAGCCCTCGGGCTGTTCAAAGTTGGACAGCCCTGCTCTACAGCCATCATAGAAATACAGGGCAAGAACTATTCGCCTAAATTTTGGTTGGACATGCCCTGTGTGTGACTTCTAAGATTTCTGTAACACCAACAGATCAGAATAGTAATGACCTTGTAACTTACATGTGGACATAAAATCACAGAAAGTGATCTAGAAGCCTAAGATTTAATGAGATCTGTTAACACACATGCACCAGATTTTTCGTTGTGAACTTACACTGCAAGAGTATTGTCTGACCCCATGAAAAATCCATTATGTTGAGAGTTAGCATTACATTTAAGGATATAGTTAGAAAGGTACTTGGAAATGGGAATGCTCCCCCTGCTGAAAGGGGCTAAGCTAGTGACAACTAGTGTATGTCACTTTTTGCTTCTCTGTGTCATGGCTTGTCAAATACCAGCCTTTCTTTGGGCCCCAATACATTACCTTGGCTAGGACACCAAGTGCCACAGTGGGAAAAATATTTGATTTCTTGGTGCACTTCCTCCCCCATTTTGGTTCATGAGTGTTGGTGATCTATGGATGCATTATCACAAAAGAGCCCATTAATCTAAATATTGAAGTTCATCCTGGATTAGGTTATCCATATAAAATGGTTACTGTTCTATTATTGTTCACATGATATACTCTTGGAGCATAAAGTTAGACATAAAATGAATTCGTTCATTTATCAAGCTCCATGGGAGCTTTATTTGTCTTGCAAAGACTTCCTTTGCCATAAGCACACTTTTATGAATCAACCATTATGAAAGGTTGCTACATTTTGAATTCTTCAAAAATTTAGGTCATCACTCATTACACTTTGACTACCAGGTTAACCCAAATCGGTCTCTTCTAAAAATGCTAATGCACAGGCAGGAATATATATAAGTACACTACCTACCTTCAGAAATGTTAGAAACATGAGGAGGCAGGGCTCAGGTACCCTTCAGGCACCTCGTTGTCAAGCTGTGATAGCCTTTAAAAGGTCAAAGCTAGCACTTTGAGACTAGAAATTCCCCAAACTCTGAGAAGTTGATGAAACATCTGTACAGTATGATAGTATGTAACAGGCAGTAAGCAACTGTATTTTGAAGAAACTGCAGTTTCTGAAAGGTGCCTTCAATGGCAGCTCCCTGTGGGATCTGTTATTGTAGGTTAAGCCGGAATTTAGTAGTAGAGCATAGTTAACCAGGAGGAGGTTGCTTCTGAGTTCACAACTCCTGATGAAATAAATGAGATGTTGAATGCTGTAATGGGAAGGTCCACATGTTCACTCGGCTTTCAGTCTGTAGTGGAAATAAAGCCTCCGGGGTTGAATAAAGGATATAACAACAGACATAGCTGGTAATGTAGGTTTACTACACTTTCAGGCATGTTTACAATTATCATTCCAATTTCAGATCTGAAAGCAGTGCACGAGTCCAAGAATTTTAGCTCAAAATCGGAGCATTGCCCATGTTGATTTAGCTTCACTTAAAGGTTGGCCATACATCTGTTCAATATGTGGAATTTCCCATTTGGCTTCCAAGTAGGAAGATGCTGGCATTCTTACAATGCCTGTGTGCTTAAGTGCTATTTTATGTATAAATATATAAAATAATGTTCAGTCCATCCCTGGGGGTTATTATTATTGTTTTAAATGTAGTATATTCACTTCCAATGAGACTTTAATTCATTGCCTCCATACTGTGATCATTTCCTCAGAATGTGTCCCCATGTAGAGAGAGCTGTCATATACAGATCCAGATATGTGCAAGATATCCAGCTTCAAGTCAATCAATAAAGACAAAGGATGAATTTTTTTTTTGAGATTTCACTTGGACCTAACCTTTTGTCTCTATCCTATCAGTGGCCCTTTGTTCTTCTGACAGACATCCCCCCCAGGTGGTAGTAGAGATGCCACCTGGAGTACTGTGTCCAGTTCTGTGCGCTTCAATTTAAAAAGGATGTTGACAACCTCGAGTGGGTACAGACGAGGGCGACCAGGATGGTTGAGGGTCTGGAGGAAATGTCTTATGAGGAACGGCTTAGAGAACTGGGAATGTTTAGCCTTTCAAAAAGAAGGCTGAGGGGGAATACGATAGCTATGTTTAAATATTTGAAAGGATGTCATATTGAAGAGGGAAGATGTTTGTTTTCCATGGCTTCAGAGACTAGGACTCGGGGCAATGGTTTCAAACTACAGGAAAAGAGATTCCATTTGAACATTAGGAAGAACTTCATGAAAGTTAGAGCTGTTCGGCAGTGGAATATGCTGCCACAGAGGGTGGTGGAGTCTCCTTCTTTGGAGGTTTTTAAGCAGAGGCTGGATGGCCACCTGTTGGAAATATTGTGATGGGGTTCCTGCATGGCAGGGTTTTTACCGGATGGCCCCTGAGGTCTCTTCCAATTCTATGATGAGAATGTAGTACTGTTTCATATTCCCTTACAGTTCATTTTCCTGCCAGGTTTCCATTAAGAAACTTTAAATTAGCATAGAAATTATGTGTTTTTAGATAGCTTCTGATGTGGACCTTCAAAGAAGTTGATAAGAAATTCAGTCTCTCTCTCTCCTCTACAACCAGCTACCATGCATAGGGTGGAATTTTGCCCTGTATATATAAACCTTTGTGAATGAGGCATACACAGATGTTGACCTAACTATAATTTGAAAGGGTAATTCAAGGGAAAAGCACTTATTTGTGAATGCTGATTTGCAAGGTTTCATGGCTCCACGTTTTATAGCCAGCTGAGCTAAGAAAAATGGGAACAGACTAAAGATGAATGAGGGAAGTGTATGACATCTTAATGGATTATAGTACTGCTGTAAGAGGATAGTAATGTAGACTGCAGAAGGTCATTTTTGTTTTCAATAAGGCTGAAAGATGTAGGGGAAACTTTTATGTCTGAAAATGGAAGGCTGTAATTGCCTTGCAGTCACTTGATGGGATTTACAGCCATGATAAATAGGCAGATTTGTTTTACAGAGATGCCAAAGTAGATGTTATGGTGTCTGTAGAAAAGCAAGAAAACCACAAGTTATGTTATAGGGCCCCAGTTGTGAGTGAATTCTATCACATACAGTAGCATCAAGAGTTTAACTGGAGGAGCAAATAGTTGGTTGGGGCAATGAAGGTGCTACTACATCGTAGGGATTCATATTTAGAATTTATTTATCAAGCAAACCATGTTAAGGTGTTGAATTATCACATGTATGCTTTCACATGTTACCATGCTTGTATAATACATTTGAACACTTATTTGCTTCAAATGGGTTGTTTGATTCATACAGTATGAGATCAAACTAATATAGTAACAATATGCCATCTATAATCTTCCACTGATGTTTCCATATGTCACATTTCCCTCTCGTTCACTGCCCAGTCCAGTCCATTCAGGGCTGACAATCAAACATGATTCTGCAGCTCTTTTCCTATATACAGTATTACCTGCTGAGTACTACATAATAAAAAAGAAATACAAACAATTGATAGCTTTCAAAAAGAGACAAGCAACACTGAAGGGATGGAATCCACTAACAGAATGCACATTAAATAAAAGCTCGAAACTCTTCACTGATGCTTTGGGCCCTTCTTCCAACTCGTTGAGCTGCAATATTTCAGCAGACATCTGGGAGCAACACTTCTCTGCTCTCTTTGGGGATATCAAAGACCATGCATAGATCTAATGGTCTTTACACTGCATTTATAGACCTAAAATCAGCCTTTGACTCTGTCCCACGAGATATATTATGCTTGAAGTTATGCAAGACTCTATAGATAAGAGACTCCTCTATCTCATTAAAGGTCTCTATCAGGGCACCACACTATGTGTAAGGTGTGGCATAGAAGGAAATCTGACAGAGTTACAAAGAGAGATTTTCTATGATATATGGGGTAGATTTATTGAATATGTGCTTGTACGGGATAAGGGTAAGGTTTCCGCACAACAATTTATTTTGTTCTGGAGGGGAGGATAATGAATGTAAATATGAAGAGTGATCCTGTTGGTGAAGGGGTGCACTGTTGTTGATGTTCGTCTTTCTTTTTATGTAATTTGTATACTTTTAAATAAAAAAATAAAGAAGAAGGAAATCTGACAAAAATCTATTCCTGCTCATAAAGGGGTTCGCCAGGACTGTATCTCAATGACCTAATAGACTGTTGCCTTGTATCAGACTTTAACCCTCCTAGATTGGCAGACACTAAATGTCCCTTCCTGTTATATGCAGACAACGCTGTTTTATTGTCTCTATCAAAAATACGCCTCAAACAGCTAATGCGTGCTTTCATGACTTACTGCAAGAATAATCAACTGGTCATCAATTTCACCAAAACTAAAATTATGGTTTTTGCTCGATCTGTAACATTAAGAAAGTGGTCAATTAATGGCAACTGCATTGAGCAAGTAAAACAGTTTAAATATCTAGGTATCACATTCCACTGTAAGTTATCTTGGGCTGCTCATAGACAGTCTGTAATCCAAGCAGCCCAGAATACACAAAAGGCCATTTCTCGCTTTTTCTTTACCAAGGGGGGGGGCAATTTGTGCCTGCTGCTATTCAAGTTTTCATTATATGGAATTCCAACCTGGATTCTAGGATTCCACCCTAGCATGGAGAGTGTCCTTTCAACATTTTTGTTGTCATTTTTTGTCACCTGTGATGCCTCTTGTCGAGGATCTCTCCCTCTTTAATTATTAGTTTTTATCTGTCATTTATTGTTGTTTTATTCTCGATTGTAAACAGCCCAGAGTTCCTTTTGGAAGATGGGTGGTATAAAAATGCAACAAATAATAATGTTAAGATCTATCCTTGGAATGCCAAGATGTGTTCCTGCAGCAGGTCTTCGATTAGAGACTGGCATTGCATCACTAGAATGTGTTGCTTAGATCTACACTTTTAGATACTGGATTAAGGTATCACATGCCAACACCTCAATGGGATATCTGCACCTTTTACAAAAAGATGTCCACAATAGCTCATGGTTTAAAGCTTTTCCAACTAAACTGCATCTGTTAGGGCTATCTGTTGATTTTCTGTATGCCTATGAGCCCAAGACAGCTAAATCTATCCAAGAAAAGCGGATTAGGGATATTGACTTTCAGCACTCTATCTCAAGTGCCCAGAAAACTTGCTCCATTCTGCATTTTGGACTAAACTTTAAATTTTCACAAAGTGCTCGATATCTGGAAAATCTGACTATCCTCAAATATTCAGCATGTTTTCTCAAGAGCTTGATTTAACTGCCTTCAATCTGCAATTTTAGATGGGCATTACTCTGGCTTCCCTAACGAAAACGGATTGTGTCCTTGTAATAACAAAGAAATTGAAACATTGAATCATGTCTTTTTGTATGTAATTTTTATAGAAATGAGCGTATTAATGAGTGTCTTCCCAGGTAGGACATTGAACTGGTATTTAAAATATTTATTAAGTGACACAAACAAGGGGACCACTGAATCCAAGTTTCTTTTCTCTGCCCAAAGAATACGGAAAAAACCTTGGCATCTGTTAGCTCTTAATATAATCATGAATTGCATGATGTTTGTGTAATTCACTTTTACTACCAAAACTGTTTTAACTATCTTGAAATTTTGTAATGGTTTTACTCTTTTATCTTTTTAAGACTACATGTATGTATGTTTATCTTGTTGGTTGGCCCTGTGGCTGCAAATAAAGATTGTTGTTGTTCTTTTCCTATGTGTGCTCACCTATATTAGGCCTATGCACAGGTCCCCTGATTCAGTTCAGAAGGCGACTTGGGGTGTTTTCATCCAGAGTGATCTATATCAGACTCTTCTTTTGCTCTGGAACTGATGTATTTGGTTAAGACTCACATTGGTTTGTACTGAAAAACAAAAACAGATATAATATGATTTTTTGTTTGTTTGTTTGGTTGCTACTGGACTGACATGTAGAGACATGGGCAATCTAGTGAGATGAATACATCTGTGAAATTTTAGATTCTTAGCTTCAAGTGTTTACATACTAGGCACCTTTAAAGTTTGCTTTTTAAAAAAATCTAGAGTGGTTTGTGCCTCATCTAATTAAATTTCTGATTTTTAAAGGTATTTAACTTCATTCTAGAACCAAATCTGGCCATTTTGCTTCAATCTGAACCTCATTGAAATTGGTCCTAATTTAGGATGCAGTCAGATAGGCATTTGTCCCACAGTTTTGTCTGAGTTGGGGATGGGTGATCACATGACATATATACTATTGCAAACCAGCTCATTCCTCATCAACGCCAATGTTTGTTTTAAATGTGGATAGGATTACTGCATTTTGGTTTAGTTCTATGGAGATCATGGAGTTTGATTCCTCTGGGATCAAACCAAACCAAATGGCTTCAGCTGTCCATTTGCTTAAGTCACAGATTGTAATCATGATTAGAAAAGTGAAGCTTCCTTTGTACTTTGCCCACCCAACCTGGAATAATAAGATGACACACAAATGATTGGATTAAAACTGGGCCACAACTTTATTTAATATATTTTAACTTTAAATTTTAAGTTCCCTCCTTACAAGGGGAGCAGACTGTTAGGGCAAGCTTTACCCTCTAGCCCATGCCTGATTTCAGAAAACTCCTACTTCAGAAGAGTGCTGCCCACTTGTTCAGCACTCTTCCAAACCTCAGCGTCTGAATTACGCAGAGGCAGCCCTCCAATAAATCATTAACCATGGTCTCCTGTGATTTCTTCATATTCTTACTCTTCTCTCTTTCTTTTGCAATTACTAGATGAGGGCTGCCTGTCACCAGTTGAATGCCTTATTCCTGGGCTATTCTGAAACCTCTTAATCACTTGCACTACCTGCCAAATTGTGACCGTAAATTGCCAATTTCTTAAGGAGAATGGGATGGGCAAAAACACACCAGTTCCCTGGTCCAATCCCGGAACTATCCAAAAATTTCCATCTGGCCCAAAGAACTTTGCAACCAGCTACTCTTCTCAATGAACACGGGGGGAGAGAACACTTCAAAGAAAGGAGAAAGAGGGCTAAAACAGGTGCGGGCAGCCTTATATAGACTACATAGCCCAGGGGTGTCCAGATTTGGTGAGGTGAAACTATGTGGGGGGGCTGGCCAAACTAGGCAGTTGCCTAGGGTGCCAAAATGGACAGAGGGCACTGGTCAGCCTGCTGACCCCCCACCCCCCAACCGCTGGCCACCATCGTCTGTCCCCCTGCCCCCCGCGCCCATCACCGCCCACCCCCCATGCCCGTCACCGCCCACGCCATCTGCCGCCCCCCTGCCGCCCCGCCACCGCCATCTGCCACCACTGCCGCCTGCCTGCCGCCCCGCCCCCCGCCTAGGACGCAAAAAAACCTGGGGCCAACCATTCATCCTGAACGGGGGAGAGAGGGTGTGGCATCTGCAACAGACACAAATGCTCTGGTTTTAAGGCGCTCAACAGTCCAGTGGCTGTTGCATGGGCCAGGAATCGGCCCACATGCACCCAAAATGCACCACTGCTTGCATATGCTGCCCTCCCTCACAAGGAGGTGGAGAAGATGCTGAAGCGCCGGAGCCAGGAGTGGGTAGGCAGGACGGGTGGCTGAGGGGACGGACGGAGGCAGGGAGGGCAGGTAACCATAAAACTGCAAGCTGATGACTGTATCCAGCACGGGGAAGGGCCGGCCAGCGGGGATGAGTGACAGGCTGAGCCGGCGGGGAGAAGAGGCTGAGGGTCACTCGAAATTTTAAATTGGGCCGCATTTGGCCACCGGGCCAGACTTTGGACATGCCTGACATAGCCCCTGCCTGCTCAGCCCTGTAAACAGCAGGGTTTCCTGCTGCTCATCCGAATGGGAGGCAAAGAAGCCCCACACAAGCCTACATGTAGCCTCCATTTTTGTGAAAGGGAAGGAAGAGCAAGTTTTCTGTTTCTTTTTTACAGTATATTGCTGCTAACTCACCAGCGATGCTTTATTGGTGATGCACCATGAGGGTTAGCAACAATTAAAAAGAAGCAGAAAGCAGGCAGGTAGAAAGGATGATTCCTATTCAGGCTTTGTTCATCTTATGAGCCAATCAGACCAGGGGACAAGAGGTCAAGCTGACTATAAGAAGGTCTCTTGCACTAGCTGTATTCAGACCGATGAAGCTGTTTGGATGAACAGTGAAACGTTTCTATCTCTCAAAAAAGAAGTCCAGTAGCCATGACTCAACTCCCAGTTCTATGTGCATATCAATTTCATTCAAATTGTATAAGCGCATTTCTTTGCATTGAATTGGACATCTCTCCATCTTTTTGCCAAACTGCTTTCAAAATTTATTGTAGTCGCTTGAAAATTCAGCCTATTGCCATCAAGACTATGAGATCATTTCTCTGACAAAACTGGTGGCCTTTTTACACGACCCCTAAGATCCGCTGGTCCCTTAAATTCGGACCAGAGATCTTGAGGGTTCGTTGCTGTTCCTCCCTCCCCACCCGCTCGGCACTCCTTTGTTCTGTCTGCGTGAGGGGGGGAGGAAAAAAAAGCCTTAGAGACAAAAGAATAAAAGGCTTACCTCCGGTTGCTCCGACCTCCGTTTACTTCCTGGTTCCTCTTTAAGGGGTGGAGGCAAAAGAAAAACAACAGAAAGAAGCGAGGAGAGCTCAGGAACTCTCCGCATCAAATATTTTCACTATAAAAAAGCAGGTACAAGAAAAGTGCAGTTTGGTCGCGCTAAGTGGGTGGGGTCGCACTTAATTGTCTGCAAACTCCAGAGCTGGTGGGTAAACATTTTTATCGTCCGGAGCTTGCAGCCATTTGCGGCGGAGCTTAGGGGTCGTGTATAAACGCCCTGAGAGAGAATTTGGCTTGAGGGCACTTCGTCAAGACACAAAGTAACGAAGGCATAGCAAGGCAGGTCAGCCCATGAAAGGTCATAGCTGAAACACTAAGGAGGACTGTGAAAAAGCACCCCTCACTCCTGCTGCCTCCTGGGACCAGGCCGAGAGAGCAGGAAGTCAGGAAAACATCCCAGTACTGTAAAGCTGGCATTTCAAGGAGAGTGCAACCTCTTTTTTTCAGAATAGGTTGAACCCCAACTTCCAAATCAACATTTCTAACGAACAGGGGCACTTCCATCTTGTCAAGGTTTAGTTTCAGTTTGTTCATCTTCACCCAGCCTGTTATGATGACCAGGTAGCAATCAGAGGCACCAAGTGACAAGAGACAAGATATATGTTTATTTATAGTTTTACTGGTGTGAAGTGTTATTTTGTTGTCTTGATGTGCTGTTAGCCACCCAGAATCACCTTTTAGGCCAGATGGACGTGAGGTAAGTAAGTAAGTAAGTATTACTCCACTTTTTCTCTATATTAACTGTTTCTTCATCTTGTTACACAGACATGAAATGGGATCTCCAACTGTAGTACAATGGAAAAAATGTTGCTATGGCATGCATCTCTTCTGCACAAACCCTTCATAATTGTTTAGACTTTTGTCTGTCATTTTAGCCTGAGGAAGTAGATTTGATCCACAAAAGCTTGCTACTTATTTACTTTTTAGTGATCTAATAAAAAGTAGCATCCAATATTGTATTTGTGTAATCTTGGGGGCCACACAGCCTAATCCTTGTCCTTCCTAAATAGGGTTTCAGAGCCTTAAAGAAAGTTTTATCCTTAAAGAGGTCCTAAAATAATCCTAATTTTTTGACAAAGATAAAATGAAATACATTTATATGCACAAATGGATGCATTAGCTAGTTAGCTGCTGAATGCCTGATACCTTTCCTCTTTTTTCTTTCCCTTTTAAAATATATATATCAAAATTAGTCCTATGATTAGAGCTGTTTTCTTGAGAAGCCGTCTTCTCAATTATTATTACTCTGGATTTTGCACAAGAGGGCAGTATGTGGCAGTTGTTCTTACTGAAGAGACCAAGTTCTAGAATGTAACAGATGTAAATTCATGTCGTTTATCTTTAGTCCACTTTGACAGAGAGCAGCACTGAAAAAGAGTTGGTGGAATTATAAAATGAAGACTGTGTAAGGAACCTTACTTTTAATTATGTCCAGGTATACCATCTGGAAACAACTGGTAGCAACCTGCTTAACAACTAGCAGTAGATCTGGAAGTTGAGTCATGGTAGCTGGACTTTTTTTCTTGAGAGATAGAAATGCTTTGCTGCTCATCCAAACAGCTTCATAATTCTGAATAAAGCTATTGTGAGTCTTCCACCTAGTCAGCTTTGACCTCTTGTCACCCTGGTCTGAAATAAGCTCATAAAATGAATAATTGGCCTGAATAGGCTTGTTAGGTAAACAATACAGTCACACACACCCCGCCAATCGCGGGGGTTAGGGACCCACCCCACCTGCGATGCATGAAAATCCGCGATATGCGGAAGCGGGTGGGGTGGGGGCGGGGGGCGATCGCGTGCCTGTCCGAGGCTTCTTGGAGGAGCTCAGGGGGGCAGCACGGAGCGACCCGATTGCCGCCCGCCGCCCCCCGCACAGCTCCGAGGTGCAGGTACTACAATCCCGCAATGTAGTGGGACCGGAGTACCTGAACCGCGAAATGGCGGGGGGTGACTGTAGTATCCATAGCCTTAAGGTGAACAATGGCCTAAGGCAGGGTGTCCAAACTTTTTGCAAGAAGGGCCAGATTTGGTGAGGTGAAACTATGTGGGGGCCGACCATTCAGCTGCATTTGGCCCCCAGGCTGGACTTTGGACAAGCCTCTAGGACATGCAAGGAGGTAGGGAGGATGCTGCAGCAACGGAGCCAGGGGCGGGTAGGCTGGGCAAGTGGCTGGGGGAACTGATGTAGGCAGGGAGGGCAGGCAAACCATAAAATTGAAAGCTGACATCTCCATCCAGTATGAGAAAGGATCAGCTGGCGGGGATGCATGACAAGCTGAGCCGGAGGGGAGAAGAGGCTACGGGCCACTTGAAATTTGAAAACGGGCCACATTTGGCCCCCAGGCCTGACTTTGGACATAGCTGGCCTAAGGTGCTGGACCAGAATCAGCAGTACACCTCCATTTGAAGGACAAAGGGCACTCATTCAAAGATGAGGATGTACACATATTAGACAGAGAAGATAGGTGGTTTGAGAGAGGAGTCAGGGAAGCTTTCATGTGAGCATTGAAACCCCCTCGCTCAACAGAGGTGGGGGGCCCAGGCATAGTCTGTCTGCTACTTATCAGAGTGTGTGCTTTCAACAATACTGAGATCAATCAAAAAGCCTTCACCACCAAGGCCATAGCTAATGACCCATACTTTATAGGTTTCAGCACCTTAGGCCATTGTTCACCTTAAGGCTATGGATACTATTGTCTACCTATCAAGCCTATTCAGGCCATTGTTCATCTTATGAGACTATTTCAGACCAGGGTGACAAGAGCTCAAAGCTGACTATAAGATGGAGGACTCAGACTAGCTTTATTCAGACTGATGAAACTGTTTGGATGAGCAGCGAAATGTTTCTATTTCTGAAGAAAAAAGTCCGGTTGCCATGACTCAGTTTCCAGATAAATTCACCTGGATTACTGATAATCTTCACAAACATATAACTAGCAGTAGAAGAGAAATCAATGCTGCTTCTTTTGAATGTTCTTTGCTATCAAAGTGGGTCAATGATTTAAAAAAAGGGAACTGCTTTGTTATACTTGTTTATAAACTGAAATGGTAACTCCATTGCGATTTCTTGTAGCAATCCAGTGGCAGTCAGCTCTGGATGGGTCTTTTACCACAGGTCCACTCTAAAGAATATTATAAATGCACAAAACCATTGTTTTATCTGAATACCTTTGCTTTATGAAAGAGGCCATTCTGACTCTTGGAGAGATTATTTAAGTCTCTCTCTCTCTCTCTCTCTGTTATAGTATAGGAAATGAGGGCTGGGAGAGTAAGAAGAGACCAAAGAAAATATTTTTCACCCAGCTCGTTGTTAGTCTGTGGAACTCCCTGCCACAGGATGTGGTGACGGCATCTAGCCTGGATGCCTTCAAAAGGGGATTGGACAGATTCCAGGAGGAAACGTCCATCACAGGTTACAAACCATGAGGGAGATGTGTAATCTCCAGGCTTAAAACCGGGGTACTTCAAGGGCCAGATGCAGGGGAGTGGTATCAGGAGACAGACATCTAGTCTCATGTGCTCCCAAACGCATCTGGTGGGGCCACTGTGAGATACAGGAAGCTGGCCTAGATGGGCCTTTGGCCTGATCCAGCATGGCTCTTCTTATGTTCTTATGTCTTCTAACATTGGTTGTTCCTTTGCAGATGGTAAATATGTATCGTGGTTGTTATTATTTTAGTGCTATTTCTGTGTTACACACACTCATGCTGAAGGAGGATTGGATCTGTATTTCTCCCCATTGCTGGTGTGTGATACCCTGGGCATAAACCTCCTACCCTGGCCATACTGGCTCTTTCCACAGAACAATTTATCTCCTGCTGTGTTTAACTTCTTTCACTTAACAATCCCTGCATGCACTCCTAAACACTTTGCATGTGATCTCAACTGTAGAGTCTTGTGTTCCACATTTTGCCAGACTTGTCATGTTCTTATAACAAATCAGCATGGATGCACCTATAGACAAACAATAACATAAAATAAAACACAACCCTGACAATTTAGGGCAGCCAAAGGATTACATTTGTGCTATGTACTATACAAAAATACTTCAAATTGACCCACAGCAGATCCGAACCAGAAAGATTCAGATGCTTAGTCTTGCAAATCTGCAAACAATAAATAATGTCTACACTGACTTCATCATAATGTTTAACAATTCACTATTAAAAACTTTGTCATTTGACTTATGCTGGTAGTAGGATTTTGCCCTTCTTTTTATTTACTTGTTTTATGTCTGTGAAGATTCTCAGTCATCCACTTGAGCTTCTTTGGAAGTTGAGTCCTGGCAACCTGACTCCTTTTCTTGAGAGATCGAAATGTTTTGTTACTCATCCAAGCAGCTGAACAGGCTCGTTTTTAGACACAAGGAATGAAAGTGAGCCTATTCAGGCCATTGTCCAATTTATGAGCCTATTCAGACCAGGATTATGTGAAATCAAGGTGAACTATTAATTGGAGGACTCGCCACTGACTTTCCTCAGTCTGTCAAAGCTACATGGATTAGTAGCAAGACCTTTCGATCTTTCAAGAAAAGGAGTCCAGTTGCCATGACTCAACATGCAGATTACCTGCTTTATTTGTTCTTCCCTGCTTAAGGTTGGAGGAAATGTTGTTGCCTAAATTATCAATATTGACACTTCTTCTTTTGTCCTTCTTGAGTTGGACAACTTCCGACTGACGTCCAGTAGCTGGCTAGGTACTTTAAACTACTTCATCCAGTAGCAAACATGACTCTTGTAAGTGAAGGTAATCAATTACACCGTGTTTCTAATGGCCCTCATCAATAATGGACAGACCACATTTGCTTGCAAGATCACTTACGTGAGACACTAACTTGAAGATTTCGTCAAGGACAGTGAATGACTCCAACCTTGTTTCTAGATCTATTGATAACAGGTGCAATTGCTGTTTTTGAATCTGCTTCTATAGCTGCTCAGCAATTTGTGGAAGCCAATGGCAGCTCTTCCTTTGGGACGAGGGGGGGGGGCTGCTCCACACAGCCAGCCCACTCCTGCTTCCCCTTTACTAGATGTCCAGTCTGTGCTTCCCTTCAGATGTATATATGTGTGAATACTTGCTTGCCTCCCTGTGTGTGTGGACATCCACTGTTTTGCCTACCTGTGCTGTACCTTCAGCTCTAAAATCCACAATTGTGTTTTGTCTGCTAAATGTAGTGAGGTTGGTATTGCAGTTGTATTTTATTTTTTAAAATGATCACAAATCAGGTCTTAGGAGGAGCAGAAGCCACTAGAATGACAGATCCATCAAAGTTGTTGTCTGGTTTTAATTTTAATTTTAATTTTTTTATGTTTTCTACTTATTTTCGTTGCTCTCTTTTGTATTTTATGTTGTTTTACACTGGCCAGAGTGGTCTCTGGGCCAGATGATTTTTGTGGTATTAAAATAAAATAAAATAAATGGTCATTTGCTTTCATTAAGCTTCCAAAGGAAGGCAGTTACAGATAAAAGATCTAAAGTGAGCACTGCTTTAGACAGACATGTGCCCAGTTGAGTGCTCTGATTCCCATGGCAACTAGGCAGCGGGCTGGCTTCCTCCAATTTTATTTCTTTGCATGTAATTAATTGCCACAATGAGGCACAAGGCATCCACCAATTACTTTGACTGGAACACTAGCTAAAACACAAAATGTAAATGTAAAAGACTTAAAACACATTTTAAGATACATAATTGGAAGAACACAGTACCTCTCTGGTTAAGCATTTCTTCTGTAAAAACAACCCAAAGATGTGAAAGTAACTTTTGATCTATAGACATTTCATCAAACACTGCCAATTGTGTTTGTGTGTGTGTGTGTGTGTGTGTGTGTGTGTGTGTGTGTGTGTTTGTTTGTGTGTGTGTGTGTGTGTGTGTGTGTGTAAAAAGGCACACCCACGTGACATTTCTTAGATTAGTAATAAGCAGAATGCAGATTAATTGGTTCCAAATTTGCTTTTTAAACTTGTGAACAAGGACTCCTTCTCAACCAAAGTAGAGACAGTGTTGCCTTTCATACTGCTGTTTTAACTCTGCCGTAGCTAATGGGATTTCACAAGGCCTTATAAAAAGGAATAACTTTTTGGTGAAAGACAGCCCTTTTTTACATTGATGACACGACTTAAATCATGAATCATAGCAAGAATATAGGGGACTAAACAAACACAATGTTTCAATTTTTAAAAAAGCAAGGTAAACATTTAACGGGAAAAACTAAAAAAGAAAAGAAAGGCAAAATATTGCAGCACTTTAAGGACTAATGCAGTTTTCATGGGTCAAAACCCCCTTCTTTAGACACAAGGAATGAAAATGCATGCCATTATTTCGTAGAATCATAGAATATAAGACTTCGAAGAGACCCCAAGGGCCATCCAGTCCAACCCTCTGCCATGCAGGAACCCCAATCAAAGTACTCCAGACAGATGGCCATCCAGCCTCTGCTTCAAAGAGGGAGATTTCAGCACCCTCCGTGGAGGCATATTCCACTACTGAACAGATCTAACCATCAAGAAGTTCTCCCTAATGTTCAAATGGAATCTCTTTTCTTGTAGTTTGAAACCACTGCTTCGAGTCCTAGTCTTTAAAGCCATGAGAAGCAAATCTGTCCCTTCTTCAATATGAGATCCTTTCAGATATTTAAACATGGCTATCATATCCCCTCTCAAAAGGCTAAACATTACCAGCTCATAAGTCATTTCTTCCAGACCTTTAACCATTCTGGTCGCCCTTCTCTGGACCCATGCGAGGTTGTCAAAATCCTTTTTAAATTGAGGTGCACAGAACTGGACACAGTACTCCAGGTGGGGTCTGACCAGAGCAGAATAGAGTGCTACTATTACTTCCCTTGATCTAGACACTATGCTTCTGTTGATGCAACAAGAATTGCATTGGCTTTCTTGGCCACTGCATCACACTGCTGATGTCAAGCCCCGCACACAGAGCACACACACAAACAGGGTTCAGTTCTTTGCCAAGATCTTTAGTGGAAAGCCAGGAAAGTTCAAGTCCTTTGCCAACAATCAAGTGCCAGATAAATAACAGAATCCAACTCCCAGCAATTAACAGTCCAAGTCAAAACCAGAATATCTCACGGAAACCAGACGCCAAGTCCAGGAAGCCAGTCCAAAATCAGGAAACAGAGCCAAGGTCACAGAACGTGGTTCAAATGACGCATTGCTCCCACAGAGAACTCAAGGTGAGCTTACCAGCTTTATCCCAAAACAGGGAACACACCCTTGCTCTTGGAAAGGCTTCTGCTAGTACTCAGGGCTTGCTGCCCTGATTCCCCATCTAGCATCAAAGACCCTTTCCCTAGCCCTCCTGGTAGCATGTCTTTGCAGAATCCTGCTCATGTCCCTTCTAGGGGGAGAAGATATGTTTTCAGCTGAGTCATCAGACCCAGCTGCCTGCTGATTTGAGCTGCAAGGCTCCTCCAGCAGCTCTTCACCATTTAACCCCTCAGAATCAGGTTCTGTGACAGGCAGGGTCCTGGCAGCTGACTCATGTTCAATTTGTGGTTCACCAAGACTCCCAGATCCCTTTCACAGGTTCTATTCTCCAGCCAAGTATCTCCCATCCTATATCTATGCAATTCATTTTTCTGCCTAGATGTACAACCCTACATTTCTCTCTACTGAAATTCATTCCATTAGCTTTGGCCCAGCACTCTGAGCTGTCCAGGTCATTTTGGATTTTCATCCTATCCTCTAGAGCAGTGGTTCTCAACCTGTGTGTCCCCAGATGTTCTTGGACTGCAACTCCCAGAAATCCTGGCCAGCTCGGCTAGTGATGAAGACTTCTGGGAGCTGCAGTCCAGGAACATCTGGGGACCCAAAGGTTGAGAACCACTGCTCTAGGGAATTAGCAACCCCTCCAAATTCGTTATCATCTGCAAATTTAATCAGTCTACTCTCTATTCTTTCTTCCAAGTAATTAATTAATAAAAATATTGAATAGCACTTGACCCAGTACAGAACCCTGGGGGACCCCACTGGTCACCTCTCTCCATGCTGTGGCGAAGCCATTTATGATTGATCACCCTTTGGGTGTGATCAGTCAACCAATTACAAATCCACCTAACAGTAGCACTATCTACTGTTATAAATGTAACAAATAAATAAATAAATAACAAATATCTATCCCACATTCTACTAACTTATTTCCAAGTATATTATGGGGAACCTTATCAAAGACCTTACTGAAATCAAGATAAACAACACCAACAGTGTTCCGCTCATCCACCAAGCCTGCAATGATATCAAAGAAAGATATATTTATTTATTCATTCATTTTATTGGGGTATGATATTAAAATCAAAGTCCCGAAGAATTCAAGACTCCACCTTAGCAATTCACTATTGTAAGTTCAATGTTTTATAGTCAGGATAAGGGAGAATAATCAGTATATAGAGGAAAGCTTTTGCCTCCACAGACATGTTTGTCCATGGCCCTCACAATAGCTAAACATTCATTTTCAGAATAGGAGAGGTGTTATTCCTAGCCTAGAGAAACACATTTTTACACAGAAGTAACATTGGTTAACTCTGGGTCTTTTCCCAGTTAGTTCAGCTCTGCTTCTGATCCTACATTGGAGATGTTGCCCATGAATGGTTTATCTAGCACAATGAAGACAGATTCATATCTCACCAGCTTCTACCTCTGTGGGAATCCAACCTGGTTTTCCTTTATCCTGTTCACCTATCAGGCTCGTTCTTTCTAGTTAAATTGGTGCTAAAATGAAGGGTGAAATACTGGCAGTAGCCAGTTTATCGTAAGCAAGATTTCCCCAGTTTTGATTTCATGAGGATGAGCCAGTCATGGAAGGCTGCATCTGGCTTAATTAAGCATTAATGGTATATCTGCTGACAAAATGCCCCAGATATTTATGTTTTTGCAGTCCAGGTGGGGTCCCACTTGCCATTTATTTTGGTTTCACAGTTGAACTCTCCTCGTGTTTTCCTTCATTCCAAGTGTGTTTCCTAGGTAGGACTCCGCATGCCCAAGCCATTGACGCAGCCGAGCGATGCAGCCCAGAGAATAACTGGTCTGTCAGTCTTTGAATGAATCTCGGACGGAGAGGGGGAGTCCATGTTAGGAGTATTTGCGATTGCACTTGTTGTGATGCACAACTAGGTATTGTACTGGGCTGCTTTTAATGCTCTGCAGTTACTCTGTGATGCCCCTTGAAAAGCTTGTCTTTAGCAGATGTGAAAAACCCCAGAGTTTGCAAAGGCTTTTTGGTTGGTTTGTTGAGACAGCAGCCAAAGAACACAGCCTTGAGCAGGATCTCTCTCTCTCTCTCTCTCTCTCTCTCTCTCTCTCTCTGTGTGTGTGTGTGTGTGTGTGTGTGAATGTGTGTGTGTGTCTTTCTGTGCCTGAGCTTTGTTGTAATTATCAGGCCTCCTGGAAGCATACTGACCCTTTGCTAATGCATAGCACTAGGTTTCTTTTACAAGGTAGCTGAGTCTTTCTGTGTGTGACATCACAGGAAGGGGCCTGTCCGCCCTTAAGCCCCCCCCCTTGTTTCTCCTAATCCAGAGATGGAGGCAATACAATGAAGCATCTTTAGTTGATCAACTGGCAGAGCATCAGCATGAGAAGGGGAGAGTGGGGGGAACCACACACTGGTTCATTCTCCCCCCACTCTCCTCCCTAGGTTTTAATTGTTTCTTGATGTCTCATTGCATGATAGGCAATGCCCTAAAATGAGCAAGGACAGAGGCAAGTGATGCTGCACTCAGAGTGATGCTAGGCAGTGCAATATTTTAGGTTACACATTGTTCAGTATAGAAGGATGAATAAATACAAGGGGAAATCTAAGCTTTTGAAGTCCATTTCTACATGGGAATTAGAAAACATGGTCTGCAGTTTGTTGCTGAAGGGTTATGTCTCTTCCTCTGATCAAACCATGAAGTAGTATTTTAAAGAGTACTATTAATATCTCACTGAAGGCTTTCCCCTTCCTTTGAAGGGGGCAGGGTCACCCTGTTACATAAACCTTGCTGGACTGAAGCATGCTGCTTAAAAATCTTTCGGGAGGCCAATGCAAAGCTATTTCTTTGGTACAAATGTAAGATCATGGCCACCAGTCCCATCACCTCCTGACAAATAGAAGGGGAAGCAATGGAAGCAATGTCAGAGTTCATTTTCTTGGGCTCGTTGATCACTGTAGATGGTGACTGCAGCAATGAAATTAGAACATGCCTGCTTCTTGGGAGGAAAACAGTGGCAAACCTAGATAGCATCCTAAAGAGCAGAGACATCACTTTGCCAACAAAGGTCAGGATAGTCAAAGCTATGGTTTTTCCAGTAGTGTATGGAAGTGAGAGCTGGACTATAAAGAAGGCTGATTGCCACAGAATTGATGCTTTTGAGCTGTGGTGCTGGAGGAGACTCTTGAGAGTCCCCTGGACTGCAAGGAGATCAAACCTATCCATCCTGAAAGAAATCAACCCTGAATGTTCACTGAAAGGACAGATCTTAAAGCTGAGGCTCCAGTATTTTGGCCACCTCATGAGGAGAGAGGTCTCCTTGGAAAAGTCCCTGATGCTGGGAAAGATTGAAGTCAAAAGGAAAAGGGAACGGCAGAGAATGAGATGGTTGGGTGGTGTCATCAATGCAACCAACATGGATTTGAACAAACTCCGGGAGGCAGTGGAAGACAGGAGGGACTGGTGTGCTCTGGTCCATGGGGTCATGAAGAGTCAGACATGACTTAATGACTGAATAACAACAAAAGCAATTCAGGTGTAGATGACTCAGATGCAGGCACACTTTAGCTCAGGTGCAGGTGTGCTGTGGTGTGAGTGTGGCTAAAGAGACCAGTGATGTAGCTTGGAGGGTGACTGATATGTGGATATTGTTACTTGGATCCCATTGATTTAGAGAATGGCCAAAGGCTTTAGAGGCAGATGAAACTGCCTATTGAGTTTCATCCCTATTGTTCAATTAATTTTGTTTCTGTACATTTTATGCGTGTTTATGCACTGAAACACAACATTATGTGGTTTGGGGC
Source organism: Phrynocephalus guinanensis (assembly GCA_037367245.1). Lineage (NCBI taxonomy): Eukaryota > Metazoa > Chordata > Lepidosauria > Squamata > Agamidae > Phrynocephalus > Phrynocephalus guinanensis. The sequence goes on along the minus strand of CM074732.1, from coordinate 105,470,174 downwards.
AGTGATTGAAAAGGTTAGTCTTTGGGACTACAACTTCCAGAATCCCACAGTCAATATGACAACTATCATTACTGCACAAGTAATAGGTGTGCCATTTGTATTCTTCCACTAATTCCTATGATATATTTAAAAGTGTTATTACTAAAAGCTTGTAAAGCAATTATAAAGCACTTTTGCCTATTACGCTTCAAAGCTTAGACCTAAGTCCAGCTGTTAGCCCCACCTAGATTGGTCTCACTGTATCAACAAGAATTTATCAAATCCATAAGGATGAGAATTTTTTTTTTTGGGGGGGGGGTAGACTCTTGGGACTGTGCTTCCTAGGAAGTCCTAAGACTTCTGGATAGTGTTGAGGCAGCTTTCTTGTTTTTACCGGAAGCTAGGCTGAAGCTAGTCCATGGATCCTTCAAGCTCGGCCTGTCTGTAAAATGTAGGTCTGTGGAGAGGAGTTCAAAAAAATCCAAATGGTATATCTATATAAATCAATATTTGTGTAACTGCTATTGAATCTACTCTAAGGCCGCTATCTCACCTGGGGGAAGATCCGGATATTGTGAAAGTCTGGCTTTTCTTCTTTCTTGGTCATGTGACTGAAGATGTGGGATATCTGTTCCCACATACAAGGATTTTTTTAAAAAAAAGCTCAGACCAGCCCGAGGGCCAACAGGTGGCGCTAGGGAAAAAAAGCACTGACAGCCCGAAGGCCAGCAGGATCAGCACTGGGGGGGAGGGGAAATTAAAAAAATATATTTAAAAAGCGCCAATGAGTTCCAGGATGAGCTGGTCGAGGCTAGGGGGAAAAAGCAGAAAACTGGATCATATGCGAATTCCCACGGACTTCTGGCTCACATTTTTTACCAGAACAAAAAATCTCCAACTTCTCTGGTAGGTCTTGGAAAACTCACTAAAGGGGGCATAACTGTTTTTTTTAAAGCCCAGTGACCGTGGGGACAAGATTTTTGGAAATGCTTTATCTTGAAATTGAATCAGCATTTTAAAGGACATGTGATAGAGCCCCTAAGTGGGGCTAATGGTTGGATTTAGATGTAACTACTTAGGGTAGTCAGTCACCAACCTTTCATTTCATAATAGAAGAAAAAGGTAGGATTAGAAATAATTAAAAAGGTTGTTGAGCTCAGCCTGTCATCACAAAGCAGAACATACCTCACATAAAATAGTTGAAAACTCTGAGAGGTTAAATTGCCATATGAGTCAGAAGAAGTCTCAAGAAATCATTATGCTCTTCCAGATCTCCAGGTCGGGAAATGAATCTCATGGAAAACAAGGGAGAACAAGGAATTTTTTTTCATTTTATTATGTGAGGGGTTTTTAAAGCTTGGGCATCTTTATATTTAGTTGGTTCCTGGGCTCACTACCTCTGCATCAAAATGTTTGTGTTTGTATTATAATAAATAACACAAACAGGCCAACATGTGTGCATGTTTCCACCAGTTCTCTGCACATTCCCCTCCCCTCCCTTCCCTCCTGGCTGTGTGGCATATTAACCTTGAGCCTATCACACCGTTTGGGCTGGGAAGAAGGGAACACGTCATGAAGCTTTCTTACAGCACAAGCCATAGCAGCAGTGGTGCAATGCTGGCAATAAAATGTCTTACTATTGCCTGCTGCCTCTTTGTGACATCAGAAAGGCTTCTGTGATGACAGAAGGGATTGTTCCAGTCTTGGGTTTTGGTCCTGAAACCTACAGGGATGGGATGCTCCTGACCTGACAACCACACTAAGAGAACCTCCATCAGATACCATGTTTTCATCTCTTGTGTGGAGCTTTCCTTGTATTCCTTCTCCAGGTGTAGGAGAGAAACATGAGGAAGATCACTGAATTAAATTTTAATTAATTAGGCTAATATAATATCTACACACCCAAAGGCAGCTAAACACTATTAAAATGAAGGGTTATTTAGGTCTCAATTAGTTCAATATTTAAGCACAACTCAATAGCTTTGTTAGGTTTAGTTGATTTTATTTGCCTGGGCTGTAAGCAACAAGACAGAAAAAGTCTGGAGTCATAAATTAGAGGCATCGCCACTAACTTTCCTCAGACTGCAAAGCTGCTTGGGCAAGTAGCAAAACATTTTGATCTGACAAGAAAAGAAGTCCAGTTGCCATGACTCATCTTCCAGATCACCTCACCTGGATGACTGAGAATTTTCACGGACATAGTCATAGCCAGTCCTGAATAACACAGGTATGGATCACTACTTATCCATTTGGCTAAGATGAAGTATGGTATCAGATGCGGAGCCTGCATACAGCCGAAAAGAATCCCAAAGCAGAATTTGTCAATCATGTGCACCAGTGGAAGCAGAACAGCCTATATCTACTGCTTAAGCTGTGACATTCTCAATCGCTGGTCATCCAGTTGTCTTAGACTTTATCTTCTGGAAGCTGCAGTGGAAACCATTTGGAGCTCGAAAGGCCGAGCACCACTGAACTAATGGCTTGGATGTATTGCACCATGCTATCCAGTGGATGATTCAAAATCAGTTTTAGATGCATGTGCCCATGTGAGTCTATGGACCCAAAAAGGGGTCCATAGCACTCTCTACTACAGATGTATATATATGCCCCAAATCCATATGTTTGACTTTGTATCCGGAAGCTTCAAGCTCTCTGAGCTTGGCAGGAAGAGGCATACATCAGAAGTTGCCAGAAATACTGTGCATGTTTACATGTGTGGTATAGAGCTTCAGGAGCTAAGAAAAATATGTTGTTCTAGGACTCGGATGAAGCTTGTGAACAAGGCTGCTGAGGCATACAATCTTTTCGGTTTATCACTGAAAGCACAGTTTCATCTATGGTATATACAGTACATCCACAGCAGATGGCATAGCTTTAAACGTATAAAGCATATGGTATGTGTGCCACATTGCCTTTTTATTTTTTTAAAAAGAGGTCACAGCTGTTTGTTTGTTTGTTTGTTTGTTTTTTTTGGGGGGGAAATACTGCACAGCAGCTTCTTTCATGAAGTAACCTTTTCTATACAAAGCACTCAATGGGAAGCAAAACACACAAGACCGACAGCTGAGGTCTAATGTTGCCTTCTCCTACAAAGGGATGTCATGGGATGTGTTCCATATTGCAGGATAAGTAGCCCCTCCTTTATGACACTTACACTCGCTAGGGTACCTGCTGCTCTCCCAACGTCATGCGGATGCTGTTTATAAACTGCACACAATAGAGCACTGAGGCATTCGTCTCTTTACAAGAACTGAGCAGCAACCAGAGAGAGAGAGAGAGAGAGAGAGAGAGAGAGAGAGAGAGAGAGAGAGAGAGAGAGAGAGAGAGAGGCAAGGCAAAACCCTGACACAAAGCAGACAAAGATGTTTTACTCTGGTCTCCTCACCGAGCCAACAAGAAAGGAAGTGGACATGAGGGAAGCTGCATCTCTTCGACAGCAGAGGAAAATGAAGCAGGCCGTTCAGTTTAATCACAAAGATTCGGCTGACCTGCTACCATTAGATGGACTGAAAAAACTGGGAACTTCAAAAGATACCGTAAGAATTTTGTTTTTCACCCAGAAAATATAGATTCAAAAGCTGCATGTAAAGCACTGTGGAGATTATTTTTTTAAAAGATCATGATTATAATAAGCTCTCTTGCCTTTGGAAATGATAGACAATTAGCACAATTTAGGCTGTGTGTGAAAAGACGAACTCTAGCCGTCCTTAAGCCAGTATTATATGTTACAGTTCTCCTCAGAAGATAAACACGATTTATATTTGTGCTTGCAAATGCAAGTTTTCTGTTTTGAATATTCCTTTATGAAAAAACATTGTTTCTCCAGTTCATATTTTTATATGAAGCAAGGCTCAAGAGCTAATGAATATTTTAAATGAGAGTCGAACAGTCAATAGAGGTGCAACTTGGAGTGAAAATCTGAAGGGCAGTAACTTCTGCTTATTCCCTAATTTCCTCTCTTTAGAGGACACCCCGTAGTATATGGAACAGAGGGTTAATTTCAGTGGAATTTACATCAAAGTGAGTGTGTCTAAGACTGCAGCCCTGAGGGCTTTACTCTTGCACAACTTATGCGTCTTTTCCGGACAAGGAGACATGAGTTTCAAGGTGATGGTGCTTTGGATTAGTGCTGGGAGCAAGGTTTTTTTCCCCTTTCCCAGCGCTCTGCTGTTGATCCGTTGTGAGGAACCCCAGGGCTCTTCTTTCCTTTTAAAAAAGAGACATGTAGTTCTAGGGTTCATCTATATTTGGCTATTAATTTAACACTATCTCTTGCAGAGAGAAAACCCAGTTTTCTTCAAGAATGTCCGTATATTGCCAATGCACATTTCCCATTTTACTTCAAGATAATGCATTAAAGACATCACATTAAACTGAATGAATGAAAATGGATTCAGGCCTACGGGGTGGGATGGGGTGGGGGTGATTTCTAGCTCCCTCTGGAGTTTGGCCGCAGGCTACATTTGCCCTCATAGGGTTTTTTTTTGGGGGGGGGGGGAATGAAACAAATGTGGAGACTGATGGTGGCAATTAACCTTCTCTCTCTCTATTGCCAGAGGATTTAAAAACCACAGGTAAGTTAATTTGATGTTTTTAAAATCTATATATGTTTCTAAAAACAGTACCAGTACTTAGCCTCAGATGTAGTGCTCACAAAAACTCTGATTCTAAATTAACAGTCTGAGATCACAAGTGTGACTTTCTGTATTGACTGATTTCAGTTACCACAGCTGCCTGTTAACTCACTTATTGGCCATATTTCCAAACATTTCTCACCACACAAAAATGGGAGTTCTCTTTATTGGTGGTCTTTCTATGGGGAAGAAGACCCATCTGCATAGCAAACAATTTACAAGTTGAGCAATGATTTTATTGGCTCACTAAAAATTAACAAGTGCTCCAGAACTCTTCATTAGGGAAAGATGATGATCTATAAAAAAGATGTAGTTCAAAAAAAATAATTGGGCCAGATGTGATGTTCACTGTCCCTGAATGCAGCAGACCAGTGGCAGGACAAGAGGGTGCTTGCAGATTCACCTTGAAAGAGATGGGTCAAGGAGTCATCCTACAGTCTCAACTCCCTGTGTAAACAGACAGCCTGGTACCCCTGCTGATTTGTTCGTTTCCTTGGGCATGGCTAAGCAGGTCCTTCATTGGCTTAGATCAGACATACCTAGAGCAAGGCAGCAGTTGGCAAAATGGGTTGATCCCACTGGGTTGTCATGATGGGTTTTTAAAAATCATATTTGTGACATTAGCAGTCACAGCTCATGGAGGAGAAAAGATCTTCACCAACAAGCAGTTGCTCCAAAACCTTCCTTTCACTGACAATAGATTTTGCCTTGAGTGGCTAAATCATAGGATTTCTAAGGGCCTTTTTACATGACCCCTAAGATCCGCTGGCCACTTAAATTCGGACCAGAGATCTTAGGGGTTCGTCGCTCTTCCTCTGTCCCCACCCCCCTCCGCAATTCCTGGTTGCTGGCTGCGTGAGGGAGGGAGAAAAAGAGAAAGAAAAGCATGCCGCTCACCTCGTTCTGCCTCTCCTCTCTGTAAGGCCATCAAGTCCAACCCCCTCGTCTCTGTAAAAGTAGCTCTTAAAGGGGCGGGAGCCAAAAAGCAGCAAACAGAAGCGAGGAGAGCCCCGCACTCACTATCGTTGCACCGCATCAAAGATTTTTCACCTCCAAAGAGAAGGTACAAGAAAAGTGCGCTGGGCCGCGCTAAAGTGGGCGGGGTCGCACTTAATTGTCTGCAAACTCCGGAGCTGGTGGGGAAACATTTTAAAGCTCCGGAGCTTGCAGCCATTTGCAGCGGAGCTTAGGGGTTGTGTATAAACGCCCTAAGAGGAAACAGCTGTTTATGCCTGGTAGATGTTCATGTAGATGCAGCTCAACTTTTTGACCTGTCCCCTTCCTCTCCCAACCCCAAATGTTATAAAATCTTTACCTTGTGATGCAAATAACATAAAAGCTCACTTTTCTAATGACTATTTAGTTATCTAATAAAGGGTTTACTAAACCAAAACTTTGTTTCTTGGGAGGTCACATGGCTATCTTTTTAAAAATGCTGTTGGACATCCCAACACAGGTAACCTGATTATCCTGGAGATTTGTGGGGGAAACATTGCAGGTTAGTTGTGGCTTTTGAGGTGCATTCTTCCAGCATGTATTATTGCTTTATACAGAGTTCTCTTTCTTTGAATGGTGCACAGCCCACCTTTCACTGCTGTGATTGTTTGTTTGGATTTGAAGTTTATTGCTTAATGTAATAATGTACTGCTGGGACTGTTTTCTCATGGCTTATTTGAGATTACCAAGATCAGTCAGCCATGACTGAGACGCGTACAAATGTGCCCACAAGCAGAAGAAATAACTAGAAATCTATGCAGAGTCAATAGCTCCAGCCTCGGATCTTCCCCACAGACTATAAAGCAAGTGTGTTACTAAATGAGACTTTTATCAGGCAGCCACACAGCCTTATTTACATTTAAGTTTACATTGTCCTCTGTGTGCGACCTGCCTGTTAACCCACCACGTTCACCAATTTTTTTCTCATCCAAAAAAAGGGGGGGGGGGAAAGAAACCAGTGTTGGCAGGCAGCACTGTATCAAGGAAAATGTGTCCATTCCTTTCTGTTCATCTTTGCCATGTAAAACACTGAATACTGACCTCCAGGAAAATAAAAACTGAGTACACTGTCTCCATGCTTTAAAACAACAAGGTTTTCCTCCCTGAACAGTGCTCAGGGTGGCATCTCTTGCCAATATCGTGCTCATCACCCTGTCATAACCATCAAGAAACACTAAAAAAGTATCAGCAATGGTGTTTGCATTATGTAACTATTAAAGGAGAATGGACAGGGCATGAAAAGTCATCATAATGTCAATTGCTATAGATCTGTTAATGAAATAACTGTTAATAAGAGTGGTGGGCAAATTTAGTTAACTAGTCATTTAGTTAGCTTGATGTAAAATAATTTTTTTTAAAAAGGAGGTTCAAATGACTGAATCTGTTTTTTGTCCCAGACATATCAGACCCACTGAAATGGATGGGACTTTTAGTCTATAATATTGTAAGTCCAAGAGTAGCCTTCGGGTTAGATGGCTGCAGTATATAAATAAATAAATAAATAAATAAAAATAAATAAATAAAAATTGAATTTCAATCAGTCTACTTCAGTTAGGATGAAGACTGGATTTATCCCAAGGCATCTTGTGGTTACAAGTGAATTTGTGGTATCAGAGCATCTTTAAAAGGTAAGGGTCTCCTTCCCCAGAAATTGAAAGTATCACAGAAAGTTACATATCTGGAAAATTCTATTTATGAGCCCTGAATGAAATGACATTCCCAGATCCATTAAAAACTTTCTCCATCCTCTTCAGCTACAGCCTCCTTTCTAGCAGTATGGTATAACTCACCTGACTAGCGGCTTTGAATGACTAGCTTGGGCTTTGATGACACACTGAATTCCAACCATAAATTTTGCATGGTTTGTGATGTCACACACAGCAAAGTGTCAAGTAACACTTTGGTGGCTGCCCAGACCTTCACTCAACATTTGCTTGGGAGAGGAAGCAAAAGCTGGATGAAAGAAGGTCTGTTTCTTACTTACGGATCAGCCATGGATTCCTGGGTTGCCCGATACCTTGAGAAATGTAGAAGGAGAGCGAGTGTAAGTGACATTTGCCCGCCGCCGCTCCTACCGCTCACTGCAGCCAATATCCAGCCAGGAACCGAGAATGACAGGATTGGACTGGTGAGGAACAGTATGTTTCAGAACCACCTCATTCTGAAGCCAGAATTAGGAAGGACACGCAGAAGGTGTGCAAAGATCCCAGGGTCAGATTTTGTGTATGGCTTAACCCTGCGTGGGAGTGATGGAGGAGTTCCTGAAGCCATCGGCCAGTGGTATGTCATGCCTCATCGTCTTGTCAGAAAAAAGGATAAACCAAAGGACTTCATTACCATGAATTATAAAGCAGTTAAAGCTGGTCTAGTGACTGCACGGGATCAATACCTTTATCGCCAGTTCCACGAGGTCCGCTGCAATGAACCTGATATGAATAGGTTCCCGAAAGATCCACCTCGACTTTTGGATGCAGTGACATATGGGAGGCCGCATCGTCCTTCCACACCCATCATGGACGTCCTTCAGCATAAGTTTGGGGACATGTGGATACAGGAGCAACGAAAGTCCACCATAATTCTTAAAGACAAAAAGAATCAGCGGAAGAAGCGAGGGAAGCTCTACGACACACGGGCTGTTCTGTTGAGGAGACACCAAAGCCCAGTGAAGAATGCTCCCTTGGACCACCTCTCCAAGTTTGGGAAAGCGGCCGTTGCCCATCTCGACACCTTCCCAAGTCAACAAGAGAGAGAAAATGCTTTTAAAGCCCATCAAAATGAAGCAGCAGTTCGATGTGGTCCACTTGCCCAGGGCATTTACACTCATGCATCATAGGACTCGGGTAGATGAAGAAAGAGACAGTCTGCTATTATCTCTAAAGAGGAGCACCTGCCACTTTTGACAAGACAAAACTAAAAAAAAAATTAAAATCTTTTCCAGTTTCTTGCAGTTTGTCCCCTCCCACTTTTGGTACCATTCTAGCAGACCCAGGGCTAGCTGTACCATTAGGCAAGGTAAGGCAACTGCCTCAGGCAGCATGTGCTGGGCAGGGCACTTCCAGCTATCTCTCCTCTATTGCAGGACAGTGGCATGAGTGGTACCTGGCCTGCCTTGAGCCTGGTGGTTCAGCCTGCTGCCTCAGATGCAGTGAAAGGTCGTGTCTCATCATGATTCAACAGCCTATCAAATCAGCTTCTCTATGTGGACTACAGAAAAGCCATCATCTTTTCATTCACCTGGCCTTGTACAAGGCATATTTCACTACTAGATCTGTGTCAGCAAACAAGGAGATAAATTATTTTACCCAGCGTGTTGTTAGTCTGTGGAACTCCCTGCCACAGGATGTGGTGATGGCATCTGGCTTGGATGCCTTCAAAAGGGGATTAGACATATTTCTGGACGAAAAGTCCATCACAGGTTACAAACCATGATGGAGATGTGTAATCTCCAGGCTTAAAACCGGGGTACTTCAAGGGCCAGATGCAGAGGAGTGGTATCAGGAAACAGATATCTAGTCTTGTGCGCTCCCAGACACATTTGATGGGGCCACTGTGAGATACAGGAAGCTGGACTAGATGGGCCTTTGCCCTGATCCAGCATGGCTCTTCTTATGTTCTTATGAGAGGAGGAGAAATCTGTTACTCTCACAAGTGCAGTAGTACAGCCTGCAGCACTGCTATAGCTTCAATAAATTGGCGTGTGGCAGTGTGGTAGTGTTTGGAAGTAACTTGTTAGTGATAGTTACTTATAGTTGATTCCTTTTAAAAATCTATATAACAAAGCTTAAAGATATTGTTTTGTGCCATTTTCATTATTTTTCTTTTTCAAGGAAGATTTAGTGACGTTAGTGGGGCTTATACCCAGGTAAAAGTGTATATGCTATAAACATTACAGATTTCATTGCTAACACGAAGGATGTAAGCACCTGGAAGACCAGCTGTCTTTGATGATTTAGTCTCCAAATAATTAAGGCTCTAGAAGATTTTTTGAAAATAAAAATAAAATTTCAGAATGCTTGTTATGGAAAGAAAATTGTGGTTCCCTGAACTACTGGTTCCTCTGAGGCAAAACTGGTCTATAATTTCAAAGCAATATTTGAAGTATGATTTTTAAAACAAGCATTCTGCATTATTATTGGATGGGGGCGGATCATTAAGTATTTTTATGCCATGTACTTATTAGTGCTATGTTTGCTTTTTAACAGTTGTTGTGAGTTTTTTGGGGCTGTTTGGCTGTGTTCTGGAAGTTCTTCTTCCTGACGTTTCGCCAGACTCTGTGGCTGACATATTGAGAGGGCAAGGAGCTCAGGGAACTAGGAGTTCTCTATGTGCTCTGGGTTATAGAGTGAGTGAGACTGTGGGATTTTTAAAGTTGTGGGAAAGAGGAAACTTGTCCTATGCAGGAGAGTAGGTGTTAGCCGAGTATTGTGATGAGGGATTAAGACGGTTCAATGCAATCAGGGGTAGCAGCGATTCTTCTGTGTAGTTGATGGGTGTTGTTAGCTGTCCTATTGTGTGAATTGATCACTGTTGCTTGTGGCTAGGTGGGAATAATTGAGTTTTGAGCTTTTGCACTCTGCAATTTTCAGTACTGGAAGCCAGGCTTTGTTGATTTTTAGATCTTCTTTTTTGTTGAAACTGTGCTTATGTTTGTGGATTTCAATGGCTTCCCTGTGTAGTCTGACATAGTGATTGGTAGCGTTATCCAGTACCTCTGTGTCCTGGAAGAGGATTTCATGTCCAGTTTGTTTCAGGGTGTTCAATGTAATCTCAAAGGCTTTCACGGCCAGGATCTGATCATTGTTGTGAGTTTTTCAGGCTGTTTGGCTGTCCTGGAATTTTTTCTTTCTGATTTTTCTCCAGACTCTGTGGCTGGCATCTTCAGAGGGCAAGGAGCTCAGGGAACTAGTTGCCTCTGTGTTCTGGGGTATAGAGTGAGACTGTGGGTTTTGGAAATTTGTGGGAAAGAGGAAACTTGTCTGCTGCAGGAGAATAGGTGTTAATCATTGTATCAATGACTAACACTTATTCTCCTCCATAGGACAAGTTTCCTCTTTCCCACAACTTTAAAAAACCCACAGTCTCACTCTATACCCCAGAGCACAGAGAAAACTCCTAGTTCCCTGAGCTCCTTGCCCTCTGAAGATGCCGGCCACAGAGTCTGGTGAAATGTTAGGAAGAAAAACTTCCAGAACACAGCCAAACAGCCCAAAAAAATCACAACTGTTTCAGGGTGTGTTCAGCTACTGCTGATTTTTCTGGTTGTTTTAATCTGTAATGTCTTTCCTGTTCTTTGAATCTGATGTGGTTTTTTTTAGAAATTAAAATGGCTTAGCTACTCTACTGTATTGTGTACTCCAGGCCAGGATATTTTAGTGTGGGATATTTTAAAAAAGTATAACTAGCTTCCTCTGTTTATGTTGATTTCAAGGCATTTGAATGTAAAAAGTTACTTTTAATCATTGCATTCATAAAAACAACAAACTATCAGGGGAGCCTATGGAGGTATAAGGATAACTATTTTCTTTTTAAAAAGTAACTTCCCAATGGCTGAAGAAACTGATAGAGATTGAGCAAAGGTAGAGGCAAGGATGGGAATAAATGCTTTATGTACCATAGAACCATCTTTTTTTTTATTTTATTTTATTTTATTTTATTTTATTTTATTTGCACAAAACTGTAATCTGATATGGAGACTACTGTGTACTACCATTACAGCCATCATCCACTACAGCAAGTTGCATGTTGCTGTCCCTAGCTTGTTTTGAAGGATCCCCCCTCCAAGAATTGGTAGCTGCACCTATCTTTTGGCAGCAGGCTTTCTAATTGATTATACACTGGCTATAGTGTAATTTTCTGAAGCTTTAGTATGTCAAGGATGTACTCATATGTATTAAACACACTGCTGTTATATGTCCTGATATAAATGATGTTTCTGCAGGATCTACCATGATCTCTTTCATCAAATCATGTGTTTCTATTACAGTGAGTTAATAACAAATACTGCCACAAATAAACAAAAACACAAGAGATTGAAACCTGTTTATTATTTTGTTGTTGTTGTTGCTCTTGTTTTATATCATCCAGTTGCCTCTAACTTATGGCAATCCTATGAATGAGCAATTTCCAAAAAGCTCTGTCCTCAACAGCCCTGGTTAGCTCTTGTAAGCTCAAGCCTTTAGGGAGTCAATCCATTTCATATTTGCTCTTATTTTTTTCCATTTCCCCCAGCATTATTGTCTTTTCCAGAGAACTCTGCCTTCTCATGATGGGCCCCAAAGCATCACAGCCTTGGTTTCATCATTTTTGCCTCCCGAGATCATTCTGGCTTGATTTGCTTTGGAACCCACTTCTTTGTCTTTCTAGTGGTACAGAGTGCCCACAAAGCTCTCCTCCAGCACCGTATTTCAAACAATCTCTCCCCCCCCCATCAACTTTTGTCACGGTCCATCTTTCTTATTTGTACACAGTGATCAGGACTCAGAGTACAAGAGAGTGGATGATCTTGCCCTTGATTTCCAGAGGCATATCCCAGTACTTGAGGATATTTTCTAATTCCTTCATCGCTTCCCTTCCCGTTCTCTCTGGCTTTAAGTAGTTCTATAGGTACAGTATTCCCTCTACCTCTGGTGATTTATTTCTCCCTAAGTGCTTTCGTAACTAGTTTTACTTTACTTTAATCAATGGCCATTGGCCAGCAACCATGTGGGTGACAAAAACAGAGATGGCAGGATACTGTCAATAAGAACATGCAAAGCATTGGTTTGTGCCCTGAAGACACAATTGGCTGCGCAAAGTGGCATTTTAGGATCTGAAGAGCAGACCCCACTCCTGAAGAAAAATGTGAGGAGGAAGAGGAGGAGGAAGAGGAAGAGGAGGAGGAAGAGGAGGAGGAAAAAGAAGTGTTTTCTGTCACGGTACATCCAATTGAGTATTATTTCTTTCTCTTCCACGTAGGCCTTTGTTTCCCTGTCTCATTCCTTCTCAATTTCTCTCCTGGATTGTTTCCCCTTATTTTCTCTCTCTGCTTTCTCTATGTGGGACCCAACAAAGCAGCAGAAATGGCTTCCACCCACAGACTGGGCAGATGTCTTCCCCAAATTGCAGGCTTTGCTTCGGAGAGTTGCAAGGAAGGGACTTCCCAGAGAAAAATTCATGTGGGGTAATGCTGTGTTGAAGAATGGGCACAAAATTGTGCAAGGAAGTCTCTTTGCATGTCACTGGGCTTTGCCCTTCAGCTGCCCCCAGCTGACAATTCATTATCCCTCAGGAAATGAGTTTTTTTATTCTGTGCTTCTCACTTCATCTGTCCAGCCTTTTCTGTCCTCCCAATAATTGACATTGGAGAAGAACTAAAGAAGAAAGCTGAGGGAGTCAAGGTGGGACAACTGCAATTAAAAAAAATAGGGGAAGTCCTCCCTGTGGCAAACAGTTTTGCCAAATGTGGTGGCTCCTCAGCAGCTGCATCTTCAACACCCCTCCCCCTTCACTGCAGCGTGCATAGAACAGTCTGGATTTACCCCCTGCTTAGCCTCTGCCTTCACACCAGGAGAAACTGGTAAAATGGTTTCTCTTCCCCCACTGTTAAGACTTTGACCCCCAGAAACACTGGCTATTACTTCACGAACGTCTTGCTGCGCGGCGAGCCATCATTTCTGTGCGAAGCGATCGTTTCTGTCCTCACGCTCCTCCTTTTTGGATGCGGCGCCACCCCGACCACGCCCCCTAAACCGTGCTCCAAGCGGGGCGAGTGATTCCCCTGCCGGAGGCCGGGAATCTTTTTCGCTTCGCATCCCGCTTCGCATACAAAGTCACGTGTGGCCAGTGATTATATATATTTAATTTTTTTTTAGTTACTTTTTCTCCGAAATGCCGATGCATCGATATTTTGGTTAACCCGTTCTTTTGATCTTGCTTGCTGTGCTTACAATATTCCTTGGAGGAGCGATGGTATACACAACAAATGTTGTGTGCTGGTCCACCTAGTGACCCTGATGGAGAACAGCAATTTTTTCACGTCGCCAATGGACGAAGCAATACAAATCGGGAGTAGAAAACAAAGGAACATACAGTTATTCAGCTCTGCCGCAAATGACAGCCGGGTATTGATGCATCGATACGCCGTGGTAGTTTTTTTTTAAATATTAAAGAAAGCAGAAACCGGACGTTACAAGTAAGCTTCCCAATGCGAAGGGAACACGTGAGGTAGTACTGGATTCGATCCTAAAACCTCGCCCCGTGAGGACACGGAAAGAGGGGTGGGGGCGAATGGAGACCACGTGACCGCCTTCGGATTCACAGCGAAGGCAATCACGCTGCGAAGAGAAGTACTTCGTGAAGTAACGGCCACTGTCCTCCCAGATCTCTGAGCCCGAATGCCCACCTACACTGGCTGGCTGCTCTTATTCCTCCTGGAGGGCAGAAAACAAAGCTCTCAAAATGCCCATCTGTACTGCAGCAGAGGCTGTATAGAAGAGTCTTGAAAAGGCCTTGGGGATTATTTATCCTTCACAAGGGACAATGATTTGCTGGAAAGCAGTAGAAAAAAATCTATACAGAATTATTAGAAATATGCTGCTGTTATACAAAACACTCAACTAATATTACTTTAAAGAAATTGTCTAAAAGTTGTCTGTATGAATCCTTCTGATGTATTCAGTACAAATGATGATTTGGTTCAGAGAATGTTGCTTTCTGGGTTTTGATAGCAAAACTGAGAGAGAAGGAAAGATTATTTATAACTCTGTCCTTTCTTCCTTCCTTCCGGCACCTAATGCGTCTCTGCAGGGAGCTCAGTTTGCTAATCTTGGAGGAAACATACAAGAAGTCATAAATCTTGCCTTAAGGAGTGTAGAGTTCTGAAGGCAAAATCAGGAGCAACTGAAAGCTACTAGTAGTTATCACAGACACAAAAGAGAGAAGAGACAACAGATGCCTGTGCAGGGGATATTTTGTGCTTCAGTCATGCCTGACGGGCAGGGAAGCTAGTTAGAGCCAGGCACCTAGTATATTACAAGATCGTGGCTTGGAAGAAGAGACACCAATTGTACAGAAATATATACAGTAACAGTTTTATTTTAAAATAGAAAGTCGTGCTGATAATGTTAAAAAGCTCAACAGAGTAAAAATCTGGGGGAAGTTACATAGGTAAGGCATAGGTAAGGCATATGATAAAAAACAGAAACATACATATGTCAGAGAAAGAGATGATCACCTTTACTATGCAACAACTTTGCAGGAAACCTGGTTGTTTTTCTTCTGCCTCCCATTTTTGTTTCTTGCTTTTCATTTCATAAATATATTACAGCAGCTAAAATGAAACTGGATGTCCTATGTAAAAGCCTATTGGTGTGTACATCCAAGTTTCAGACTGTTACTGGTGTTCCAACACCTGAATTCAAAAGGAAATCTGGTATCCAAAACAAATTTCACCTCTCATGTCAAAAGTGAGAGGGGGTTTCTTGTACTCTCAAGATGTGAACCAAATCTCCTCATGTCACAAGCAGCCGATAGCAATTTTAGTTACTGCAGTTCTAAATTCCTCCCAGGAAGCATGCCTTATTCAGGACGTGCATCCTTTCAACACCTGCTCCAGAGGGCTGGGAAATTTTTCAGAGCAGCTTTGGGGACCGCATTGTGAACTCAAGAATAATGGCCTATTCTAGATGTAGTAGCGTGGGTTTTAGTGATTTCAGCAGTGATTTCAGCTCTTAGACATAGCAGGCTGGAGACAGCTTCTGGTGTAACAGCTCTTTATTCAGGGAGAGAACAAGACTGGGGACTGGGGAGAGGGAGCTACTTTTTTAGGAGCCAGGACTGGCTAGGAAAAGATACATTTTGGAGGAAACAATTACAACCAATCACAAAGCTGCCTTTTGGCAGAGACCAATAGGATTGAGGATCCAAATGCAGCAACTTGAATAAACCAATAGGCCTGTTCCCTTTGGAACAGGAACAGAAACCAATAGGAATACAGATCAATACACAACACCCCTTTCCCCCTGGTGGGCACAGCACACGTAATCCTTTAGATATTGTGGGGCCCTGCGACTTCTAATTGATCTCCTGACTACGGGTGTTGCAGGGGCTTGAGCAGGCAGTGTATGTGGTGGAGAGTCTACTGTAATAGCTTCGTCTGACACGGAGGGGGTTTCAAACAACTCAGTGTCCCTGATCTGTTCCTCGGCACCATGAGGACTTGCAGGAGCAGATTCATTTGCAGACGCCACTGGTACCTGCACTCCTGGGGCATCTCCGCTCTGATCTTGCAGCTGTGACTCATTCATGGGGGTAGTGTCACTCTCGGGCTGCAATTCTCCCACACCTGTACCAACTCTACAGGGCGCTCTGCGCCTCAGTTGGTCCACGTGCCTACGCCAGACCCTGCCATCTTCAATGGTCACGTAATAATAGACTGGCCCAGATGCTCTGGTGATCACCCTTGGCACCCACAGGGGACCTCTGGCATAATTTCTCACCCAGACCAAATCTTCAGGAGCAAAATACCTTGTAGAGTCGCTCTCTGCCTGTGGAGGTGCTCTAACATTGCGGTTTGGCATTTTGTCTTGGTGGACATAGTCCAGCACCGTTACCAGCCTTCTACCTAGGAGCAGCTCTGCTGGCGACTTGCCCATAGTAGTACACGGCGTCGCATGCTGCAAGAACAACATTCGGGCGATGCGCGTTGACCAGTCACCCTACATCAAGCGTACAATTGATCCTTTGGCTGTCTGCACCATGTGCTCAGCCTGCCCATTGGATGAGGGATGAAAAGGAGCTGAGGTGACCCCTCTTATGAAATTATCAGCCAGGAATGCCCTGAATTCTTGGGATACAAAGGCTGCTCCATTGTCTGACACAATGGTTTCGGGCAACCCGTGGGTTGCGAACAGCTGTCTCAACACTTTGATGACCGCAGCTGACGACATGCTGGGAACCATAGCCACCTCTAACCATTTAGAATACGCATCAATGATAACCAAAAAAAACTTTTCCTTGGAATGGCCCAGCAAAATCTAAGTGCAGCCGGCTCCAGGGAGTCCGGGTCTGCTCCCACCAGTGGACTGGTGCTCTGGCCACTTCTGGGCGCACTTCCTGACATGCCTTGCATGTCCGTACCCATTGTTCAACATCTTGGTCCATCCCAGACCACCATACATAGCACCGGGCCAGCAACTTCATCCTGACCATTCCCGGATGCCCCATGTGCAGTGTATCCAGAACCCTGTTTCTCAGTGGCGCTGGGATGATCACTCTGTCTCCCCACAGGAGACAGCCCTTATGCAGGGATAGCTCATGTTGCCTTGTTGCGTATGGTCTAATTTTTTCTTCATGCGGGCCACCTGGCCATCCCCTCCCCACCCAAGTGAGCACACGGGAGAGAGCGGTATCTTTCCTCGTTCTCTCAGCTATTTCAGTGGCAGTTACAGGGCCCCCCGGAAGTGTTTCCAGCATCATCACTCGTTCAGCTGGGGCAGGATCCGCATCACTCACACCAGGAAGGGGCAAGCGACTTAGTGCATCAGCGTGGCACAACCTTTCCCCTGGAATATGGGTCAGGGTGTACTGGAACCCATTCAGGAATATAGACCATCGCAACATTCTGGGGGAGAGAATCTGCGGCGTCTGTTTGTTCGGGTGGAACAATCCTAACAGAGGCTTATGGTCAGTTTCAAGGAAGAAGTGGCGACCGTATAAATAGTCATGAAACTTTTTAATCCCTGCCACTATTGCTAGGGCTTCCTTGTCAATTTGTGCGTAGTTGCACTCCGTTGGCGACAACGTACGGGAATAGAACGAGATGGGCTTTTCTGACCCATCCGCTTCCCTATGGCTCAGCACAGCTCCCAGCCCATACTGAGAGGCATCACATGCCAGGACAAGAGGTTTTGACTCGTCATAATGAGCAAGGACGCTCCTGCTAGTCAGCATGCCCTGCAAGGTGTCAAAAGCCTTCTGCTGTGCCTGAGCCCAATGCCACACACTCTTTTTCTTCAATAGTTTGTGCAACGGTTCCGCTATTGAAGCTTTCTGAGGTAGGAATGAATGATAAAAGTTAATAAGTCCCAGGAATGACTGTAACTTGTTCCGTGGGTGTGGTGCCTCAGTAATGGCTTTAATTTTAGAGTCAGTGGGGTGGATGCCCGTTGCATCAATTTTAAACTCCAAGAAATCCTCAGATGGCACCCCCAAACTGCATTTTTCCTTTTTTAGCTGCAGCCCCACCTCTTTAAATTTGAGTAGCACAGCAAGGATACGCTCAACCAGTTCCTGGGGGTCTTTCCCAGCAATCAGAACATCATCAAAAAATGGCAAGACCCCTGGCAGACCCCTTAACAGGTGCTCCATTAGTCCTTGAAAAATCATGGGACCACACAAACTCCAAACTGTAACCTGTTTACTCGGAAAGCCCCTTTGTGTGTTACGATAGTCTGTGCTTCCGCAGATTGCGGAGTCACTTGCAGCTGCTGGTAAGCTTGTGCCAGGTCAAGTTTGGCGAAAATTTCCCCCCCAGCTAGTTTTGCCAACAGCTGTGAGACGACTGGAATGGGGTATGCATTTCCCCTGAGTGCCTTGTTGATAGTACATTTGTAATCTGCACAAATTCTCACTTCCCCATTTGCCTTAAGGGGTGTGACGATAGGAGTCTCCCACTTAGAAGAGACCACAGGTGAAAGAACTCCCTGTTTGACCAATTTGTCCAGTTCCGCCTCAATCTTGGGTTGCAGCGCAAATGGCACCCACCTTGGCTTGAGTCGGATTGGGGCCACCCTGGGGTCCAGCTCAAAGTCAATTGGAGGCCCTTTATAACAACCCAGTTTTCCACTGAAGAGTTCGGCAAATTCCTGGCCTAACGCCTTGCCCAACTCTGGGGAAGTTTGGACTGAGTTGAGCCCTGATATACACGGTCCCAAGGCGGGAAACCAGTCAGTACCCAGGAGACTGGGGTGACTCCCCTTTGCAATCACCAATTTAAGCACGGCCTGTTTCTCCCGGAATTGTACCCTCACGCACACATTCCTAGAATGTGGATGCGGCCAGCCGTGTATGATTGCAAGGTTGCTGGGAATGGTTCCAGAGAGGGGAACTTACCCCCAGGGAAGAGCCCCCTTGCAGTCTGGTCTGAAACAATGGTGAATCCAGATCCGGAATCCACCTCCATGTCGCATGGTTGACCTTCAATCTTCACTCTGACAGATGTTTTGCCTTGCGCCGGGAACTGCACGGTCTCTCTGTTGATCTCTGTGAGATAATTGCAGTCGTCCAGGAGATGAGTCGTGGTGGATGATCTGCGACGCGTTGATCTAGGTGATCCCGTTGTTCCAGCTGCCACCAACCTACAGGCCCTGGCGATGTGTCCGGACTTTCCGCATGCCCTGCACGTAGCATCACGAAAACGGCAGCTTTTCCGCTCATGGTTACCGCCACAGCCTGGGCAAGCGCCTCAGCGATCTTTGGGCCGTGCATCAGCCTGACGCACCAACTCGACACCACGGACTGGGCTCTGGCTTGGACTAGCCTCTGGTTCATCCATGGCATGGGCAGCCTCTACCCGCAGCTTCATGGCGTTGCAGCTGGCATTGTGCTCTTCCTGCTCATAATTCTCTGTGGCGGTGGCCTCTTTCAAGGCAGAGGCAAGGGTGACATCTTCCTTTGCCACAATGTGCCTTCGGGCTTTTTTGCTGCTGAGCCCCCCAATAAATCGATTCAAGAGAGTGTCTTCAAGATTTGGGAAGCCACAGTGCTGAGCAAGCTCCCAGAGTCCTGCCAGGAATGCAGCCACAGATTCTCCGGCTTGCTGCTGCCTTTTCTGGCACTCCATCCGCCAGGCCATCTTGGTTTTGGTAGGTGCCAAGTGGCTTGTCAGCCGGGCGAAAATGTCTGTGAGTGCTGTCTCTCACAGCTTTGCTGGGGCGAGCAGTGCCTTGGCCAACATGAAGGTCTCACGCCCACAGAAACTCAGGAACGTGGCTCTTCTTTTGCTGGCATCAGTTATTCCTTGAGCCACCACGAAGAACTCGAAGCATTCAACATAGTCTTCCCAAGTGTGGGGCTGGAAGGGCTCCAATACCCGTGGACTTTCCATTCTCCAGGTGGGCAGGGTCGTCTTCTAAGCCAGCTGGTGAGTCTTGTTCTCCACTGCGATCCGGACTCTGAGTCAGCGTGATGATCCTCTGCTTCTCAGCATTCCAGATCCCACCTTCGTCGCCAGTGTAGTAGCGTGGGTTTTAGTGATTTCAGCAGTGATTTCAGCTCTTAGACATAGCAGGCTGGAGACAGCTTCTGGTGTAACAGCTCTATATTCAGGGACAGAACAAGACTGGGGACTGGGGAGAGGGAGCTACTTTTATAGGAGCCAGGACTGGCTAGGAAAAGATACATTTTGGAGGGAACAATTACAACCAATCACAAAGCTGCCTTTTGGCAGAGACCAATAGGATTGAGGATCCAAATGCAGCAACTTGAATAAACCAATAGGCCTGTTCCCTTTGGAACAGGAACAGAAACCAATAGGAATACAGGTCAATACACAACACTAGAGGCATCCAGGGAGGCAGTTCCAAGCATAAATAACTGCAAGAGAGAAGATGGGCAGGGATGGTGAGAGAGGAGAGAAGAGTCTGGACTGGAGTTCTCTGAAAGGCCAGGAAATGTCAAGAGCTTTGTACTGAATCCAGCAAAGTATTAAGGAGGGTGTCAGAAGGATAAGAAAGATGAATGACATTTTGCAACCTTTGGGGAAATCCCCAAAGCTGACTCCCCCCCCCCAATCAGTTAACCACTTCTCACCCAAACACAAAGCAATGGCCAGGGCTGTTTTTCAACAACACTGAATGGTAGCGAGAAGAAGAGCTGTCCTGTAGAACATCTTGACTGCTGCCATTGGTGTTGTCAGCATTCAGATTGCCCTTTGTAAAGCTTGGCATCATTTTTCTTGGTGGCAATACAAGTATCGTATGATATTGTACAGCAATACTGGGCCATTCCCTAGCTCTTTTAATGGTGGGTGCAGAAGCACAATATCCCATAGTCAAAAACCAGAAGGTTGGGTTTTTTAATTGAATTTATTGGGTTTTTTTTAAAAATTGGGAGTTTAAGTATACATATGTAGTATCCACAAATCCATTCAGAAATTTCCCTCATACTGAATTACTCAGTGGTAGAGGATTCCAGAATATGAGCCTATGATCTGTACTATACTTACTGGGAGAAGACAGAAGTGAGAACATCTTGGATGTGGCTGTAATCCTTCAGGGTCAAAATATTTTGAAGGGCTGTTTTGGACTTAATAAAGCAAAGATGTGAGTAGGTACAAAGCATACAATAGAGAACCTCTTGGTCAAACTAACGTTGCCAAATGTCTGCTCACCAAATGCTCACTGGAAAGCTATGTTACAGTATCTAAACCCTTTCTTGGAGTTAGGCAAGTTGAGGAAGGAATGCTATATTGGACTGAAAGCTCTATTGACATGTGTACATGATTTCCAAAATATGTCCCTTTGCTTTTTTTTGGGGGGGGGGAGGTTTGAGGTAGCAAAGAATGTCACTGGAAACCAAGGTCAAAATCGTAGAATCATAGAAGTTGGAAAGGGCCTACAATGCCATCAAGTCCAACCTCTGCTCCATGCAGGATCCGAAATCAAAGGACATCTGCTGGGTGGCTGTTTAAACGTCTCACGAATGCCTCTAGCACTGGAGCATTCACTACTTCAAATATTTGAAAACTGCTATCTATCATATTGCCCCTCAGTCTTCTTTTCACTAAGCTAAACATGCCCAGTTCTTTCAGTCTGTCCTCACAGAGCTTGATTTCCAGCCCAATGGTCATCCTTGCCGCCCTTCTCTGAACTTGCTCCAATTTTCCAAAAACTTGTTCTGAGCTTGTTCTAATTTTCCTTGTTCCAAAATCATCCACACTATGTGAAAGAAAGACAATGAAAAAAAATACAGGGACAAAAAAAACTCATCCAACATGTGGTGCTGGTGCATATAATAAAGAAAGCCAGAAAATCAGAAAAGTGGATATTCAATCAAGTTAAGTCTGAATTCTCATTTGAGCAAAAAGAGTAACCTGAGACTACCCTACCATGCACGTATGATGGAAATTTAATTAATTAATTCATTTAAAATACTTTTATTCTGCCTTTTTTCTTAAAAAGAATCTAAGGTGGCTTACATAATTAAGAAACAACATTCAACGGTTTAAAACAGTAAATATACAAATATTTAAAATGAATTAAATAAATATTATACTAAAGCACATTTAAAACAACAGAGCACAACAATCTGTTTAAAAATGCCTCTCAGTTATTAAGGGAAAGCCTGCCTGAAGAGAAAGGCCTGCTTGGGGAAAGACAACAAAGACAGGGCCAGCCTAGCTATTAGAGATGGGCACTACCAGAAAAAAATGACATTTCGAGTTGTCGTTTGTTGGGGCGGGTCCGTTTCGGGTCGTTTCTGTTTGTCGTGATAATTTTCAAAAATTTGTCGTTTCCGTTTGTCATTTGTCGTTTGGGTTTGGGTTTGGGTTGGGGTTGGGGTTGGGGTAAGTGGGCTCTGGGAGGCACCTCTCTGGGTGCCTCTGACATCTGACCCACTAAGAAGGGAAAGGAAGGAAAGCGTAATGCAAAGCCACTGCGTACCATACATTATTTACATTATGTTAGGGTGGGGGGTAAGTGGCAGAGACACCTCTCTCTCTGGGTGCCTCTGACTCACTAAGAAGGGGAGAGTACTAGCGTACTGACGTACAGGTTAGGGAATGGGATAGGGGTAGGGGATAGTGGGCTGTGGGAGGCACCTCTCTGGGTGCCTGTGATCCACTAAGAAGGAAAGTGTACTTGCGTACGGATCTGGGTTAGGGTTGGGGTTAGGGTAAGGGCTAGGCTTAGGGTTACGGTTAAGGTTAGGGTGGGTTAGTGGGCTGCACCTCTGGGTGCCTCTGACCCACTAAGAAGGACAGTGTACTGGCGTATGGGTTAGGGTTAGGGTTAGGGTTAGTGGCCTTTTTATGCCCTCTGGCACATCCAGAAGTCTCAGTCAAAACCAGGCCATGCAATTGGTGGAATGGGTCCAAAGATTTGCATGGTCCCATCCCATGGCCAGCCCATCATTGCGCAGGTGTAAAAAAATAAAAATAAAAATAAAAATAAAATAAAATCAATGGAAACGTTTTCTTGCAAGAAAAACTCACTGCTGCTACTATAAAAATCAGGCATTTAAAATACCTAATTTTCAAATGTTTCTGTGGTGCTTTGGTGAGTTTTTGGACCACGATTTAAAAATAAATATTGCGGTTGCCATTTTGGATCCCCCCCACCGCATGGCAAATGGAGACTACGAGGATGCTCCCCCCCAGCCTGGTACCAGCATCCCAGGACAGGAGAGGGGGGGAAGGCCAGGGACCCCCCCCCAGAAACCACCCCTCTCTGGTAGGTGCCCTCACTGAGGCAGGCATATTTTCGCCTGCTTTTTTGGCCGGGAATCGGGTTTGTGTTTTTTTTAAGTTTTTTTCCTGTGCTGCTTGGCATTGCGCGATCGCCGCGATGCCATGAACAACAACGAAAAATCAGACCCAATTTTTCTTTTTCGGTTCGGGTTCGAGCTGGAGTGGAGTAATTCTCGTTACCGTTACCCGTTACGTAACGATAACGAGAACCGAAAACGGAAACGAGAATTTCGCCGCTCCGTGCCCATGTCTACTAGCTATACATGGGAGGGAGCTGACTGGAATAGTGTAGATTGCTGAGAAAAGTGGAGTGGATCAATAGACAAAGAAGAAGATCTAGCATAAGATGAGTTGACTCAGTAAAGGAAGCCACTGATGTTAGTTTGCCAGATCTGATCAGAACTTAATGCAAAAGATAATATTGCTGGGGGAGGGGCCTACAAGGAGAAATAATAACCTAATGTGAGATGTTGTTGGTTTGCAAGATCTATGTAGAGTTTATTTATTTATTTATTTATTTATTTATTTATTTATTTATTTATTTATTTATTTATTTATTTATGCATCTTATATGCCGCCCACTACCCAAAGGTCTCTGGGTGGCTTGCAATTAAAATGAATAGTTAAAACAATTAAAACATTGAAATGTCAACGAACAATTAAAAACAACCAAAACTTTTAAATACAAAGCACTAAAATTGCCATCAGGACCCACAATCTGTGTTATGCCTGTTAAAAAACTTTTGAAACAGGAAGGTTTTTACCTGGCGCCGAAACGTCATCTGCATTGGCACCAGGCAGATCTCATTTAGGAGGGCGTTCCATAGCCTGGGGGCAGCTGCCGAAAAGGCCGTATATACCTTCAAGCGATCCCTTTCACCTCCTTGAGGGATGGCTCTTTCAGGAGGGC
The DNA here is from genome assembly GCA_037367245.1 of Phrynocephalus guinanensis. Classification (NCBI taxonomy): domain Eukaryota; kingdom Metazoa; phylum Chordata; class Lepidosauria; order Squamata; family Agamidae; genus Phrynocephalus; species Phrynocephalus guinanensis. Next base: position 105,446,209 of record CM074732.1, on the reverse strand, counting down.
TCCCTGGCTAGATCTTCATTGCCAGGTAGGTTCATATGGAGTTCTTAATCACAGGAGATTTTGGAAGTCATTAACTCATATAGAGACTATCCACCCTGGAATATAGTTATTTCAGGCCCCAGAATAAGGCCTGAGAGAAAAAGAAAGAGGCTATGTTGACCCCATGGGCTCTCCACACACAGAACACCTCACACCAAGCAGAGCCCCACCTGAGGCAAAAGGCAGGGGGTTTAAATCCCTTGTCTCTAACCTTCACCCCAATGTTTTACCTTCAGACTACAGCTGTCCTTGGCTGCTGTTACTGCTGTCTCCCTACTCTGATAAAACCAAGGAAAACTTGCTTTGGGATCATCCTCAATCACAAAGCAAAAATCTAGAAATTTCACACTTTAAATGTTTGGCCAGGAAGGAGTTAAATATTTTCTTTCCCAGTCATCAAATGCAGAGGTGTAGCTAGGGTTTTCAGTGCCTGGGGACAAAGTCAGTTTTCGTGCCCCCCCCCAAGGAACTGGGAGGGGTTAAGGTGCCACATAGAAGGCAGCAGTGGTGGCCAGGGAGCCCGCCACATTGGCCGTGGCAGGTCACCTGCAACATTCCTTCTTGTGGCTCATTGGCCAGGAGACGTTTGGCACTTAATTTGGTGCCCCCAGGTGCTGCACCCGGGGACAGATGTCCCTCCTTGACCCCCATAGCTACGCCACTAATTGAATGGTGTTCCAAGTACCATATGGAAAAGCAGGATTGCATTAAAAAACCCATCTCAAAAACCCTTTGCCCAAATATGCCTAAATATGACGCAGAGCACAGAGCAAAAGCAGACATTCTGCTACTTCTTCCTCAAATTTGGTGCTGATCTGCAGGCCAGTTTTATATAGTTATATATATATATATATATGTTTTGTTTTGTTTGGGGCACCTCTGTTTTTTGAATTGGCTTAAAGCAGGCATGTCCAAACTTCAGCCCTCCTGATGTTTTGGACCCCAACTCCCATAATTCTGAGCTTAGATTGCCAATGGCAAAAGACTGTGGGAGTTGCTGTCCAAAACATCTGAAGGGCCAAAGTTTGGACATGACTGGCTTAAAGAATGCTGAATACTGCTATCAATTCAACACAATATATTGGTGCCTTCCCAGGCACCAATAATAAACCCAATATGAGTTTTCTGTCAAGGAAAGAATGTGCGCAAGGAAGAGGAAGGGGTTGTTCAGAAGTTTACCAAGATTGTGCCATGATGATAAATCAACTGAGCAGTAAGATAAGAGATTATTTGCAGATGTGGGCTTTGAAGAGGGTGTCGGTGTGGGTGTGGGTGGGAGAAAGTCCCAAGGTTGAGATGTAGAGAGGAGTGTTAGCTGCTTATAAGTGGCATTAAAAGTAGCAATGTTTCCAACCTGTGCTCATGGATGTCTTTTTGTGTACAAAACATAATTTGCACTTCAGATGCTACCATCAAGCCTCTTTGCACCTTTAATGTAACACTGCATGACCCAAATACTTTTAATGACAAAGGTCGTGAAACCGAATACTGCATTCAAGGCCACCATTTTGTCTTTGATTTACTTGGATCCAATCAAAGGACTCTCCTTTCTTTCTCTTCTCTTTTTAAAAGCAACCCCACAACATCCTGCAGAGACGCTTGATGGAGACAAACTTGTCTAAACTACGCCACAATCGAGGATCGAGCTCTCAGAAAAATGAGCTTTCGGTCCAGACCAATAAACTGAACCAAATGAAACTGGATGGTCCCAGAAAAACAGAGCAAGATGACCTCATTCTAATATGCTGCCAGGTACGCTTTTCTAGTGTGTATGTTGATATTTCAGGCATCATCGTACTGAACCAAAAATGCTCCTAAATTTCAAACTCACAAAATGGCATTTTCCCAGTATTCTTCTGTGGAGGGGAAGACCTTGAATGCCCTAAATTACTGTATAACCATTTAAGGCTGTCACTCTATAAAAGAAATCTTGGCTTATCAATCATGTGAATTAAGTTGCTGAATCGATTAATTGTCCCAAAATTAATATTATTACTGTAGCAATATTACTGTAAATCATACACGTTCCTTGATGATAAGCACAAATTTTGAAGCAAAGATTGTTTTAGAAAAAGCCTTCCATCAAGTATGAAAGAGTAAACCTTTCTGAAACAGTATCTATGGCCCTTTGTACACGACCCCTAAACTCCGCCGCAAATGGCTCCCAGCTCCGGAGCTTAAAATTGTTTCCCCACCAGCTCCGGAGTTGGGAGTTTACAGATAATTAAGTGCGACCACGCCCACCTAAGCGCGTCCCAGCGCACTTTTCAGGTACCTGCTCTCTGGAGGTGAAAATTCCTGATGCGGATATAACGTAGTGGCTGCCCGGCTCCCCTTGCTTCTGTTTGTTCTTTTTTTGCCCCCCACCTCTTTAAGAGATCTGAAAGCAGTGCCGGGACGGCAGAACAGAGGTGAGTGGCATTCTTTTCTTCCTTTTTTTCTCCCTCCCCTCACGCAGCCAGCAGCCAGGAGTGCGGAGGGGGTGGGAACGCAGGAACAGCGACAAACCCCTAAGATCTCTGGTCCGAATTTAAGTGGCCAGTGGATTTTAGGGGTCGTGTGAAAAGGCCCTTAGATCCAACTACTGTATTTTGTTAGTTTTTTAAAAAGGGATTGTTCTTTTTAAAAGCCATTGCTAGCTTTACAGAGAAGAAACTCTTTAGTCAATCATATGATTTGAAAGTCTCTAACTAATGAATTGATTAAATATTTTGTCTCATAATAATTCAGTTCTTATGGCCTGGCTTTTTGGGAGATGTATGGACTGATGTGTGGGCAATGCATACAAACTGGGATTGGCTCACAATCAAGCTGAATGCAGCCTATCTAGAAATTAAAATGTTTGATTTTGTAAACTAACTGTTTGATATTATTTCCTTGCTGTTGCATGCTGCTCGAAGAACAATTAATTGGGATATTTGTTACTGACATTTTATGTATGGTTATTATATTGTCTTTTTTGAAAACTGGACTTAATACAAAAATGTATTGTTTTGGCCTATATCTTTACCTGCCTTTAAAATACTGTAATACAGTGAACCCTCGTATAACAAGCAGTTTGTTTAACAGAAAACCTGCTTAAAGGAAAAAAGATCCGGAGATAGGGGGAAATCACTTAATAGAATCACCTATGACAGTAAAACAGTCATGATTAGGGATTAATCTGTTTTCAATGCATTCCTATTGGAAATTTCTAAAAAGGATAATTTGCTTAACAGAATTTCATTTAGAACAAATTAACTCCTTAATACAAGGTACCACTGTATATTGTACTTGAACTCTATTTGCTTTTTTTCAACTTCTGTAAGTCACCTTCTTGAATCCCTTTGCTGGGACAAATGATGGTGTGAGAAATGTATCAATGTTGGAAGAAGTAAGATTGACAGCATTACAAAAAGCCCATTCTATTTGATATTGTTAAATATCAAAGCAGTAGAATAAATATTTCAGAAATCCACTGATATATTTGGAAATCTTTCTTTCATTGATGATAGAAAAGCATTCTAGAGATGTTTTTGAAGGACTTGGGAAGACAATGGTGCTTGTTTCCAGCACTCTAGATTATAGCAGAAATGAAATCGTCTAGCATGTGCTAATTTTCAGCTGATTCTTTCAAAATAGTGTACTTTGATTTGTCCAACAGTGTGTGGGGAAAGAACTGCAAGCTGTGGTTGATACTGGATGTCAGCGCAATATCATATCATCAGCCTGTCTGGAAAGACTAGGGTAAGTCCCCGTTCCTATTAGAGAGTATTTCACTGACAATAGAGAAAAACCTGGAAAATGCTGGTCTACCTGCCTTCAACCTGATTATAGTTCCTTCATGTTTGTGGCAATACTGATTGTCTGAAGGAAGTGGAAAAAACAACCTCAGCTTCTAAAATGTAACAATAATCCTCTGCCTTCTAGGCAGTTTTCTCCTCCTCTCAGAAGAACATAAGATGAGTCATGCTGGATCAGGGCAAAGGCCCATCTAGTCCAGCTTCCTGTATCTCACAGTGGCCCCACCAAATGTGTCTGGGAGCGCACTAGACTAGAAATCTGTCTCCTGATACCACTCCCCTGCATCTGGCCCTTGAAGTACCCTGGTTTTAAGCCTGGAGATTAAACATCTCCATCATGGTTTGTAACCTGTGATGGACTTTTCCTCCAGGAATCTGTCCAATCCCCTTTTGAAGGCATCCATGACAAATGCCATCACCACATCCTGTGGCAAGGAGCTCCACAGACTAACAACATGCTGCATAAAAAAACCATTTCTTTGTCTGCTATCTCTCTCCCAACCCACAATTTGAGTGGATGTCTCCTAGTTTTGGTATTTTGTGAGAGGGAGAAGAGCGTACCTGTATCCACTTTACTCATGCCCTGTATAATTTTGTACATCTCAGTCATATCTTCCATTGGGTGCCTTTTTCTAGACTAAAGAACCCCAAATGTTTTAGCCTTTCCTCATAAGGCAGGTCCCCCAGCCTAGTAATCATTTTAGTCACTCTCTTCTGTACCTTTTCCAGTTCCACTACGTCTTTTTTGAGATGCGTGACCAGAATTGTACATAATACTCCAGATGCGGCCTTACTATTGTTTTGTACAATGGCATTATAATGTTGGTTGCTTTATTTTCAATCCCCTTTTTGATATTCCCTAGCATAGAATTGGCCTTCTTCACTGCTGCCACACAATGGGTAGACACCTTCATTGAGCTGTCCACCAGCACACCAAGATCTCTTTCCTGATCCGTCAGAGCCCATGGGTTGATAGATAAAGTGTTGATTTTTTTGCCCCAATATACATTACTTTACATTTTCCTGAACACATTTGCCATTTCGCAGCCCATTCACCCAGTTTGAAGAGATCCTTCTGGAGCTCTACACAATCCTCTCTGGTTTTTACCACACTGAAAAGTTTTGTGTTATCCACAACCTTGGCTACTTCAGTGCTTATCCCTGTCTCCAGGTCATTTATGAACAGATTGAACAGACTGAAAATTAATCTGTAAGCCGCCCAGAGTTCCCTTAGGGAAGATGGGCGGGGTATAAATTTAATAATAAATAAATAAATAAATAAATAAATAAAGCAATCAACCTCCATGGCTCAACTTCCTTTGTGAAGCTGTTTTTGTGAATCTGCTAACTGAAAAGATAATTGAAAGTTTCTGAGCAACCACAAATACAACAGTTTCCCCTTCCCCCTCCACTGCCTTGTCTTGTTTGCAAGCAAGAATCTCTTGTCCCATGTATTTTGGAGAATGAAATTATGGGAAGTGCATTCCCTCAGCATACTAACACACTGGCTGGTGTGGCTCTGAAATGGAAAATAAATGGTGCTTTGCAAGGGGAGCAGGGAGAATAATGAGATGGAGGCAGGATGGGTACAGGAATGTGACTGTACTATCTGGGTTCTAGGCAATGTCATGTGGATAACAAGAAAAGCATCCTATATCAAGAGTACAGTGACCCATCTGGATAGCTTCTAATAAACAATTTACTCCCTTTGCAGTGTTCCACACTGTCTGCTGAGTAAATAATGCCAGCCTCCTGAGGTCGGTGATCATTACAATCTAATGACTTATTTGTACAGTGTTGTGGCTCTCAGTGGCTGGCTGAGGAGCACTGTACCTGTTAATGAGTGGAGCACTGCTGAGCAATTTCCCTGGGTGTTACACAAAGCCATCATTATGCATTTAGGAGCTTTATAAAGCAGAATACTTCCCTCTCCAACAGAGGTGTTGGCGACATTTTCTTTCCCACCAATGGGAGCTGTAAGCATGTTTCTGGGAGCATATTGGCAGGCAGTCATCTCTTCTATCCCTGCTTGGTAAAAGGCAGCCATTTCACAGGTTCCTCTCAATGCATGGAACTTGCTGGGTGTCTGCCTTTTGTATTGCTTCGGAAGATAAAGAAGCACCGCTGGACAAAAGCTGACAACTTCCTTCCAGAATGAATTTCTGTTCAGTAAATGGGGATATAGGCAGGTTCCCTTCCTACTCTCCTTTTGGAAGGCCCTGAAGGCCTGTTTATTTGCAGAGGCCTTCCTCAGTTAGTCATGTTTCTTGTTTTATTTTGTTCTTCTTTTCTCTCTCACCCCGCCTTCCACCACCCATCTGAGAGGGAGCACATTTTTATTATGGTTTTTATTTTGCTGCCTCCCCCCCCCCCCGCAGATATCAGGCAGGATGAGGTGTTTGTCATCTAACAGGTTCTGTTAATGGCTGTTTTAAATGTGTTTTTAAAGATATTTTAATTGGATTTTAATTGTATTAGCTGCATTTTAATTAGATTTTATTTATAGTTGTATTTTGTTAGTATCGTGTTTTGTGACTATTTCGTAAACCACCCCAGGTAGTGCAGTTTGTACTAAGGAGGCGGTATAAATAAATAAATAAATAAATAAATAAATAAATAAAGCCCTTGGCTTTGAACTCCATGAGTTCAGACATCTAATCCATGGTATCACCAGTTTGGACTGGGGGGAAAAACCCTCTCTGGAAGTCTGAATACCTGCCACCAAGGAGAAGATGTAGCAGCAATGCCCTTACCTGCTTGCTTGAAATTGGGGCAGGATGCATTGGCACCTAAATACCCAAACAGGGGAAGAGGTTGAGTCAACTGTACTAGTCACCACAGCTGCAGAAGGTCTAAGGACCCCTTCTTAGAGAGCTTCACTGCAGTGAATGCCTGGGGCTTATAGTGAAGTAACAACAAAGCTGACAAGGGACCCTGTGTCCATCCTGTAATGTGAAAAAAGCCAGCTGCTTCCTGAGGGCCTGGCTCTATGGGAGTCCTCACAGCCACATCCTATGTGAGGGATAATTTAAAAAAATTGGCTGCACAGTGGCACAAACCATCTTCCTGCCATGGTCAGGGACAAGAGTAAGTGGACTTTGCTAATCCTGGCAGCGTTTTGCAACTGCCTCACTTAGGCTTATGTAGGGACAGCCCTGCCAAAACTTCTCTCTATTTTTGCTGAATTTGCTTTTTGGGAGTTTGTCTCATACCTCACTGTTTTCATAATGGGATACTGCCCAGTCAAAGCAGGTGAAGCTTCAGCTTCTGAACTAGTCTTTATTTTATAACTTTGTCTTTAATAACAGTTTTGATAGGCAACAGAAAGGCAGATAATAATGTGTATTTAATTCTGGGCCATGAAAAATGTCAGCAACCAAAAGAGCATGAACTCAAGTGACTGTTAAAAGACAGAATGAGCGCATCAGGCCCAATTACGAGTTGGTTTTCTTGGGCAGCTGGGCAGACCCTCAAAAAATAGGGACCTGATGGACAGAGGAGATACCAGTTTTGCAGTTTTGTGACTTGTGGAGGCCTGGAAAACCTAGCAAAATAAAGGTGTGCCACACTGATTTTTGTATAGAATAAACATCAGCAAACTGAAAACTGAGAAAAAAACATACTTGAAGGTCAATTAACAGAGATACATTTTAATAATTGCTGCCCAAACAACCTGCAGATGTCAGGGAGGGGGAGTTAGATATATTTTCTGGTTGCTCCCTTCTGCACCCTTGCTAGCCAACTGGCAATCTCCTCAGATACACAGTTGGACATACTGTATCATCAGCTTAAAGCTAGGTGTTTGTTTTCTGAAGTTTGTATTATTGACTGTAAAAGTGATGACAGATACCCTTGCTAATTATTTATGGTAGGTGAAATTGTATTTCACCTTTCTTTACCATATGATCTTTTCTCATTTTCCTGATGGTTGGAGTCTTTGCGGAAACAATAAAGTGTTGGTTGGTTTTAATCAAAGATTTATTTTGCCTTTATTAAGTATCATTAGACTAGTAGGTGCATAGTCTATTGGTGTGGAAATCTTCTTCTGATTAAAGAAAACTTGCAAGACTCTTGTTCCTCATTTGAAACAAAGCCCCACCAGTTTATGAATATTTGCTGGTTGAAAAATAAGTGGGAGAAACTGGTGGGTGGGTGTGGACTGCTGTTGCTTTGGGTTCCAGCCAATCATGGCTTCCTCTACGATCTTCTATTCCACACACACACACATACCCCATTCTAATGTTTTCCACATCAGGTACTCCGTGTTCTTTCGCCTGACACAATTTGGCTCATGAATCTAGCTCAAGATGGGAAGAGTGCTCATATTCAGAAGGCATCACTTGAAGCCAGACAGTCTTAATTCCTTAACACCTCTGATTCATTAAATTAACAAAAAACTTGCAGGTGTGACCTGAACTTGTGCCAGATAAATTAAGGATTGTATTTCTCAAGGAAGAGGGACAGAAAATGAGGGAACGTTGAGTCCAGAGCCTACCATATGGTGACCAATCCCTTGGCCGTGTATCTCAGCCAGAAGTACTGTCTTCCCACCAGGGCAACACAAAACAACCTTCTGTGCCAGCACAGCAAGAAATGTTTAAATTATCCAGCTGGCCTCATTGTCAGTGTGAGGGTTTGCATAAGGTTCTCGCTCTCTGAACAACAAAAGCAGGACATGTGCATGTTCACCTCATGATTAGTGGTTGTTGAGTACAAACGCAGTAGTTTAGGTTGTCATCAGTAGAGCTGAGTAACAGATTAAAAATTAATTAAAAGTCAAAAATATAGCAAATGGATTCAGTCCCTAAGTAAAATGGGGACCGTCAATATGCGAAGTTTCACCGTAGTTGCTGCTTGTATCACTTTCTATCCTCAGATGTAGTAGGGTTCTTTTTGTTGTTGTTGGAATGATTCTGGAGCAGATTATAAAAAAGCAAACCAAAGTGTTCTGCTTATATACCGCCCCATACCACTTCAAGTAGTCTCTGGGCGGTTTACAATTTTAATTACAGTGTGCAGGCTACACATTGCCCCCCAGCAACCTGGGTACTCATTTTACCGACCTCGGAAGGATGGAAGGCTGAGTGAACCTTGAGCCTGCTACCTGGGATTGAACCCAGGTCGTGAGCACAGGTCCCTTGGCAAGGACCTTGAAAACAATGCAGTAATAGCTAGAAGTCAACATGAATTTGTGAAGAACAAATCCTGGCAGACTAATTTTGTCTCATTTTTAATTGAGTAACCTCCCTGGTAGAGGGTGGGAATGCTGTATCTATACCAGGGGTCCTCAACCTAAGACCCTGGGGCCGGATGCGGCCCCCCAAGGTCCTGAATCCGGCCCCTGGGACTAATTGCAACCCCCCCCCACCTAACCCCTGCTTTGCCAGCAAGCCAGCCTCTGCAGCTGCTTCTATTGCTGAGGCAGTTCAAAGCAGTGGGCTATGTCGCTTCTCCCACTCCCCCCAACTACCACCCAGATAATCAGCATGCTGGCTAGTGGGGCAATTCAAAGTGGGAGGGCTACGGGAAGTTCCCCCACTCACCCCAACCACCTCCCAGATGGTCGGGGTGCCCGGTGCAGCCCCCCTTTTTCCATGTCGGCCTTTTTTTGGGACTGTGATCCGGCCCCCAGTGATGTCTGGGGGGTGGTGGACCGGCCCGCTGTTTGAAAACGTTGAGGACCCCTGATCTATACTATATCTTGACTTCAACAAAGCCTTTACAAAGCGTCCCATGATATTATGATTAACTCTGTGTGTGGGCTGCCAAGTGGATAAAGCAAAGCAAAATGTTCTGCTTATATACTGCCCCATACCACTTCAAGTAGTCTCTGGGCAGTTTACAGTTTTAATTACAGTAATGCAGGCTACACATTGCCCCCCGCCCCCAGCTTGCTGGGTACTCAATTTACCAACCTCGGAAGGATGGAAGGCTGAGTCAACCATGAGACTGCTACCTGAGATTGAACCCCAGGTTGTGAGCACAGTTTTACCTGCAGTACAGGCATTTAGTCACTGTGCCACAAGGCTCTTTACACAGATGATTTACAGAATTATACTCAGAGAGTACTTATCAATGGCTCCTTCTCAAACTGGGAGAAGGCAGCAAGTAGGATAGGACAAGGTTCAGTCCTGGACCTAGTGCTCTTCAATATTTTTATTAATGATTTGGATAAGAGAATGCTGGAAACATCTGGATTTCCTAGCAAATCAATATGCAATAACTGAAACACAGCATTGTATCTATGGGCCGTTTTCACACGACCCCTAAGATCTGCTGGCCACTTAAATTCGGACCAGAGATCTTAGGGGTTTGTCGCTGTTCCTGCGTTCCCACCCCCTCCACACTCCTGGCTGCTGGCTGCATGAGGGGAGGGAGAAAAAACAGGAAGAAAAGAGACGTGGCTCACCTCCCTTCTGCCTCTCGCTCTTGCCGTGGCAACATTCCAGTCTCTTAAGTAGCTCTTAAAGGGGCGGGAGCCAAAAAACAACAAACAGAAGCGAGGAGAGCCCCACACTCACTATCGTTACACTGCATCAAAGAATTTTCACCTCCAGATAGCAGGTACTTGAAAGGTGCGCTGGGATGCGCTAAAGTGGGCGTGGTCGCACTTAATTTCCTGTAAACTCCGGAGCTGGTGGGGAAACATTTTTAAGCTCCGGAGCTGGGAGCCATTTGCCCCGGAGTTTAGGGGTCGTGTATAAACGCCCTATATATGCAGGTCATTGTAGCCTGAGGTACATGTGAATGCCAGGATGGGCAGGGACCGGGGACTAGTTGCTTCTCTTTAGCATGCTGCATCCATTTCTGTGTGGTGGATCATTGGCTTCTGGTAAACAGGAAGGCTGTGTAAAAGAGCCACACTAAATCAGTTTTCTAGATGATTGCTAGCAAAATAAATGTACGAAATTATGAGAAATGCAAGGTGTTATTCTGAATAATTGCAATGGACAGTGCCGAAAAGCACTATAGAAATTATTCATATGTTAATGAGAACATTTAAAGCTTTAAACAATAACAGAAGGTTGGGATGTTCAGTTTTTGAAATGGAAAACCCTACTGACAGTATATTGTGTCTGTATTTGATCACTGAAAGAAGCCACGAAAAACAAAAGGAAGCTGGAGCTGAGAAGATTTGGGGTGGGGGGAGGCTTTTCTTGTCTTTCACTCAGTCACGTTACACCATTAATAGATAGCAAAACCTGTTCCAAGTGGCATAAAAATGCATTTTGCACGGACTCTTCTGTGCAGAGATTCTGAACCAGGTGAGAATGATTCAGCTCTTCAAAGAGAGCAGCAGAAAAGGAGACATATGGAGATTCTCATGAAATGGAACTGGGGCTGGCTAGCCTTTAAAACAAAATAGCTTAGGATTGTGCAAGAACAACCGTCATGGAAGTGCCAAAGGAGGAGGGAGAACAGAAAATGTCAGGGAATTGTGATTGATTTCAGGAATACTTTTGTTGTACTGTCCCGTTTTTCATGGAGCTGGGATAGGTTGCACAGATGGGAAAAGGGAAAGGAAAATAAGTGGGGTTGGTGAGGGGCACTGGCTCTAAGGTGTGCCTAAGAAACCACCCTTCTTTCTACTGTGACATCAGAAGCATTTTAAAATGACTGATGCTACATTGGTGCGATTGTGACCTGAATTTAAGATCTATTTCTATGTCCATTTTCCACCCCTCTTTCCTTGTAGGGTGTGTCGGTGCGTCTGTCGAGACCAAGTGCAAAGGAGAGGGCTGGAGATCAAATGGTCTTCCTGACGTTGCCCTGCCATCATTCCCTTCTTTCAGGGGGGAACATGGCCAGTGGGGTGGGATACTGAGAGTAGATGCCCAGCCATGGCTGGAGGGCTACCAGTTCCCCAGCCGTGTTTTAAGAACTCCAGGCAGGCAGGTTGTAGCCCCGCAAATCCAGTGGACGCCAGCTTGGGGGATGCTACTGTAAATAATGAAAGGGAAGAGTTTAGGGCAGTGGTTCTCATCCTGTGGGTCCCCAGATGTTTCTGGACTGCAACTCCCAGAAATCCCTTCCAGCATAGCGAGTGGTGGAGGCTTCTGGGAGTTGCAGTCCAGGAACATCTGGGGACCCACAGGTTAAGAACCATTGGTTTAGGGTATAGCAATATCCACAGCTGTCATTAGACAGAGCAACAGAACATTGTATACTTTGGGGATGAGTGGAGGCAAGGTTTGCCAGTTTTAAATACTTTACTAAAGAGTTCTTCTCAGCAAAAGTGGCTCAGAAATCTTGGGGTGAAAGAAACCATTTTCTTGGTTCATTATTCCAAACAAACTATCTCTTCCTACTCTAGTGTGCATTACAAATCTCAGGCCAGGCCACAATATCTAACAGCACAATGGCATCCCAAGATACACATTAAACACTCTTCCCCTTCTTAAAGTCTGTCCCCCCCCCCATGTATCAGAACAAAATGAGCATTCAACAGCCCACCCCCAAGTGTTGCATAAATTTTCTCTTCTTAAATCCTTTGGGTTTTTCTCATTTTCATAAGCACTAATTAGAATCTGTTATCTGCCTGTGAAATAGCCCCAGGAAATCCAGTGGGCTACAGTACAGGGAATAGGTTCCTCATCTTCTTGACATGACTTAATAGCTAAGAAAGCAATTAAATACACTGCATGGGGGAACAGCAGAATGTGTACAAGGCCTGCCTTGTACTGCGTTAGGCCACTGCTTAAATACTAAGCTCACTCTTTCCTACTCAGGCTCAAGGGATCCCCCAGACATCAAGTGGAAATCTTTGCTGCCGTGGTCTGGCAATGATGGGAATCAAACCCAGGCCTTTTGCATGCAAAGCACATGAACAGAGCATCTGCCACTAAACAATCACTTTCTTCCTTGGGATATGGATTAAGATTTAAAAGCCTACTCATGAATACATTCAGGGCTAAATCACAGAGAGGAACCAAGACCAACAGTGGGTAATGAATAACATTTGGTGGTGATCACTAATATCTCATAATAGTGACAATATTTTGTTGTTGCTTCAAACAAAGGAATATTTGCCTTGTCAAGAGACACCAAACACAAAGGCCCAAGCTGAAGAACCTGTTGGTTTTCATTTATTCTTGCGCTCAAGTTCCCATCCACTCAAGTCTGTCTATGTAATGAGTGATAGAAGACATGGAGGAGGTTATAGTTTAGCCCTATTTGAAGGATCATACTTCACTTGCACTAGTGGATCCAAGTAACTGGGCATAATAGGGGAACTAATGGTCTGTATAGCTAATGGGCTAATCAAAATGGCTGTTTTTGAAGAATAAGTACAAGGCCCTTTGTCGTGTGTAGCAGGCTTGTGTGAAGATTTTCCGGTGAAAGTTATCTTGCATGTTCAGGTGCTACTTAATCAGCAGGGAATGATTCACCCACAATTTTAAGTTACAGGGTGACACCTGTATTATTGCCACATTAAACTGAAAATAAATAAATCTTAATGTCAACTGAGTGCCTTTTTTTCCATGTGCAGGTTAAAGGAACATATGACAGCCTACAAGGCTGAAATTGAGAAAATCTCAGTGCCATATAATATGAAAGTCATTGGTCACATAGAACACCTGCCTCTTACACTGGGCACTATCCATGTGGACTGTTCTGCAATTGTGACTGGTAAGTGCCTATACAAACCCAATATGATGGTGTCGTCTGGGCAGATGCTGTCAAATAACCCCCTTGTAGAACTGAAATTGCAGCACTGCCCCCAAAGTGGGGCTTTGTCCCAGGAAACTAAGTACATCTCAGAAGCAGGCTAGGCAATGTGTAGCTTTCAGCAGGCCACCCCCCCCCCCATTTTCCCCCTTTAAAGAGCACTCGTTTTAGTTCAAAAAGTAACTTTGTGCCTTCGGGGAAACATGAGATGCAAATTTTTCCCATTTGGAGGGGTAGCACCCTTGGCCTCTGACACACCATATTTTGGCAGATTTTTAATTAGCTAGTGTGGGCACAGGGGGCCTTTTTCACACTAGTGGTGGGCAGAACACAGGGATGGGTTTGGGTCTCAAAGTTTCAGGGCCAGGAGGGTGGGTGCTCAGGAATATCTGAGCAACCACTTTGGCCCCTTCTCAAAATAGTAATGCCGAAGGATGGAGAGACATTTATTCCGCAGCTTTGGATAGATGTGAGAGACTACCTCACTTGAGTTAATTTGTCTGAACATCTATTTTATTTTCCACAGAAGAGCATGAGAAAAACTTCTCCTTGGGACTACAGACATTGAAATCTTTGAAGGTAATCCTAAACTGTTTCCTACAATTTGCACAACTCAAGGTGATCTGCATCTGTTCTCTGATTAGGTTTGTTGTTGTTATATTCAACAAATATTGATCCTTTCTTTAGTGTGTGATAAACCTGGAGAACCATCACTTGGTCCTTGGGAAGACAGTCAGGGAAGAAATTCCTTTCATCAGTAGCTCTGCTGCGCATGAAGATAAGTGAGTTTGCAACTCAACATTTGCACGAAGATTTAGTAGGATGAGCATTGCTAGTGATTTAATTCATCATGATTTTATTTTTCATTTTACTGCTCAGTTGTGGAGGGGGAGAGGGTGATACTTGTGGGAATTTCTTATTTAGGTGACAAGATAATGTAACCAAGAAAACAATTTGACCAGCCCTTGGGTACTCCTGTGGCCGGGAGAAGGGGGATGTGGACACCACGTGCTATTGGGAACTAGACAGTAAAATCATTTGGACCAGACATATTATGTCATTATGTTGAGTCCCTGAGCTGGGTTATTGAATATATAATTTGTTATTTATTTTTATTAGTCATTGCATACACAGACACATCCTGTGGTGCACATGGCCATGTTCTTCACACTCCTCACAGTGTCTTCTTCTTGTGACCCAACAATTAAAACGCAGATGAAACATAACACAGAGGAATGAAACGGTGACAATGGCAACAAGAAAAGCCATAATGGGTGACCATTCTGTTTATCTTGTTTCAGAACTTCTGAGGCATGAAGAGGAGGAGCCACCAATTTCAAAGGAAAAAGTGGTGGGGTTAAAGCAGGAGACTAATACTGAGAGCTCCATTCAGCTAGGCTGTGGCTAAATTTGTAGAGAATTGAAAGAGCAGGGCTTTGCCTAGGGCGGAGGGCAGCTTCAGAGGTTCACCTGCTACACAAAGAGTCTGGTGGAGGACTTGTGTGCACACGCCCAAGATTGCTCTTCAAAATGGTGTCATCTTTGTGGCCACAGAAGTATGATCTGTGTTTCTTTTCTAGACACTACTGAAATAATTTGTGTGGCTTAAGAATCATTTCTTAAAAAGTGGGAGCAAAGGGCATCATTTTGTAACTTCCTATTTGGAACCAATAATCTTTCACTGCAGCTAAAGACTGGAGGGGGGTGTCAGATTTTTAGAATACATTTTTCTCTGGGTGGCAACAAATAATTTTACATTATCTACAAATAATATTCTTATGTGAGTTGAAAGGAATACATCCAAAAATGTATTGGGAAAGAAGGCAGGATTCTTGTTTTTCCATCCACAGAGCTGGAGGTAGTGTGACTACACCTTTGTTGCTTGTAATATTTTAGCTTTCATACAAATCCCCTTAGCAGGATCCTCCTTCTAGAAAAGGAAGGCATGATTTTCATTATCCCCCCCCCCACGCGTGCCTGCCTTGAAAAGCTCTCACTGAGGGAGAGGTGATACTGTTAAACAATGCAGGGGGAAGGAGGAGGGAAATCAGGAGAAATCAGCCAAAGATTAGTCCCTTTCATGAATGAAATCAGCTCTTCTCACAAAAGGAACATTCTGGACTTAACCCTGCTTCTGTTAAGCTCTTTCTTCATCATTGTGAAATACAGAAATTATAGTGAGGAACCAAAGCTCAATTCTGAACTATAAAGTGTCTAGCTATTTATAATTGCCAAGTTAATTGCAGAGTTAATATACTTACTGTCTAAAATCATAACACAACATACAAGAACATGCATTTGACAATGAATATATTTTAAAATCTACAAGCTATTATCCACTATCTTCATTTTTTGTTATATCACCATATGGAATGAAATCTGAAGAACTCAACTCTCCCTTTTTCTTCTTTATTGAAATAATATTTTAAATAGTACCTGTACTCTTTTTGAAATCTGTAAGAAGCTATTTATATCATTTTTGCTGGGAGTATTTAAAAACAAACAAACTATCAATGTCAATTGGTAAATTTCTAAATATATGAAAAGATTCTGGGGAAATAATATTTTATTAATTGCTACTTTATTCATATTGTTATGTACGCTGGTTGCATATAAGCTAAATTCCCAGTAAAATGCTATTTAAATATAGATATACTATGTCAATTCCAGGATACTTGATCTCTTTGTACAAGCTATTCCACTTACTCGTGATAATTTGTATTTTCATATGAATATTGATATTTAAATGTAAAATTACAGATCTGTTTATATTTATTTTTGAGCTGAAAACTCACCAAAGAGTCTGAAAAGATAGACTTCTGGGGTTGATCCTTTAGTACGGATATGGCTGCATGATATGAAGCCTGTTGGAACACAGATGGAAGAGAAAGAAAATTGGAGTACATAGTAATAGCCACTAATGGGAAACAATGTTCCTATAACACTACCTTCTGTTCTCTTTTAAAAAAACAGCATTCTAATCATACTTCCTTTTGAGTCCATTCTTACTAACTATATACTTTCCAAGAAAAATGATGGCATAGTTTTAATCATTGATTATGTCACTGATCCCCTTGAGGCCTGAAAATTCACCAACCGACTGTTGCCATACTGAACAATTACTTCGGGCAGGGCAAAGGATGCTGAGCCATGTACACAACATGGACTCATTTGCTTGGGGTTGCTGAGTTCATGATGCCCTGGCCAACTAGAGATCCATATTAGTTGCAGGTTATATACTATTACGGCATTTTTTCCTCTGTGTTTTCCTATATTATTTTCCTATCCTATCCTATATTTCTTCCTGAGACCTCTTTTTAAAGTAACTTTCTTAAGATTTTGGCTACCAAAATTAGGTCTTCTTAAATGTTCTGGGTAGCATTTTTGGAGCACCTACTTTATGTAGCTATGAGGTAGCTCCAGAATAAGCATATAATGACTATATTGTGGATTCACACAATGTATGGCACTTTGTTGTTAGATTGCCTTAGGGCGTTTATACACGACCCCTAAGCTCCGCTGCAAAAGGCTGCAAGGTCTGGACCTTAAAAATGTTTACCCACTAGCTTCGGAGTTTGCAGACAATTAAGTGCAACCCCGCCCACTTTAGCAAGACCAAACAGCAGTTTTCTTGTACCTGCTTTTTGGAGGTGACAAATATTTGATCCGGTGTAAGGATAGTGAGTGCGGGGCTCTCCTGGCTTCCGTTTGTTCTTTTTTTGCGCCCCGCCCCTTTAAGAGATCTGAATGCTGCCCAGAACAAAACGGAGGTAAGAAGGCATTCTTTTCTTTCTTTTTTCTCTGTTCCTCAGGCAGCCAGCAACCAGGAAGTGCCGAGGGGGTGGGGACAGAGGAAGAGCGAGGAACCCCTAAGATCTCTGGTCCGAATTTAAGTGGCCAGCGGATCTTAGGGGTCGTGTAAAAAGGCCCTTAGTGTGCTACCCACCTGCAATTTGATTCCCATGGACTGCTCTGCTACAAGTGGAGGAAGATGAAAGTCAGAATATTCTGAAGCAACTCTAAAACTGCAACCAGGTGTGCTCCTATGTGCAAACATGCTGCTCCGCCAATTTTCATAAGATGCTACCATAGCAATATAATCTTGCCATTGCTTGTACAACCACATACCAAGTAAAGCAGCACATGCTTTACACTGGAAAGCTGAGACACTTAAGAATTCTCTTTCTTACTGGGAATGTGCGGAACTATTTTGTATATGGCCACCTTTTTATTCAAAGTATTCTCCCTTGGCTTCTGTCCATAGCACAAACAAAGCTACTATAGCAGGCTCCAATAGCTAGGTAGGCTGATTAACTTTGAATTCCGTGGCTATATACTTAGCATGAGAGACATACTTCTAGTTGCCATCTTTAATTAGGTGTTTAAGCTGAAAAGGAGTTTTATCATATTTGGGTGTGTACGCATTTGTGTATTGTGTATCAACCAACAGAATGCAGTAGACGTAATGCATCCCGTGTACACTTATGTGGTAGATCCTCAAATTTGTTCTATGAATTTAGACCTTGAAGAGCCATCATGGAAGCCAATGGAAGTACTGGTAGTGATTTCAAAGGTACTCAGGACCAGTATCTTTGGAATGGCATCAGCTGATGTAAGTTGATATGATTTGTTTCTTTCTGACAGTGACCATTATTAACACTCAATAGTGATAACCCATTTAGTACTCTCAGACTGTGATACCCGTATTTTCATGCTATAATAGCTTGGATTTTTTCAATAGCTATTTATTGGTCACAAACGTTAAGTAAAAGTACTTGGAAATATTTTCTCTTTTTGTCTATTGCTACCTTCCATACTATTTACAGTATTTATGAAGCTATCTTTTTTAAAGTGTAAAGCAAGACCTTTGTGTCTACCAGATTAAGTGCACTGTGTGTATATCTGCCAATATGTAGTAAAATATGAAGTTTATTTGTTTAAGTAAATATGCCATTGATGTGGCCTTTGGCTAATTTATTACTTAAGTGACTATTACTGTGATGACTAAGAAAATAAAGTATTTTAAACTTGTATTAAAGCATATTAGTTTGGGCTTCATGTTGTTCTTTGAAGGGTGTTTTGAAGAATGTCCCATTGTCATGGGCAGACCATTATCTGGTGTGCTTTAGGCTCACTGGAACTTACAGCCTGGACAGGGGTGGAAGTCCTGACAAGAAGATTGATGGATCCGGATGGTTTTGTAGCTGCCCTAGGGGAGTTCCCCACCTCTTTGATAGATGATTCCATTGAATCCTTAGTTGATCTCTGGAATGAAGAAATGAGCAAAGCCATTGACCTGATTGCCCCTAAACGTCTCCTTCCTCTAAGTACAGTGAAACTGGCTGCTTGGTTTACTGGGGAACTGGCAAATATGACAAGGGTGGTCTGTACAGCTGAAAGGCGTTGGCAGAAAACCCAGAGTGAAAAAAGATACAGTGAAAGGCCATTGGAAATCTTATTCCAAGGCAATGGAAGCAGCAAATAAATCATTTTTCTCTACCATCATTGATTCGTCACGGAATCGCCCGGCAAAGCTTTTTTGAATAGTCAAGAATCGGCTACATGCTGACCCATGGGTGGATAACACAGATCACTCTGCAACGCGCTGCGAAGAATTTGAACAACACTTACAGCCAAAATTGTATCTGGACTGACCTGGATGCTGCCTATAAATAAAACTGTCCACCTTGCCTGCCCTGTATTAATGGATGAGTTTCAGCTCCTACAGCCTGAGGATGTGGAAAGGACCCTTGGAGAGATGAGGCCCACCACATGTCTGTTGGACCCTTGCCCTTCCTGGCTCACAAAAGCTGCCAAAGAGGGCCTGGCAGATTGGTTAGGAAGAGTAGTGAATGAATGCCTTCTTGCAGCAGGGCAGGATTCCAGCATGCTTGAAAGAGGAGATAGTAAAACCACTGTTTAAAAAGACCTCTTTAGATTGAACGATACTCAACAACTACCAACCAGTATCCAACATCCCATTCCTAGGTAAAATACTAGAGCGGGTGTGGCCTCACAGCTCCAGAGGTTTCTGGATGAGATAAAACTATCTGGATCCATCTCAATCTGGCTTCAGGCCTGGTTATGGGACTGCAACGGCAGTGGTTGCCTTGGTAGATGACCTACGCAGGGAAATGGATAGGGGATCTGTGTCCCTTTTAGTTTTATTGGACCTTTCAGCTGCTTTTGACACTATTGACCACAGCATCCTCCTGACTCGTCTCTCTGAAATGGGACTTGGGGGCAGTGTCTTCAGTGGCTCCAGTCCTTCCTGCAGGAGAGAATGCAGAAAGTGGTGTTAGGGGACTCATGTTCAACACCACGGACACTGACTTACGGGGTACCTCAGGGTTCTGTTCTGTTCTGTGTCCTATGTTATTTAACATTTATATGAAACCACCAGAGGAAATTATTCAGAGTTTTGGGGTGAAGTGTTACCAGTATGCCGATGACACTCAACACTACCTCTTGTCACCTCTGGATTCCAAGGAAGCTATTTCGACTCAGTGCTTAGCTTCGGTAATGAACTGGATAGGAAGAACAAACTGAAATTAAACCCAGACAAGACAGAGATGCTTCTGGTCAGCTAAAAAAAGAGATCAAGGGATAGGGGTGCAACCTGTCCTAAATGGGATTGCCCCCTGATTGAAAAAAGAGGTATGTAGGTTGGGGGGGGTGCTCCTGGACTCATCCTTGAGCCTAGATGCCCAGGTCACGGCTATGGCCAGGAGTGCATTTGCAAAATTAAAACTAGAGTGCCAATTACGCCCGTTTCTTGAGAAATCTGCTCTGGCCACTGTGACACATCCCCTAGTCAGTGACCTCCTGGCTGGACTACTGTAATGCGCTCTATGTGGGGCTACCAATGGAAAGTCTCAGGACTGGGGTGGGTTACAGAGATCACATTACACCCGTACTAAAGCAGCTCCACTGGCTGCCAATCACCTACTGGGCACAATTCAAGGTGCTGACCTTAACCTACAAAGCACAAAATGGCCTGGGTGCAAGCTTCCTCAAAAATTGAATCTCACGGTATGAAACAGTGACAATGGCAACAAGAAAAGCCATGAGTGCTAAGGTAATTAGGAGAGGCCTTTCTCTCCATCCCACCACTTTCACAGGTGTGCCTCAGAAGAACACGTGAAAGGGCCTCTTCCATTGTTGCTCCCACACTTTGGAACTCCATCCCGATGGAGGCCAGGACTGCCCCATCTCTGCTGATTTTCCGGAAGCAGGCAAAGACCTTCCTCTCTGAGCAAGCTTTCCCTGAATGAGGGACTTCCTACTATGTAACTTTATATGGATTACCATACATGATTGCATTGACTAATTTCATAAGAACACCAGTGTTTTCCATGTTACTTTCCTCCCCTCATAATGGATTATTATTTTATTTTTGCATGTTCCTTGTAGCTCTACTGTTATCTTTTAATGTTCTAAGATGCCTCTTCTAACTCCCTGTTCTTAACTTGAATATGTCTTAAATGTTCTGGGCTGTATATTGTCTCTCATTATTGTAAGCCATCTTGGGTCCTTTTCCAAGGAGAAAGGTGGGGCAAAAATATTCAAAATAAAATAAACAAATAGTGCTTTTATACTGATAGGAACGGGTTAACACGCCTCAAAATCAAAATATATTATAAGTAGACGCAAATGAGCTCACAGGGTATAAGGTCAAATTGACCCAGCAAACTTGGCATCACAACTGGGAACCTGGCATAATATCTCACACCCGTGGGCGCCAATCTCTTACAAGAGACAAGATGGCCCATCATCTGGGATTGTTGACATTATCTCATGGCACCAAAGAGTCAGTTAGCTAAGAATAACATATGGCAGTTAGCCAGTAATAAGGAACCAACTTGAAATCAAACAAAATAGAGTTAAGTCATTCTAGTGTCTGTAGCCAGATGGCCATAGACCAAAAACATGATGCGTACTAAATACGTCAACACACCATGCAAAAAGAGTATAAAAAACCATGGAGAAGCCATTACTCCTTTGTCCAGGACTGCAGGGCAGATGTGCCTGTGCCATGTCTTGGAACCTTAAGGGGCTCTTGGACCCTTAAGCTAAGATGCCTACTAACATATATCTCTGTATTGTCTGTGTTCTGTTGTATCTCTATCTGTCTTTAATAAACCTTTTGCTATATATCTAACTCAGCGTGGCAATTTTGATGAACCACCAATGATGCATTGACAATTTATAATGGTGCATTGGCAACTTACAAAGAAAACCACCAATACCAATTTTTAGATTAAATTTATTCTTATCAATACTAAACACAAATACCATGATATAGAAGAACACTAACAAAATGTACTGTGATTGTAAGTACAGTACTGTATAATGGTGGCTATATTAGTGTTGAAAAGAAATCCAGCCTATGGAGGTGCTTCTCATCTCTAAAAAATACCTCATAAAATGAATGTGAAATGACTATACAAAGAGAGAGGGTCATGTCTGGCAAGGAAGGAAAGGGGAAAAGAGAAAATTAGAAATTGTTAGGGTCAGAATCATCATTTTTGGGCATGCTGGTTCCTAGAAACGCCACTCAACATGACCAAGGGATTATAGATATAGTATTTTAGTTCCAAACTCAAGGAAAGCCATATTTTTACCACCTGTGGTTTTGAACCTGTGTTTCAAAAGACTGACTGAAAAGGTACAGTTGGACAAATGCTATCCACTTTTTGTTGGAGAGATTGTCTACTGTGGTGATTCCCAACCTAGTGTGTGTGTAGCTCCCCCCTCCCCTGCATGCACCACAACATTTAGGGGAGGAAGGAGAATGGCATGTCAACGGTGTAAGTCAAAATATAAGTGAAACATTGTGAAATTAATTGAAAGCTATAATGAATGGTAGAGTGGTTTTCTTTGCTATTTAATCTAATGAAAAAACCTGCTCTCCCGTGTTGTTATTTTGAGAGATGCTGGGGAGTCCTTCCCTAAACAATGTGAGCATGTGTGCTCAACAGTGTGCCCTCACAGGCTTAGCTTTCACTAGCTACATTCAGCTGCTGTTGCTCTGGCACCAGTGGGCACTTCAGTCAGCTGTATGAGCAGTGTTCAATGAGTGAGTTCTAGAAACAGAGACATTTCGGCTTATAGCATAGGGAACAGACACATTTTATTTAAAAATAAATATTAATTATTTGTTTACAACATTCTTAAAATAAATATAGCACATGTATGGGCCTTCATGTGCTGTTAGTAGAGATGGGCATGGAACGAACATTTTTTCGTTTCCATTACCGTTTGTCGTTTCCATTACGTAACGAAACGACAAACGAAAATTGTGATGAAAATGAAACGAAACGAACAGAACCACAAAAATGGTGGTCGTTACGTTTCGTTTCCATTAATGGCGACACACAATGAAATGAGCTGTTTTAAATGTTAAAAAACGCCCTGGACATCCATAAAAACGCAGCGATAATTATTTATATTGTCTGATAATACCTACCAGGGGGTTGGGGTCCCTAAAACGTTTGTTTTTGTCTTCTCCCATCGCAATGTATTTTTCTTTTCCCTTTAAAATGGATGTCGCCACCAGCCACAAAATGGAGGCAAGCCATGTGATGTGGGATCATGGTCTGGGGCGTTGGGGGATGCCTGCGCACGGAAATGCTTTAAAAATCGCGCAAAAAGTGGGTAGAAACGACAAATGAAAAAACGAAAAACGGTAACGAAATTTTTCAAAAAATTCCCGACAAACGGAAACGAACCGAAACAGACTTCTCAACGACAAACGAAAAACCGAAATGCCCATCTCTAGCTGTTAGACTGGAATTCTCTTCTGTCGCAAACGGGATCACCATTGGTGAAGGCTGATATGAGTTGCAGTCTAACAACATCTTTAAGGCCATAAATTCCACACGTCATCTTAAGCACATCTACATACAGACTTAAAATGAGTCCCTCTCATTGGAACTCCAGGAACAATAATACTGTGAGGGGAAGATAGGAACTTTCTAACAAGAATGTCACATTATCTGGAGTCAGGACTGAAGAACACTTGGCCCTTCAAGTGTCGTTGGGTTATAGATACAATGTTTGACACTTGGATATTCTGGATGCGACTGACCAAGCTACCATTATAAAAATATTATGGGGTGTAAGTAGGCACTCGCAACAATTTAACAAGTAGAAAACCAGTGTGCATCTGCATTGCAGATTATACTGCAAACAACTACAGTAACTGTCAAAACAGTCAATTGATCCTTTGACAGTGTTACCAAGTTGTGCCATTAAAAGCACCAATGACAATTCGGTTAGGCAGTGGAAAATGTGGCATAATGTTAAGCAGTATCTTCTTAGAGTTTGGCAGGAAATATCATTTTATTGACTCATTTAAAACCCACCTTCTCTTTCACCTCTTCCTGAAGCTCCTCCCAATCAATTTGATTTGGTTGCCTGACTTATAAACAAGGGCCACATATGTTGTGCACTTGGAACTGAGCCTGTGGAGCAGTCCTGCACTGGGGATGCTACTGATGATGAATTGAGAGCGATCAGCTTTACTGGTAAATTCCCAAACCCTTGCTTCATTTTCTATGAAAGAAAAAAAGGAATCTTTGTTGATATTTCCAGGTCACAAGGACTAATGGCGAGCAGCTACAAACAAAATCCAAAGCACCTTTGCTTGGGAGGAAACCACAAAGGCAGGTGGCATGAATAGACATTTGCATGCAACAGAAAATATTGGGTTTTCTGAAGGCCAAATTGGGGCAGTAGCACAGAAAAAAAACCCCCACTCTTCCACTTATTTCCTGGTGAAAGATTTATAAGACCTGCAAAGAAACCAGAGTATGCCAGTTTTTGAGAGCATCCCTCCAAATCCCAGGAAAGACCAGATGAAAACTTCCACCAAGGGAGGAAGCTAAGGAGATCACGCCCTGCTGGCTGAAGAACAATCAGGATTTAGCAGGGGCAGATCCACATTGGATACTCATTATATCCTACACCACCTGGTAACTAAGTATAGGAGGGAAATGGGCAGCTTCTAACCAGTATATTATTTTATGCACTATACTGTATTCAACATTGCTTCGGAAACAACTCCAATTAATGTCTGGGAGTCAAATTGTTTTGATTCATCTGGGTACCTTTTCTTTTTTTTTTTTTTTTTTTTTTTTCTTTTTTTTCTTTTTTCTTTTGCTCAGATTTAAGCCCAGCCCTCTCTGTGGTCTATTTTGAAGACTTCTCTCCTGCCTACTTCATTCTCCTTCTCTTCAGAGAATGCACTGCACTAGTTTACTGCTGGTGACCACGGATTCACGCAGAACGTTAAATAAAACGAGTAATTTATTTCTTGTTTCTTGATCGTGACTCATTGGTAGCTAGATTATTATAAAATGCATCATGATGAAAGCAAAATTCATCTTGCCTTCCAGTTTGTGTCCTTGTGCCTCGTTTGTTCTTTACAATGAGCGGCTCCTCTGATGTGCTGCTCTTTCGTCAGCATGAAGCCTTGACTATTCCTGCCACTTTAACCTTTGTGCCTGATACTCCAAAAATAAAGCCTAAGTGCAGTTTTTGTGTGGACATCATCTTAACCATATTGACAATCCGACTCCCTGCTCCAACTTCATTGCTCTGTGGAGTGGTAGCTTGGTTCTTTTAGTTTACAGCAAGGATGGACAACTTCTAAAGGTTTGAGGACTATACATTACCATTCCTGAAACGTACAGGGCTATACAGTATTTGCTCCCATAAGTATAGACATCTTCTAGTGGCCGATGCACACCTGCATGCATGCATATTTATTTAGAAATGGGAGCTTGGGGGCTGAGATGGTGGTGGATCCTCAAAATATGGTGAAAGTTCCCTCTCCATGTGTGAGAGCAAGGGTCTCCAACCCCTGGTTCATATGCTGGGGCTGTTTGACAGCCTGTTGGGAACCAGGCCACAAGATTTCCTGTGAGCTGTGCACCCGAGCTGGAGTGTGTTATCGTATTCCCTGCCACCACATGGAGCTTCTTTCCTGTGCACCTGTCACAACAGTTTTGATTATGTTGCAACAGAACTAGCGTGGGGGAGGGGAGTTGTGCCCACGTGCACACATCTGAGAAAAAGCCCTGTATGCATTGTCACATACTGAAGAAGCCCCACTGAGGGACAAAACTGGTCCCGGGTCATAAATAGATGGGAACCCCTGCCTTAGAGGGGATGAAAAGTCTTCTTGAGTTCATTTTTAATTTAAGTTGGCAGAAGGGTATGTGTGCACACACAGGAAGAAAATCTAGGCTATGTCAATTAGGATAAAATAAAATGGGTATAAAATTTTATGGAGATAGTATTTCACGTGAAATTAAATACTATGGATCGTCAATACTCTAAAAATGTTGAAGATGTAAAAAAATAAGTTGGAACATATTTTCATATGTGGTGGAATTGCACAGTTATATATAAAATATTTGAAGAAATTAGAGGATTACTGGAAACTAATGAAATGACTCCAAAAATGGCATTGTTATTGATGATGGACAATTGCGATGGTAATTTTTTATGTAATGAAATGACTCCAAAAATGGCATTGTTATTGATGATGGACAATTGCGATGGTAATAATATCAACAAAGAAATGGTAATGTGTGGGGGGAAAGCCAGCCCCCCTTAAACTGTGGTGCGGTTTAGAAATAACTGGAGTCTGCAGACTGATATCTGGGCAAGATGGAGAACGTTCTTTTTCTGCCGTGCCCCCCCCCCACGGCAATTTTTTTATTAGGAACAAAACTAGGTCACAATACGTATGCATGAAGCCACATCTAGCTGATACCATTGGCCAAGCCAGAGATAACTAAGACAATAGCACTTGTATTCCTAGAGCATGCGCAGAGTACCTCATGACCTAAGCTTCTTTGGCATGCCACCTTGGCATGGCAAGCCTTGCTGATAAGCTGGTACAAGCTAGCTTCATTAACCCATTAACTCCTGTTCTCCCACATTCCCACTTTCTTTACTTTTTTAAAAAGAAGTGAGTTTGTCCCACAAGCTGGACCACCATTAGGGATCCTCCCCTTGCTCGACTCCCCCTTCTGGGTGTCTCCCATTCTAGTGTAGTCCGGCAGACACGGGCCAGGTGTCCCAGCTGGGAACATCTATGGCATCTGGCCTTCTGAAAAGGGCAGGCTTTTCTCTGATGAGACCCCCCACACCCGGCACAAGCGTTCCCTGGTGGGGGCCTTACTCTTTGAGTCCTCTGATGAATGACTTGCATTACTCCTTCACATTCTCTGGGATTTCTGTGACTCTTCTAAGGCCCAGACTTCTTCGTATGCAGTTGTGAGAGGTGAGATCGTTGAGTTCCTTGATCTGGTGTTGTATAGCACTACTATGATCAGAGATATTGAAACAACACATGTGAGGCACTGATTCACAGCCCAAATGCAATTTCAGCAGTATAAAATCAATGGCAGCTCTGTTATCTAAGGTAGCTGTCTAACTTCAGTCACTAGCCAACAAAGCCAATGGCTTGGAAGTGTGATAAATAGATTTAACCAAGGAGCAGTCAAGAGCTTTACATTTACACTTTCCAATTAAGGTTAATTCTGAAACCAATATTGAGGAGTGTTAATTCTGAAACCAATATTGAGGAGTGTAATGTGCTGAACATAACTTCAGTTTAGTGCTGTTATCTAAGGTAGTCTAACTTCAGTCACTAGCCAACAAAGCCAATGAAATGCATAAATACCCATGTGGTATTCCGTTACCCATAATTATGTTTATATTGAAGCATTGATTCTTGTTACACAAATTAGCTGTTAGCTTTCAAAAAATGCCCTAAAACCCCAAAAGATAGGTGATCCCTGAAACTAGCATTATATTTCTAAACCATTGTGAAACAGCAAACAGAATCTGATATGTTAGCTGGAATGTAGTTGAAGCAACACATGTGCAAAAAGAAATGATGGATTAACAATAACAGAACATCTCAGTTGTGTGGTATCAGTGTTGTTGTGACAATGAGTTAGAAGAACAGTTCACCATACGTGTGCAAGGGACAGCCCTCCCTACTACAACATGTGGTGTGTAAATAGTAAAAGCAGATTTAGGGAGTCACTTGGTGGCTGGACTCCAGCTGGAGTCATTCACTAAGGTCTCCGCACTGTTCATATGTTCATTGAGACCAGAATAGTCTGTGATATTATGAGGCTGAGAGCAAACTACAATAAGGCATGATGAAAGCAAATTCCCAGCAGCATAGCTGGTAGAAAGGCAAAACTTAGTGACATTACTAATGTTGGCAGAATGAATGCCAAAAGTATCACCGAGGTGGAAGATCCTTGGAGCATGCTGGAATCCACATGGCACCTTTGTCCAGGGCTATGACTCGTCCCAGGAGCCAGGGATACGATACCAAGGGCTGTTCTTCAGTCCTAAAATGCAACTCAATGGAAGAATGAAGCAAGCAGACACTTTAAAGCAAAAAAACTCTTTGGAAAGCACAGTAGTAACATCTCCCATGGGCACATAGGCACCCCTTCCCCTCTGTTTGTTTGTATAGCAGAGGCCTTGCTTGACCCAAACTATTATGTTCCAAAGGATGCAAAAATATTGATGAAAAATCTCATGACTAGCAATGAAATTCTAATTGTCAAACAGAGAGCAAAATTTTATGTGTGCTCTGAAATAGGCCAAAAGTACAGCATGCAGCATTCCTGTAGAAGGACGGCCTTGAAGTTTACTGAGACAAAGGCACAATTGACCATCCAGGCTGTAGATAGATAAGCTTGGCAGCGATTGCTAGCATAGGAACACTGTGAGTCCACTATTAGATTAGAAAAGTTACAAAAGAGAATCACAGCACCTGCCAAGAAACTTTGGCATCTTTCCCAGAAAAGGCTGCAAAGAAAAAAGTTAGACCATAGAAATTAAAATAAAATGCAAAAGATGATTTCTCTGATCCTTAGGAGGAAAAATACCTCTGAAAATGAAAATGAAACAGAGTTGATTGTTCTAAGCAGCCTGTTTTGCCCTCCCCCTGCAGTTTATGAAACATTCTTAGAAGGAGTGTGGTCCCCAGTCATTGACAAGGGCATAAATGTGAAGGCAGGATGGCGCAGAAGGCCAAAGCTGATTTCTTTTCTGGCGAAGGCAGAGAAGAGGAGGGTGAAGATAACGTGTTCAGCTGATGTTTCCAAGCAGCGGCAGATGCAGCAGTCAGGAATTTTGTCGTAGATAGCACAGGAGTACATGTAGAAAAGAACACATTGCACCTTTTCAGGATTTTTCAGGGCTAGGCACAGTTCACAGCTTTTAGAAAGAGCTTCCAGGTCTGTACCGGTGAGCTCTGGAGCTGATCCAAGAACATCATCCATGTGACGCAGAAATCAGGCCAGCACGGCAGACAGTGGGTGGGAACAAGGAGGGGAGTCAAGCACCATGGCGACTGTATCAGCTGAGATGAGCCTTTTCCAGGAAGAAAGGAGGGGGGCCTTGGGCCATGGGGTGTCCAAAGAGAAATCCCCAGCAAGGGAAATGGAAACACCCGGAGGGCCTTGTTTAAGCCTGGATTCCTCCCCCTCATCATGATTACTGTTCCACGTCTCATTAACCTCTTCCACTCCTCCTCCACCACCACCACCATCACCATCATCACCATCTTCATCCCCCAAAGGCTGCTGCAGATGGTGCCCTGTTGTTTTCCCAGGATTAGAATTAGGATGTTGGACTGCGGCGGCGAGAAGCTGGCAAGCTCGCAGCATTTCAGTCAGGGAGATAACAGGACTGCGGTAGAGAGTAGCGATTGCTGGCTTGCAGTCAACATTAGAGTTCTCAAAGGCCAATTGTTTAATCAGGAGTTTTTGAGCGACTTTATTTTTCACCTGCCCCTCAATTGCCACAATCAAGCGATTCACAAATTCAGCAAATGCCTCCGTAGCACCCTGGCGAATGACAGCAAGCCCAGCAACATTAGAATCAGTTTTGGAAGGTATACGGCGCCATGCCTTAAGAACAATTTCAGCCACACTGGAGAGTGCAGTGTCTGGCAGAGCCATTGCATAAGCATCCTCACCCATTAACATTGGCAGAGTAAAGGGAACGAGAGGTCGCCGAGCTTGATTTTCAGCTGCAGTTGCTGTTGCCAATTCCCGCCACTCTTGAAGGCAAAGCATGGCCTCGGTGGGGGTCAGGCAGTCCCTGATAATCATCTGCTAATCTGTGGGAAGCAGCTTTTGAAGGGCGAGACCTTCCAGCAGGCTATGGGTGTAGGGAGCTTGCAGCCCATTGTCGTGAATGCTACGGCGTGACTCTTTCAGTGCTTCAGAGGGAATTGAGGCATATTTTTCAGCCTGAGCAGGGGCGGTAGCCCGCAGGACTGGAGAAGCAGGATGCGCAGGCTCCATGTCCAAGGCTGCTGCTGGAACAGCGTCAACAAAAGCAGCACTCTTTAATTTCCCATCGTTTACAGTGGACACCGCTGGAGAGGGGTCAGGCAGTGGTTCCGGCAGCTGGTTCGGGAGTTCAAGGGCTGGGTACGCTGGTGGTGGAGCTGACGGGAGTGCAGGCAGAGCTGTGCCTACAGGCGGTGGTGCTGGGTTTTTGGGAGCCAGAATTAGCCAAGAGGCTGGTTTGGGAGGCAAAATGATTGGCAAGGGTGGCAGAGACTGTTGTGCCAATAAAAGATTGCCTGGAGTGGGTCCTCGAAGGCATGCACGGACCTGAAACCACGTGTGCCGGACCTTAAAATTAACTTTGGGATGATCCCGAAGGCAGTAGCCAATTTTGTCCCATTTTTGAAGATCTAACTTGCCATCTAGTGGGAACCAAGGACATATTTCAGCAATTTTCTTGGCAAGATCTTCAACCTCCTTTAGAGGAGTTGCATAGCTATTCTTAGTGAGCAGATAATGCAGTTCCTGGCAGAACTTTTGTTTTGGGGAGGAAACAGCATTCCCGCCCATGTTTCTAAGTGTTTAATCTTCACAAGTCCAACTCACCGGGATCTTGAAGCTGATGATAAGCTGATACAAGATGATAGCGCGCTTGGACCTCGCAGGTCGAGATGAATGGACGAAAATATCAGCAATGAGATCGCGTCCGATCCTCACGAACACCGAGAGCCTCACGAACGGATGGATGGCCTCACACAGGGGCACCACTTGTGGAGGGAAAGCCAGCCCCCCTTAAACTGTGGTGCGGTTTAGAAATAACTGGAGTCTGCAGACTGATATCTGGGCAAGATGGAGAACGTTCTTTTTCTGCCGTGTGCCCCCCACGGCAATTGTTTTATTAGGAACAAAACTAGGTCACAATACGTATGCATGAAGCCACATCTAGCTGATACCATTGGCCAAGCCAGAGATAACTAAGACAATAGCACTTGTATTCCTAGAGCATGCGCAGAGTACATCATGACCTAAGCTTCTTTGGCATGCCACCTTGGCATGGCAAGCCTTGCTGATAAGCTGGTACAAGCTAGCTTCATTAACCCATTAACTCCTGTTCTCCCACAGTAATGACTAATGTTGACTGCAGCTTGACTGTTAATCAGCTATAAGAGTGGTATAATGAAATATGGAATATCGCAGTTAATGACAACTTGAATTCAAAAATTAAATTCAAAAAGGGAGAAAGATTAATAGATTAATTGAAATGTGAGAAGAATTTATAAAAGCTGTGTTACTTAAAGGGAAGGGGGAGAGACAGGCATTGATTGTATGTATTTCTGGGAGGATTTGAGGGGTGGATAAAAGAGAGGGGGGAATGTCTGAATATAGAAAATGTATGTAAAATATGGTCCCAGGGGAAGGGAAGTACTAATATTTTAAGCAGGTGTATTGTGTTTTATATTTTCAATTTAAATAAAAAATATTTGTTTTTAAAAAAATGTAGACTCAGCAACTGAAAAAAAATTGTTTTCTAGATTCAAAAGTCTTACTGAGAAAGGGCAGCAGGGAAGCTGTCCCTATCATGAATCCCAGTCAGGCAGTCATTTGAGGAAGTGGAGTGCTGAGGAGAACAATGGCGCTGCCTCAACTCACCATTGACTGAACCAATAATCTCTCCAACTCCACAGGGCAGCCACTTTGAATAATTCCTGGTTCTAACGAGTTATTTGGGGACAAAGTAGGACAGGAAGTGTGGACAAAAAAGAAATCTCCTGTGCCATTTTCTTTTTCTTTTTGCCATCCGTCTCACAGTGCCTTGGCCTTAAGGAACCCCTTGGAGCGGCACCCAAATCACACAGGGCACCAAAGCAGCACAACGCAGTCGAACTTTGCTGCTCTTCTTCCTCCATCCCAACACGTGAGTGTTTTCACACAATGGGGCAGCACTTTTTTCAATCCTCAGGTCGTGGGAGAATTTGTCCTGGCTCTAAGGAGACAATTCAACAAACAGTTTTTAGAGCTTAGAAACTCCAGATCAATTAATGATAAAATATGGCCAAGGTATGAAAGACAGCCTTTAACTGAGTGAAGATACAGCTGTGTGGTAGTTAAACCTCACTCACAGATAGTTATTTATTTATTTATTTATTTATTTATTTATTTATTTATTTATTTATTTATTTATTTAAGGGTATTTTACCCCGCCTTTCTCCTTGGAAAAGGACCCAAGGTGGCTTACAGTTATGAGGGATAATATACAGTCTTTATGTGCATGGGGGAAGTCCAGAGGATAGTGTACCTCTCCTGTTTTTCCTAATGCTCCTTACATATTTTCTTTTCTTTTAAAAAGATAGGTTAATGGGGAAAAGACAAGATAGCTGTATACTGCTTTGTGCTGGGTATGCCAGAGGGCCCTTACCTGGTGGCATTTTTGCTTCTGGGTTGTCTGTCTCAAACTGGACAATCAAGTTTAAGCTTTGATGTGATCATACTTGAGGCCATCCCTAACTGAGCAGTGATAGGAGGGTTCAATATTATAGCTGAGGACTCCAACCCAGGCATTTCTGAAGGACCATGGTCTCATTTTTACTCTGCTGTCCTGACTCTCTGTCTGTCCAGTGGGTGGCTGCAAACCCCTCCACATGAGCTCAAGTAATCACACTGGCTGAACTGATGCGAAGGTCTGGGCAGTTTTTTTTTTTTTAAAAAAAGACCCAGTGGTAGAAAGAAAAAAAATATTGATTTGGCAGGGAGGAGGGACTCTGGACTGATCTGCACTGATTTTACATCAGGTAGTCAAAGGGAAATGGTGCAAAACAGAACACTCCAATCCTGGAACATTTCCTGCATTATTTCTCAATGTAGTAGCATCCTTAGTGGAGAAATCCATTAGAATTAAATATATTCATTTAGTGAGAGCATTGAAGACAACAGGACAAGAAAGGACAATAGGAAATTACTGTGCTAGATGGTTTCCTTGAGTTCTTTTTAAGGGTGCAGGATCCTGGTTGTTCCAGCCAACTGGTTTTAAAGAACATTTTGAAATGATTGTGACCCATTAATGCCTCTGTCACTTAGCAACTGATGTAGTCTATATATTCCTGTGGAGAAAAAAATTACACGTTATGCATGTGAAATAAGGTCTTAGAAATAAATAGCAGACCCAGTCTGGCACTTTAAAAACATATTGACAGAAGGAATATGCATTTGAATGCTCATCTGACTGAAAGTGGCCTAGACTGGATGCAGCACCCAAACTCAGAGGTAGCGTTGGATATACTTATGATAGTGGCTCTCAAACAGGACTTTTGCAGTACAGTTGTACTTTGTATAAAGGAATTGATTCATTCCAAATGAAATTATGTTAAGCAAATTTTCCTTTATACAAATTTCCCATAGGATGCATTGAAAACAGAGTAATCCCTGTTATGTTGTACGGATTTGCCCCTATCTCTGGAATTTTTTATGTTGTACAGATTTTATGTTATACAAACAGTTTGTTATACAAGGGTCCACTGTATTCTTTAACAAGACTGGTTTGAACAAGAGTAGTGAATACTGATACTCAGTAGGTGAATACTTAATACTCACCTTTGTCCTTGAGATAATTTTGAACCAAGTTAGGACTGTACTCTTGCAAGAAAAAGAAGTAGGGGGTATAAGATTAAAAAAAGAAAAAGAAAAAAAGAAAACCTGTACATTTAAAATCACCCTAAGTTTTTAGTGTTCAAGTTATAGCAACACAAGAAGGATCAGTGCTTGAAAACATTGGCATTAATGCTAATGCTAATGATACTATTGGTCTTGACACTAATTTATTAGCACAAAAGTTAAGTATACCGTAAATGTAATTTGTTCTGTTAATCAATAAACATTTGGTTTCATTGTTTTAAAAAAGCAATTAAAATCACTGAAAATGGTGCTAAGTGATTGAAAAACCTCCAAAATTACTTGACAAAATAACGGAATAAAAGAAGACAAAATGCTAATCATTATTCATTAATCATCCCAATAAAGTGACTTCAGGAAGAGGAATAGCTTATACCCCGGAACACAGGGGGGGGGGGAATTGAAAAGGCTCTTGAGGGGCTCAAGCTCTGGGCTGAAAATAACATAATTAAATTAAATAGGGATAAGTGCAAAGTTCTACACCTAGGGAAAAACAAACAAACACACATTTACAAGATAGGGGATATCTGTGGGCTGGTCTTAATGGACTTACAAGCCATTATTCAATGAAGCATTAGCTGTTCTCTTTGCCATAAAATAGTCATATATTTCAAAGGATTTATGTTGGGGCACAAGCTTTGGAAGAGATGAAGCTTGAAATATTACTCCAGTCTTGCATATTTTGGAGGTGCTGTTTTTATTTATTAAGCCAATTACAGATGATATAGTAAGATTACTGCCTTGTTAGCAAGGCTACATCACTGGGCCTTAACCCCAGTACATACTACATCACATCACAATACAGCAGTGCATGATGGCAGCCCTTATAAAGCCTTCCTGTTCAGTCCCAACAAATGTAGGTAGCCAAAAGGCAATTTTGAGTATAGACCAAAAAGAAGCCATCTTTTCAGCTTACATCTCGAGCACACCGATGATGATTCCACCTTTCAACAGATAATGGCCTCTCAACATAGCAGCTAATTAATTTGGCATTTGCAAAGTCAGCTTCATTATTTTTTCATAGTCATTTTGCACACACTGCGCTCAAGAGCTGTGACAAGGGGTGTCTGGATGCTCTGCTGCCTGACTTCCTGCTGCTCTCTCCTTGGCAAAATAAGGTCATGAGTCATTTGCAAGCATCCTCTTCTGGCTGTTCCAATTAGACTAAATTACCAACTGAAGAGTGGTGTAGCATTTTCAGAGAGAGGTAGCAGACTAACCCAGTGCCTACTGACTCAGAAGTAAGACCCTCA
Source organism: Phrynocephalus guinanensis (assembly GCA_037367245.1). NCBI lineage: Eukaryota > Metazoa > Chordata > Lepidosauria > Squamata > Agamidae > Phrynocephalus > Phrynocephalus guinanensis. The sequence goes on along the minus strand of CM074732.1, from coordinate 105,411,457 downwards.
CCACCTTGTGGAGCATATGCCCAAGTTTTTGGGCACAGGACTATAATACAAGCCATCTGTGTGGCTTCTTCTGAATCCTCACAAAAGAACGGGCAGATTGGTATACATTTTGAATATGCGAAGTCATATAGAGCGGAATGCAAATTTCAAAATAATGCTTAGGATTTAAGTAAAAATATGACCCATCTCACTATAGTGAAGCAGATTACCAGCAGCTGAGCCTGCTGTCCGGATGTCTGTGGATGCTCAACTCCTAGGCACTTGTTCCCCCCTCCCATGGTCCTTTTGTTTTAAACAGGTATAGACAAGATGCCCTCCCCTCAGTCAGAGGATGCCTTAAATCAGAGGACTGTTCTCTAGATAGTGGCACATATAGCCACTCTACATGGGATGATCTTGCTGAGCAGTATAGGACAGGGTATGGGACTGGGTATCAGAGCAGTAGATGAGTAACTATTCATAACTAGGGGGTGGATCTAAATTTGCTATAACACAGAGGGAAGATATGTGTAAGTTTTCAGATGCTACTACATGATAGCTTCTATCACCCCTTGCAACTGGCCAGCCTCTCTGCAACTGTAGCAACATCTGGATGGCCACTGGGAACAGCTCCTGTTGTGAGTGACATAAAATGTTCTGTTAATTCAAGATTACAGAAGACTGCCCTCCCCCTAAAGTTGTAAAATAATAGAACTCGTGACAGTAATCAAGGCATTATAATAATGTTGATGTCCTTTTCATCATTCTGCAGAACCAGATAAAGTTTGCGAACTAGATGCTGCTTCTTAAAGCTGGATAAATATATAGATAATACACATTTACTAATGACCTTGATAGAAGTATATTGGACAAAGTCTTAAACCAAACTTTTAGCCCAGTGTATAGTACCACAGCTGCTTTAACAGAACTAATAACATTCACTAAACAAATTCTGCGACTGTGTCCAACCACTTAGCCTTACAAAAAGAAGGCTCAGAGGGGATATGATTGTTGTTGTTCAGTCGTTCAGTTGTGTCCGACTCTTCGTGACCCCATGGACCAGAGCTCGCCAGGCCTTCCTATCTTCTGCTGCCTCCCGGAGTTTGGTCAAATCCATATTGATTGCATCAATGACACCATCCAACCATCTCATTCTCTGCCGTCCTCTTTTCCTTTTGCCTTCAATCTTTCCCAACATCAGGGACTTTTCCAAGGACTCCTCTCTCCTCATGAGGTGGCCAAAGTACTGGAGCCTCATATTTGAAAGGATGTCATATTGTTTTCCATGGCTTCTGAGACCAGGACTTGGGGTAATGGTTTCAAATTACAGGAAAAGAGATTCCATTTAAACATTAGGAAGAACTTCATGATCTTTAGAGCTGTTTGGTAGTGGAATATGCTGCCACTGAGGGTGGGAGAGTCTCCTTCTTCTGAGGTTTTCAAGCAAAGGCTGGATGGCCATCCGTCGGGAGTCCTGGGATGGGGGTTTCTGCATGGCAGGGGGTTGGACTGGATGGCCCTCTAGGTCTCTGGTTTTTTTTCTTTGTGATTACAGATCCCCAAATCCGCAGCCAACATGGCCAGTTGTAGGGTAGCTGACAGAAGTATCCCTGTCCAGTCATATCAGTCTTTCAGCAAGACTTGTATCCGTGAGGTGGATTAGCAATATGCTTTCATGTTCTTATTATTTGTTACGGTTATATAATGTTTTCCTCTGAATTTATCATAATGGTTTGCAGAAGGCCATCTCCAGTCTAAGCAGATTAGCTACGCCAATGTAAATTCAGGACTGCAACATCATCATTTGCCTGCAGCTTCTTCTCTGACATGAAAAGCAAGATTGGAAAACGGCACAGATTTAGGAAACAGTCTTGGGTCCCTCCAAGTGTGCATATCTTAAACCCTTTTGAACAAAACTAGTCCCACCAATTTAATATGCTGTGTGCCTTTTAGATAGGCATACTATGCCATTGTCCAATTTGATGTTTTTATTTAGACACAAACACTTTGACTGTGCTTTATTTCAATAGAAAAAAATCCAAGATTATCTGGAAGAAATGAAAATTTATGGAAATCCAAATCTTTACTCAATTTTTGAGTAAAACTGCAAAGTGTAATGAAGAAATTGGCAGTGGCAAGGGGAAGAATTTTTCCTTCAGTTGTCATAGAAACACAAAGCAACAAGGACATTTGCTGTGTTAATATCATATTATACAAAAAGCTTGGGAGAGTAATGACATGAAATAAATAGTGGAGTAGACATTTGGGGATGGGCAACTCTTGACACGCCTTCTTCAAGAACACAAAAGTTAAATGCGATCATGTTTACAGGGAAAGCAAATAAGGTCTCTGGTCATATGATTCTAGAGAACAAAACAACAAGAACGGCATATTTGTAATTACAGTGAGGCAATGAATATTTAGTCCACCAGAGGTTTTGGCCTACAACTCCCACCTTGAGCGATGATAAGGGATTATGGGAACTAAGGGCCTTTTTACACGACCCCTAAGATCCGCTGGCCACTTAAATTCGGACCAGAGATCTTAGGGGTTCGTCGCTCTTCCTCTGTCCCCACCCCCCTCCGCACTTCCTGGTTGCTGGCTGCCTGAGGGAGGGAGAAAAAGAGAAAGAAAAGCATGCCGGTTTACCTCCATTTTGTTCCCGGCAGCATTCAGATCTCTTAAAGGGGCGGGGCGCAAAAAAAGAACAAACAGAAGCGAGGAGAGCCCCGCACTCACTATCCTTACACCGGATCAAATATTTGTCACATCCAAAAAGCAGGTACAAGAAAACTGCTCTGGGTCACGCTAAAGTGGGCGGGGTCGCACTTAATTGTCTGCAAAGTCCGGAGCTGGTGGGTAAACATTTTTAAGGTCCAGACCTTGCAGCCATTTGCGGCGGAGCTTAGGGGTCGTGTATAAACGCCCTTTGGCTCAAAACACGTGGAATTCATTTCCCACTCTACATTACAGCTACAAAAGATACAGTTCCCCGCAAAGATATTAGCCAATAGTGCAGATGTGGAAGTATAACTCCCATCAGGCTGAACCAGCATGACCATGGCGAGAAATATTGAGCATTTTAGTCTAACAACATCTGCAGTCTATCTCTTTGACTCCACCTATATCAGAGGGTTAAATGGACATGGCTAATATGATATTTTGGAAGAGGGGGTGAACATGTTTTTCAGCCTTCTCCAAAGCAACTAGAACATAACCAACCTGAAGTGAGATCACAGAAGGATACAGATTGCAATTTGGGCTGCATTTGGAGCAGTCTGGTGCACACTATTTCTCAGTCATCACAAGATGTACTCCAGCCTGACCTATGCTTCTACTTTCGGGGGCGGGGAGGGGGGCAATTTGGAATGATTCCTCAACAGACAAAAGGGTTGTTTCAATGGTACATGCTCCCAGTAAGATCAGGTACAATATATGCCTTTGCAGCCATCTAATTAAGTCCTAGGCACCTTAAGGAAAAGAGTACTTACAGTACTTTCATCTTAAGCTCAGAATGAGGAAACAGTCCATTCTGTTTTCCCGAGAATGAGGAAACAGGCCAAAACAGCTCTAGAGAAATAATATCAAATTGCTTTTGGAGTAACAGCAGAGATAAAACATGTGCAGCCTCTCATGTGATGTCGAATTACAACTCCCAGATTTCCTCTCCATTTAGTATGTTGGAGGGTGTCATGAGCCTTAGTTTTAAATGACGTCACCATAAAATTACCTTAAATATTCATGCATTAAGAATGGAATCTGACACAAAGTGTTTAAAGTTTGAACAAGTATATTTTTATTGATTACTCACTGGAAGATGAATACATTGAGAACATGTTCTTTAAACCAGCTTAGAACATGTTGTATATAAACTTTATTTGTTATATATTCTCAGTCCTTATAACCGCTTCTACAAGACTCTAAACAGTTTCTCTTCAGACACTACAGTGGTACCTTGTATAAAGGAATTAATTCGTTCCAAATGAAATTATGTTACCAAATTTTCCTTTATACAAATTTCCCATAGGAATGCATTGAAAACAGATTGATCCCATTTTTATGTTGTACAGATTTGCCCCATAGGCGATTATGTTAAGCAAAGTCCCCCTATCTCCGGAATTTTTTATGTTGTACACATTTTATGTTATACAAACCATTTGTTATACAAGGGTCCACTGTATTTCTAAACTACCAGTCATCAGAGCTTTATCTGCCAGTAGACATGGGTACGACTTGGCAAAATTCTCGTTTCCGTTTCCGTTTCTCGTTTCCGTTACGTAATGGAAACGGTAACGACAATTACTCCGCCAGAACTCGAACTCGAACCGACTAAAGAAAAATCGGGTCTGATTTGTCGTTGTCGTTCCTGGCATCGCAGCGATCGCGCGATGCCAAGCGGCACAGGAAAAAAGTTTTAAAAAGTTTAAAAAAAAAAACGATTCCCGGCCAAAAATGAGGCGAAAATATGCCTGCCTGAGGGCACCTACCAGAGGGGTGGTTTCTGGGGGGGGGGTCCCTGGCCTCCCCCCCCCTCCTCTCCTGAGCTGCGCAAAGTGCGCATCCTCATCGAGTCGCAACTCGCCAAGCGGCGTGGCAGAGAAAAAAAGTTTTAAAAATAAAAAAACACCCCGATTCCCGGCCAAAAAAGCAGGCAAAAATATGCCTGCCTCAGTGAGGGTGAGGGCACCTACCAGAGGGGTGGTTTCTGGGGGGGGGGGTCCCCGGCCTCCCCCCCCCTCTCTCCTGGGCTGCGCAAAGTGCGCATCCTCGTCGAGTCGCACTCGCCACGCCAACCCACCAAGCGGCGCGGCAGAGAAAAAACGTTTTAAAAATAAATTAAAAACCCCCGATTCCCGGCCAAAAAAGCAGGCGAAAATATGCCTGCCGCAGTGAGGGCACCTACCAGAGGGGTGGTTTCTGGGGGGGGGTCCCTGGCCTCCCCCCCTCCTCTCCTGGGCTGCGCATCCTTGTCATCTCGCCAACTCGCCATGCCATGCGGTGCGGCTGGGGGATCCAAAATGGGGCGACCGCAATATTTATTTTGAAATCGCGTGGTCCAAAAACACACCAAAGCACCACAGAAACATGCGAAAATAGCTATTTTAAAACTGCCTGAATTTTTACAGCAGCAGCAGTGGGTTTTTCTTGCAACAAAACGTCTCCATTGATTTTATTTTATTTTTAATTTTTATTTTTTTACACCTGCACAATGATGGGCTGGCCATGACAGTGGACCATGCAAATTTTTGGAGCCATTCCACCAACTGCATGGCCACTTGGCCAGGTTTTGACCGAGACTTCTGGGATGTGCCAGTCGGGCATAAAAAGCCACTAACCCTAGCCCGAACCCTAACCCTAACCCTAACCCATACGCCAGTACACTGTCCTTCTTAGTGGGTCAGAGAGGCACCCAGAGGTGCACCCCAGTAACTCACCCTAACCTTACCAGTAACCCTAAGCCTAGCCCTTGCGCTAACCCCTAACCCCAAGCCAGATCTGTGTACTCGCATTGCACTACAGCAAGTACACTTCCCTTCTTAGTGAGTCACAGCAGGCGCTCGTAGGGGTCCTCTGTCACTTCGTTCCCCAGCCCAAGTGCAGGCAGTGAGTCACAGAGGCACCCGAAAGAGAGGTGCCTCTGCCTGCTGCAACTGCAACTTAATGGTATGCATATCCAATTGGCTATGCATGCCATTTTGTAGCGGGTGAGGAGAGGAGGCACCCACGAGGTGCCTCCAGGAGCCCGCTTTCCCTTCATGGCGGGCCAGAGGAGGCACCCACCCCAGAGAGGTGCCTCCAGGAGCCCCCCCAAACCAGTACTGACAGACGAAAAACCGACAAACGAAACGACAATTTTTTGAAAAATTTCGCGAAAAACGGAAACGAGCCGAAACGGGCCAGCTCTGACACACGACAACTCGAAACGTAATTTTTCCTGGTCGTGCCCATCTCTATCTGCCAGTTATCCCAACAGGCAGACATTTTTGTATGGGTTAGCCCCTCATGGGCTATTCCATTGGTTACCCAGTCCTCAACATTTGAATATGTATGAGGTATCTGTCAGGTTTCACTACAGAGAGCAACATATTTCCAGCATCTGACCTAAAGGCATTCTAGGATCATGAGCGCTGGTCCAGAAAACCCCAGTAAGAGAGGCAAATACTGTACATTTACGGTACTACATGTTTCAATGCTGGGTCTACATTACACGGAATGCTTTCTCATGCTGCATTTTCACAGAAGAGACACAAAGCCATGTTATGTAGAGTTCAACTTAGGAATTTACCTGATTGCATGTGAATAGAGCTGTCTTTGTGGCGTGGGGAGGTTGCATATATGCCCCTCCCCTTTAATATCCTTATCACCCAGCAAGTTATATATTCTCGCATTGAATGTAAAGGTCTGAAAAGGAACTTGTAACAGGGCTGTAAGTTTATTAGCATTCCTGATCACGGCAGCTCTGAAAGTGTGTTCAGCCCAACATATTTCTGTTTCTCTTTAGAACTTTGCACTCAACGTGTAGCGTGGAGTGTACTGTATGTGCATTTCCCCCAGAACCCAAAACCTGCAAAGGGCTCCTCATCTTTACAGGATTATCTTCCAACATACTGTCTTTTAAACCTCACAATGGATAGTGTGAAATGATGGCAAAACCTGAAATTTGTACAAAAATAGGGATTCAGGAAACTGTGACAAAATTCACTCCTAGTTTTCATTGGCTTCATTGGGGTTATGCTGGAAACCTCTGAAACCTGGATATATTTCACTTTAACACTTCTATCCTAAAAGTATTTCCCCTGTCTGAATTTTGATAGAACTATAAATAAGCCTATAACTTATAGCCTAATATAATACTGAATGGCTAATGTAAGCATCTAGCTTGCCCTCAATCAACTTCTGACATGTCACTTTTCCTCCAAATTATTATTGTTATTCTTACAACCAGGTAGAATCCGTAATGGGGTGTGGGGAAGCTATTTATTTGGCTACCCACATTCTGAACCCTGATAACTGAACAACCTTAATCCTCCAACTACAAACCCTTTCTTGCACCTACTGCAGCACCTTTATCAAGCTCTAGGAATACCACTCACATCACAGGCTCATTTATTTCCTCTTCTAATGTAACGTTATCCTCTACTTAGTATCTTCAGCATTCTGCATAGGGCAGACAGGACTTCATTGTACAGTACAAGGCATGAACACTACTCCATAAATAAATACCGGGCCGGGGGTGTTTTTTGTTTATTGCAAAGCAGACTACAGTACCGTGTATAGAGTACATCAATGCATGCATAATCCCAAAACGTTATTTTCTTTGTCGAAACTTGGCCCTCTGTGCACTTCTTTCCTGAAAGCATTAGTTCAACGCACCAATGAACCTTTCGAGAGTCTCTCACTGCTGTCTACCAGCTAACAGCCAGGGCGTCGATGTAAAAAATCAACAGTTTGAACGGGACGCTAACGATAGTCCGCCCGCTTCGAAAGGTCCTTGCGTGCGAGGGCATCTACTGTAACCCTGCAACCACGTGCGCCCTGACTAGAAACCGATGGCCCTCCGGACGTCTGAAGCGGCTGATCTTCCGAAGGAGCTCTTGTTGCGGGCGGGCCGGGCGGGCCGGGAGCGCGACAGCCTCCACCCTTTCTGCGCCTTTAAGAGAGGACGGCCGCCCGCAAGCACGCGCACCCTCCCTCGCCGCGGTTCCCGGGAACCCGACGCGAAGGCGCCCCTGTTGACGGCAGGAACTGAAGGTCCTCGGCGTCACGTGACACCGAGAGGGCGTCACGTGACACCGAGAGGGCGTCACGTGACACCGAGAGGGCGTCACGTGACACCGAGAGGGCGTCGGGAGGGGCGGGCGGACGGGCGTTGGGAAGCGGAAGTGTCGGGATGTTGGTGGCGCCCGTCGGGGTTGGCGTTCGAGGGCCGCCCCGGGGGCGCTAAGCAGGCCAGGCGGCGGAGGGGCCGGCGCGCGGGGGGGGGGGGGCTGGTTTCAACGGGGGTTGGGGGGACCGGCTATGGCGGCGGGACCCGCGTGGGCGTCGTCGCTGCTGGCGCTGGCGGCGCTGACGGCGCTGACGGGGCCGGTGAGCGGGGAAAAGGTGAGCATCGCTCGAGGTCCTCCTCCCGCCCGAAGTGGGACGCCTCTGCCTCTCCGGCTGCCTCTCTCCGTTGGCTTTCCCGTCTCTTTTTTTCCCACCCCCCGGGAGCGCTCCCACGGAAGGGAAAGGGAGCGGCGGTCAGGGGGGGGGGAGGGCAGTCGCGCTTCCCAGAGGCTGGTGGGCAAAGCAGGTCCCGCCAAAGAAACCCTCGAGATCCTGCTGCGGCTGAGGGAGACCGAACCACGCGTGGAAAATAAACAACAAGAAGAAATTGCTGAGTTTAGGGCAGTGGTTCTCCTCCTGTGGGTGCCCCAGATGTTCCTGGACTGCAACTCCCAGAAGCCTCCCAACACTTGCTGTGCTGGAAGGGGTTTCTGGGAGTTGCAGTCCAGGAACATCTGGGGACCCACAGGTTGAGAAGCGCTGGTTTAGGGACTCTCCGGTGGCTCCGTCTTTGTCCTCCCCTTTCCCGCAACGGCCTCTGTGGATCTAGTCCTTCTGTAGAACAAAGCAAGAAACTCCTGCAAGAAGCAAAAACATAGTGCATGGGGAAGCAGGAAGAGGGGTTTTGAGATTTTTTTCTACTGAGTTTTCAAAGCGTCTCCCCCCTTCAGCTGTGAATCTGTTTTTCTCCCACATAAATATTTGTCACTTCCTCCTCTGATGAAGGGAGGTAGCATTTTTCGCTTAACCCACTTAATTGTCAATTCAAGATCAATTCAACCATTCAGAAACCTTTATTGGCATATACAGAACACACATCAGGGCATATGTACAGTAAAATGCTTTATTAGGACTTGCCCTAAGCATAATAGCATTGTCTGTTCTAATTCAGGATAGTTTTACTATTTGTGCAGCTGAGCATGCTGCCCTCCATCCAAATCTCCATAGAATCATTCAAGACAAAACATAATTTTTATATCAAATCAAGGAGTACATTGTATTTCAGTTAGAATTATTTAATTATTATTCTTGACTTACATATATTTTTCACTGGAGTAGTCGTCTTTAGCTTTGTTTGTTTCTAACTAGCAGCACGGTTTCTGTGGTGGTGGTTGTTTTTGCAAACAGGCATTTGATCTGTTAATATCAATGTGTATTTTAATATGATGGCTTCTTTTTAATTTCTAAAACACACTCAAGTTACTTTATAACACAACTGGTTGTGTTGGGAGATGGCATGATGAACTGAGGTTGACAGATAAATTGTGCCATGTAGTGGAAGAGGTGGTTCAACATTGTCTCTTTAGAGACACAGATGTGTGGGTTAAAATAATTGAGCAGTACAAAGTGGAAGTCCTGTCCTTCAAGGTTATACATTGGTTATCAGCCTACAGTTCTACCTCTTAAGAAAAATGCCTCGTAAGACAAAAAAAACTCATGAAAATCGGTAATAGAAATGCTTCACATGACAAAAAAATTCCCTATTGGATGTTTCTCAAGATGAAAAACCATTCCGCATGTACCCAGGAATAAAGCACACGGTTACTTTTGTCTTTATTCTAGGCTCCAGAATGGATTCATCCATTCCCAATGCATTCCTATGGGAAACTGTGTTTCATTAGTCAAGTTGTTTGTAAAACGGAAGCGACCCATACCCTCCAGAACAGATTAATCCATTTTCTATGCATTCCTATGGGAAACTTTTTCATAAGACAAAATTTTCTTAAATCAAACTGACTTATAGAACAAATTAAATTTGTTTTAAGAGGTACCACCATATTTGGAATTTAATGTATCTGGAAGAAGATTGGTGTATCCTAGGATTTGCAAACATTCTGATATTTAATCATGGAAAACACTTAAAGAATGTAGTGAGGTTCTGTTGTTGCTTAAAAGTGATGAAAGCCTTCTCACATTAAAGGAGACCTCCATGCAAGTTTGTTTAAACACAGATTGTTTAAACACAGATGTCTGTATTTTAGTTCTTTGTCCTTTCACACTATATTGTTTTGGTTGAAGGTATTTGATTGAATACTTAATTTTGAACTGACTCATTTATGTACTTTTCTTTACTTTGGATAACAGATACACTAAGAATGAACCCTTTAACACATTTACTGCCTCCTTAGTCTGCAGCCATATGCCAGTGGCTTGAGCCCACTGATAATAAAACCCCTGTTGTAGCAGATCCTCCTTTTTTAAAAAAATACTGGAGACACATATTTAAGTGTACTCATGAGGCATATATATACATGGACTACTGTGCCAGGGAAGCAGGTTGTTCTGCTCCCCTGCCAGAAAATCAATTCCATATGTGAATGCCCCTGCTGCTTTAAAAATAAATCCTATCTGTGTGAGGATCCACCATTTGTCTCTGGTTGGTCTTTGCTAATTCCTTATTTGAACCAAACATCACCAACACGTTTCGCAAGTCCAAACAGTCAGCATTTATTTCAGGTAAATCCAAAAAACTATCAGCTTCACCAGGTATGAACTGTTTCTCTTCCACACACAACGGTATGAGGAAGGGATTGCTCTCTTGTTCCAAAAAGGGGGTTGTAACCCATAACTCCAACTGTCCTGCCCCTTTCTCCGGGGCTGTGTCCATTAATGGAGGATCTGATGAAATTGGCAACAAGGGCATCCACTCTCCTCTGAGAGCCCCGGCCCATGTATCCCGAGTCCTGAGTCTGTGGATTCCCATGGTGGGAATCCCTGGTCCTGTTCACCCCAGATGTTGTCTGCCATTGTCCCCACTTGTGCCTCTTCTTTTCAACCTTTGCCCTTTGATCTTTCACCTGACCCGTTTTTGTTTCACAGATTTTCTAACCAGATCCACTCCCAGCTGGGAGGAGGCATGTTGGGTTCCTTGCAAACTGCCTGCCCTGCCCCTACTGACTTCTGTCTTGTCCTGCCTTCCTTGTATACCTTCCTCTCCTCCTCTCTCCCACTTCCCCCTTTTCTGTCTCATACTTCCTATCCCGCCTCCTCCTTTTGACCCTTTTTCTCTTCTACTCCCTTTCCTGCCCTTTCTGCCTCCTCAGAGTCCTCTCCTTTCCCTGTCAAGGATGTTACCTTTCTCTCTGTCTTAACCATTCCCACTCTGGATTCACTAGTGGTTCCTGTGAGAAGGGATAGCACTCAGGCAGGGATGGGATCTGATCTGTCTTCATCCTCACGGTCTGATACAACACTATACTAGGTAGCAGGAAATTAATTACTGGTAATTAATTAATTTAAAAAAAACACTTGCCCACTCTGCCCATTCTTCAGTCACCCTCACCCCATGTCCCCTCTTTCCCTTTTTACTCCTTTTCTCTCCCTAGAAGTCTCAATAACCTGCAGAACCAAACCCCCCAGCAGAGATTGCAGAGCTGGGGGGCTCCTTCCAGCTGGGAAATTTGGCTTTGCTACTTCTCTGGCTCCAGGAGTAATTTTGATCAGCTGATGGTTGGCCCAGCCTGTGAGAATGTGAATGATGATTCAAAAATCACATAGTTTGTCAATTGCTGTTATTTGCATTTGCATACAGAGATGCAAATGAACCATGTAGATTCCTTCACTGTGTAGGTACCTCAAAACCATGCTTTCAAAGTTTTCTAATGAGTTTTTGTTTATGCTGTTTATAGCCATAATTTGATTAATTTAAAATGAACAAACTTAGCTTCATAAAATCTGGCCAAAAAAGTAATGCTGGTGTATGCTGCTGATACAGTTGAAAAATTATTTTATATGGATTAAAGGTTGACATCTTTTTCTGTATCAACTACTAGCACAGAAATCTTTCTAGCTGGTCTGAAAATCCAAAGCATCCTGTGAGAATTAGTTAAGTCTTATCATTATGTAATATTTTTATTTCTTCTCTTTTCTCAGCTGCATTTCTTTTTTGTTATTGATAATGAGCCAATTAATTTTCATTAAACATTTGTTTTTCAGAACTCTGAGGATGTCCGGTGTAAATGCATCTGTCCTCCATATAAAGAACATGCTGGTGACATTTTCAGTAAAAATATTTCACAGAAGGACTGGTGAGTTAATGGTGCTTTATTTTTGTTTTTGTTCTCATGAAGCACTGTGGTATCTTGATTAACTGTGTTTTCAATAGTATTGTTGTGTTAAGGAAAATTGAAGTGTAGAGATCAACGCTTCTTGCATTCAGTACACAGAGAGTCAGGCAAATTTTAAGATGTTGGTACTCTTCAAATTTATTTTGAAAATATTATTGATTGAAGATTGGCATGAAAGCTCCTGAAAAATAATTATTTTAAAGAACTTATATTTAAACCAGCTTAATGCCCTAAGCACATCCAATCTCGCCTGATTTTGGAAGCTAAGCAGGGTCGGCCCTGGTCAGTACTTGGATGGGAGACCACCAGGAACTACCAGGTGCTGTAGGTGCCTGGAGTAGGAACTGGCAAAGCACTCCAGTATTCCTGCCAAGAAAACGCCATGGACATGGGGTCATGAAAAGTCGGTCATGACTGTAACAACACAACACAACACACACACACACACACACACACACACACAATCTACTTACTGCAGCTGGTAAAACTCTACTTGTAATACTTGAAGTTGATCTCAGGATTCTTCTGGTACAGGTTTATGAGATACTTTTACAATAGGAGGGATCTGTGGTTTTCATGGTGTTGTCGAAGTGTAAGGCAAGAGTCCGTGGGGACAAGTATATAGTGTTCTTGCATTTGGCATAGGGTGCCAAACCTGTCATAAGTTCTGTTTCAATATTTCTATAGTGCAGGTGTGTATGTTCTGGCCATCAAAGGGCAAAATTGCCCTTTGGGGATGTTGTCACAGAGGTAATATGGCCACTCAAGTATTGAGTCCTTCACAAAAAAATTATAACTGGCTCAAACAGAAGTGATGAGTTGTGAAAGATATGTCTTTTAGAAAGTTTTGTAAGGCTAGGATAGTAGTGGCTTATTAAATCTCCTGATCTCTGAATGATGCTGGAGTTGGTACTAACTTAGTACAAAGCTTAATGGAGTAGCTTTGGAAGTTGAGTCATGGCAACTGGACTTCTTTTTCTTGAGAGATAGAAACGTTTCGCTGCTCATCCAAACAGCTTCATGAGTCTGAAGAAAGCTATCTCTCAAGAAAAGAAGTCCAGTTTCTATGTCTCAACTTCCAGATAAATTAACTTGGATGACTGAGAATCTTCACAGACATAATGGAGAAGCTGTTATGAAACAAATGTATCCAAGATGATCTGCCAAAAGAGCCCATGTGCAGAGAATTCCATGTTGTATTTCGCAGAGAAAAATACATTATGCCCTAATATAATGGCTAAAACACTCTTGAGAATACAAAAATACTGTTTTGCTCTTTCTCTTTGTGAACGCCATTCTGTGCTTGAAACCAGACATGAAAAGTTACCAGTACTTTACAAATGCTACCTTATTTTACAGTGTAAAATAAGCATGCAGGTAAGCAATAAAGGGAGGAGGCGTAACTATTTTAGTAAAAGTCTGTGATATTTCGTATGGTAAAAGGACTATTGACAACATTAATTAGAAGAGGAACCTGGTGCCAGTGGGATAAATTCATTTCTACTTTTCTACTTTTTTCTACATTTCTACTTTTCATTAATTATTTGCCTGTTGAAAATACCTTTTGAAGTTTAGTAATTGTAATTTACATTAGAAAGCTGTGGCATTCCCCTCTGTGTCAGCCATTCTGAGCCTTTTTTTAAAGTCATGGCCATTATGAAATAAATGAAGGCTGAAATTAAACGTTTAAGGTGGTGTGGGAACAATTGTTTCCAGTCTGGTGGCTCCTATTCAACGGCTGCTCTAAATGATACATTGTTAACAGCAGCACTGGCTGTTGTCTCTAAGGAAATAAATACTAGTGGTGTTGGAAGTCAGGTGAGTTCTTTCTTGGGTAAGAGTGCTCATGTTCTCCTTGAGATCTCCTGTCACTCTTGTTTATGCTACCATTGCCAGGCAGTCCGGTTGCTGCCTGTCCATTGCCGAGAGGAGTTGATGGTGGGATAAATTAGCATCTGGGAATGGGGCCATGTGACTTAGAGCATCTCCAATTTAGGGATCTCTTATCTGGAATGACCCAGTAATGTATTAGTTTTTGGTCTTATTGTTGGCAAGACTTAAATTATTGAGTGACTTATTTGTAATACAGCAAATTAAATATTGAAATAAACCATTAAGCTTTCAGGGTTAAAGGTCTACTTCTCCTATTTTTCAAATATATGAATAATAGATTGGTTTGCTCTTGGTACATTTAGCATGAGTTTGTATTGGTAAACATTTCTCTGCAATGATGGTAATTTGCCTAAACCTTTTCTAAGCACCCTTTTTTTCTTTCTACATAGTGATTGCCTTCATGTTGTGGAGCCCATGCCAGTTCCTGGGCCAGATGTGGAAGCCTATTGCTTACGTTGTGAATGCAAATATGAGGAAAGAAGCTCTGAAACAATTAAAGTAAAAACAAACTTGAATTTTTTCTTTCTATTAATGCTCAATTGCCTTTCCCAAAATGTGTTAGAACAATATACAGGAACTATGGGTCGAATAGAACCTACAGTATATCAATTCTGTAAAAAACAATCTAGATAGAAATTATAATAAAAGCATAATTCCCAAACATTGGTGTGGGTTACTTGAAGCCATGAAGTACCTACCATAACAGATTGGGGCTATTTATCCTTTTTTTAAAAATCCCTTCTTTCTATATGTTGTTTCTATGTGTTGTGTGGAACCTTGCTATTATGTCCCCTAGAAATGCAAATATCCTAAATCCTCATTCAAGACCTGTGAATTGTGTTTATACACGACCCCTAAGCTCCGCCGCAAATGGCTGCAAGGTCTGGACCTTAAAAATGTTTACCCACCAGCTCCGGACTTTGCAGACAATTAAGTGCGACCCCGTCCACTTTAGCGCGACCAAACAGCAGTTTTCTTGTACCTGGTCTTTGATGGTGACAAATATTTGATCCGGTGTAAGGATAGTGAGTGCGGGGCTCTCCTGGCTTCCGTTTGTTCTTTTTTTGTGCCCCGCCCCTTTAAGAGATTTGAATGCTGCCGGGAACAAAACGGAGGTAAACCGGCAGTCTTTTCTTTCTTTTTTCTCCCTCCCTCAGGCAGCCAGCAACCAGGAAGTGCCGAGGGGGGTGGGGACAGAGGAAGACAGAGGAAGAGCGACGAACCCCTAAGATCTCTGGTCCGAATTTAAGTGGCCAGCGGATCTTAGGGGTCGTGTAAAAAGGCCCTTAGTTCACTTCCTTTATGCCTCAATTGCATTTCTTTTCTGAAGGAGAAGCCTTTCGTTATTTCTTTTTCTAACTACCATTTTTGTTTATGCATTTTAATAATGGCTGGCTTTAAATTTGTTGTTTTTAGAATAAGCTTCCAATCAAAATGAATGTTTTCCTTATTTTGAAAACAAGGGTGCAACCACCATATTTTAGTATCTGTAAGTCTTTTTTTTAATATGCCACCAAAGTGGAAGGGTTTTGCAATTTATCATGCATCCTCAAGCTTATCTGCATATCCTTCTTGGTTTTTCAAGCAAGAATATAACACTGTGCCTGTTCTCATGAAAGGGTACATTTGTTGTTGTTCCTTGTGCTTACAAGAGAAAAGCAGACAGTCTTGTGGTGCCAAGACCCTATATTGCTTACATAAAATCTTACACAACAACTAAATGCTAAGGATGCCACACTTAAAAGAGCACACATAAATTGTGTAGACAAAAATTGAGCTTTCTCTTCCCTTCTGAGAGCTCTGTACTGTTCTTCCACGTTCTTTGTATGCAGGTTACAGTTTTGGGAAATGTGCATTGAATGCATGAACTTTGCATAATTGGAACATCCAGCTTAACTATTCATTTTCTGTTAGGCTGCCACTTATCTTGTTTGCTGATGCACACACTGTGTTAATGTATGCCTTTCACAACACATTCAGGGTGGGATAGGCATTTTGTTCTTCAAAGTCTGTGATAGTCATTACAATGAAACACTCCAGTTCTGGATTCTCTCTTGTTCCACTCTGTTCTATCTTATGGATAATTTAATTAGTCATACTCTTACTGAAAATGCATCATCATAAATGGTAATAGAATTGAGTCATCCAGACTACACATGAATTCCATATTAGTTTGGGGTAGACAGAAAATACAGGCTATAGAAACAGATGTAATTCTACGAGCAAAAGAAAAGCCAGTCTGCAAATGTGTGTGTTGTGTAAGTATACTCACCAAATAATTGAAATTGTGTTACAGTTAATGGATACTTCTGCCTTCAGGATTATGGTCTAAAATGTAAGGTACAAGATAGAAGGAATAAGGGATGTGGAGGAGGGAGATTTTGCTCCTCCGTTGTTGGAGGGAAGGGCAACACGGAGATGCACCTGGCTACTTTTCTTCTCCCTCTGTAGTAGAAGTCACCATCTAGGGAGGAAGCACAATAAGAAAGGTGCCTAGTTCTATGTTCCAAAAATGAATGTCTTCTCAAGGAGTGCAGACTGAAATGCTGTCTTAATCTTCCTAGATTACCATCATCATATATTTATGCATCTTGGGTCTCCTCTTGCTATACATGGTATATCTCACCTTGGTAGAACCAATTCTAAAGAGACGGCTCTTTGGACATTCACAGCTAATACAAAGCGATGAAGACATTGGGGTAAGGATTTATTATCATCAGTAATCATGTTTCATGTGGTGAAGGTCTTCATTTTCCAAAATATTGGTTGAAGTTTATCTTTCTGTTGCAGGGGATTTAGCTATGTTTGTTTTGAGGATCATCTACCACTCAGGAGGTCCTTATAACCCATATAATTAGTTTGTTAAAAACATTATGTGCATTAGAAAGTTCCAAGTGGGTGTTTCAGTCAAAAATATTTTTAATGTTAAACTAGTGCTTCATTTAACAAAAGCCCATTGTAGTAACCTGTGTAACACATAAGCCCTACATTTATTATTATTATTATTATTATTATTATTATTATTATTATTATTATTATTATTATTATTATTATTATTATTATTATTATTAATGTTAATTAATAATTAATTTTAAAAAATATAATGCATAGTAGTCCCTTTAGTATCATTGCTTGTTAGTGTAGTTCTTAGACTCCTTGCAAGATCTGGAAAGAAGCCCTTGGTCTGGCTGAAATTGTGCAGCCTTGTTTTAATGGTTTATGTTGGGTTTCAAAACTTAGACAAAAATGTTTTTGTCAGATCAGGGGAAAAGACTTCAACAATCTTTGTGGCCTTGGTATAACTTGATTTAGTGATGGACTGGACTGAAACTTAATGAACAATGATTTGCTCTTGAAGGAGTGAGCCTTGACTATGTCAGGGCTAAAGTATAACATGGAACTGTGAATTTTATGGTGTCATTCATAGGTGGGCTTTGGGAGCAGTTGAAAACAATCTGTACTTAGATTTGGTTAAAATCCGTTTGGATACGCTAATATGATAAAACAATTTCTAATGTGGACATTTAGTACATAATGTACTATGTGATCATAATAGTGTTTTTCACATACATTACCTAAATCTAGTCTTTGAAGGTATAATTTGGTGTACAAAACATCTTTAAATTCCAACGACAGGCTTAGTATTTAATATTTGTATTAACAGGTCACATTCATTCATTGGTGTGTTTAATAGGATGACTTGGGTGCTTACATAAACAAAGAGTAGTTATTCAACTTTGTGATCTAAACAACTGTGTTTTTGCTTTTAAGATTTTGAATGTAAGCTTTTGTTTTGGTGTTTATATGATATCTTGAACTGAGTATTCCAAACAGCTTCATAATAGATGTTGATGATTAGTATCATAGGGACTTAAACATGGTCACAATGTGTTAGTGATTTATATTTCAGCATAATTTATTATTGGTTGCATAGATGGAAAATAATTTCTTTATTTTGTTTTTTGGATTACAACTGGCCACAGGGTTCCCATAAATACTGTTTTTAATAAATTATTTGATAATTGTTGTTATATACTTAAATGAAAGGTATGAAAAACTGCCCACAGACCTGTTCGATAGAAAAAAATATAAAAGGGAAAGAAAAAAACAAGCATTGGAGCAAATGCTAAAAACTGTGTCTGGCAGGAAGGGTTGAAGCTATCAGCTGTTTTTTTTTTTTAAAATTTATTTTTATGGGCTAGCTTTTGGGGCTTGGTTTGTCTTCCTGTTACCATGATGTTGTTCCTGGGATGTCAGGAGTGGAGCCTCCCAGTCATTCTTGTTCCTCTAGCTAGTAAATCCTGCCAAGTGTGCTGCTATTAAGATCTGTCCTCAGAGCAGCTCATCTTCAGAGCAACCCTTTACATGGATATACAAATGTCTTTTACTTGGCCTCATGTCCATGCCTCAGAAAACAATATACAGTGGACCCTCGTATAACAAACGGTTTGTATAACATAAAATCTGTACAACATTAAAAAATTCCAGAATCGTCTATGGGGCAAATCCGTACAACATAAAAATAGTCTCAATTAGGGATTACTCTGTTTTCAATGTATTCCTATGGGAAATTTGTATAAAGGAAAATTTGCTTAATATAATTTCATTTGGAACAAATTTAATTCCTTTATACAAAGCAAAGTGTTCTGCACCAATGTATAGCAATATTTAATTTATATAATTTTTATCCTGCCCTTCTGCAGTGGCTTACAAAAAATTGAAAACCTATATTTAATTTTATAAATAAGCTTGCCAATTAAATTTGGAGCCTGTAATCTACATATCTTTAAAAGCACAATTTTAAAATTAAAAATTTAAATTTAAGAGACCTCACTATTTCAGTTGCCTGCTGACCCCGTAGAATCCTAAAGCCATACATTTTCAGTTGTGGGCAGAAAGAAAGGAGGGATGGGGTTAACTCCATCTCTGGTGGAAGGAGGTTCCATCTTCTATTAGCTGTCACAGAAGAAAACCCTATCTCAAGTCTTTGCTGCTCACCAGACATGCTTCTGAAAAAGATGAAATGGAGAGAGGATCTCAATATATACAAGGAGATACAGTGTTTTAGATCGGCTGCACATGGTTAAACACTACATTGCCTGCATGCAACACTGTGCATAATTCTTGAAATTCAGTTGCTATGAGAACAGAAGTATTTTACTTTGTTTTCAGGCAAAAGTGCACAAACTTCTAAGACTATCAGTATCCCAAAATACTAGTGTATGTCCAAGAGACACAAGTTGATACCCCTCTCAACACCTCATCGAAAGAATCCCTGGCACTTTATCCTCCTCATCATCTTAGCCTTGTTATTCCTCCTTTCCCTCTGCTATATTGCAGGAAAATAGACAAAAAAACTTCCCAGTTGTTCTGATCTCCCACCACCACCACCATCCTACTTCTGGTACCTGCTTGGGAAGGTATAACTTGCAGTCACTTCCATGAGGGATACAGATACTTTCTATAGAAGAATGCTGCATAAGTTGTCAACTGGAATGCTTGAGCAGTTTTTCCCCTAGATTCTTGCTATGTCATGCTGAGCAATACACCCCACAGTAATACAAGCTTGTTCAATTTCAGGATCACCAGCCTTTTGCAAATGCTCATGATGTGTTGGCTCGTTCCCGAAGTCGTGCCAATATGTTGAACAAAGTGGAGTACGCCCAGCAACGTTGGAAACTTCAAGTCCAAGAGCAACGCAAATCTGTATTTGATCGCCATGTTGTGCTTAGTTAATAAGTGCAGTTGCTGTCTTTAAATGGTGTTCAAAGAAAATTGATGGACTAAATTAAAGCACTGATTTCTGTCTTCCTGGTTTGCCACTTCATTCGAAGACTTAGTTTTGTTCTTCAGTAGCAAAGGAAGTACAAGTGGAAGAAATATATTAACATCTTTTATCAAGCCAAAATGTCTATACACTATTAAATTACTTTTATTAATGAAACACAAGCAATTATCTGTGTGATGAATTTGCCATTGAAAGATAATTGACTATAGCTCTTAAATGCAGTTTTCACTAATATCTGGAGGAATAAGAACATATGCAGCATTTCGGTTACAAATGACTTGCATAATGATCTTTTGTAAATATACCTGGATTTCTTACTGTCTGTAGTGTATCTGAAACTTGCATTGTACAGTATAGGTGTCACATCTAAAACTGGATGCTTGTATACATTTTATTGCTTATACTGTCAACTTCTTTGCTGAACCTTGTGAATGGTGAATGAACAGAGACAGTGGTGAGATCAAGGCCTGAAATGCTTTATATGGAAAAGAGACTTAGTGCTGTGCACAACCGAAGACCTGTTTGTTAAAAGTTTTGTGTAACATCTACAAACAATTTATTCATGCAGATTTCAATAGATGGTGGGTAATAAATATTTTTTAAAAATAGCTTGATAATGGAATGTGAATAAATTCTTCAGAATCTCGTCTTCGGAGTTAGCTGTGTTTTTAAAACTAACTGTAGTAATGTCAAGGGTAAAAGGTTTTATGCCAGAATCATATAAGGAGTCTGTTCAGGTTCCTGTGCACAGTTGGGCTTCTAATATATTTGATCATATATTAGAATATTTGTAGAAGCAAAGTAGAGAACTGCTGTGTCAGAGGTTTCACAGGTACATGCAGGTAGCACAACATTGAGCAGTTAGTTGAAATGAACTCAACCGAATGTTCAGGCAGGTTTTCTGTTGCAGGGATATTAATATTTTTCTAGAAAAAAAATCTACTCAGAACAAAATGTTTGGTGAAACAGAACAAAGGGACTTCCAGAATCTTGTGTCTGTTGAAATGCCTTCTACTGCATTGCTACTGGTCACAATGCAAGCACTATTCCTCCAACAACAGTGCATGAGATTTGCCTTTCCCTTTAAGGTCAAAACGAATCCAAGACTCTAGTGTCCAGTCTATTTTTTCCATCTTCCTCTGGACTTCTACTTTTTGGAGCACCAGAAAATGGAAGACAGGCTATGCTCACCCACCCACCCACCTGTCGCCTAGACTGTTGCCCTGAGTAAAGGAACTTGCACACCTCTTGTATTGTGAGGGAGAATGAGCTGTGCATGCAGATACGCACACCTTCCATGACTCCTGCTTCATGAGGGAGGATGAGCCATGTGAATACACAAGCACACACTTCTCTCACCTTGTGAGGGAAGATGAATTGTGCATATGCACACACAAATGCCCTCCCCTTGACTTGATTTTTCTTTCTTTCTTTCTTTCTTTCCAGCTTCTGTTTCTGTGGGCAGAGAAAAGGAAGATAGCACACACTCAGAGAACTGAATCACAAGTGAGATCCAGTTACCCAGAATTATATTTTTCTTTTTTAAACAATGTTGGGCAAAACTTCTTGTTTTTACCAGCTTATTTATTTATTTATTTATTTATTTATTTATTTATTTATTTATTTATTTATTTGAGAGTATTTTTACCCTGCCTTTCTCCTTGGAAAAGGACCCAAGGCAGCTTATAGTAATGAGGGATAATATACACTGCAGTACAATTAAGACATGATGTTCAAGTATTTGAGAACAAGAAATTGAGGGACATCTTACAGCATTAATAGACAAACATTACATTAAAGCAACACGGTTATAAGTGGTCATAAACACAATGTCTATGTGAACCCATATATTAATATAAAATACACATGGTAGTCCATCATTCAGGGAAAGCTTGCCTGAAGAGAAAAGTCTTTGCCTGTTTCCAGAAGGACAACAGAGATGAGGCAGATGATGACCTAGTTAGTAAGGCTAACAGTGACACCTCTGGACTATTGCAAACAAGGTAGTGTATTGTATTAATAAAGTTTTCCTCCCTTTCCTTGAGTGACCATTTAATGCAGAGAGACCTGGTGTGATTTCACAGAGAGAGAAATCACACATTTCCCTCATTGTGTAGTCACCCCCTGATTTTTTTCCGGCAGCATTGGGGTTAAAACAAGGGAAAAGCAGCCTAGGACAGTGTTGGCGAACCTATGGCACGGGTGTCAAAGGTGGTACTCGGAGCCCTTTCTATGGGCACTCAACACTGCCCCTTCATAGCCACCTGTATACAGGTTAAATTACTGTATTGGCACTTTGCAAAAAAATTAGTGGGTTTTGAATTGCAGTTTGGGCACTCGGTCTCTAAGGGCGTTTATACACGACCCCTAAGCTCTGCCGCAAATGGCTGCAAGGTCTGGACCTTAAAAATGTTTACCCACCAGCTCCGGACTTTGCAGACAATTAAGTGCGACCCCGCCCACTTTAGCGCGACCAAACAGCAGTTTTCTTGTACCTGGTCTTTGATGGTGACAAATATTTGATCCGGTGTAAGGATAGTGAGTGCGGGGCGCTCCTGGCTTCCGTTTGTTCTTTTTGTGTGCCCCGCCCCTTTAAGAGATTTGAATGCTGCCGGGAACAAAACGGAGGTAAACCGGCAGTCTTTTCTTTCTTTTTTCTCCCTCCCTCAGGCAGCCAGCAACCAGGAAGTGCGGAGGGGGGGTGGGGACAGAGGAAGACAGAGGAAGAGCGACGAACCCCTAAGATCTCTGGTCCGAATTTAAGTGGCCAGCGGATCTTAGGGGTCGTGTAAAAAGGCCCTAAAAGGTTCGCCATCACTGGCCTAGGAGGAAGCGATTGATGGCTGAACTAACAAGTCCTAGAGCTGTCCTAGGAAGAATAGACATTGAGACCCTGGAGAGGGATGAAGTCACCAGGTTCTGTATATGCCCTGCAGCATTCTTGGCAGTAATTTTAATATTGGACAGTGGGCAAGAAGGGCGATGCATTGCATTTATGTTAATGATTGCCTTCTGGAATTCTTGTGTGGATGGATGGTTGTATTCTTTGGGGGGGTTGATGAGATACGCCCCAAAACACTGGTCTGGAAATATGCAAATATCTACACAAGCCAAAGAAAAAATTGCTTCAGGCCACCTCTAAAATTTTATAGAGTGGTTGGTTCCTTTGCGATACAACAAATATTTAGATGCCAATAAGGCTGAGAGGTACTTGCACCTCCCTAGCTTCCAGCAGTATTTTTACCAGAGGAAACATCACTGAACAGAAATTCACAGAGGGGACCTGCCGTTCCATGATTCCACCATTTCTCTTTTTTAAGGCCATGTTGGTGTGTGTAGCCATGTACTGTAAGGTGTAGCCCTGTAAAATACCTGTCTCTCTGAAATGTCTGATAACTGGATGTTCAAGGAGCCTGGAGATTTCTTGATGAATGCTTGCATTTTATGATGCTTCTCTTATAAAAGTATCAATATTCACAAAATTATTAAGACATTTGTTATAACTACATATGCAGACTGACTTGAATTTGCTGCAGTCTGTGTATTTAACATAAGTACTGGAAAAGAAACAGATCTAGAAATTTCTGACGTTTTAAGAATAAAGAATGATCTCAAAATTAGCATGTTGTCACAATGCATATATAAGGAATATAAACACACTGCTGAATAAAGTGTAGACATTAAAAACATGAAATATGTTGCTCTTTTTGTCCCATGACTAATTTTTTTTCTTTGTAGCTGTAGTGTGGGTGGGAGCTAAACCAGAAGAAAGGGCAGACCTTACTATAAGTTACTTTGCATATTGTCAATTGACTATAAATTTAAATCTGCTTTGATGCAGTTCAAGAGGCACAAGAATTGTGAAACTCAGGTAAGATGCAAAAGATACAGACTGATAGTGAAGTCTTACATAGCTATTATTAATATTATATTATTAAGGAGCATATGTGTTTAATAAATATTTTGTGGACTCTTCTGAATGATGCTCATTTGTAGGAAAAATGTGCTATATAAAATTTGAAAATGTTACATCTCAATGTGGTTCTAGAGTGATTTTAGATTTTCCCTGGTGATATTGCAAGTTCTTCACATGAGGCCTGAGTATCAATAACCTTTTGTTTTATAGTCTGATTTCTCTTTGGTGCTGTGTTAATTGATACTACTTGAAAATCAAAGAAATTTGATTAAGATCAATGCATCTTTTCATAGCCCTTTCTCAAAAAAGAGAATTGAGTTTGATCCTTTGTAAGCAAGGCAGATTCCGTTTAAAAGTTTCTAATTCATTTGAAGTTTTGACAAGTTGTAGTTGCTGCTCTGAATTCCTGGAAACTGTTCCCTGTCATGACAATTACTTTTTCATTGAAAGCAGTGCTTTAAACAGTTGATTATTCTTTCACCTTTTGAACTGTATTTATTTTAGGCAACCAGGCTACTTTGTAAGTCTTGCTGTTGCCTACTTACCGTAAAAAGTGTGCTCCCTCTAAAAATGCCCTTGATCTTTAGCAAATCCCCTCATATTTCATTACAAATGCTGACTTTTTTTCAGCTGGGGAGAGATATGTTGGAATAAGCACCAATGTTGCAATAAGCTGGTAGGCTCTGCTAAATACAGTATAAGGAACATAGAACCTGCCTACATCCTTATGTATTATAAAGACTTGTTGGTGGGTCCTGGCTCATTTTGGAGGGAAAAGGTGGTGCCCTGTCCCCCTACTTCAGATATAGAAGTCAGTTGAATGTTGACAATCAAAGAACCTTCTCTGCCACACAGTAGCATTCTTAGCTCAGCCCTTCACTAGAGGTTAATGACCAGGGAAACTCAAAAGGAGTAGGCAGAGAATCGCTGTTGCTGCCCCACATGATCTGCTTCACCATTTAGTGTCTCAGTGAATAAGAGATACAGAATAGGTACCATCTCATCTGTTATGGTGCAACTTACTTTGGTTGGAAGAGTTTACAAGCTTAGAATTAGGAGATAATTATTTTATCACCCACTTCCTGAAAGAGATGTATCTATTATGGTGATAGAGTGAGGGGTCTGGGCATGGTCTTGGATTCGGCATTGTCTCCAGAAATGCAGGTGGCAGCTGTTTCCAAGTCCACCTTTTTTTCACCTTGAGAACAGCTGTGCAGGCACTGGTGATTTTGAGGATAGATTACTCCGATGTTCTCTACATGGGGTTGCCCTTGTCCCTTATTTGAAGTTTGCAGTGGGTACAAAATGCGGCAGCCAGACTGGTGGTGGGTCCGGGCAGATATGACCACATCATCCCAGTCTTGGCCCACCTGCATTGTTTGCACGTTGTGTCCTGAATAAGCTTCAAGGCACTGGTTTTGACTTAACAAAACCCTCCATGGCTTGGGACTTGAATACCTGGCAGAACGGATCTCCCTAAGGTCAACTGAGGCTTCCTAAGGTCACCAGAACCTCGCAGGTGTTCTCACTTCAGGTGGCTACTTATAAGGAGGCCTGGAAAATGGCTACTTGTATGCGGGCCTTCTCTGTGGCTGCCCCTATGCTTTGGAATAAACTGCCTAGTGAGACTCACCTTGCATAGTCCCTACCTGCCTTTAAAAGAGCCCTTAAGACTCTGCTCTTCAAAGAGGCATTTGATGACCACTAATGTCTTTTGTTGTTGTTGTTGTTGTTGTTGTCATTTGGGTGTTTGAGTCCTGGTTATAAGATCACCTTGCTGGCTATTCTTAGGTCCCCCCCTTGGGTATTTTGTGATTATTGATCGTCTTATTGACTTCTGATTTGACTATTTATATTTTTATAATGTTATATATCCTGTAATTTGTGATGTCTGAAAACCATTCTATTGGAAGACAGCTGGTATAAAAATGTATAAATAAATAAATAAATAAATATTAAAAGGACACAATCCAGCCTAGATGAAACACATATTAATCCCACTGGTATCGGTGGGAGTATGAAATTTGATACGAAATGGTTCTCTGACAATGCATGCCTGAGGATCTCATAATGAAATTGCCATCATAAGAAATGGAGAAGATGAGGTGTACATTGTAGAGATATGGGGAAGACTTGGAAAAGAGGAGCAGAGGAAAAGTTTGTATCTGTCCAGCCAAATATTTGGTATTCATCTAGGAAGGCTTATCTTATGATCTGACGACCCATAAGGAAATGTTCTGGCAAAGCCCTAGTGCACATTTTAGATATTTCAAAACTTGTCCTTTGTGTGTGGAACATTGTATTTAAACAAGACAGGACCATACTGTCAACGTTTGCTACATTTCCCCATAATATCAGGCATGTGTTAAAAATACTGACAGCCACAAAGCACGAACCATTAATTGATACTTAGTTCTGTTTTTCAGGTTTCTACTCAAGACACGGCAGCTAAGACATGCCATGGACAATCTGCCAGACCCCAGTGACTCTCATATGGGACAAGTGCCCATATTTTGCCCTATAGACACTTTGGGGACATTTCATTCATACCCAGAGGCACCAAACCAGTTTGCTAGCGTCGAAGGTTGGCCTCGGCTTCCATTTCCAGCGGAGCCCATAGCGGCTGAACATTTCTATGGCAATCCTTATAGTTTCCTGTTTCAAGTCCCCTGTGGTGGATATGAGTCCTCTTGCAGCCCAGCGTTCATCAGAAAAAGAAATGAAAGAGAAAGGCAGAGGGTGAAGAGTGTCAATGAAGGCTATGCCAAGCTCAGACATCACCTCCCTGCGGAATACCTGGAGAAACGGCTGAGCAAAGTTGAAACACTCCGTGCTGCAATTACGTACATAAAGCATCTCCAGTCTGTGTTGTCAGGGGACAAGAGCAGGGAAGCTCTCCATCCCCCCCCAATATAGCTCTCAAAATGACCAAGTTCCGAGGACATTGTAGTTCATTCCAGAGCAAATGTAAGCATAGCTGAGAAATCCATAGATATCTTCCATATACAGATCAAATAGATTTTGCTGAGCCATAGCTCAGTGTTTTAGATTTCTGGTTGTGGAGCCAGAGGTTGAAAATTGGATTTCCCCAGTGTGCCTCCTGGGAGAAAAGCCAGCCTGTACAACCTTGGGCTAGCTGCACAGTCTCCGAGAAGAAGGGAATGGTAAACCACTTCTGAGTCCTTATTGCCTAGAAGACTCTGGGAAGAGCCGCCATAAGTCAGAAACTGACTAGAAAACATTATTATGTCTTAATTTTGCCACCTTTGACTGTCAGATGAATTTTGTTAACACAGGTAGATGTTTCATATGGCAAAATCATTGTAATGGTTGAAGGGACTTCCCAAAAAAGTAGGAAAAATTGTCTCAAGTTGTATGTTTTAAGTATACTGTGGTGTGTTTTAATAAAAAGATTAAAAGTTTCTGTTCTGTGAGAGCTGTTACCTTTTACTAAAATTTGTTTCTGAAATGTCAGACAATTTATAAAGTAGTTGGATGTTGGCCTAGAACAGTGTTAGTGTACCTATGGCATGGGTGCCAAAGGTGGCACTCGGAGTCTTTTCTGTGGGCACCCGACCTCCCCTTCACAGCCACCTGTATTCAGGTTAAATTGCTGCATTTGGCACTTTGCAAAAAAGTAGTGGGTTTTGAATCGCAGTTTGGGCATGCGGTCTCTAAAAGGTTCACAATCACGTGTCAAGAATATAGTATGCAGGATACAACTCAAAGACGGAAATCATGTTGTGTTGCAATTCTTGTGTAACTGATGTTATGCACGCGGTAGCTGTGATAGTGCCAAGGTTGATGTGCTTTTCACCACACACTTCTGCAGGTGCATTGCATATGCAGTCACAATAGGAATGAATGCTCAGACAGTTGGTGGAATTCTTGCTGACTGGACATGAATGCCAGAAAAGGTATGTTGGTGTAGTCTTATGTTATGGTATAACACAAAGGATTCGGGCCACTTAAGAGTCCCAGTGATGGGTGAGGACTTCAGTTTTAGGGATGCCATTAATCCATTTTAAGGGGGCATGATGGGTCAGTGGGCTAGAGCACTGAAAACTGTTGGCAACAAATTCGGCAGTTCAGCGGTTCGAATCCCGGGTGCCATGCAACGGAGTGAGCTCCCGCTGTTAACCCCAGCTCCTGCCAACCTCGCAGTTCGAAAGAATGTACATGCAAGTAGATAAATAAGTACTGCCATAAAAAAGCGAGAAGGTAAAACAGTGTTTCCTTGCAGCCATGCTGGCCACATGGCCACAAACTTGCACAACACTGGCTCTTTGGGTTGAATACGGAGATGAGCACCACCCCTAGAATTGGACATGACTAGCACACATGTGCGGGGGCAACCTTTACCTTTGCCTTTTTAAATCCACTCTGGGTTTTAGCTCCACTTTACAGGAGTTATTCAGTATCCGGCTGGAACTGCTGGAAGCTCAGTGGTTTAGGTTTCTGGCTGCATATTAGGAGTTCAGTCCCCCTCTGTGTCTCCCTTATAGGCTCCCTTTCAGCTCTGCAGTTCTAAGGTTATATTATATAATATTATATTCTTATTAAACAATTTGGTGATAGGGTACTGGATAGCTCCTTTAAATTGCCCACTATAATGTGGGGCGGATTAATAGTACCCCTGAAAAGCTCATCAACAGCTGACAAGTATGGTATTGTTTTTGGAAATGCCAGCTTTTATTAACTGTATGTAGAAATAATATTTAGGAAATAAAATTTTGCCTTGAGATCAAGTTCTGGTCTGAAGCACAATGATCCCTCTATATACTCAAGGTGAATAAAATATTATTGTTCTGCCTACTAGAAGTAAATAAATAAATGAGGCCCACTAAACTCACTTTAGATTGGGTAGCGAGTTCAGATTAGAGATGTGGATGAACTGAAAAATGAATCACATTTTCTGACAAATTTAGTCATTTGTCAAAATTAATCAATTCACATTTGCCATAAATAAAGACCCCTAACAAATACAAATTGATGATTTTTAGCTAATAAGCCGTAACAATTTGTAGCAAGTGGACAAAACGGGAGGGGAGGAAATCTTGGTCAGTTTTTGTTGTTGTCCAGTTACTTGGCCAGAAATGTAAGCGTTTTTATGATCTAAGTAAGAAACTCAGCATGCCTCAAGTGGTCCTTGAGATGTTGATGTGAAAATAACCACTATCTGAAGGCCTTTTGGTGCCCTAAACGTGGACTGCCTAAAAACAGTATTAATGAAAAATGTATTTTCACACAGAAAATGGTGAACTCCTATCTCTTTCTTCCACTTGATGAGTAACGAGCTGTGCCAGTCTGAAGCATGCTGCAGCCTTTTATATTACTATTATTATTTTGGAAGTACAGAAAACATAATTACTGGTTGGTAGTTGAGAGCACTTTGTCTAACATGGAAAGTGTTTTCCATGTTTCCAGTTCAGCAGGAAAGTGTTCATCCAGTAGCATGAGATCAACTGATGGGTCCTAAGTGATATTGCTCATCTGTCTGCATTTAATCCCATATCAAGCACTGTGGGTGGGGGAATGGAGGGAATGCAGGGTGCCAAGCCAAGTCACAGGCATGGTTAAGGGTTGAGGGTCCCATTGGCACATTCTGTACCTTGATTTCATTAATACAAATATCAGAGAAGAGGAGTTTAGAATAAAAATGGCTCATTGCCAATCTGTTGTTGTTCAGTCATGTCCGACTCTTCCTGACCCCATGGACTAGAGCTCGTCAGGCCTTCCTATCTTCCACTGCCAATAGGAAGTGGCAATTAACTGATTGGGGCCCTTCTTACTATATAGGGGAAAATGAGGCTATGCAAAGAGGTATAGCTGAATATACTGGGCTGCTTCCAACAACAGATCTGCTGATTAAAATGGAATCCAACAGAAATGAGAACAGGACCAGCACCCTGCTGCAGCTCTGTGTGCCCCCAAAATGGAATGTAGAATATCAGGAACTCCACCCCCACCCCCACACAGAGCTTGGTTAGCACAGAAGGCTGCAAGTGGGCAATAAGAGGCAGTTCTGTCCAGCAATACATTACATTTAATCTATAGCATCCACCCCTCCCCCATCAAGGAAGGGTCTTCTCATGCAAAAGGGATTGGAATGCTGGATATTTTCTCAACTTAATTTTCAGAGTACCTTCTGCAGATTCCAATGATTTTATTTCACTGCATGGTTGACTGCAGCAGCTTTAGAAATCAGGTGCATCTTGGAGAACTGTTTTTGATGATTATTCTCATATTCGTGTATGTGTGCGTGCACAAGCATGTGCGAGTGCTATCAGACATAAGTTCCTGTTAGTCTTGCTTCTATGGCAACCTGCGTAGCAACTGAAAACATTAGCCAATAGCTTGCCTCCGTAGCAGAGGCACACAATGTGTTTGAAGGCAAGCCAACTCAAAGTTCCCAACGTTTAGCACTGCAAGAGCTGGTGAGTTTAAATGGAGAAAACTAAATCTCAAATGTTATTTAGCTTAGTCATCTTTACTTTCAGCTCTCATTTCTGAGACAATGTTGTAAGTGAACTATGGATATATCAGATGACATTTTGACGTGTCTTCTTAAGCCTCAGTGTCAAACTTCCCAAAATGTGTTGCAAAAACTGAAGAACACACTCTTGCAACTCAACAGTTCTGTTCAGTGTTTTAAGCCTATTGAGGGATTACAGAATGCTTTAGTTGACTGCTATTTAACTGGTTGTATATCCACTAAATTTAAATGAATGTGTATCCTGTCAGTACCTCTCTGTGTAACTCTTGATATAATGAAGGATGAGTAAAAGAATGTCAAAATTGTAATATTATTCCTCATTAGAGGCAAGGATGCAAATGTTAGACTATGATCTTGTTACTCCCATTGAAGATAGGGGTTTGCATCCAAATAAATTTGCATAAGATTGTGTTACACTTTAACATTCTGTAATTCAGTATTCTTCAACCTATTGCCTTCCCTGCATGCTGACAACATTGTTGACTGATAGCATCATGACTGTCTTATGCTAGTGTAGTTACTAAAACCAGTTTTCTGCCGTTGTCCATTTTAGCACAACAGGTTTTCTAAACCTATACAATTCCTTGGGTTCCACAAAAGTGAAAGGCAAGATCTCATTGAACAAGAGAGGGAAATAGATAGATAGATGCCTCCAATGTTTCCAAAGCCGGCTCATGGGAGTAAGGAGAAATGATGACCTAGGCACTTGGAACACCCCTCTGGGTTCCCTTCCAGAGTCAGGGTTGAGGGGGACTGGCCATTACATATTTAGGGCCATCCATACTCTGCCCTTACACATTTTTATTTCCTGGTGAGAGACACGGAGCCCATTTAATAATGTATTTGCAAGTATTGCACCTCTTAACTATGCTGGCCAACCTCATTATCTTCAGACCACAACAAATCAACATTTTCTTTCTATGAGCCTGCTCTGAAGTCTGTATGCTGTAGCTTGTAGCACACCCTTATCCATTGACATGCAGTTTGTGTCTGATCTCAGCATTTATTCTCGTTAGCTGATATTTTAAAAAAATTAGGAGATAAAACGGGTTCCTTCAGACTGAATGAACATTTTAGCTAGATACACTTGAGTAAATTTCAAGAGCTAATGGTCACAGTGTGTCAAGATGACGGACGTTTTAGTACAATACATCTGGAGAACAGCAGTTTGGGGAAAGCTGATTTAAGCCTTTTGAGATTATTTAATAGAACAGTTGCACAGTACCTAGCTGGGCTCCTGGTATGTCTGTAATTTTTAAACCTTCATAGTTCTATATTTTACTCTTATGGAACAGTTAAAATATTACCTGCAGGGAGAAAATTACAATTATAAGCCTACGTTTATCAGAAGGGAACTCAGTTAACCACTATCTTTTTTAAAAAAAATCCTGACACATTGAATCAAATCAAATTGCCTAAATCCTGGAACCATTACAAAATCTTTTTTCCCCTAGTGCATGGGTCCTCAACCTAAGGCCCCAGGGCCGGATGCAGCCCCCCAAGGTCCTGAATCCGGCCCCCGGGACCTATTGCAACCCCCACCTACCCCCAGCTTTGCGAACAAGCCAGCCTCCGCAGCTGCTTCAATTGCTGAGGCAGTTCAAAGCAGTGGGTTATGTCGCTTCTCCCACTCCCCCCAACTACCGCCCAGATGATCAGCATGCTGATCTAGCATGCTGGCTAGTGGGGCATTCAAAGTGGGAGGGCTACAGCAAGGTCCCCCACTCGCTCCCCCCTTTTTCCATGTTGGCCCCTTTTTTTGGACTCTGGTCCGGCCCCCAGTGGTGTCTGGGGTATGGTGGACCGTCCCGCTGTTTGAAAACTTTGAGGACCCCTGCCCTAGTGTGACAGCTGAAGCGTCAATAGGCTGGAGTGTGCTGTCATGTTGCAAGTCGTATCCTTGACAACCATAGAATCATTCTTTTTTCATATGTCATTTCTAAGCCTTACGATGTCCTTGTTTTCAGAAGCAAGTTAAGATAAAGCATGGCAGATCACTGGAAAAATCGAAATATTTATTCCTCAGAAATGATTGTATTGTTTGAGATAAATGCCTGTTTTGAAAACTGAGACATACATGCAAGGCTTTCTGTATCTAGTGGGTGCCTTCTACAGTAGAGCAAGGCAGGCAATGATGCACCACAATCTCAGCCACACACACCCCCAAGTCTTCCCACTCCAGCCTGATCCCTTACTAAAAACACAAAATCTTTGTATATGGATGCTTGTCTGCCTGCCTCATTCTGGTTGTGTGTGTGTGCTTAGATATGGGCATGTACCTCACTCTGTCCACCAATGGTTGCTGGGCCTTTCACCCTCTCGGACCATAATGGATGCAAGCTGCCACTGTCTGTGTCCTAAGGAACAGTGAGAAACATGCTCTACATAACCTTTCTGCCAGGACACCTACTTCTGACAGTGGATGCTGTGGGATGGGGATTCGCAGTGAGGTATCGGGATATGAGAATTGTGCAAGCCACACAGTTTATCCTACCTCGCTGACTTTGCCTCTTGCATCCCGGTGTGGTGCGAGACATTGTATCATCACCGCTGTTGGTCCAGATTAAATTCTTGAACAGCAAGTTGGGACTGAGGCCCTGTGGTTCATAACATGGTTTATATGTCGTGTTCTGGTCAATGTTCTCTAACTACTGTAGTCTGCATTAACTAGAGCCTCTATATCGTCTTCAGGACAGCCCATGTAGAGCACACTGCAGTAGTCTACTCTAGATGAAAAGGTACATTCCCAGTGCATGACCTACCTTAATTTGTACCTTTCTTTTTGTTGCCAGGAGAGCACTTCTGAAGGAATGGAGAACTGCACATGGCCTTCTTTCCCATACTCCAGCTACTGCTGCTTGATGCCCATGCAAGGCAAGCCAGTCTGTAGATACTGCATCACTCATCCCAGTTTTGTCCGCAATGGCAACGTTTTAGCACACCCTGTCTGTGCTGTCAGACCGCTCAACCCAACAAGGTAGCAAAATATTGGGGTTTAAAATATGCAGGCTGGAAAAACAAAAGACTGCCAGTTGAAGGGGGGGGAGAGAGAGTTGTACATTGTAATGTCAGCTCCCGCGTGTAAATTATTTTCCAGTCATCAATACTGTAAGCTAGTGATGGCAGACCTTTTAGAGACCGAGGGCCGAAACTGCAATTCAAAACCCACTTATTTTTTCACAAAGTACCAATACAGCCATTTAACCTGAATATAGTGGTACCCCAGGTTACAAATGCTTCAGGTGCTACCCTTCAGGAAAGTGAGGAGAGAACAGCATATTGTTGGAGCAGGAAATTCAAAAAACCTGCTCTTCGGTCCTTGCTTTTCCGAAGAGTACTACCCTTTGGGAAAGCGAGGACTGAAGTGCAGTTTTTTTAATTTTCCACCATCACAGTGAGAGTGCTGTTGCCACAGGAAATTAAGAAAACCTGCTCCTTGGTCCTTGTTTTCCCAAAGAGTAGCACTGTGGCCATAGCACCCTTCGGGAAAGCGAGGATTGAAGAGCAGGGGTGCTTTCCTTTGGGAAAGTGAGGCTCAAACAGCAGGCTTTTGAATTGGCACCAGCACCCTCACTTTGGCCGCAGAAAATTAAAAAACCTGCTCTTCGATCCTTGGTTTCCCGAAGAGTAGCACCCGATCTGCCTGTCTGCCCTAGACAGAGAGATGGATGGGGTGCTCCACACCGTTGGGAAAGCCAGGGGTTGTGGTGGTGGCTTGTGGGCTTGTTCGTAGCCTTAGTTTACTCTCCAGCCATGCTGCTCTGGTCATCCCAAAAGTGGTGTGGCTCGAGAGTAAACTGGGGCTATGAAGGAGCCCACAAACCGCTGCCTGCCCTTCACCCAGCTCTCTTCACAGAGCCATTTTGGCGGTCTCAGAACGGCTCTGTGAAGAGAGACAGGCAAAAGAGAGGCAGCAGTTTGGGGGCTTCTTCATAGCCCCAGTTTACTCTCCAGCCATGCCAATCTGGGCATCCCAAAAGCGGCGTGGCTGGAGAGCAAACTGGGCGTACAAAGGAGCCCACAAGCGCTGCCCCCCCTTTTCCTGGTTCTCTTCATGGAGCCATTTCAGCAGTCTTGAAACAGCTCTTTGCAGAGAGCCCAGCGAAGGGGAGGCAGAGGTTTGTGGGCTCCTTCGTAGGCCCAGTTTACTCTCCAGCCACACTACTTTTGGGATGCCCAGATTGGCATGGCTCGAGAGTAAACTGGGGCTACAAATGAGCCCACAAGCTGCTGCCTCGCCCTCACCCAGCTCTCTGCACAGACCACAGTAGCATGCTCCAAGCAGAGGGGGAAGGGCTGTGGGTGTGAGGGGGAGATGTTGTGTGGCACCCGTCCCACACAAATACTTTGCATTTTTCAAATGGGTGGGGCATTGTTTATGTAGAAAGCTGGGAAACTCTAGCATTTCAGTATTTGGAAATGCTTTGCTTTTGCAAAGGTTCTATGAAATAATAAATGAAACACTTCGTATCTTTTTTGCAGGTGCTTGTATCTTGGATACTCTCCTCATTTTTATGATAAAACCTGTGAAACCATAAAACATTTGAAGGATTCCTTGGCTACTATCAACATTCCTGTTTTGGCAAGAAAGGAAAGTGATTGTTATTATTACCAAGGAACAGTAATAAAAGCTGTAGAGGCAAGTTGCTTTCTTACGTTCTTGTAAGTATAGATCATATGCATCCTGCAGGAGCTTTTCTGCGCATGCTGCCATTGCCACCTCAATTCCATGTGCTGTAGGATCACCACAGAAGCGAGTGCATGGGATGACTCTCCTGGTCCATCCTCCTTCCCAGCACACTTGTACTCATGGCAGGTCACCAAACCACTGAGGAAGAAGATATGCGAGGACAACCATCCTTAGGTGTCTTCTTCCCCCCTGCAATCTCACTCTTGAAAGTCTGTCAAATGGCTATGGTATAGGTGAATGGTTCCAAGCTTTGGATAACCTAGGTCAGCAATGCTGAACCTTCGACATTCCAGATGTTTTGGACAGCAACTCCCAGAATTCCAAGCCTGTATTGCCATTGACAAAGGACTGTGGAAACTGTGGTCCAAAACATCTTGAGTGCTGAAGGTTCACCACCACTGGCCTAGGTGTTCGTGGACTTTAACTCCCAGAAGCCTTCATCACTATCTGCACTGGCTGGGATTTCTGGGACTTGCAGTCCAAGAACACCTGAGATGCCCAAGCCTGGTAACCACTGCTATAGGTAAATCTTACTACATTCAACCAAGGTGCTTCCAAGATAAGAGTTTTATGGTGTGATTATCCTGCCTCATTCAAGGAATGTTTAAAAGTATTGAGACATTATCAGCATCCACATGTAACCTTCTCCATTTCTTCTCAACTTGTTTCTTCTTACCGGAAAACAAAAAGCTGAGAAAGGAAAAATGGTAGAGGTCCACAATGATTTTTGACTGGGAGTCCTAGGAATGCTCCAGTATTCCTCCATATCCCATCCATACATTTCATTGGCACCTACTGGGCCAAACGGAAAATACAATAATCCAAGTGAATCTCTGTTTATTCCTGGGAACGGTTGGCCCCAATTTAGTATAGCAAATCATTTGTTTACAAGATTATGTAGAATCTAGTTGATTATTGATCTAACAGGCTCACAGAAACAGCTTTTGGTATTCACCTCAGTAGAAAAATGCATTCAGTTATTGAAAACTTTGGTGTTTAAACAGCCAAAATCAAGTGTGCAGCCAAAAAACAAGCATCATTTGGCTGGACTGAACAATAAATTACCTTCCTACCTTCTCCAGATTATACCTTTGGTTGTCTTATGAGACTTGATGGGTAGGATTGATTGATAAATGTCTCCAGTGAAGCTGTTCAGTTCTGTGCTAGACATGCTGGGCCACTAGTCACAAATCAAAGTGAGATTGTGGCTAACGTTGTTCATTTTCCCCACATCACTTTAGAGTCCAGTACTGCTGCATTCAGCTCAAACTGACCTCTGTCTCAAAATCAGCTTTATATTATTATTAATAATAATTGTGTGCCATCAAGTTGATTCCAACTTTTGGAAACCCCTTTACAGGGTTTTCTAGATATAGATTACATAGAAGTGGTTTACCATTCCCTTCTTCTGTTGTAGAACTGTGCAGCTTGCCTATGATGACACAGGCTGACTTTTCTCCCAGGAGGCATAAAAGTGGGGAATCAAACTTTCAGTCTCTGGTTCCACAGCCGGATTCCAGATATCTAACTCACTGTGCTATCCAGCCAGCTAGCTTTATACTGGGGGAGAGCAAACTATTTTAATATTAGACACCATGCTCCTCAGTGCCATCTTTTGCCGCTGTCTTGTGTGCTGGATATTTGCAAAAGCTTCCAAATTAAATCATTAAAGAAGACTCCCAGGAAAGCCATTACGATACTCAATTCTAGGGAAGAAGCTACAGTCAGTCTTTAAAGTGCTACAGCTTGTCTTATTTTAAAAGCCACATGGCTGTTTCGTGATACCATGTATTCATTTTCCCATCTTTTTAAATATTCTGGATCTCTTTTGTCTTGTTATTTATTTGAGGGTGAAGAGTGCAGGTCCTATGCATACTTAGTAGTTATGTGCCATCAAGTCAATCCTGGATTATGGCAATCTTTTCCAAGGGGTTCCAGGTGGAGAATACTTGAATGTGGTTTGCCATTCCTTTCTTCTGGGCATGCCCTGGGACTGTGCAGCTTGCCCAAGGTTACACAGGTTGGTTCTACCTGCAAGAGGCACAGTGGGGAATCAAACTTCTAACCTCTAGCCCAGATACATAAACCACTGAGCTATACATACTAAGAAGCAAATTCTATATAGGACTCCATACAGTTTACTTTTGAATAGGCAGGCACAGGATTACTCACTCTCTCTTCACCTTGCTGATTCTGGTTCTTTTGTTTTTAATGTCAATGCCAGATGTCTGTGAGGATTTGTGCTGTTTGGGGAATCGTGCCCCATCAGACATTGTGAGTAAACACATGAGCATTATTGTTGCTGGAAATGTGTTAGAATGTTTATATATATACTTGACAATGTTAAGCCTCTGTTCACAGTAATACTAGTCTGCAATTCATTAGTTGTTAGCACTTAAAACTTTAAAAACAAATAGTGTGTGTTCTTTTGAAGAGCAAACAAGGGGCCACATTGTTTGCTTATCAACGTCTCTGAAGGACTGACAGATCTCCAAGATCTGGCATTCATTATGAAACAGCAGCTGCTCTGGATCAAATCCAGGACATGTCTTTGCTTTATAGTGGCAAAAAGGAGTGCAAATGTATGACATAAACATTTCCATTTTGAAATTTAGATGGGGCAGGCTGAAGGCTGCACAAACACACAAAGATGGAGGGAACACACAGTTCTGAGCTAAGCACACTCACCATTTTTGTAATTGCAGAACATACTGTGCAAATTGTACATATGTGTTTAGATCAGCATTCATAAATTAATCCAAATGATTCAAGTTTTCATAGAAAGCCCATCTGCATGACATAGCTGGGACTGGTCTGATCTCTGGATGGCATGGAGGTGGAAAAGGTGGACTGAATTTGGACTCTCTTTGAAAGGACTAGACATGGAAGTCATGATGACCAAATAGACTTCAAAATTTATCACCACGGTCTTGCAGACAATACTAGCTACATACCTTCCACACTTTTTCAAAACCACAACCCTTATTTATTTATTTCATTTTATTTTTGAATATGTACCCTGCCTTTCTCCTTGGAAAAGGACTCAAAGTGGCTTACAACAATGAGAGACAATATACAGCCCAGAAGATTTAAGACATGCTCAAGTTAGGAACAGGGAATTAGAAGAGGCATTTTACAACATTCAAAGGTAACATTAAAGCTACAAATAGCATGTGAAAAAAGGA
Organism: Phrynocephalus guinanensis; assembly: GCA_037367245.1. Lineage (NCBI taxonomy): Eukaryota > Metazoa > Chordata > Lepidosauria > Squamata > Agamidae > Phrynocephalus > Phrynocephalus guinanensis. The sequence continues at coordinate 105,373,397 of CM074732.1, read as the reverse complement.
AAAACTCCGTTATGAGAAATCGGGATTATTGTTACTGATTGCTGGTACTCAGTAGCTTCTAACTGTCAACGTATGATATCCATCTGTGCATTTGGTGAGCATTTCGGTTCCTGAGATCAACCCTTCTGGCTACAATGGGCCCAAATCCTGTTCACTAATCCAGTCCTTTGCATGAGCAGTTCATACACTGCATGCAGTGTGAGCAGCTCAACTTTTAATTATTATTATTATTATTATTTTTTGTGCTGACAAAAAACCAGCCTTTCCTCCTTGTAGAAGTGGAAATTGGGCTGTCACAGAGAGGCCACTGTGAGCATTTCTACTTGTGCAATAGCAAACCAGGATATCCAGTGTTCCTAGGCTGGAGGAGGGTACTCTTCCACCAGCAGGCAATAGAATCCTAGACACAGACATACAGTTACTCTGACAGAATTCTCTGAACACTCTGACCAACTTATGCATGGTTGGCTGGACGTCTGGCACTGCTCCTTTGGTTAAATGAATGGGGAAGTCAAACTAAGCAGGCCAAGCCTGCTTGCGTTGGCATTTCTGTAGCTGTCAGCAGCTGTCAGAACACAGCAAGCTGTCTTTATAGAAATGCAGTGTATTAATTCCTCTGATTTTCTGTTTTAAAACTGGACGTGTCCCATGTTAAGCATGGTTTCCAATGTTAAACCATGGTCCCTTCCTGTTTCAGGGTGAAACTACACAGTGAGAAAAAGGTGAATGCAATTGCTCTGAAGTTCCATCAGGGTGTTTGGGTTCCCCCAGATCTGGTTACATTAATTGGCCACACATGGAGAAGAGAACATAGGCTGAAAACAGCCTTGTTTGCTGCTTCTTAACATAGCCTTCCTATGTTAAGCCACATCTACAGGGAGAACTATGTTATAACCTTTCAACAAGGTCAGAGGGGCAATTTCCTCCTCTTGTATCCTGAGCAATCAGAGTCCTGTGCTGAGTTTAAAGAAAAACAAGTGAAGGCAACAGTTAGGCTTTTCAAGAATTCTCTTATAGTTAAGAAATGATGTCCAGCTGGGGTGGCAATGTCTACCCAGTATAATTAAAGTGTAAACTGCCCTGAGAGTGCTTTCAATGCTATGAGGTGGTATATAAGCAGCACCCCTGGCCTTTTTGCTTTCAGGCAATCACAGCACTGATGCAAATGGATAAAATGGAAAAAATAAAGTAGAAATTCCAGTCCTGGAGGGAAAAGCTATGAATGAGGGGAAGCTTGAGCTAATTCACATTGGCTTTTATGTCATGTGATCAACAGAGGGAAAAAAATGTGAACCAGCCCATCCCAAACCCATAGCATTTCATGTAGCTTTTACCAATGTGGTCACACTATTGTAGTGCTGGCATGAAGTCGCATTTTCTTACAGACTTAACTTCCCAGCTCTGCCATCTTGTATCAAAATGATACTGTAGTATCATTATGAAAGGAAGCTGTCATTTTGTACCATGCTTTTCAGAAGTTCTGCCAATTTATTAATGGTTGCACCATCTTACTCTGTTTTACTGGATTCCCCACCCCACCCTCCAAATTTGGAAACCCATAGGCATCCCTGTTGTTTTCTCCAGAAACTTTGTCTCAACACTGTGGTGTCCTAAATTCCTCACAGTTTAAGTGGTCATAGAAAAGGTGGCTAATTACTGCACACATCCACTAGTAATGCAGCTTTCTGTTTGAATTCTTCGTGTTATTCTGTGCTACAGGGTGAGAAAGAAACTTTCCTAGTGCAATTCTCAGAGCCATCTGCAGAGGGGGAGGAGGACACAATCCGTGTGCAGAGGACAGCCAGTAGCGATCTCCTTGAGTATGTGACTGGGATGAAACACGCCATCTTGCCAGGTGACAAAGTGCTGGCCCCTTGGGAACCAGGGCGGAAGAGATACGGGCCAGGCACTGTCCTCCAAGGCATTGAGACCAGGGATCCCCTGAGAGGTAAAACTGTGATTGTTCTTTAAGATACAGGCAGGAAGGGTAGAGGCTTCCATCTCAGAAAAGCCTCTTGTCTGGCTCTTTTTCAAGCTCCTTGGTAATATTTTGAAGAGGAGAGAAGAGTAAAGTGGTGGGCAGTTTAAATGCACAACAAAGAGTATTACTTCTAGAGAATGGTTTTATTCATTTCTTCATTTCATTTCAGCTTTTTCTTCAAAATAAATCTAATCTGCTTACCTTGTCCTTGCACTTAAAAAACAACAACAGGACACTGACTTTAGTAGTCATTTTGTGATTATTACAGGGACCAGCCAATCACCATTTGGCCTGGCTATCTTGTACTGGATACAGGAAGACAAGATAGTCATAAGTGTGATTCTCTAAGAAGGTTTTATGACTACATACATCCGTACACATCCTGAAAAATCTAATCCTGTCTTAATATTTGTTATTTATTTGTTTGTTATTCATTTTATTTACCAATATGCCACCTTTCTCCCCATGTTTATCTATTTATTTAATTTTTAATCTCACCTTTCTCCTTAAAAGGGCCCAAGGTGGCCTACATAATTAAGAACCAGTATTTAAAATGCTAAAACAGTATGTATACAAGTATTTAATAATAATAATAATAATAATAATAATAATAATAATAATAATAATAATAATAATAAATACAACTTTATTTTTATGCCGCCTTTCTCCCCAAAGGGACCCAAGTATTATATCAAAATGGTAAATAAAATCAATATTAAAACAAATTTAAAATAACAGAGCATGACAATCAATTTGAAAAACCCTCTCAGACCACCAGTCATTAAGAAAAAGCCTGCCTGAAGAGAAAGGTCTTTGCCTGCTTGTGGAAGACAACAAAGATGGCTCCCCACCAAACGCACCTGTGAGGTTGGTGAGACCAGTGGAAAATACCTCCGCTGATGATCTTAATACCAAGGCTCATAGAGGGAGATACGGTCTTTCAGATAGCTTGGACCCAAGCTGTTTAATAGCCATTAAAATACCATGCAAAACTATATATTAAAAACATTTAACACATATTTTTTTAAAAAAAACGTATACATTTAAAAAAAAAAACCCACTGAAAAGGCCTCTCCTGTTACTTATGCCTCTGCTTCTGTCCAAGGCCTTTGTATCATAACATGATTTTAAACAAAACAAAACACAAAATGGGAATCTAGAAAGCCATCTTATATACAGGATCATACAACTGACCCACCTCACTCACTATTCTCAATGCAGTTGGGCAGCAGCTTTCCCAGTTTCCAAGAAGCCTTACCGAGCTGGACACCCCAGAGATATAACCATAGACCTTCTGTATGCAAAGTAGATACAGTACTTTCCTCTAACTGTGTGACCCTGAATGTACAATGTCAGGCTTAGTTCATATAGGGATGTCCATGGAAGGCAAGGGAAGACTCCCTGGAGAGTCACTGTCAGTTGAGAATTGAAAAATCTGGTCTAGATGGTCTGACTCTGTGTATGGCTACTTTCTATGCCAAACACAACCAGGTATTGATCAAGTGCGTCCTCTGCTGATATCCAAAGGCAACTGTTTGTGAGTTACGTACAGTAGGAACCTGGTGTCCACAAGGAGGAGGATCAATTCCTAGCCCCCTAGTGGATGCCAAAGAAACATGGAAGTAGCAAATGTATATATACAATATAGCATTCCCCCTGCCTCCTTCTGGTGGGGTGTTGCTATTGTATCGTTCCAGTCTTGACCGACTTTTCATGACCCTATGTCCATGAGTTTTCTTGGCAGGAATACTAGAGTGGCTTGCCAATTCCTACTCCAGCCGCCTATAGCACCTGGTAATTCCCTGGTGGTCGCCCATCCAAGTAATAGCCAGGCCTGACCCTGTTTAACTTCCGAGATCAGACGAGATCAGATGTGCTCAAGGCATCTAGGTAGGGCATCTAGTGGATAGTTCTGGTAAATACATTGTTTCTTTAATATTTTCTGGGAGTGGGTAAGCAAATCTGTGACTGCTGATCCAGTAGATAGGGACCCTGCTGTGATAACGTATGAAGGCTGGCAATCTAAATTAATTATTAATATACAGTGGACCCTTGTATAACAAGCAGATTGTATAACATAAAATCTGTACAACATAAAAAAATTCCGAGATAGGAGAAATTTGCTTAACATAATCACCTATGGGGGAAATCCGTACAACATAAAAATAGGATTACTCCATTTTCAATGCATTCCTATGGGAATCTGTATAAAGGAAATTTGCTTAACATAATTTCATTTGGAATGAATTAATTCCTTTATACAAGGTACCACTGTATTAGCTTAAGGGGAATGGCAATGTTTTCTAAACACGTGTTGCTATTTTGTCTCCAACAGAGAAAGAAGATGAAGAAATTACCGTCAGCTTTTGGAACGGCAAGAAAACCCAAGTCCCGCTTGGCATTGCCATGTGGATTTCACCACTCCAGTGGGAAAGGATTGTACAAATGATCCATTTACCCTACTCAAGCAGGAAAAAGTTTGAAGCTCAGTTCAACAGGGCTCGTTACATGGGTTCCCATCCTGGGCTGCCCCTTACACACAGATGCGCTTTAGCAGACTTCCAAAGGCTCCCGTGGCCATACCTCCCTTTTGTCTGTCCGTCCTTCACATCCTTTCAGCACCCATGCTCATTGCTGGGACATTCGCAGCACACTTCTTGCTGCTGCTGCTGCTGCCCTAAATCCCATGGTTGCTGGTGCCAGCCCTCTTTAGCTAAACTAGTCCAGGGAGACGTGAAAGAAGAGCTTGGATGGAAGCCCACCACACAGTTGCCAGCAGTGGAAGGCCCTCCCAAAGCAGAATCCACTATTACCCTGCCTTGCTCTTCCTCACCCTCCCTGGATTCCCGAAGTGATAAGGAAACATGCACGCTCAATACCACAATGGTAGATCATGCTGTGAACACAGACTGCAGCCTTTGGGACAAGCCCAAGCGGCAGGAGATCAAGAGACCAGACTGGAAGTATTGGAAGAGAAGCCATCCTAGCTCCCCTTACAAGAGCCAAGGTACACCACCCTCCCCCTTGAGTAGAAGCTGCCACCAGAGCTCAGGAAAGTTACTTCTTTGAACCACAACTCGACAGAATCCTTTCACCAGCACAGCCAAGCCACCAGGGTTAGATTAAGGGAATTGCAACCCTTTTTTTCTTAAAAAAAAACAGATTTCTAAGCTCTGGATAGGAGGCCAACTGCTCTTTAAACTCTGTATCCTTGGCATGTCCAAACTTCGGCACTCCTGATGTTTTGGATCACAACCCCCAGAATTCCAAGACTGTATTTCCAATGGCAAAGGACTGTGGGAGTTGTGGCCCAAAACATCTGGAGGGCCGAAGTTTGGACATGCTTAGGAAATCATACTTTAGGCACCCATTCTCAAGGTTTTTTATTTATTTTTGGTCATGTCCATAAACACAAAATGAAAGAAATATAGGCCAAATCAGGATTACATAAGCCACATAATGAACCTTATAATGTGCTGTGTGAAGACTTGTTCCCAGTCTGAAGCTACCTTCAAATGGGCCCTCTTGAGAATGCTTTTTTTACTGATAGTACCCGAGACACTAGTATACTTGAAGGTTTAATCTTGTCATTTGCCAGTATGAGCTGGGGCAGGGGAGGAGATAGCTTCACCTCCACAGGGAGTACTTGAGTCTTGCAACTTAGCTACTGAAGAATCACTAGGGGGGGAATTTCATTTTCACCCCATCTACACATTCGAGAAAGGAGCCTGGCAGTATTACATAAAGCTAATTGTTTTACAGCACAACTCGTTCTAACAAATATCTTACCAGTGTGTGGCTCCTTATCAATCCAGATGTTCAGTATGCCATCTAATTCTATTATTATATTTGAATAGAAGCAAAACTCTGTAAAAAAATTGTTGCAGTGATTAAGCACCATATACCTACCATCTTCCATCCCCATTGATCAAAGCTCCTTGTAGACTCATAAAGCTGGAAGGTCACTGAGTGACCCATAAGGTCACTGAGTCCAATTCCCTGCTCAATGCAGGCATCCAAACTGAAGTATATTTGACAGACGGTTGCCTCATTTTATCTTGAATGCCTCTGGCTCTGAGGCACTTGCCACCTTCCAAGATAATTGGTTCCATTGTCATACTTCTCGAGCAGATAGGAAGTTTTTCTGATATTCAGCAGAAATCTGGTGTACTATAAATTGAGCCCACTTTTATGTGTTCTGCACTCTGGGATGACACAGAACAGATCCTGCCTTTTCTTATCCAACACTGAAGGAGCAAAACAGAATTATCCTTTTTTAAAAACCTGCATACAATCAGGTCAAATATAACTTCCACTGGATCAGCTGTTTACACTACATGACATGAATATTTTAAATATTTTATAGTCTATATTTCACTAAGTATTTTATCTTTTGCTATTATGTTTCATATTTATTGATTATGGATGTGTTGTTGCGGCTTTTTGTGTTATTATGATCTGTTTGCCTCCCTAAGTAGTGGCTCTATTGCTATTAGGGTGGTATAAAATATATGCAATAAAAGAGGAAATAAAAATAAATTAAGAGCCACCAAGCTAAATAATACACTAGGTTTTGATAAATGACTCAAACAGAAATTAGCTGGTACAGTAATGATTACCTAAGGTCTACTATGCTACCTTTGAATATCAAAACGCACTAGAATGAGTATTTGGTAATAGTAATGCCGTTTGAGTCCACTGCCTGCTGAAGCAGATAAGATGAAATTTAAATATGGTCAGTCTGAAATGTATTATCACATTGTGAGGGTAGCAAATGTAAGAAGGGAGGCATGCACACGTAGTATTTTGTTTTGATTTTTAAATGCTTTAGAAAATGATGACACAAGTGGTGTGTTCCCTCCACATTCTGCCAAGATCATACTAACATAGCACTGAATACCTTACTCAATTAATCACCTAAGATCCCACCCATCACTGCTGTCAGTTCATGAATGAGTATGCTATGTATCCCATCAAGTCTAAGGAAATTGGAATTTCCATAATCCTTCTTTCTAGGCATTAGAGCACTTCTAACGTATTACAGGAAGCAGAAATATACATTGAGTATGATCACGAGCCAGAAATAGCAGCTGCCATTTGTCTATGTATTCTTAGGGAAGAGGAAGGAATAGAATACAGTGGACCCTCATATAACAAACGGCTTGAATAACAAAATCTGTACCAAAAAAAATCCGGAGATAGGGGAAATTTGCTTAACAGAATCACCTATGGGGCGAATCCATACAACATAAAAATGGTCGTAATTAGGGATTACTCCATTTTCAATGCATTCCTATGGGGAATTTGTATAAAGGAAAATTTGCTGAATATAATTTCATTTGGAATGAATTAATTCTTTTATGCAAGGTACCACTGTAATGTTTTTAACAGTAAAGGATGTCTCAGCAGGTATTCAATTTTCAAACTTCTGCCCATCTACTTACGAGTTAAGTATTATGCTACTGTCTATAGGTATCGACATTTATAGCACCAGCAGTGAAGAAAGAGCTAAAATCCATGGAATTTCCCGAGTCAACCATAGTGCCATGTATGAAACTATTGAACAGTCTCCTCGAAGGCAACTTTCCATAAAAGATGTCTTGACCCACAATGATATCTAATCATCAGGGTGAGGGTAAAGAAACAGTAACTCATCGCTGAAATGCACACTTGAGTACTTGTTTGGTTTTAATGTAGATTTGTAAGAAAACCATTGGCTGCATTTGACTGTTTCTTTTCCTGGTGTATAATGGACCTTTCAGTGTTCTTGATCTGAGGATGAATGTTTCTGTATGTCTTTGTTCATTGCTAAATTGGGATTGTGTGCTTTGAAAGGAGGCAATGGGACAACCACTGAGAGACTGGTAGACCTTTATTTACAGAACTAGAGAACGACAGTAACATTTCCAGAGCTTAAGATGGTGCCAGATATTTTTACAACCGTTTCCAGCAAGCTGCAGCATCCATTTTGAAGCTCAGTTTAAGAGACAGATTGACCTTAAAATCTGGTCAAGATTATTTTGGAGACTTTTGGAAATTATTGCCATCACCAGTTGCTCTATGTCCAACTTGACAAAAAGTGCTGAGCAATAAGAAACTAAATCTGTGTCTGTCTGTGAAATGTCAGTAGTGTAATTAATGTGTCACCCACCAATAATGGTTTTTTTTCTTTTTGTAAGAATATATTAAATCATTTATATATCATCTCAAACTTAATTCTTATATATATGTGCAAATTCATATATATAAGCAAATTCTTATAGAGCTTCCTGCCCTTGGCAGGTAGGGCCGGGGCTTGCCTCTGGCCAGTGGCTCCTGGCTCCCCGGCAGGGAGTCAAACTCCATATTGCTGCTGCCACTGCTGCCCGCCTCCTCTGATTTCCAGCTCCGAGCTGCGGCAGATCCAATAGTGGACTGAATCATGGACTGGGCACAGACTAGATGTGCAGGTTGCTAGCCACTCTCCTCTAGTCCACCTTAAAAAGCTCCACCAAGCCCACAATTGGATCCGCCATGGCTCGGAGATGGAAATCTCAGACAGATGGAGGAGGCAGGCAGCAGCGGCAATGCGGGGTCGATTCCCTGCCAGGGAGCCAGGGGCTGCTGAGCAGAGGCAAGCCCCCGGTGGAGCCACCTCACTGGCCAAGGTCAAGAAGTTCTACAGGAACCTGCCGGAAGGAGTTGGAGTTGGTGACCAGTGATGGGGTCTGGATGGGTTTTGATCTTCCTCCTCGGGTGGCAGATTGAGCAGGAAGTTCAAAACGTCTGGGGCAGTGGACCTGCTCCAGCACTCTGTCCAGCCATATGGCTGGGCCGAGCAGCAAATTGGGTGCTGCACTGCTTGGTCCGCCACCTGGGAAGTTTGAACAACCAGGGGTACACCCAGCAGTTTGAACTTCCTGGTGGCAGACTGAATGGTGCAGTACCCCATCCGTTTCTCTGCCTAGCCGCAGGGAGCGGCGGGATGTCCGGGACAAAAGCTTTTGCCCTGGGCACCTCACCACCACTGTCACCATCATCGCCATGGATAAGAGTGTTTGCTCTTATCCACGGTTTTCATTATCTGCAGGGGAGGCCTCAACTAATTCCCCATGGATACAGAGATCCTATTGTACACAAAACCATAATGCAGCAGAAAATTTAATAATATTTTCAGTAGAACATTTTTTAGATTTGGAGATGAATCACAGAAAAGCAGCTTGGAGATCAGAACCCTACTGATATTTATGTAAGGTTCTTGTAACTTGGCATGACCAATTGATGAAGTGAAGGAGCATGTCTTGGTTCCATGCCTGGTCATGCACCCGGCTGTGTGACCAAGATGCCTCCCTTTACATGAACACCAATGGGATGTTGCCAACATGATCTACAGCAGTGTGATGCAACCTTTCCCAGTTTAGATTCTTTGACAAATTGACTTATAGGAGGTGTTACCCCATTTAAAAAACAACAGCAAGCCCACCTCTCCTGAAAAGTTTACAGATATTCTATCACAAAATTTAAAGATCGTGGATGAATAATCTGTGGGAAGTAGGATTGGTAGATGGCATGTCACACTTGCAGGAGGGGATAGCTTTCAGGAAAAGTGAATTGAAAGTAAATATTATGAAAAGTGTTTCAATTCATCTACATTTGTGTCCCATCAGTAGTGTATGTGTGACTGTTAGGAAGTACTGCTCTAGAGACATGTAACCGACCACTGGACACCGAGTGAATTACAGTATTTTTCCATGTATAAAACTACATTTTTTGCTAAAATAATTAAACTAAAAATTGAGGATCGTCTTATACACAGAACAAAGGCAGGGGAAAAAAACGGTTGGTTGCAAAACTGTAATTTTGGTTTGGAAACATGGGGGGGTCATCTTGTACATGGGATCATCTTACAGATTGGGAAAATACGGGTTATGGATTTGGCCACTGGCATTTCTGCCAGAATACTGTATTATTCTGTATTCAGCACAAATAGAAAACATCTTTTTCTGTTTCATTCATTTCCATTTCATGGCCTAAACTGTTTCTTGAGCTTTTAATTTAGCAAAACATATGACAAATGCACAATCAAGTCTTTAAAAAGAGCAATAAATTTGCACTTTTGTATTTATTGTTTATAAGGGATTGCACAGCTTAAATGTGACAATACACCACATGATTCAAGTTAGGGCAAATCTGACAAAGTTTCAGATTATAATAAACAAACATGATAGCAATAAAATATAAAAATATGTTAAAAAATAAAAATTAAGGCGTCGAAATATATTCCATTTGTTACCTCAGGAAGAAATCACAAATTAAAAGTCAAGTTTACACTCTGTCCTGGCTGAATCTTTACCAGATGTGTTTGTTTGGTTGTGTCTTCCTGTGAAGATGCACTGACTGTGTAAGTACCAGGAGCAACTTCAATGTAGATATCCTGCATGCAAAATCTGTATGTCAAGACTTTTTCCAATAAGGAAATAATGGGAGTGGTTTTATCTGATTAACACTAATTTGTATTTTTTTCAACCATACTACTATATATAAATATATGAACAGAGAGCTGTTCCAGCAGGGGGCAACAGAGGCTAGCTGTGCAGGGGTTAATCTGCCTCTGTTGCCCCCTGCTGGAAAAGATTGCTCTAAACAAGTCAACTACATAATGCTCATTGAAGGGTTCCAATCTGTCTCTGGAGCTCACTATTTATTTGGAACAATTAGGATCAGTCCAAATAAACACATTTTTTGCTGTGCAATTGCTCAAACTGGTCCAGGCTGTGGTTGGGGATGCTCTTCTATTTAAACCAGTGATGATGTATGAGGGTCATGTGGTCTGGACATGATTCCATGCTATTTTGAAGTGTAAAGGGGCATTTGTTTTAATATTATTTAAAATTAAAATAAACTTTCTCACTTTTGCACTGCATCACTTAAAACACTATAAAATATAGTTCTGAAGATGACTGCCTGGCTGTGCAGCTTCACCTTTACACACAGATTTATTAATTGACCGTTTTGTAAAGCTTATGTTGCCGAACATCTGTCAGTCAGGGCTAGATAATACAACAGTATAGTAATTTTAAATATTTTAAAAAGATGGAAATGTGTTTCAGAAATTAAGTCAAAGGGTCACTTAGGGTTCTGCAATGATGAAGCAATGCAGTGCTATGCCACTAACAAAAAACCCCCCAATTAAAACAAAGAAAGGAGGAAACAGGGATGAAAAACAGATTCCTGTACCCCAATTTTTGTGCATAGAAACCAAGGACTTATGCCCACCTGCAAGCAAATGGAAGCAGGCTGTTTCCTAAGGGGAAAGTGGGAGTGTCATATTATGGACAAAATGGACCAAAACACACTTATCTTCAACATGTGGTTGACTAGTTCACTGCTACAATGGCTGCAGAAGTGGCTTACATGTGAATAGGAGGAGCAATCTAATTAAGCCCTATCATTCCAAACAATTCCCAGATGTCTCCTGTCACTAATGTAGCTGTACCCTGGCTGGAGTTCCAAAAACCCCACAAACACACCTTTGCAAAAGGAGAGTATCATTTCCGAGCAATGATTACATTTAGATGGAATTCTACATGTGCTAGGGCAGTGGTGGCAAACCTTCGGCACTCCAGATGTTTTGGACCACAACTCCCACAGTCCTTTGTCATTGGCAATACAGGCTGGGAATTCTGGGAGTTGCTGTCCAAAACATCTGGAGTGCCGAAGGTTTGCCACCACTGTGCTAGGGGAACTGGAGGTGATAGAATGAGGTCACCAGAGTTAAAAGGAGCAGTGATTATGGTAAGAGCATTTGAGGATTCTTTCCTTTTAAGGGGTCTACTCCCTTAATGGTGTCTGTTCCGTTGGTTAACACAATGGGATACAACCCAAAGAGCCTAGAAACTGCAGACGCTTTCAAAAGGCAGGTGAATAGATACTTGCTTTTGAGTTAGAGGTATGTGCTGGAATTAATGCAGATGATTCTGTATCAGGACAACCAGATTCTTCCACTGCTGCACCCGGTCTACTTTCCTAAAGAGCAGAGACATGGGTTAAATGGTCATCAGTCTGATGCTGATTGTTTCAGCAACGCTGGGGTGATGGCAATCAAAACTCCTTATGACAAGAACTACAGAGATGCTTCCCACAATGTCACCTGGTTCCTCCTGGTAGCCACCCGGAGAGAGGCTCCAAAGTCATCTACCAGATGTAGGAGTTCTCAATGGTGGCACCAAGACTACAGAACCAGCCTCTGGAGGAGCTACCTCTCACCACCTTCCTGCATTCTTTCAGGAAAGAGCTGAAAACATTTCTTTTCAGGGAGGCTTTTCAATCCAACCCTACTTGAGCGTTTCATCTCCAGCTCTACTTTTCTATGCTTATTTGCTGATGCCACTGTTTTTCTTTTCATGCTTGTGCCATATTATTACTATTTGTGTTATATTTTGGTGTTTTGTCGTGAAGTTTGGTTTTAATCCTTTGTAAACCACTCAGAATATTCCTTCAGTATTTATAGGATGGCACACCAATGACAGTAATAAATATTAGAGATGGGCATGAAATGGAAGAATAGCGTTTCGTTTCATTTCATTTCTGTAGTAGTTTCATTTTCTTTCATTTGTAACAAATTCTAAAGTAGTTTCGCTTCTCGGCCTTTTGGCTAAGATCAAGTGTAGTATCTAAAGTAATTGTTTTTTTGGGCTGATTGGCCATGTTCATTAAAGTAGTTTTGCTATGATACAAAATGAAATAAAATGAAACTCTATGCTCCCCTGGTTCCTAAAGAACCAAAATGGAAGGAGAGCTTCCCGAAATTTGGAAAGGTTTGGGGGGTTAGGGGGGTGAGTTATTAAGCTCAAAAGGGGGTGCCCCTAGGGAAATTTTTTTCTAATTGAGTCAGAAGTCAGGTCACGACGGCACTAATCGCTTGCTCAATCAGCTTCCAACTCAATTAGAAATATTTTTTCCTAGGGGCACCCTCTTTGGAGCTTAACTCAGCTCCCTGACCCCCAAACCTTTCCAATTTTCAGGGGCTTTGCAGGAAAAGCTTGAGCTCCCCTACCATTGATTCCTCTTGGATGAATAGAGGGGGGAAATGACATTTTGTGATGAAATGAAACAAAACATGTCCTACCGTTTTGTTAGGCAACGAAGTTAATTCAATTACCTAACAAAACAACAAAACAGCATTTCGTTTTTTCGTTTCATGTCCATCTCTAATAAATACTAAATAATGCATGCTCTGAATCTAATGGGACTGATGCATTACCTCTCTTAAGTGTCCTACTCAAATCAGGTTTACTCAGCATCATATCTCCCTGATTTCTCAGGAATTTAATTCAACCCAGGCAATTTGTCGCTGAAGGGGTTATGTGGCCTCACATTTTTGCAGCCCTGGGAAAGCTGCCGCAATCACACAGCTTCCCCAGAAGTAGGGAACTATATATCTAGAAAACTTCAGGAAGATCACTGAAAGTTGGAATCCATGTGTCAGACCCTAATTGGAACAAAGCTGATTGCCAGCTCACACAGATCCAGTCGAGAATGAACAGCAGAGGCCACCACATGCCACGTCTCTTTTGGCCCGTCAGGAATAATTTGTTCAAATGTGTGTGTCCCCCCCCCCAATAAGAACTTGATTTACATGCAGGGGTGCATGAAGATTTGTACTACAAAATATTTGTGAACATGTAGAGCTGCTACAACAGATTACACACACACCCATCCCTCTGAAAATGGTTAAAGTACTATAATGCATCAAACATGGGCATGTCTTGATGATTTGGAGACTAGCAACCTAACAGCTGTACTCTGCACTAACTGGGTTGGTCATTATATTATTTAAACCAGTACCAAGACCATTTCAACAGCCAGATCGTTAGTCCTGATCTTTTGAAGTCCCCCATAGCTCAAGAATAGAGTGCCCAAAAATATTTCACCTCTTCCCAGATGTGCCTACCTATATAATGAATGGTAACTTGGAGGTCATCAGAGGGTCTCTTTCCAAGTTACTTTGATGTCTTGGGTTTTGGTGTTTACTGGAGGAAGGGCTTTTTCAGTGGTGTTACAGCAGTCTAGAAAGCACACTGCACATGGAAACCTAGTAATTCTTTTTATGCCCTTTAGGTAAAGATTTCTTTATTTCCCTAAGTGTTCATATTGACCTGTATTCTGTTCTGATTCTGTTTCTTTTATGTTTATTGAAGCTTATTTGGTATAGTCAATACAGTAGGAACCCCCCCCCATGGTTCTATGCGCCTACCAAGAAGATGCTGAAAATGTGAATTATAGCCAATGCTATTTTAATAGAGAATGCCATACATACCATAATCTCTGGCCTTCTCTAATGGTTAGTTCTGGTAACTTCATCTTCAGAAATATATATTTATAGGATTTTTCTTTTAATATTTCAGACCATGGATAAGTGAATCAGTGGATACTAATCCCACATATAAGGTGGATAAGGTCCTACATTTTATTGTAAATAGCATTAAAATGCAAGTCTCCTTAATGAAAAACATGGAATGATGGGACTTATAGTTCTACAAATCTGGAGGGCACCATCCTGGGGAAGGTTGTTCTAAACCAGTGGTTTTCAACCTGGGGGTCCCCAGATGTTCCTGGACTGCAACTCCCAGAATCCCTTCCAGTATAGCAAGTGGTGGAGGCTTCTGGGAGGTGCAGTCCAGGAACATTTGGGGACCCACAGGTTGAGAACCACGGCTCTAGACAGTTCAGACTAATAGAAAAAAAATGTGTCCATATTCAGAAGAGACCACCCTTAAGGAACAGAATAGGAAAGTTTTTAAAAAAAATACACTTGAGTATTTATTACCTTACATGTTATTCAGGAGACTGGAAAGAAAGAGAACAGCAATGTAAAAGAGTGAAGTTATCTTGGTTTAAATGGAAGGCAACGTTCAGCATAATTACCTCATTTTTGAATGCTTCAAGCAAATTTTCAGATGCTTGCTTGCTGTGGTATCTGAAAATATGTGCAATTTCATATTCTTCAAATTGATATGGAGGTACAGAACAGTAGTAGTTCTGGAGAAATATTGGAGAGAAAGTGAAGAAATAAAAAATGTACTAAAATCTGTAAAATGAAGATGCCATCTAAAAAGTTACACAAGACTGCTAACAAATCTTCCGAGTCACAATTTCCATTTAAATGTGTGGATCTGTGTGTAAAAAATGGGTCTTGCCTAGAGATGGGCATGAACCTGTTTTTACATTTGTGCCGATTCAGATGTAGGGCATCATGGGTACTATACGATTCCCTTCCACCACCTCTCTGGTCATTGACCCACTCGCTAATCAATGCTCCTTTCCTCCTACTGTATGGCTGTTCATCCTGTCCCTGGCAAGATCATGGGTTTGCCTGTCCTCTCTTCTTGATTAGTCAAGGAGATGGGGCAGGGAAGCCCACGTGTCTGCCACAAACTGACTGAAGAAGTGAAGAGCAGAAGGATAACAGCACATGGTGGTTGGTGAGTGAGGGATCCACCTGGGGAGGTGGGAGGCAGGAACACACCTGGGGAAGCGGGAACTTTGAAGAACTGAGGTTTGTGCCCACCTTGAGTTCTGCTCATGAAGATCTGGCCATCTCTAATTAGAATAGAAACAATTCTTCAGTTTTGCTTTCTCTAGCTTTTGACTTTTTTAAAGCCTGAAGTTCACCTTGTCCTGAATATGAAGGAATGTGCACATTATAGCAAATTCTTTAAGATCCTTGATCTTTCAGGTCTCAGGGCAACCCCTTCGCCTCAACACCACACTGGCTTGCAACGGGAAGCCTGATTTATGAACATTCTTCTAAAAGTTCCATTTCTTAGAATCCCCAAAATCATGATGTCCAAGATGTGACTGCTGCATGCGTTTAAACACAAATAAAGCCCAAGCTTTATAATACGTGGGGGTTTAGGTATTCTCCATGTGACGTTCAGGGTACAACCAGGCTTCAGCTCACTCCCTGTATATGCTGTAGTGTGGTGCATGCTGTTTGCCCCACCCCTGCATGAATCATTTTGCCTCAGAAGCTGGGAAACTTTCTGCATTATCTTGCCCGCAATGGCCAAACCAGTCAGTATAATTTCAAGGACATCTAATTGTTAACTGGTGCAGCTGCACTTCCCCAGCAAAGAGGGGTAGGGGGGATGGAGGGTGATTCAAACACTCTTTGATCCAGCATTTGGATTGGATAATAATATCTTCTTGGTTAATAAGAAGGAGAATGGCCTTTTGTTCAAGGCTCCTTTCTTTTGGGGTTGGTTATTTGCAGGTAGTCAGCAGGCTCCCTTGCTGTTCACATTTGGCCCCCCAAGCATCAGGTGAGAGATAGGACTACTTAGAGTAAATTATAGATATATTTAAAACATCTGAAATGCAATTTGCAATTTCCCCACAAATCTTTATCAAGCGTGCACTGACCTGAAATTCTCCTTGTACTGTATACTAAAAACCTCTAAAATACTTATTTTTACTGCCCTCTGCTGTCTCTAAACAGCAAATGTGTCAGGTCTGAGATAGTACGTTCTCTCTTTATTACTGTAGAATGCTTCATTAGCTG
Organism: Phrynocephalus guinanensis; assembly: GCA_037367245.1. NCBI lineage: Eukaryota > Metazoa > Chordata > Lepidosauria > Squamata > Agamidae > Phrynocephalus > Phrynocephalus guinanensis. The sequence continues at coordinate 105,356,874 of CM074732.1, read as the reverse complement.
CTCCTTGTACATGGCATTACAGAACCTCTTTCTGGTAATGAAAGGTCTTAGAACTCATTGGGATTTATATTCAGTATCCTGAGTGCTAGTGCCGAAGAAGAATATTGGAGTAATTGTCAAAATACAGAAACTGGTACTGGGTAGAGATAAGCACACACAGTGGTACCTCTACTTATGAGAGGCTCTACTTACGAGCAATTCGACTTAAGAGTAGAAAGCTGTTGACATTTTAGATGCTGTCTTCTCTACTTGCAATTTTTTAAATTTTTTCAATCGATCGATTGATTTTTTTAGATACGTCTGCTCTACTTACGAGTTGTTTGACTTATGAGCATGCATTTGGAATGGATTAAACTCGTAAGTAGAGCTACCACTGTACTAGGAAACCAGCAGGTTATCAACGGTTCATGATTTGTTCATGGACCACAATAAACTCCCAGAAAAACAAACCAGTCTGTTTTTCTAGTTTGTGCCGGGGGATGGTGTTGACCTACCTCCTCCTGCTGCCTCCTTTGCCGCCTTGCCTACCTGTCCCTTTACCACTGTCCCTGTTGCTTCCTCATGGGCTCCCACCTCGTCCTCTGCCACTGTTGTCATCCTGAGGGACAGTGGGCCTGTTTCCTTGTAGCGAAGCCAGGCTCTCTGACCATGTGATCACCACCTAGCTGACAGGCAGGTGCATGCACAGAGGCCGCAGACCTGGCTGCAGAGAGTGAATTGGCAAAAAACCGGCTCATTTACTGCCCAATCCTCCACGAGAAGCCTCCTCTATGGGCGTTTATACACAACCCCTAAGCTGCGCTGCAAATGGCTCCCAGCTCCGGAGCTTAGAAATGTTTTCCCACCAGCTCTGGAGTTTGGAGACAATTAAGTGCGACCCCGCCCACCTAAGCGCGACCCAGCGCACCTTTCATGTACTTTCTCTCAGCAGATGAAAATTCCTTGATGCGGATAAGAGTGCCGGGCTCTCCTGGCTTGTCTGTTGTTTTTTTGCCTCCCGCCCCTTTAAGAGCTCCTTGAGACGGAAGCAAGAAGTAATGGGGCTCGTGGCAAGTTCGACCAGCACCGGCAGGTTAGTAAAGGCTTCTTTTGTCCTTTTTTTCCCTCCCCCCCTCACACTGACAGGAGCAGGAAGTGCTGAGGGGTGGGGACGCAGGAACAGAAACGAACCCCCAAGATCTCTGGTCCGAATTTAAGGGACCAGCGGATCTTAGGGGTCGTGTGAAAAGGCCCTATATGTCAGTCTCTAACCAACTCAAGCTTTTATACAGACAGGATTCCTGTTACAGATGCCCCCTACTCCCACTATAAAAGGCACTTTTACCTCACATTCTGCTGAGATACAGCTCATATGTTCTGCAATCGAAGCAAAAGCAGCTGCGAGGCAGGCATCTTCATCCAAGCCTTCCTGCACCCGTGAGACAAAAATGTTATTTTACTAGAGAACAGGCAGAATACAAGGGAGACATTTTACCATAGATATCACTCTCCAGTGCTAGGCCATCAAGGAAATGGAAGACTAGGAGCCACAAAAAAGTTCTCTCTCTCCCAAGGAGTAAGATGGAGCATTCAATCCACATTCACAGATACAATTAGAGAGGCTACTTAGGGAATGTTTGTTAAAGCTTACCCTTTTCATTCAAAGCATTGCTAAATGAGATCTGGACTCTCAGCTAAGGAAAGGCTGCTACCTACAAAAACCCACATATTACTCTGTCAATAGCAGACATTCCAAAACAATTACCTTTTCTGAACCTCCCACACATGAGCTGGCAACCATGAATTGGCCATTGAGTCAAAAACAAGATAAACAGGAATATTTGTAGAGATATTTGGGAAGCTTTTATTGAATGTGTATTAATTAAAGATAAAGGTCACATGCCTTTGACGAATCAATGCAGTTTCGGAGGGGGACTGGGAAATCATAAATGAAACAAACACGGCAAGGTCTTCAAATGGTCTCAGTGGAGAGACACTGATGTGTAACTGAATAGTTTAAGTTGTTCTGTGCTTTCCTGTTTCATTTTTAACTTGTTCGTTCTGTACTTTAATGTGTTTTCTATTTTCTTTAACAAAAACAATTTTTAAAACTGGCCATTGAGTAAACAGCCCAGACCAATTTAAAAACCTCTCATATTATGCAACTTGTCTCTTAAAACGGCCACAGTGCCGGAGGACTGGAGGATAGCAGATGTCACACCAATTTTTAAAAAAGGAAGGAGGGGGGACCCAGGAAACTACAGGCCGGTTAGCCTTACATCTGTCCCAGGGAAGATGGTGGAAGGCCTCATCCAAGAGAAAATCTTAAAACACATAAAAGAACAAACCTTGCTGAGAGAAAATCAGCATGGCTTCTGTAAGGGTAAATCTTGTCTTACAAACCTTTTAGAATTTTTTGAAAAGGTCAACAGGCACGTGGATTTGGGTGAACCGGTGGATATAGTCTATCTGGATTTTCAAAAGGCTTTTGACACAGTCCCTCACCAAAGGCTGCTGAGAAAATTGCATAGTCAGGGGATAAGAGGGCAGGTCCTCTTATGGATTGAGAACTGGTTGAGATCCCGGAAACAAAGAGTAGGTGTCAATGGGAAATTTTCACAATGGAGAGAAGTGAAAAGCGGTGTGCCCCAGGGCTCGGTCCTGGGACCGGTGCTTTTCAATCTGTTCATAAATGACCTGGAGACAGGGATAAACAGTGAGGTGGCCAAGTTTGCAGATGACACAAAACTTTTCCATGTGGTAAAAACCAGAGAAGATTGTGAAGAGCTCCAGAAGGATCTCTCCAAACTGGGGGAGTGGGCTGAGAAATGGCAAATGCGTTTTAATGTAACCAAATGTAAAGTAATGCATATTGGGGCAAAAAATCCAAACTTCATCTATCAACTCATGGGCTCTGAGTTATCCGTGACGGATCAGGAAAGAGATCTTGGTGTGTTGGTGAACAGCTCCATGAAGGTGTCTCCCCAATGTGTGGCAGCAGTAAAGAAGGCCAATTCCATGCTAGGGATTATCAAAAAGGGGATTGAAAATAAAACAGCCAACATTATAATGCCGTTATACAAAACAATAGTAAGGCCCCACCTGGAGTTTTGTGTACAATTCTGGTCACCGCATCTCAAGAAAGACATAGTGGAACTGGAAAAGGTGCAGAAGAGAGCGACTAAAATGATTACTGGGCTGGGGCACCTCCCTTATGAAGAAAGGCTAAAACAATTGGGCCTCTTTAGTCTGGAAAAAAGGCGCTTGAGGGGGGATATGATTGAGACATACAAAATAATGCAGGGTATGAGTAAAGTGGATAGAGGGAAGCTCTTCTCCCTCTCTCAAAATACCAGAACTAGGGGACATACACTCAAATTGAGTGCTGGGAGAGTAAGAACTGACAAAAGAAAATATTTTTTCACCCAGCGCGTCGTAAGTCTATGGAACTCCCTGCCACAGGATGTGGTGATGGCATCTGGCCTGGATGCCTTCAAAAGGGGATTGGACAGATTCCTAGAGGAAAAGTCCATCACGGGTTACAAACCATGATGGAGATGTGTAATCTCTAGGCTTTAAACCAGGGTACTTCAAGGGCCAGATGCAGGGGAGTGGTATCAGGAGACAGATATCTAGTCTCATGCGCTCCCAAACGCATCTGGTGGGGCCGCTGTGAGATACAGGAAGCTGGACTAGATGGGCCTTTGGCCTGATCCAGCATGGCTCTTCTTATGTTCTTATGTTCTTATTATACAGTATGATGAATATAGTGGACCCTTGGGCCACACACACACAAAAATAGCATATAACTAAGCCTCCCTGAGCCCTGTGTTTTTGAGGGCATGGGATTTGCCTTTTTATGTCCTAACCCTCTTGGAAATAAGTACTTCAAGCCATCTTACAAGTTAAGTAGTGGTGAATGGCCTTTTGGGAAGCCCCCAGAGTATCCCACAACTGTTTAATACCTACCAAATATCAATGCGTTGAAACTGACCACAGACTTCCACCCACTTTTTTTGCAGGGAGGAGGGAAGGGGTGCATTTAATGGCATTTTCCCTGGTCCTGGAGGAAATAATTGGAACCCACGCCCACCAAAATTTCTTATCTGTATTTGAAAAGGGAACTGTATCTCAAAATAACCCCTCACCTTCCCCTGTTCCCAATAAAGTCAGCTGTACGTAATAAACAAGCATGCTTCCTACTCCCTGTCTGTGCCTTCTTGCCTAAGAGCTCCCAGTTAAGAATCATTTAACATTCAGCAGAGGAAGTCAGCAATACTGGCTCACTGCTTTTGTCATCATTGCCATCCTATCCTTAGGCATGCTGACTCAGAAGCTTGACTCCAACAGTATGCTGGGGTGGGGGGTAGGATAAAAGTGTGGTCTAGGAAGATGAAGAACAGATGGGAAAGGCCACCATTTCCTACCTGCATCTCTGCTCAGAATACTGTGCTGTTACCTCAATCCGTTTGGCCATTTCTGTCACCTTCCAAAAACTGCAAATATTAAATCCCACAAGCACTTGGGTATCATTTTCTTTTGAAAACTGTGGTTAGCCAATACTTCTCACTATTTTTTAATATAATTTATGAGAAAAGGTGGAGGTAGACCAGTTATAGAAAAAAAGGTGGTACATGAGCCAGTCTCAGGTAAACCTACAGCTTTCAGCTTTTGAGTGACTACTATATTTGGACATTATACAGTATGGACTGACAATGCAGTAACCATTTAGAAATACAGAGCGGCCCATATGGTAGTGATACCATGAGAAATCAGGCTCCAAAACATTTATTCTAGCTAGATAAATTATAGGAACTGGAATACATTAAGAGTGTAAATTAACTTGAAGTACATGACTCCAGGAAGTGGCAGAACACCTGGATGAGGGGATTATCCCCAAGGTAAACTGTGCCTGAGGGACAGGAGATTGTCTTATTGTCTGGAGTTCCACATTCCCTGTCTCTGCCCTGTCTCTGCCAGACTGGGCCCAGTTGAACAATAGGACACCAATCTATGGAACATTGACTCAAGGATTTGGACCATCAAGAGCTTGATGGCACAGGAGATTGGATGCAACTGTGAACAATGACCCACCAATGCCGATGGAGGGAAACCTTGAACTGGTTTGAATGTATAAAAACTGTTGTTAAACAAATGTTCAGGGCTCACTCACACCATACAGGGTGAGACCACTGACTGCTGCTTTTGGCTTTGCTTTAATAAATCAGAATTGAACAGTTCAGTGTTTGCGCTTCCTTACTTTATTTGAATTGAATTATTGGACACTGGTTCCGAGCCAAGCACGGACTCAAAATAATCTGTAAAAACTGGTAACAGTAGCAAGGAACACATCTTTGTGACATTTTTTAAAATGAAGAATATAACCATTGCTTGCCATGCAACGTTCTCCTTTAGTTTACATATAAACCCAATCTAGCCACAGCACTTTGAGCTTTGTGATTAAACACCCTACCTGAAGCCTTCTCCGTTGATGCTCAGTAGGCAGTGGCCAGTTCAATTTCCGTGATTTTGCTCGCTCCAGAACCTCCTGAGCAAGTGTTGCCGTGCGCTGCATACGAAAGTTCACACTCCGTGCAGTGGACTCCATTCCTTGTGTCATGACTTAAAAACACACACACACACCTGCACGTTGGTTTAGACAGGCATAAATAATGATAAAGGACAAAAATGGAAGGGGGAGGAGACAAGTAGGGGAGGGCCCTTGTTCAGCCACATCGCCAGTGACTTCCATTTGTTTGCGGTTTTCTCAGGAAGTCTTCCCTATATACTGGTTGCTGCAAGAGCAACTTATGACCTAGATCAGTGATGGCGAACCTATGGCACGGGTGCCAAAGGTGACACTCGGAGCTCTTTCTGTGGGCACTCGACATCACCCCTTCATAGCTCCCTGTATACAGGTTAAATTACTGTATTGGCACTTTGCAAAAAAAAAAAGTGGGTTTTGAATTGCAGTTTGGGCACTCGGTCGCTAAAAGGTCCACCATCACTGACCTAGATCAATCCCTTAGTATTACAGTAGGTGAATTTATTCAGGGTGTATGACCTGCCATTCTGTCGGTCTTTCAGTTCTGTCATATGACGTGTATTGACAACAGGTACAATGTCCACAGGGATGGAGTCCTGTGGGAGGGGAAAAGCCAGATAGAATGCTTGGGCTTTGTGCTTTTTCACAATGATGTGAACAAGCTTGATGACTGTGCAAAGCCTTACTTCATTTTTATGTGCCCACGAAGATCAGGATCTAAAATAACCCATAACTACAAGTATCAGAACGGAGACACATTTGATACAGTACCCAAACCATTGGTTGATACTTGCTCCATCCTGTCTGTCTTGCAAAGTAGCTGTAAAAATCCATTACAAAAACCCTCTTATACACTTAAGCGTATCTCATGTTTGCTGGTGAGAATACACATAAAAGGGGAATATACAAGTAGCAGAATATCACATCAAATGGAAATGGCAGTTACTTAACTATGTTAGTGCTCCTAATTAAAAACTTCCTTTAGTCTGCATTCCTCTCTACACACCCATCCAGGTGCAAGCCACATTAAACTCAGAAGGACTTACTTCTGAGTTGACATGGAAAGGATCACATCCTTGTGATTTTGTTGCACTTCAAATCTCCAGAAGGAGCAGAATTTATTATTACTTTTGAATCTTCAGACATCGTACTTCTCAAACATGGGCTTGAACTAAAGATTATCTTCACCATGGCTTCACCTGAAAACTGAATCACTTAGCTGCCCTTCACAGAACATCCAAAGCTGTTTTCCTAGAAAGTCAAGAGGGCCTAGCAAATAGAAGCTCATGCTTTTCAAAGACTTAAGGTGCTTCCAAAAGAGATGCCTGTAACAGTTACAGGGCAGAAACTAGGCACTCATTTATTTTTGCTACTTTACTTTGTATCCTGCCTTTTCTTCCCTGAACTCAAGGCTGCAGGCATCGCCTTCTGCCCTACTTGAGTCTCACCACCACAACAGCAAAAATGCCTGGCCCAAGGTCTCCCCAGAGAGTTTCATGGCTCTACTCTAGGGGAACTACAAAAGTGTAACCTGACACACACAATTAACAATCTTTATGCAAAGAAGCCATGGAAAACCCTTAAGGTTGCCTTAAAAAGACAAGATTTACGGCACACCTCGACTGCAGATGAAACTGTTGCACAGCCATCTTTCTGCCCTGGCTGTACCTATCTTTGGGCAGATCCCAGTCCCTAGGGTCCCTCTTGGGCCAGGCCCAAGAGGAGACACCAAACCTTCCTTCTACAGGGTCACCACATTCACATTCCTACTGACTAGAAGTGGTGGTGGTGGTGGGAAGAGACACCAAAAGAGTGGCGAGGACACTGGGCTGAGCCCAATGTTCTGAATTCCTACAGAACCACGACATTGACTGGAACACATCGGGAGCCTGACCCTCCCACACAGGGACTGTTGCCAGGCTCTTCATTTATTGATCTCTCACATTTTTATACTGCCCCATGACTGCCCCGTGGGAATACAATAAACTGTTTCAATGTTCTGGGTCAAAATAGAGAAGAAAGTGATGCGTGCAACCTCGAAGTCCACGGAGAAAATGCAGGATCCAAAGGTAACAGAAAGCCATAAAACAAAATAAGGTCGCTCAACCAGTTCCACGTGTGGTTGCTTTAGGACCAGCCTAAAAGCATTCCAAGACATCTACCGACAAAGGTGTATTTCCGCGCGACCCCCTCGCCAAGGGCTCGCTGCGGGAGCATCTCCACTCGAAAGGCCCATACCTCCCCCTAGCGGCCGCCTGAGGAACTCACCGTCAGGCCGCACCCCCCCGAACAACCCGGCAAGGAGCAACGAGGCTGAAACACGAGGGGGAGGCGAACGGAAGAAGGGCTCGTTTTTTAAAGCCGCCCTTTAAACCAGCCTTTCCCGGGTAGGACTTCCTTCCTTTATAGCGCCAGTTAATGAAAGAGAAGTGGGTGACGTCATGGAGGCTGATACAATTACGCCTCTTTCTCCCCCCCCGCCGCCAATCTACTTAGAATGTAGAACGCCGCCGACTCCGCTTTTCGTGCGAGCGGCAGGGGGAGGGGAGGACGTTTCCCGGAACAGCAAAGCCGTGGCGTCACAATGGACGCGCATCACGGCCCGCCTCCTTTCCTCTCGGAAGCGGGTGGCCTGAAGGCGGCACATGCAACTGTCGCTCAAGTGGGGCGCGTGGTGTGTGCTATGGAGTGGTTAAGCCCCGCTTAAGTCGCTTGAGGCTATTGGTTCTGGAACGCATGGAGAAGGCACGGCCGCCTTCCATTGAAAAGGCTGATCCTGTGCGCACGACCCTTGACGTAAAAGGAATTGATCTCACTGCCGCTTGCTTCTGAGTCATCACGGCGTTGAATCGCGCGGTTCACGGGTGCTCTGTTGATTGGGTTTCAAGTTGCTCTTGGTTCTGACAATGTCCCGAGAAGTAGCTAGCCGTATCGGAGTGTGTGACGGCAAGGAAGGTCAAAAACTGTGAGATTTACTCTGCTCATAAAACAGGTGAATTGGGAGTAGCGGACACAGGCTGATTCGAATTGGCCCAGTTTTTCCTCTGCCTTTGTTCACGGGGCGGGGTTCTACCTTGTTCAGGCCGGAACAATTGGACCGAGTCCCCCCCCCTTGAGATTAGTTGGGATACCTTCTTGTAAAGATGGTGAGGGACGTGCCAGTGCAGATGGTATTTCGGCGATGTTGCATGGGGCATACGAAAGCAAAGCACCGCGATTTTAATGTGGGTGTGTATGTGGGGGTCGGGCTAGTCCAGCGGAAGGGCCCTTTTGGAAGCAAACAAAAAGTCCAAGTCTGATTAGATCATGGCGATTGATGTTGAGGGCAGATTCACTTGAAAGATGGAGAATCTGGAAGGAGGATTCTGGAGAACTCAGAAGCGAGCTACATTAGTAACATTTTCACAAACCCAGGAAGGCCGTTGCTCATCCTGTGTAAACAAAACTTGAACGGAAGGCAACGTTCTTACAAAATGAAGCTTTCAACTTCGGAAGGAGCCCTATAACAGGCAATGCTTAGTCCCAATTACGACTAATGGCAGGGGTAAATCTAGACGGGTAGGAGATACACCAGGCAGGGCTGTCCTTGAGGCCACAGCCATAAGAGTATTAGAGCTGCAGGGGACAAGAAGCGGCACTTCCCCTTCTCCAACTAAGGAGCATTAGTGGTGACAGTGGACAGGGCTGTTTTCCAGGGGGACCACTCCTCTAATTATGTATCTTTCTCTGATATTTTCACAATTGGGGATGGGGGAGGCTAAAGTGGAGCAAACATTGGGGGTCTACTAAAAGTGAAAAGGTACAATGCCTTGCTTGTGAAGATAGCTGGTAGCCCTTCTCATTGCCTGACATCATACTTCAAATACCTTCTTTTGTTCAGGCAGGCATTGTTTTATGAAGCATGTTGTTTATTTCATATCTTATTGGTCATCTAAAGCAGTGGTTCTCAACCTGTGAGTCCCCAGATGTTCCTGAACTGCAACTTCCAGAATCCCATTCTAGCACAGCGAGTGGTGGAGGCTTCTGAGAGTTGCAGTCCAGGAACATCTGGGAACCCACAGGTTGAGAACCACTGATCTAAAGTATCTGTTGTTATATTTTTGTAATTTTTGAAGTTAATTGTTACTGCTGTTAACGTCTCTGAGTGGTGTGGAAAAACAGGAGAGTTTTTGTGTAAATAAAAACTGAATGCATCTTCCATACCCAATTTGTAATCATTTAAATTCTGGAGCTGCAGGATGCAGTGGTGTCCCATGAATGTATAAATACAGCTGTTAAACTTTTCTACCCTAATATAGCAAAAGTGTTCTCATATGACACTCATGAATTCATGTGACAGCAACTGACATTGATATTGAATATACAGAAATGTCTTATAAAAGTTAGGACTTCTTGTTAAATTGTAAGGGCAGTGGTGACTAGTCTGCCCCAAACTAAGTTCCTCAGTGCTACATACATTGTCTGCTCATGTTTTTAAATGGTCCAGGGCTATATTTTGTATGGTATCTGTTTCATCATTTATAGTCTGGAAGTTGAGTCATGGCTACTGGACTTCTTTTTTGAGAGACATAAATGTTTCGCTGTTCATCCAAACAGCTTCATCGGTCTGGATGAACAGCAAAACGTTTCTATCTCTCAAAAAAGAAGTCCAGTAGCCATGACTCAACTTCCAGATAAACTCACCAGGATGACTGAGAATCCTCACAGACAGATCCTTTATAGTGTTTGTATAGTTGTTGTTAGCTTTAAATACTGTCTTTTAATGATTTAAGCTGCCTCGAGTCTTTTTTTTAAAATAAGGGTGGGGTAAAAATATTTTGCATTCACACGCACACATTTTCCAGAAAGAAATACCTGGGTCATAAGTGGCTTTGCCATGACATTGAAGAGTTAACTGAACAACTCTTTCTTGAATAGATTCCAAAGGAAGAATATTTTGACTATAAAGAACATTTCTGCAACTGTGCACAATAATCCACACTAGCTGTGGCTGGATTGTTTTGTTGCAGCTGGCTATGTAATACAATTCACCAAGGAATTTTTTTTTCTAGCATCCCCTTTTATGAGGAGCAGACAAACTTTTGTCTGTGTTCTGAGAGGTTAGAACTTGCTTAGACACGGCTGCTTATTGGACTATGAAGGCATTATTACTGAATGATAATTGTCCCTCAAACAGCATGCCTAGCTGGCTAAATAGCTCCCTGAACTGGAGTGCCTGGTTGTGGAGTTTAGAGACTGAGGGTTTGATTTCCCACTGGGAGAAGAGTCAGTTTGTGTAGCCTCAGGCAAGTTGCTCAATCCCAGGGCACTTCAACAAGAAGGCAATGGTAAACTATTTCTCAGTATTCTAGACCTAGGAAACCCTGATTAGTCAGGATTGTTTTAACAGTCCGTAATGAATTAAGAACAGCTGCCTAGATGCCCTAAGCACATCCGATCTTGCCTGATTTCAGAAACTAAGCAGGGTCGGCCCTGGTTAGTACTTGGATGGGCGACCACCAGGGAATTACCAGGTGCTGTAGGCGCCTGGAGTAGGAACTGGCAAGCCACTCCAGTATTCCCGCCAAGAAAAACTCCATGGACATGGGGTCACAAAGAGTCGGTCACAACTGTAACAACACAACACAACACAATGAATTAAGAACAATTCCAGATGGTTGAGCACTGATACCTTTGAAGGTGGGGCCATTCTAAGCCAAGGATGTAGCTGCCAAAGGCATGCTGTAGATACTCAGAAGAACATGTTTTTGTGAAATAAAGAAAAACAACGTTTCTGTTAAAACATGCACACATTGTGAAGTGTGTGATAAGAAACTGGACACTTTCAAAATATTTAATGACATTCCACCTGTAGGCATGGAGTCAGGAACTAGCAATCAGGAATCCTGTAGGCTGTGCAATATCCAAAGGTCCAAGGGCCTCACGTGGCCATCCTGGCATGCAGGAGAGCTGTACAGGTAGGTGTAACAGATTTTAGGGGTAGGTAAGCTTAGGACAAATGTAAATGTAAAAATGCAATATTAAGATGCACTCAGACGTGTAGTTTCCTTGTTATCTCAGTGTCTGTGTAAACAACAGTCAAAATACCAGCGTGGAAGCAAGTGAAACCAAAGTGGTCTCAGAGCAACATGTGACTGTCTTTTCCCATGCTTGTGAACAGTTTGAGGGGAGAAGAAGAAACTTTTTTGAAAAGGATTTTATGGCTGCGCATGAAGACAAGACAAGGTTAGAAATGTAGTTTAGAAATTAGAGGGAGGCCTTTGCCTCAAAGTTAGAGTAGGCATTTTTTTGTTTGTTTTCTAGACAGGAGTAATATTGTGTGTAATCTCCAGTAGCTTAAATAAATACATTTAATTGTTTTAAAGGTGCCTTGGAAGTATTTTTGGTAAGGCTGCATCCTCTATTGGACTCTTTATTTTTTTAAAAAGGGGGTATCCCTTTCTGCTGCCATTGTGATAGAAATCCCCTCTAAGTGGATTTTTGACTTCACAAAACACTTGTAAATTTAGAAGTGTGGTATGGGGGTGTTTCAGAGATTCCATTTAGGCATCGATGGGGATCTTGCAGGCCACATGTTGCCCACTCTTGATGTAGGCTCTTGATGGACTTTCCCATCAGCTACTATGATTGAGAATTTGATGTGATAACGTTTCTAACTCATTCAGGGAGCTCGCAGAAATAAAGCAGGTTTCTGTTTCAGATCCATCATCAGTACAATGCCTGGAGGATGATGGCACAGCAAATAGGCTCCCATTTTCTTCTTCCTGCAACAGGTGGTAGGGGTGAGAGGCTGAAACATATGATGGTGGCCTGTGACTGTATGAGTTAAGTAGTTCCTCATTAAAGGGATTAATGAGGCTCTCTTTACTGTAAGCCGCCTTGGGTTCTTTTCCAAGGAGAAAGGCGGGGTAAAATATATGATAGATCTTCATAGTCAGGTGAAGACAAAGACATGTCTAACAAATGAAGAACAAAGGAAGAGAGGGCCTGAGCAGCTCATAATAAGTAGGTGAGTGCATTGTTTTTTTGACTACATCCCCCAGTATCTGTGTAGCACTTGTGCATCCATCAAAAATGTTGGATTGAGGAGCAGTGCTTGAGTAGAAGTTATGGAAATTGTATTCTACCATGGAAGTGCAACATCATCCTGTTCAGCTAAGGCGGGAAAGCTGTGGGTGTCCAAATAACTTTGGGGTGAAACACTCCTCAGCCCCAGCCACTATAGTCAAGGATTGGTAATATGGGAACCTTTAGTCTGGCAATGTCTGGCAAGTCACAGGTTTTCTCCATTCTTACAGAACAAGTTAATTCTCAAATCTCCACTTACTTTGAATCTCTATCTTATGTGCAGAATCAGGTAGACCTCCTCCATCCTGCTATTAACTCCAGGCACCTGTTCTGTGCAACCACTAATAATTACCAGATAATTCAAAAGTTACTTTATTGGATTACAGTTCCTAGCAAGCTAAAAGCTGGGAGTTGTAGTCCAAAAAGTAATTTTACCAGACTCTGAACTGGGTTAAACGAAAACGAGAATTGTTGCATCCAATCTACATGCTCATTGTACTTTGCCCCTTATCTTCAGAGGACCAGTTTACTAATAGTATTTTCCCAAATTGAGAGCAAAAAAACAAAACTCGGGCTTTTTACCCAAGCCTTCACAAACCTCTCCCTTTTCAAATATTAATGTTATGGTATATGGCGGCCCATGGTTTGACAAAGGTTTTTTTTTGTTTTTATATGGATATTGATTTTTTTAATATTGCATATTGTTATTTTTGGAAGCTGCCCAGATTAGTGGCTTGTCCACTAAATGGGCATGGTATAACATTTAGACAAATAAATAAAATAAAGAATTGTCCAAGTTTCCTGTGCAGTCAGGTAAGCTTAGAGAAGACTTTAAATCCAGGGTGGGTGGGTAAGAGAACTTGTGGCCCTCTTCATCTTAAGGGACTTTAAACTCCCATCATCCCCAACCAACAAAGATGATAACAATGGTTGAAACCCATTACCTAAAGGACTTCATATTTCCCAATGTTGTTCAAAACCATTATGCACAAACAATGCATCAATTACCACCACTTCAAATGTGCTTATCAGTTCTTATCCCTGTATACACAGCAATAAGTGCCTGTGGATTTAGTAGGTATCTCTGTGCAATTTGCTGGAGAGTACAAATGCAGTGGAATGACATTAACTTCTGGTTTCATCCCTTTGAAAGTCAGAATAATTTCCTGAGCACACTTTCTCCTTCTTAAAGGAATCATGGCCACACTTTCCCCTTTAAGAAAGTAAGAAAGCTTGTGTTTATCAGGGACATGCAGTTAGGATAGGAAAGAGGATAGAAATGCTAATTCTAGCAAAGTTAGGGATGGCAGGAGCCTTGTCTGCCCCTTTCCTCTCTAAATAACAAAGGCAAGATGCCTCCTCCTGGAGGACAAAAGAAATGTGTGAGAGAGGGAAGGAAGAGACATTAACAACTGCTAAACACAGCAGCCTAAGGTAAACAGAAGGTCAGCACAGGTTGGAGCATGTGAAGAATAGCCATGAAGATCACCAGTGTTCTGTAGTGGAGAGAGTGATGAACCAGGACTCCGGAAGCCTGGATTCCATTCCCTGCTAAGCCATGGAAACTCACTGGGGGCACAGAACAGGCATATCCACTCCTTAAAATTCTCACTTATTGAAAGCCCTGTTAGGTTCCAGCTTGATGGCCCAGAACAGCAACTCTTCTCCATTCCAAGACATGCATCTTCTCAACTGAAGCTGTTACCTCTCTTGAAAGCATGGACCGGGGATGGTATGGAGAAAGGGAATAGCAGTCTCCTTGATACGGGAGGGCCCTTGGAACACAGAAGCAAAAAAAATCCAGAGCAAAGTCTACATTCTGCTTGTAACACATGCTGTCATTTCTCCCTCACAGCTTTGACACCAACCCCACAGTTAATGTAATTTAGATTACATTCACTCACCACTGATGGGTGTAGTAATCAACAATGTTGGAAGCATCTGCTTTGCAATGAGAAGCCATTGGAGCGTAAGGGTCAAGAAGAGGCATGATTTGCAGGAGACTGTTATCTGATTATTACTTTTCATCCCCATCTAGAGTTCCTTTCCAGCCTGCAAAGCTAGTGTTACTTCTGTGTTGCACCCATTCTTCTCTTTAGAGATTGTTTCTGGTTTACCTCTTTTTCTCCCCAGTTCGGAGGTCTTTTTTTTCAGCTGCAGCTTTCCAAGTGGTGTGTGGTGGAAGATGGCAACCGAAAAATAATTTTCTTGGTTTCCCTTCTTCTTGCCCCAGGATTTTGCTTTTGGGTTTTTTTCTTCTTCCAGGCCCCAAATTCTACCAACAGGATCCTAGGAAAATTCTGGGACTTAAGGAGTCGTAGCAATACAAAAAGTCCAATCCTTAACCCCCCTACTTTATTCATTTGTATGAAGCCACTGAAAGAGGTCATTCAGAACTTTGGAATGGTGTGCCACTAACATGTGGATGATGCTTAGATCTCTATTGCAGCTTGTCACCTAATATCCAGAAAGTAATCTGGTCCCTTAAACACTGTCTGCATTCAGTTATAGGCTGGATGAGGCTGCGTGAGTTGAAATTAAATCCTGAAAACATTATCAGAAGGGACTGCTGATCTCACTGTGAACCTGACCAGATATTACGATCTTCAAGAGAACTTTTTTTTTTACAAAACATCTGGAGAAGCCCACCTGACAAGTGTGGGAAAAGGGGCTTTTTCTAGCATGTCTTCTGGGCTGTGAAACACAATCCTCTCAGATTTGCAGTTAACTCCCACTCTCCTGGCTTTTAGGAAGGACGAGAAGCAGTTCTTCCACAAGGGGGCAAAGACCTTTCTCTTTGAGCAGGTTTTCCCTTAAATTGTGAAGATATTAAGAATGAGCCGGCATTCCTCAAGATATCAGGAAAGAGGCACATGGACTCTCCACATCAAAGGGCAAGACTGCAACCACTAGGTCAGTGATGGCAAACCTTTTAGAGACCGAGTGCCCAAACTGCAATTCAAAACCCACTAATTTTTTTGCAAAGTGCCAATACAGTAATTGAACCTGTATACCGGTAACTATGAAGGGGTGATGTCGAGTGCCCACAGAAAGTGCTCCGAGTGCCACCTTTGGCACCCGTGCCATAGGTTCGCCCTCACTGCACTAGGTAATATGACTTTAATTTAATCTGGTTACAATTGGCAAACCTAGTGGTTTTAGTACAAAAAAAAAATTACCCCAATCCCTGAATGAAGCACATGGGTCTCTTGTATCAATCCTTTTCTCTCTCCCCCCCACCCCCCCATCCCGCTAAAGGGATTTGTATGTCTCGTAGTGCCAAATGGAGCTGGGTTAAGGCGTAGGGGTGATATATGATCCATGTTCCTTTGTTTGAAAAACAGGGGGTGTGACTTAAGAAGCAGCTTTTTACAACTGCCAATATTGCCTCCAACAAGACTTCAGCTCTGGCTGCAACATCACCTAGCCATGGACTTTAAGAACACCATCTAACAAAGGACTTTAAAAGTAACCTCCTGGTAAAGCACATCTTTTACCATGTCTGAACTTCTGGGACCTGCTTTGAAGAAGGGTTATCTACTACACTTGAAAGCTTGCAATGTTCCTTTTTTATTTTTAATAGTGGCCTACGAAGGTATCGCCTGTAACCTATTTTTGTCTTAGTCAAGTGACTCCCTGTTTTTTTTTAAATGTTGTTGGGGCTTGTTGCTTTTGAATATTTTTTGTCATTGGCTTTTTTTACCATTTTTGTGTGGTATTTGTTTTGAGTCCTTTAAATGTTTCTACATTTACTGTTATTCGTTTTTACATATTGTCTTTAAAAGATGTAAGCTGTCCTGAGTCCTTTCTCAGAAGAAAGACAAAGTAATTTTTTTGAAGAAAGTAAAAAAAAATAATGTTTTGCTCTAATTCTTCTTAATACCAGAGTGAAACTGTTTGTGGGTCAATGAAGTGAAAGCTTCTTTTCTATATTTGAGGCAGTGCAAGATTGCTGATGGAAAAGAGACCGTACAGCAAGATTTGTTTATGTATTTATACGTAAATACATGCAGACGGATATTGTTATTACTATTTCCAATCAGTTGAAGCTGCACGAGATAATCAGGTAGTCTTGGAAGATATCACTTTTAATCTTCCTGGAAAACACAAAATATGACCAACTTTTTGTTTACATTTTGTTATCATTAAACCCCAGTTGCTTCATTAAAGCTGATGCCAGCTGTTTGCCAGAGATTTATTCTATAATAAACAGCCATTTCCTGTCAGCTTGAGAGAGGGGGTGGGGAGAAATAGGGCCAGCTGAGGCCCTAATTCTGCAAAGCTTAAGGCCAGAGTTTTTAAGTCATTCTTGAAACTGGATTCTGGGTAGAACACCTGGTGTTAGAAACAAAGACTTGTTAGAGGACATCATAGGATACGAACTTGAAGGAGGAAGACACTTTCAGTTTTGCTTCTGAAAGTTACACAGTATTTGCCTTTGCTTTTAGGATGCAAAGAACATTCAAGGTTTAAGAAAATCAAATGCAAGAGAAAGCCAATGTTCTAGGAAAGGTCGTCTTGTGTGTGTGTGTGTGTGTGATGTGGTGGGGAAAGGATAAAAAGTGCCTTTTGAGGCAGGTCATTTGTTCCAAGTAGGCATGTAGAATGGCTCCTTGGTCCACGCTGTGTCCAAGTAAGGATGCACAATTTGCTACTCAGTTTGTTCTGGGTCCTTTTTGAAACACACTGACAGTTTTCCTTGTCCAGGTCTATGTTGGTATTTGTGCATCAACAGAGACGGGTGCTCTGTTTCGTTTTCATTACCCCCCCTTGTTTTCCAGCTGCCAGGGAGAAAGTTCTCATCACTTTGCTAAGGCAGACACCAGGAAGAGAAGGGGGTGGACTTCAAAGTTCGGACAGGCAAAGAGTCCACTTAGAATCCTTAGATCCCTATTTAAAATGTAAAAAGCCAATTATTTTTCATATTTATACTGTGCTTTCCCTCTTTCCACCCTCTTCCTCTTTCCTGGTCACGGTATAGACTTTGATGGTTCAATCAATGATTTTGCAGCAGGAAACAAAAGCTTCATTTTTTAAGATAAGGAGCACATTCTCCTTCTCTTTTGCCACTGACTCAGTGGCTTCCTGATTTTCTTTCTGTTCTCCAACTTCTAAGCGTAGCACATGCAAGCCAGATTAACAGGATGCATATGGTGCTCCAGCCTTTTAATGCCTCAAAATCTTTGCTCCACCTTATGGTTCACCCCAGAAACATACATCTACCCCTACTTAGGTTTATTTTTACACTTCTGTCTAAAGCAGTGTATATCCTTCATTCCAGCCCTAAAGGAAGGATAGCCCCTAGCTGGTTCCTTCTCCCTAGAAAATCCCTGGTCTTAGTGTTCCCCCATTAGACTTTCTGGATAAACTTTTGAGATGTACAGTGCCTGTGTACATATTTCTGTAGAAGTACACTGTAGTGTCCCTTCAGCTCACTCCCACCAGTAACTGCCTATGAAATGTTGCAACAAAATAGTCAGGCTGCTGCTGCTCTTGACAGCAAGTACAGTCAGATCCACTGCAAGATATGTTGTACTGTACATTTGTTTTGTTTTGTGTTTAAACTGGAAACCAATACAGTCAGTGTGATTCACATCTGGCTTCATAAGCCAGGGAAGGACAGTACAGAACAAACATTATACAGTATAGAGAAAGCTTCCAGCTTTACGGTTTGTTTGTCTATTCATTTGTTGCAGTTGCATTCTCCCTTTCTTCCAAGGGGTTTGATGTGGCATATCTGATACCCCACCTTATCTCCACAACACTCTTGACAGGTAGGCCAGTTTGAGACAGTGAGTGACTCAAGGTCACCCATAGCATTTTATAGCTCTGCTGGTATTTGAACTGGTGTGTTCTAACTCACAATCCACTGCAGTACTTTGTTCACTGTACTGCACTGGCTGTCCTGGGAAATGTGTGTGTGTGTGTGTGTGTGTGTGTGTGTGTGTGTGTGTGTGTGTGTGTGTGTGTGTGTTCCCAAGTACTCAAGCAAAATATGTGGTGTGGTAACCGTGATGTTAGACGCTGCCAGGGCCATCTCAGTTTTCATTTTTTGAATGTTGGGGAGTGTGTAGGGTTTATGAAACAGTGGTGTTCTGGCTTTAGAAAGAAAATCAGAGGAGTTTTACAACGGTATCCATGATGGATGAATCTAAACGTAGTTTGGAAGGGGATGAGAAAAGGTTGCTAGAAGAGGGGCAGAAAATAATCTGCAGAATAGACACTGCAGGACTTCTGGCCCAACAAATAACAGGAAAAGGGACAAAAGAAAGATGAGCGCAGAACAATGACAGATTGCAAGTGAATGCTATGTGAGCACGCATCCTAGGGAAAGCTGGCATTTTGTATTCAAGCAAAATTTGCTTGCTGCTCTTGTGTATGCTCTTGTGCCTACTTTCTGGAGGAGAATTTGGCAAGGTAGTTTGCGGGTATAACTGGATATCATGTGTCGATAGTAGAGATGGGCACGACTTAGCGGTATTCCCGTTTTTGGCTACGGAAACGGAAACGGGAATTACTCCACCAGAATTCGAGCTCGAACCGACGAACGAACAATTTGGTCTGATTTGTCGTGCTCGTTACTTGCATCGCGCAATGCACAGAAAAAAAGTTTTTAAAAGTTAAAAAAAACCCGATTCCCGGCCCTAAAAGTAGGCGAAAACTGTCTGGCACCTACCAGGCCTATCATGCTACTGCTGCGCTGCTGGTACCAGGCTGGGAGGGCGCATCCATTTGCCAAGTGCGGGGGATCCAAAATGGCGACCACAATAGAAATTTGCCCAAAACCCCACCAAAGCACCACAGAAACATGCGAAAATTAGCTATTTAAAATGCTTGAATTTTTACAGTAGCAGCTGGGTTTTTCTTGCAAAAAAAGTCTCCGTTGATTTTATTTTATTTTATTTTATTTTATATTTTTACACCTGCGCATTCACAATGATGGGCTCGCCCATGGGAGTGGACCATGCAAAGTTTTGGAGCCATTCCACCAATTGCATGGCCAGGTTTTGCTGACTGTACCAGGCTGGGAGGGCGCATCCATTTGCCATGCAGTGCGGGGGATCCAAAATGGCGACCGCAATATTTTTGAAATCGTTGCCCAAAACCCCACCAAAGCACCACAGAAACATGTGAAAATTAGCTATTTTAAATGCTTGAATTTTTACAGTAGCAGCAGTGGGTTTTTCTTGCAAAAAAAGTCTCCGTTGATTTTATTTTATTTTATTTTATTTTATTTTATTTTTTTACACCTGCACATTCGCAATGATGGGCTCGCCCATGGGAGTGGACCATGCAAAGTTTTGGAGCCATTCCACCAATCGCATGGCCAGGTTTTGCTGACTGTACCAGGCTGGGGGGGCGCATCCATTTGCCATGCGGTGGGGGGGGGATCCAAAATGGCGACCGCAATATTTTTTTTGAAATCGTTGCCCAAAACCCCACCAAAGCACCACAGAAAGATGCGAAAATTGGCTATTTTAAATGCTTGAATTTTTACAGTAGCAGCAGTGGGTTTTTCTTGCAAAAAAAAGTCTCCGTTGATTTTATTTTATTTTATTTTTTTACACCTGAACATTTGCAATGATGGGAGTAGCTAATCGCATGGCCACTTGGCCTGACCACAGAGACTTTTTGCTTAAACAGCCCACTAATCAGTGTCTGACCCTAGTGAGGACACACGGGTGATAAGCCTAACCCATACCCAGTACACTGTTTTAAGTGGGTGTGCACCCCAATACTCACCCTAACCTCACCCGTAACTAGCCTAACCCTAGCCGTTCCGCTAACCCGTCTTAACCCTAAGCCAGATCTACTTGCATTGCACTACATGCAAGTACGTGAACACAGCGGGTGCAAAGATGCCAGTCCGTCACTTGTCTGGCTGGATCCAGGAGCCCGCTACCCCCCTCCCCAAACCAGTACTAACGACAACGAAAAAACGAAAAAAAAAACCGACTAATTTTTAAAATGGGATAACGACAACTCTTGCATATCTTTTTAGAAAAAAAATCTTTTAAAAAAATATAAATCATGAACAGCATTAGGTTGCTGGAAGCAGATGATATTAAAATGGGATCCTTGCTGTTCAAGTGCTGGAAGCCTGCTGTTCAAGTGCTCCTGTGAAGATTGTGGGCTCTGATGCTTATGAGGATGCCACAAGGCCCCTGTGTTTAAAGAGCGAGTAGTCTTGGAGCCTGAAGAGGTAAGAGAGGGTCCTCCGTTGGTGAGCCGTCTGCAACTGTCCGGCCCTCCTCTTGTTTGCACAGGAGTGAAATTAAGGCAGGCTGGTCCAAACATCGGCCCTCCAGATGTTTTGGACCACAACTCTCACAGTCCTTAGTCATTGGCAATCTAAGCTTAGAATTCTGGGAGTTGTGGTCCAAAACATCAGGAGGGCTGACGTTTGGACATGCCTGAATTAAGGGATGTGCTTGCATTCTGCATAGTGCAGATAGGCCAGTCTCTGCCCCAAACAGTACACACATAACTGAGATGGAATCAGAGAATCATTGGGTCGGAAGGGTTCTGTAAACCCATTGAGTCCAAAACTCAGCTCAGTGCATACAGATAAAAACAGATTAGATACATGGTTGCCCAGTTTTCTCTTGAAAGTCTCCAGTGTTGGAGTGCTCAACACCTCCTAAGTTAATCAGTTCCACGGTTTTATTACCCTAACAGTCAAGAAGTTTTTCCTCATATTCAACTGAAATCGGCCTTCCTGTAATATGAGCCCATTGTTGCATATCCTGCACTTGGGAATGATGGGGAACAGATCCTTTTCCCCCTTCCAATACTGCCTTAAGTATTGGGAAAGTGCTATCATATTTCCCCCTTTTTCTCTCTTTGAAGCTAAAACACGCCCAGATCTTCTGGGCTTTCCTCAGAAATGGCACTGTTGAAAAGCAAAAGCAAAACACAGTGGGAGAATACAGCAATCCCCACAACACTCTCAGTAGCCTACAAAAATGCCAATGTGGAGCAAAGAAAAAGCAACGGGAGATGAGAGTTGGAGAGGGCTGCCTCATTTGGAGTCTCTCCGTCTGTCACCAGAGGTTTAAATAAGGATAAATGATTCTTATGTGAACATATGTTAAATGGTTTACCTAGTCTTAGGAGGTTTGTTTCACTAGCAGTAATTTTGCTGAGGGCGAATGTTAACCCCGGAATGGTCACTGGCAGTAGTACTTATGAAAACCAGTTCTCTTTGGCCATAGCGTCTCCCGTTTCACCACAGACGGTCCAACGTGTTTCGCGTCTGAATGTTCCACACAACACTCGCATCTGGGAAGGAGAACAAACCACTCCACCGGGAGCTCCACAAACGCTGGTCGTCTGGCACTTAAAAGGACCCAAGAGGAGGATGGTTGTGTCTGCACAGACGCGCCGCAAAGGGAACGAGAAAGCCTCGTTGGCGGGCGCAGGCAGATGGGGGGGGGGGAAACCACCCCAAAATAAGGGAAAGAAAGGGGCCGTGGAAGAAAGTTCAAAGCTACCCACTCCGGGCCACAGACATAAGAAGGAACCCGTTTTTCTAGTGATCGGGTCCAGATGCTCCTCACCGAGTAGACAGTGGCTCTCCCCTTTTTAACGGGGGGAGGGAGAGGAGAAGAGGGAGCGGATGTCTCAAATAATACTTTCTCACACCTTTCGTACAACGACGCCAAGTCCCCCCCCCCCCAGCTTGCCTCGCTCGTTTTGCTTCTGGCCATCGGTGCTAGGATCTCTCGGTTCGAGATCCGCTTAATAAAATATTATATCCACGGATCCTGTTGGGACAGAGGAAAAGGAGCCGACTGCCTTCGGAGGGGGGGGGGTCCTGAGAAATCCGGGCTGGAGGTTCGCCCCGTGTTTTCGTGGGATAAGAGACTGAGGAGGGGGGGGGGAGAGGGAGGGGGAGGTCTGGAGATGCCCGTGTCCCCCTCCCCTCCACCCCCTCCGGGACCGGCTCCCAGGCGCTCGCGGTGCCGCCGCCGCCGCCTCTGGAGCTGCCGGCCGCCCGGGAGCAGGTTTCTTTGTTGGCCGGGGAGGAGCGACGGCTCCCCGCAGATCTCCCGCGCTGGCCCTCCTGGCCGAGGGCTCCACTTCCTGTGGTGGCAGACTTCTCCGTCTCTTCCCTCTCCCGCCCGCCCCAGCTTCTCCTCAAGAGAAAAAAAAAGGGGGGGGGGGGGAGAGAGAGAGAGACGAAACACTCGCACACACAGAGGGGGGCGGGCGAGCGAGCGAGCGCGGTAGCGGCGGCTGGGGGGGGGGTGAGGAGGAGGAGGCGAAGAGGACGGACTGGCCGAGGAGGGAAGAGCGCGAGCAGCCCGGGAGGCGTCCAGCGAGCGAGCGAGCGGCCGGCAAGCCCTTTTTGCAGGCTCGCCTGAGGTAAGCACGCGCGGCCCGCCGGCCGAGCGAGCGAGGGTGGGCTTGAGTGCGCCGCCTTGCCTGGCCCAGGAAAGAGAAGGGCCAGCCCGCCCGACGGAGCTTGCTCCTCCCGGGCTCTCTCGGGCGCTTGGCTGGGCTTCTCTTCGGCAGGAGCTGCCCCCCCCCGCCCTCAACGCCTCGCCTCAGCACCCCCCCCCCCACACACACACACTCCTCCTCCTCCAAAAAGGCGCGCTCTGGCCAGCGAGGGAGAGGCGGGTGGGCTCCCGCCGGCGCCGGACGCTGGGCTGGGCCGAACAATAAGGTCTCCTCCGCGCGGAGGGAAGGCGGGCCGCCGGCCGGCTGGTCGGTGGAGGTTGGCAAGAGAGCGAGGAGGAGCGCTCAGGTCCCGCCGCGCCTTCGGGCTTCGTTCGACGGCGCGGAGGCTGCCTTTGAAGCCCGCTTGGCTTCTGGGTTTGGACTCGTTTCAGCTCTTTCCCGGGTGTGTATGTGTGTGTGTGGGGGGGGTTATTCCCTCGAAAAGATGTGGAGGCCACTTGGAGATGGGGCGGGAAGGGGCTCTACGGTCTCCCCCTCGGTCCCAGCCATCGACGTGCGCTGCCCCCTAGAGGCGGGTAGGTGGCGCTGGTGTATCAGGTTGCTTCCCCCTCTGTTGTCGTCTATTCCCCACTGGCTAGACTAGAGACTCGGTGTGGGAAAGAAAATTTGTTTTCAAGACAGAATCCAAAGAAGACAAAACAAAACAGGGGGGGGGAATCATGTGTCATCTTCAAGACTGTTTTATTTTCATGTGAGCTTTCGCCTATAGAGATATTTTGGGGGGAAGGATGAAGTGGGAATTCGTATTATTCATTTATGTCTCTTTTAGTGGCATCTCTAGACTGACTGAAATACTGTGTAGCTGGAAAAACGCTAACATCACGTTTTAGTTTCTTTTTAAAAGCTATAATTAATTTTAAAGCCAAGTTATAATGCAGTCTTCATTTTTGATCTATAAAATTTGTTCTATTGCCAAGTCACTCTTGTTTGTTCAAAATTTGTTGCCCTGTCAACAAAGTGCCTTCTTTTCTGTGTCAGTCTTTGAAGATGTGCCTCCCTCTTCCAACTTGTCATCTCAAAGATTTTTTTCTGCAGGTTACAAGGACTATTGGCAGGGCCTTAAAAAGTTACTTTTGGCAGCCCACAAATTCTAAAACAACCTTTTCAAGCACCAGCTGTTTGTGATGGTCAGTAGTGCCTTAAGCTACAAGCCAGAGTGAACTGCTCTGTTAAATTCAGTGAAACTTCTGTCAGGCAGACTACCAGAGTAAAGTTGGGTATCTGATCTGTTGAGTGCAGCTACCTGGATCTGAAGGGTGAAAAGCTTCCGAGTTCTGCAGCTGATTTAGCTACATTGCCAAGGGAGTTTCTTCAGCAGTTCATTTGGTGGTGGTGCTGGTGGTGGGAAATCAGACATTTGATCCAGAATACAAAAGTCGAAATAGGTGATACCTTTAGACTACTAGAAAAATAACAAAAATGTTACTAATATTTCGAGGGCGAAACCCTCTTCCTCAGAGTAGTACCAACAGGTTACAACATGGCAAAAGATGGATTTGCCAGGAGTTATTTCTTAGATGCAAGGTCCTTGGCAAGATGGAAAAAAAGCCAGGCAGTTTCTTAGTTGAGGCTTGGAGCTTGGATGTTGTAGGCTACCCTTTTTGATCCAGAATGTATAATGTGTTTGCCTCATTCTATCTAAGGATCAAAAAGGTCACACAGACCCAAGAGTAATGACACCACCTTTCAGATGCCTCTACTTCTGCATAACTACCATCACCCCTTCTAATTTATTTTAATGTACAGTATTATCTTGCAAATTCCAACAGGAACAGACTGCCAAAATAACATTGTTTTCACACTCCGTGTTCATTGCATCTTGCCTTGTGTCTCTTAACTTGCCTTTGCTGCAGTGGTTTCTGTTTGCTCGATCCTTTGAGCAGAGCTGGGACATGTATGGTTTGTCAGATGCTGTTAAGAGGGCAGCTCTCATCAGCCCACTGTAGCCCATTGTGGGGGGCGATGGGAATTGCAGTTCCACAACCGAAGGGCCAGTTGCTTGTCTCTGCTTTAGAGTGAGAGGTAGAGATGGGCACGACTTAGCGGTATTCCCGTTTCCGTTTCCGTTACTCGGTTCCGTTACTCTACGGAAACGGTAATGGGAATTACTCCGCCAGACTTCGAGCTCGAACCAACGAACGAACAATTTTGGTCTGATTTGTCGTGCTCGTTCCTTGCATCGCGCGATGCCACACGGCACAGAAAAAAAGTTTTTAAAAGTTAAAAAAAGTCGGTTCCCGGCCGAAAAGCAGGCGGAAAAATGCCTGCCGTGCCTCAGGGCACCTACCAGAGGGGTTGTTTCTGGAGGTCCCCGGCCTCCCCCCTCATCCCCCGTCCTCGGCTGCTCTGGTGGGACTCGCCGCAGGCTCGCAGCCAGCAAAAAGCCCAGTCTCGCCGCCGGCCGCCGCAATTAAAGCGCAAGCAAGCGGCACGGACGGCACAGGAAAAAACTTTTAAACTCTCCCCCCACCCATTCCCGGGCCAAAAAAGCAGGCGGAAAAATGCCTGCTTGACTAAGGGCGTAGGGCATCTACCGGAGGGGTGGTTTCTGGAGGGGGGGTCCCGCCTCCCCCCCGTCCTGGGCAGCCGGACTCGCCATGCCATGCGGTGCGGGCGGGGGATCCAAAATGGGGCGGCGAACGCAATATTGTTTTTGAAATCGTGGTCCAAAAACACACAAGCACAACAGAAACACGCGAAAATTTATAAACTGCCAGATTTTTCACAGTAGCAGTGGGTTTTTTCTTGCAACAAAATGTCTCTCCTCTCCTCCTCTGTCCTCCATTGATTTTAATTTTTTTTTATTTTTACACCTGCGCAATGATGGGCTGGCCGAGTGGCCAGCCATGTGGGAGTGGATGGCCACTTGGCCATGGAGACTTCTGGGATGTGCCAAAAAGCCCCCTAAAACCTGCCCTAGCCCCCTAACCCTAACCCTAATCCTTGACTCCAGTCCTTACCCATACGTCACAGACTGTCTTCTTAGTGGGTCAGAGAGGCACCCAGAGGTGCAACCCACTAGCCCACCGTAACCTTACCCGTCACTAGCCTAACCCTAGCCCTTGCACTAACCCACCTTAACCCTAAGCCAGATCTACTTGCATTGCACTACACGCAAGTACAATTCCCTTCTGTGTGAGACATGGTGGTGCAAGAGCCTTAGGCATCACCTATGGCTCTGGGTTCACTGCCATCACTAGTCTCACTGTCTGCAACTGGTATGCATATCCATATGGCCATTGCATACCATTTTGCAGCAGCAGGTGAGGAGGGGAGACCCCCCATGTTGAGGGGTCTCTTGGAGCCTGCTTCCCCTTCCTAGTGGGTGAGGATAGGAGGCACCCACGGGTGCCTCCAGGAGCCCGCTACCCCCCCAAAACCAGTACTAATGAAAACGAAAAAACAAAAAAACGAACCGACTAATTTTTGCAAATTTTTCGCGAAAAACGGAAACGACCCGAAACGGAACCGGCCCGACTAACGACAACTCGAAAAAAATTTTTTTCAAGTCGTGCCCATCTCTAGTGAGAGGTAACCTCTACAATAGCTGCTTATTCTGGTCAGGATTGTTAGAATGTTATCATCTTGAATGATAACATTCATTTTGGCCACCCTAACTTTGAAAACTGTTCAGTCACAACTTGTATTTTTTGTATCTTTCTGGACCGATGTAGTTTTAGTACTTGATATGGCCCGAACAGCTAATCAATAAAGTTGTTGTTGTTGGTCAGGATTGTTAGATGAAGTAGTATTAAAATCTCCTTGGGATCCTAGCATATGCTTTGGACATGCTCTAATTCAGTGGAATAACCCATCCCCCATTCCCATGATGAGCGAAGAGATAAAGGCTGATTTTACATGACCCCTAAAATCCAAGGCAAAGGGCTCCCAGATGCGGAGCTTAAAATTGTTTTCCCACCAGCTGTGGACTTAAAAAAATACTAAGTACGACTACGCCCACCTAAGTGCACCCCAGCGCATTTTACAAGTACCTGGTCTCCGGAGGTAAAAAATCTTCTGATGTGGATTGTTAAAACTGTGTATGCTGGGCTCTCCTCGCCTTCTGTTTGTTTTGTTGTCCCCGCCTCCCCTTTTCTCCCTCCCCTCACTGCAGACAGGAGCAATGGAGTGCAGAAGAGTGAGAACACAGGAAGCAGGACAAAACCCCACGATCTCTGGTCCAAATTTAAGTTGCCAGCGGATTTTAGAGGTTGTGTAAAAGCGCCCAAAGAGAGAACATTTTCGAAAAATGTTAAGTTCTTGTAAATCAGTGATTCCCAAACATGGGTCTTCAAACGTAGAAGCCTTTACCGGTAGCTGTGCTGGACAGGATTTATGGGAGTTGTAGTCCACAAACATTCCAGGACCCATGATTGGAAACCACTAAAAAGTACTGGGTTCTAGACTCTTTGTTTGGGCATTTTCTCCCATCCTCCTTCCCCTGCCTTTTTGTCTCTGTTAATGAAATGATTTGGTTTGCTTGGGGTTTGTTCCAGGGGTTTGTTCCAGTTTGTCCCAGCTTTCAGTGGTATGTTCATTTCCATTAAATAGGTTTCTGATCAGCAGATTTCAATTAGCTCACAAAAAAGTATGGAGGGAGCTTCAAAAGTGGAGATTTTTTTTTAGATCAAGAATTCCCTAAGGACTATTTATGTTCAAATACATTGTTTTGGTGGTCATGAATTCTGGTAGATCCTCTTCTCATTTGTGTCATATTATCACCAAGCATGGCCAGTTGAAGGCAGAACTTTTGTTCTGTTTGGAAGCTCCTACCTCATTGAGATACTTTTCAGTGTATTTCATGTTTCAGCAGGTCTAAGGGATAGTGATGAAGGGCCACTTCTGTACAGAGCATTCAAGCATGAATTAATGCTCTTTATCTGTGTTACAGGAGAACATGCAATGAGAATTAAACCAGATTAGAAAATGCTAGTTACATTAGGTTTATGAGAACATGAAGAAACTCAGAACATTTATTGTGTGAATCTGCTTGTGTGTTTGGAATCCAATTGTGCAACCCCAAGCCATCTACTCAGATTCAATAAGATTTATTTCCAGGAAAGTGGGCATAGGATTGCAACCTAATGCCAGACAGACAAGGACAAGAAGGAGTAGTGCCAAGGGCTATGTCGGTGTGAATTACAGAAGTCAGTTTCTGATATTTACCCTCTTAACTCAGAATGAAAGGATGATTTTATAAATTATTCTGAGAATTATTTAACTTGGCATCACCTTCATGTAGGATGTCCATGTGTAGAAACATATTCCCAACCTCAAATTAGGATTAGTGTGTTTGCACCCCCCCAAAAGTATAGTACAATGGACCCTTGTATAACAAATCGGTTTGTATAACATAAAATCTGTACCACAGATAGGGGAAATTTGCTCAACAGAATCGTCTATGGGGTGAATCCGTACAACATAAAAATGGTTGTGATTACGGATTACTCTGTTTTCAATGCATTCCTATGGGTAATTTGTGTAAAGGAAAATTTGCTTAACATAATTTCATTTGGAATGAATTAATTCCTTCATACCAGGTACCACTGTACTTCAGAAACCATTGTTCCAAAACCAGCTTGTTTCTCAGGCTTACTCTCAGATAAGTAAGTCTAGGATGCAGCCTTCGTGTCCCTCCAACCAGAAAATCACCTTCATAGTAGAGATTCCCCCAGTAGACACATAGCATTCAACTAAATTTGTGTTTCTGTAGATAGGGACCATTGACAGAAAGGGTAGTGATAACCCATTTTGTACATTGATGGGTAGGATACATGGTTACAAGGCACCTTTGGGTTGTATATTAAATAACAAAAAAAATTGTCATGTGAACAGTGTGAGTTCCTCTATAGCAGCAGGGGTTGCTCTGCAGATATCATTTCCTTTTGAATTTCCATTTTAGCAGTCAGGGTTTGATGACCTGAGTTTCTGGACTAAATTATCATTTGCCAAATGGACTGGGTAAATAAATAAAAAAGCTGGAGTAACCCTTGATATAGATATGCCAGGAAATTAGTATTACTTCATGTAGCTGCAGTCCCTTTTCCCTCCTCCTCCAATATATTTACATCCTCCATGGGAGGACCAATAAATCAGCATCATCTAACCAAGCAGCCTCCAGATGTGTCAGACTATAGCTTCCATTATCTCTAGTCAGCATGACTCTGGGGCTTAGAATGATGGGCATTGTAGTCAAGCATATCATGAAAATGATAGCTTGGGGACAGTTGCTGTCAATAATGCCAGTGATGTGTTGTATAGCCTTTATTCTTTGGTGGAAATTTGGGGTAAAATTGATTTAATTTTTAAAATCCTGTTGGTGCAAGCCAATCTATGCAAGGATAATAGGGTCCTCAGCTGTGACCTTTTTTGCAGTTTAAAAGCAATAATGAGGAGAAGAAATCATTCATGTCTAAAACTGTCCCTGTTGTTAAAATACAGGTTCAATGTAACTGTGGCAGGAACCAACTCCTTTGGGCTTGGCACAAGTGTAATTTGAGTTCTATACCAAAAACTGTTTACTGAAAAAAAAAACAGTTTTCTGCAAAAAGAAGAGGACACAAACCTACGCAGCTTAAGGAGCTAATCATAACATTCTTGAGAAATAGGACCGAAAATGTTCTTTGCTTGGACAGTTTGACCTGCAGCCCCATCCATAGCTCAGCCTCGGCTAGGTCACAATAGTCTCTGGAGTATCTGGTGTTCAAAGACACATCCATGTACAGTGGTACCTTGTATAAAGGAATTAATTAATTCCAAATGAAATTATGTTAAGCAAATTTTCCTTTATACAAATTTCCGATATAAATGCATTGAAAACAGAGTAATTCCTAATCGCAGACCATTTGTATGTTGTAGAGATTCACCCCATAGGCGATTCTGTTAAGCAAATTTCCCCTATCTCTGGAATTTTTTACATTGTACAGATTTTATGTTATACAAACTGTTTGTTATACAAGGGTCCACTGTATTGGCTTTATTATTAGAGATGCCTTCCCATAACCTTGCGGATACTTTGTATATAGTAAGAGACAGAAACAAGTCTGTCTTTACAATACTGTACACATCGTGCTCTGAGTTCTGATTCTGGTTGTTACCAGGTTCTACAAAATGTCTAGTGCTTAGCTTGAAGATTTGCTTCCTTCTGTCTTTTTCTTTTATCTATTCTTTCTCCAGACATGATGGAGACATCTGTGTCCTTGACCTTGCTTTCATATGAGAAAGCTGGTGTTGTTCTCATATCTAGCAGGTGCTGTAACTTCCTGGAACAATTACTACTATTAAAGGAGGCTTTCCTATATGAGCCCTCAATGGCGGAAGGATTTACAGGAATGAAATAGAGAGAAAAATGTGCATTGGGAGGAAAAAGGGGAAACGAGAGTTTTCTCCTATTGCCACTGTCTGTGGTGACAGTCACCACTGTAAATGGAGGCAGTCCAAAAATTGCTGAGGCCTAAGGCTCTTCCAGGATGAAAGGGCCCCTTAAGGAGAATTGAAACGTGATGTATGTGTGAGTAAAACATTCAATTAGCAGTAAAAGACAGTAGCTGCTGATGTCACTTGCCTTGCATGCTTGGAGCTGCCCAACAGGATTTTGGCCAGTAAGTAACATTTTTCAGTACATAGTACCGTTCAAGGCAGAAAAGCTGCCTGGAGAGATCTATCTTCAGGAGAAAACTGGCAGGGGCCCCTACTTTGATTGTAGGTCCACAACTGCTTTTTCTAAAAGGACCCTAGTGAAGGATACTGATTCCAAGACATGACAAACATTAAATGTACTCTCAGCCTTGTTGTGATGGCAAGCCATGTAAGAACCATGCTCTAAATAGAACAAAATTCTCCAAGAAAGCAAGCTGAATTAAGTTTATTCCAAGGCCACCATATTTTATATATATTACAGAATGCTATGCTTTTCTGAAAATATGTCTGTAGTTCTGTTGCGGTTGCTGTTTGTTCAGCTTCAGGAACATTATGTGTCGCTTAAGACATAAGCATAGGTTTTTTTCTGACCCTGTTGGAAATGGGTGCTATTGACAGGTCACTAACATCAGCCAATGTGTGGAAATCCTGGGTATTGGAGAGTTCAGAATTACTGTTTCTATCAGAACCTGAAATCTTTTTGACTCTCAAGTAGCTTTGCTAGTCTTTTGCCTCACTCTGCCCAATATGACAAATGACTGCCTTTTTATGACACTATGTAAATTTCCTTTATTTTACAGGAGATTTTATCTGCACAAGCAGTCACCCAGGTGTGACAGTCACAGATTCAGTCTGTTCCTTTCTTCCTGCATTGCTTCCTTGGCCTGCAGACTTTCCCAGCTCCTGGGCTCTGCTGCTCCTCCCTCTTCTCTCTCTCTCTCTCTCTCTCTCTCTCTCTCTCTCTCTCTCTCTCTTTCTGCCTCCCACGACTATCTTCTTGAACTGATCTTTCTTAATCTACACAATTGTATCCAACCTCTTATTCATATGGGTCAGTATAACCATCTTAATGGATAAGAGTAGATGAATGAAAGTCTGGCTGGTTCTCCTTTGGAGCTTTTCCATCATGTGACATATGACTGACCATCCCTTCATCACATAGTGTCTGTCACCCCTTTTGTAGGGGTTACTTGTGCATTGGCCAAAAAGAAGAAATATGCTAACAAAAATCAAGACAAAAGAGGGCATAGCTCTGCACACATATCTGCTATATGAATCTGCATGTCACATGCTCACATGCTAATTTGTATCAATGCAAACTTGGAAACAATTAG
The DNA here is from genome assembly GCA_037367245.1 of Phrynocephalus guinanensis. NCBI lineage: Eukaryota > Metazoa > Chordata > Lepidosauria > Squamata > Agamidae > Phrynocephalus > Phrynocephalus guinanensis. Next base: position 105,325,062 of record CM074732.1, on the reverse strand, counting down.
AATACATCTCACCATCGTAAGGAACACTGGCTAGCTGCCAACTTACATGCGCAACTTCCAGGCTTTTGATGTCTTTTCTTATTATTCTTTATCTTTAATTTGGACTGGACAGGACATCTCTTGAAAAATTATTTTCTGGAAAGCAGGAACACATAGTCAACCTAGTTACTGATAGTTGGTTTACTTACTACACTTGACCCAGGGCTGCTGCTATACTTGGTTGACATGGTTTCATCCAGATTTTAAACACATTACCTGGTTCCTGTTTAGATCATAATGTGGATTTTAAACTTCCTTCCTCCCTCCCTCCCTCCCTCCCTAATCTGTAGCTACCATAGAACCAGAATTACTGGTGTGTGTGTGTGTGTGTGTGTGTGTGTGACCATTATTTTGTGAGAAATAAGCGTTTCCATTTAATTAGTCAATGAGTCAACCCTCCACAGTTTAATTGGGGCCTGCATCTAATAGTGTGTGTATACAGTCAAATATGGCAAATATTTGTTAAATAAAGCAAGCTAGAATATTTTCTAGTTATAATATTTGAACTATATCTCTGAAGAAAGTGATACCTTCCCTTAATTTCTGCAGTGTTCTCATTTCCCCCTGCATTTTTTTCTGCAAATCAGATGGTCCTGTAGGTGGGATTCTCATTGGGGGGGGGGAACTGATGGCATAAACAACAGTCACCTGATGGGAATGCCCCCAGAAGCCCTCATTCATGACAAAATGTAATTCCTTAGTAATATTCACCAGCAGTTTTATATGGTTCTCCTCTCCCCGTTTTTATGCTGAAAACAACTCTAGAGTTGGTCTGATTTAGAGATTGGCCTAAGAGGCAGTGGTTCTCAACCTTCCTAAATGCCACGACCCTTTAATAAAGTTCCTCATGTTCTGGTGACCCCCAACCATAAAATTATTTAGCCACAAAATCACGGGGGCGGGTGGTGTCGGAGGGAGAGCGAGCGAGGCGGAGGCAAGGCAGTCAGTCCCGCACCCAACGCCCAGGAACTTTCCGCCACCGACACGGGGCGTCCAGCGTCGGCGACCCTCGGGCCAGCGCCCCTTCTCGGGCCGCGGGAACTTGCGCGGATGTCGGCGCCTCTCGGCTGCAGGCGCTCGCTCGCTCCCCCTCCCTTAGCGCTGCACTCCGCCGCCTGCCTGCCTGCCTGCTTGCCTGCCGCCGCCGCCGCTGCCGTTGCTACAGTCCTCCTTCGCCGCCGCCGCCCGCATCAAACTTCAGGAGCTATAATAACAACCCCTTTCCAGCGGCCAGGCTGGCGGCAAAACGTGTGCAGCCGCTGCCGCGGGCGCGCTCCGACCCACGAGGCAGGCATCTCACGGCCTCCTTCCCTCCAGGGAGGTTTTCCCAGCCCTGCGTCGCTCCCAGGGGCTCGGGAAAAGCTCGCCGGCGCTCCGCTCGCCGCCTCATCCCAATATGGCACGGTCGGCCCAAGCGCAGGTGCCTGCCCTCTCTCTTTTCCCCGGTCCCCTTCCCTCGCCCCTGGCTTTTGGGGCGCTTGCAACACTTCCTCGCGCTCCTCGGACACGCTGTGCCCGGGCGCCACCCGGGGATGAGCTTGGGCGGCGCGCGAAGGCGAAGGAAGCCCCCAGCGGCCAATGAAAGTTGCTCCTCCAGCACTTTGGGCGCCGCCGGGAAAGCCAACCTGTCCCCGAGGGTTTCCCGTGAGGCGCGCACCTGCCTCAAGTTCTCCCGCGCACAACTGGGGCGGCTGCGTGTCTGCCGTCCTCGAGAAGGCTGGGGTGGGGTGGGGTGGGCGAGGCGAACGGCGCTCCAGCAGAAGACACCTTCCGTGTGTTAGAATGGAGCGGGAGGCAGCTGGTGGGCTTTCAAAGAGAGAGAGAGAGAGAGAGAGAGAGAGAGAGAGAGAGAGAGAGAATGATGTTGTCTGAAATTTAATTGTAGAAACAATGCAACAATTAAGATAGTTGATTTTTATATAAAAACAAATTTACATATTTTATACATTTGTATACTGTACCTATAATGATTCCTAATATTTTCCATAACAGATAAATTATGGAACATAGCAATCCTAACTTTATGGACTGCCTCCCATGAGGTTGATGTAGACCGTTGTTAAAGCAAATGGAAAGTTGCTGCTATTTTTCCTTTTAAAACAAATTGCTTTGCGAAAATATCTTTTAAAAGAAGGGCATGACCCTTTATTATTCATAGCTATTGTGTAAAGGATTGACATTAAAGTACCATGCCAATTTGCCAATTGAGAAGCTGTGCCAAGGACTTGATGGAATGGCATGATTTTTGTCCATTGTATTGTTTTCATTCTGTTCCATAAACATCTGGACCCTCTGGGAAGAATCATTGGGGAGGCTCAACCTCCTTGCTTAATTGCTGGTTAAACAAAAAGTGTTCTGCTTATATACCACCCCAGACCACTTCAAGTAGTCTCTGGGCGGTTTACAGTTTTTAATTACTGCACAGTATGCAGGCTACACATTGCCCCCACCCCCAGCAAGCTGGGCACTCATTTTACTGACCTTGGAAGGATGGAAGGCTGAGTCAACCATGAGCCTGCTACCTGGGATTGAACCCAAGGTCATGAGCACTGCGCCACTGGATTTATCAAAAGTTTTCTTAAAAGGTAGAGATCTAGAAGGAGGTGTGGGGATTAGCCCAAATTAATTTATTAGCAGGACAAGGTGTAGTACAGACCATCAGTGCAAGGAAAAACAGGTTAAGCCAGGCATGTCCAAACTTTGGCCCTCCAGATGTTTAGGACCACAACTCCCACAGTCTTTTGTCACTGGCAATCTAAGCTTAGAATTCTGGGAGTTGTGGTCCAAAACATCAGGAGGGCCGAAGTTAGGACATGCCTGGGTTAAGCAAAGGGTATGTAAGAAGCACACACAGCATCACATGTTTCTACACCAATGCACAGAGCATGGGGAACGAACAAGAGGAGCTGGAACTCCTAATACAGCAAAATAAATATGACATAATTGGCATCACTGAAACTTGGTGGAATGAGACTTATGATTGGATTGTAGATATTGGAGGGTATAACCTGTTTTAAAGGAGCAGACCTAGTAAGAATGGAGGAAGTGTAGCTTTATATATTAAGGACATTTATACTGCTGAAGAATTATAAGATATACAGCAGGGGAAGCATGTTGAGAGTATTTGGGAGAAAATTAGGGGTGAAAAAACTGGGAGGGATGTCTCTGTGGCAGTATATTATAGACACCCCCCAAGCCATCCTGGGATGATGCCTTCTGTGAGCAGATGGCCACACAGTCAAAAGGGAGAGATGTATTATTAATGGGAGATTTAAACTATCCTGATATATGTTGGCAGTCCAACTCAGCTAAGAATGCAAGGTCTAACAAATTTCTTACTACCCTTGCAGACAATTTCATGGTCCAGAATGTAGAGGAGGCAACAAGAGGCACAACCATTTTAGATCTGGTCTTAGCCAATAAAGATGACCTTTTAAATGGGGTTGAAGTGGTGGGATCGTTAGGTAAAAGTGACCATGCCCTCTTGGAATTTGTTACACAGTTGAAAGGTGAAGCTAAGCATAGTCAGACAAGAATCCTGGACTTTAAGAAAGCCAATTTTTGTAAACTTAGGGAATTATTGGCTGTGATTCCATGGACCGAAACACTGAAAGTGAAGGGAGTCCAAGATAGATGGGAGTTCCTTAAAAGTGAGATATTAAAGGCACAACGCACAATCTAAAACTGTTCCAACAAGAAGAAAAAATGAGAGAGGTCTAAAGAAACCACAATGGTTTACTAAAGAACTTTCAGCTCAGCTAACTATAAAGAAAAACAAGCACAGGAAATGGAAAAATGGGGAATACACCAAAGAGGAATATAAGGAAACAGCTAATATATGCAGGGGGTGGTAAAAAAAGCTAAAGCACAAAATGAACTTAGACTTGTCAGAGAGGTTAAAGATAGTAAAAGCGGATTCTTTAGTTATGTCAGCAGCAAAAGGAAAAATAAGGAAATAATAGGCTCTCTGCATGGTGATGATAACCAGCTACAAACAGGAGACAAGGAAAAGGCAGAACTACTCAACATCTTTGCTTCAGTTTTCTCCAAAAAAAAAAAAAAAGAGATCCGCTGGGACAATGAGTAGATGAGGTAGGACGAGAATTGCAACATATAATAGGTAGAGAGGTCGTACAGAAACATCTGAAAACATTAAATGAATTTAAGCCTCCTAGGTCAGATGAATTACACCCAAGGATATTAAAAGAACTGGCAGAAGTAATTTCAGAACCATTGGCAATAATATTTGAGAAGTCCTGGAGAACAGGGGAAGCCCCGATCGATTGGAGGAGAGCGGATGTTCTCCCCATCTTCAAAAAGGGGGAAAAAGAGGACCCAAATAATTACCGCCCCGTCATCTTGACTTCAATCCCTGGAAAGATTTTAGAGCAGATTATTGAACAGGCAGTCTGTAATTATGTAACAAATAATGCTGTCATTACAAGAAGTCAACATGGGTTTCTTAAAAAGTCATGCCAGACTAATTTGATCTCTTTCTTTGATAAAATTACAGGCCTGGTGGATGAGGGGAATGCTGTGGATTAGACATGGGCACGACTTGGCGAAATTGTCATTTCCGTTTTCGGTTATCGTTTCTGTTACGTAACGGAAACGGTAACGATAATTAAGCCGTCAGAACTCGAACTCGAACCGAAAAAAGAAAAATTTGGTCGGGTTTTTCGTTTCTGTTTGTGGCATCGTGGCGATCGCGCAATGTGAAGCACAGAAAAAGTTTTAAAAAGTTTTTTTTTAAAAAAACCCGACTCCCGGCCAAAAAAGCAGGCGAAAATATGCCTGCCTGAGGCTTTGCCACCTACCAGAGGGGTGGTTTCTGGGGGGTCCCTGGCCTTTCCCCCCTTCTTCTCCTGTCCTGGGCTGCTTGCACCAGGCTGGGGGGGGTCATCCTCGTCGTCTCGCCATGCCATGCGCAGGGGGGGGATCCAAAATGGCGACCACAATTTTTCTTTTGAAATCGTGGTCAAAAACACACCAAATCACCACAGAAACATGTGAAATTTATTTATTTTAAATGCCTGAATTTTAATAGTAGCAGCAGTGGGTTTTTTATAGCAATAAAACGTCGTATTTATTTTATTTTATTTTATTTTATTTTTTATTTTTTTAGACCTGCCCATTTGGGCTGGACATGGGATGGGACCATGCAAATTTTTTGAACCATTCCACCAATGGCATCGCCAGGTTTTTGACTGACACTTCTGGATGTCTTGGAGGGCATAAAAAGCCGAGGCACCTTCCAGAAATTGCAGTCGGGTGTATGGATGTGGTTGAGGGAGGAGGGCTGGCTGCTGGTGCTGGTGTGATCCGATCGAGGTTGAGGAGGGAGGCTGGAGGCTTTAGGATTTAAGTTAGGCAGGCAGGGAGGGAATTGAATTTAGAAAATAATTTCTTTGATTCCCTGCAGCTTTGTCTGCTGAAGGGAATAGCTGTTTATTCTTTATTTCTTCTCTGGCAGTTTGTGAGGATTTTTTTCTGATATTGGATAAAGGGGGAGGTTCGACTGAGAGTGGGAGGTGTGGATTTATTTTAAAAATATATTATATATTACCATTTATTTTCTATTTTCCCAACTTCAATTTGCTTGCACACACACACATTTGGGGTACAAGCCAAGAACAGAACCTCTATCCTAAGTGATATCCTAACTGCCCAGTCGCCTGTCCGCCTGCACCGCCACCAGCCTGCGGCCCGTGCCGCCGCCCGCCCACTCGCCCACCCGCAGCCGCCACCCACCCATGGCCCCCCGCCGCCCGCCCCGCCGCCCGCCCGCACCTCCCCACGCCCCCCTGCCCCGCCCCCGCCTAGGGCGCAAAAACACCTAGCGCCGGCCCTGATTGCGGGACGCCCCTATGCTCTGGGAAGTCAAATCGCTCTAAATCGCGGTGGAAACGACAAACGACAAACGAAATGACAAATTTTTAAAAAATTTCGCGACAAACGGAAATGACCCAAAACGAACCCGTTCCGACAAACGAAAATTCGAAACGTCATTTTTTCTGGTTGTGCCCATGTCTACTGTGGATATTGCTTATCTAGACTTCAGTAAGGCCTTAGATAAGATTCCTCATGGTATTCTTGCAAAGAAGTTAGTAGAAAGTGGGATAGATAGTGCTATTGTTAGGTGGATTTGTAATTGGTCAACTGATCGCACCTGACTTCTCTTCAGAAATGTGACCAGTGGGGTGCCCCAGGGTTCTGTTCTGGGTCCAGTGCTATTTAATATCTTTATTAATAACTTGGAGGAAGGAATAGAGAGTATGCTAATTAAATTTGCAGATGATACCAAATTAGGAGGGGTTGCTGATTCCCTAGAACAGGACTGTCCAACTCTGTACAACTTGCGGGCTCCCACCTGCCTGCTGCATGTCCCTTCGGGCTCTGCACCAATTTCCCGCACATGCTCTCTCCCCGCCGCCAACCTGCCGCCACGTTTGAATTTGGCACTACACAAGCATCCTCGCTGGTGTGGCACCAAATTCAAACGGGTTGAGCCTTTCCCCTCCTCCCCTTTGCCATGAATGGGAGGATGGGGGAGGTTCAAAGAAGGATATTTGAGCAGCCCGGGAGATTACCGAGGCAAGCAGCGGTGGTGGATTTTATCTGCCACCGCTATTTGCCTCTGCAAATTTCTGGGCTCCTTGAATCTCCTCTTCAAAAAAGGCATGCTTTCACCCTCAACCCACCCACCCATCAAGGTCTCCAGCACTTTTTCCGATGCCACCCTCTCCAGGGCTATCAGAGAACCAAGCGGGCCCAGCCCAGCTGTGGGAATGGGCACGCCACCACAGCCAGGATGGCCGAGGAGGAAAGAGCTTCAGGCTTCATTCTCCCCTGCTCTGCCCTGCACCCCTGCGTCGCCAGCAAGAGCGTGGGAAAGCCTGTTATGCGAGGCTTCTTTATTCAAAGAAATGCGTATCAGAAGAAACAGAAGGAAAAGAAGCAAAATGAGATTTTAAAAGAATTGGTAGAGATAGAGAAGAAATTGGTGGAGAAGCCAAAGGAACAGAAATGGATTCAAAAATTAAAGATGCTTCAAACTCAGTTGTCGATGATTATTAACCAAGAAATTGAGTGGAAGGTAAAGATGATGAGACAAAGAAATTTTGAATCGGCAAATAAAGTAGGGAAGTTATTGGCTTGGCAGCTGAAATGGAAGCAAAAACAGAAGGTTGTGAACAAATTAGTAGTAGACCAAAAATTAGTGGAAGATCCAAGAGAAATTGTAAAGGTGTTTCGGAATTTCTATAGAAATTTATACACGAAGAAAAAAGAGAATCCGGAACAGATTGATAGATATTTGAAAAAGAATGGATTGAAAAAAATCTCAACAAACCAAGTGTCAATATTGAGTGAGAAAATTACCCCACATGAAGTACAAAGTGCAATAGAGAGGGCGAAAACTGGAAAATCACCGGGCCCAGACGGTCTGACTGCAAAATATTATAAAAAATTGTCAGAAGAAATGTTACCAATAATGGTGGAGGTTATGAATGAAGTTCTAGAAAAAGGAGTCATACCCAACACCTGGAAGGAGGCGTATATAACACTGATTCCAAAGGAGAACGCGGATACAACAGATGTTAAAAATTATAGGCCCATTTCCCTTTTGAATGGAGACTACAAATTATTTGCCGATGTTTTGGCTAATAGATTAAAAAGGGTTTTAAATGAGTTATTACACAAAGATCAAGCGGGGTTTCTTCCTGGCAGACAGATGAAAGATAACATGAGAAATATAATTGATATAATAGAGTATCTAGAAGTCAGGAAAGAGAAACAAGCTGCCTTGATATTTATTGATGCTGAAAAAGCCTTTGATAATGTCTCTTGGCAATTTATGAAGAAGAATTTGGAATATATGGGAGTGGGAATAAAGTTTTGGAACGGTGTTAATGCAATATATAAGGAACAGAAAGCAAGTTTATTGATTAATAATGTGATAACAGAAAGTTTTCCGATTGGGCAAGGTACAAGACAAGGGTGTCCATTGTCTCCATTGTTATTTATTACTGTATTGGAAGTATTGCTAGTCAAACTGAGGGACATGGGGACAATTAAAGGTATATGTGTGGGGGATAAGGAATATAAATTAAAAGCGTTTGCCGATGATTTAGTTCTGACGTTAGAGAATCCAAAAGAAAGTATTACTGAGATGATGAAAATAATTGAGGAATTTGGTAATCTAGCCGGTTTTAAACTAAATAAGAATAAAACGAAGGTTTTATTGAAAAATGTAACAAAGAAAGATTGCGAAGAATTTGAAAAATTGTCCGCCCTCTCAGTGGTGAAAAAAGTTAAATATCTGGGAATCAACTTATCTCTTACGAATTTAAATCTCTTTGAGGATAACTATAATACGGTATGGAACTTGATTAAGAGAGATCTGGAAACATGGAATAGATTGAATTTGTCGTTGATGGGAAGAATTTCGGTGATAAAGATGAACGTGCTACCAAGGTTGTTATTTCTATTCCAAATGATCCCAATACTTAGAGGAATAGGCCACTTTAAGGAATGGCAGAAGACATTGTCCAAATTCGTCTGGCAAGGTAAAAGACCCAGAATAAGATTTAAATTACTAACAGATGCCAAGGAAAGGGGAGGATTTGCCATGCCAGACCTGAGATTGTATTACGAAGTGGCCTGCCTAGGTTGGATAAAAGATTGGATTACTTTAGCTGATGAGGATCTATTGGATCTAGAAGGTCATGATAACAGATTTGGTTGGCATGCTTATCTTTGGTATGACAAAGTGAAAGTACACAAAAGCTTTATGAATCATGTAATTAGAAAGTCATTACTTCAGGTCTGGGAACGGTTGAAACCTCTTTTAGAGAGATATACACCGAGATGGTTATCCCCGATTGAGGCATTGGTGATCAAGAGGAAAGATAAAGAAGGGGTGGGGATCACCTATGGTGATGTGTTATTTTTTTCAGAAAAAGGTCCTAGACTGAAGTCTTATGATATGTTGAAAGAGAAGTTAACAGGTTGGTTTCAGTACCATCAACTAAATGACATTTTCAGAAAGATAGAAAGATGTTTGGGTTTGGAGAGAAGGAATCTAAGTTCCAGACCATAATTATGGGCCCAAAAAAGAAATTGTTGACCAGATTATATAATTTTTTGTTGGAGTTGAATTTAAAAGATGAACAAGTTAAAGAATGTATGGTAAAATGGGCTATGGATCTGGGTCATAATATTGGGTTAGATGTGTGGGAAAGATTGTGGAAGAAGAATATGAAGTTTACCGCATGTACTTTGATAAAAGAAAACCTGTTGAAAATGATGTATAGGTGGTATATTACTCCAACGAAGTTAGCAAAGATGTATAGGATGAAAGATGACCACTGCTGGAAGTGTAAAGAGAAACAAGGTGATTTTTATCATATGTGGTGGACGTGTGAGAAAGTGAAAGAGTATTGGGCAATGATATATGATGAACTCAAAAAGATGTTAAAGTGTACATTCCCAAAACGACCTGAATTTTTTCTGTTAGGGTTGGTGGATAATGAAATTAAAGGAGCAGATAGGACTCTATTTTTATATGCAACAGCAGCGGCAAGAATGCTCCTGGCACAGAATTGGAAGACAACGTATATACCATCTTTGGATGAATGGAGGGCGAAAATATTGGATTTTGCAGAGATGGCCAGACTGACGTGCAGACTGAGGGATCAGGACAACCAGAAGTTCCAGAAAGATTGGCAAAAATTTAAGAACTACATGGAGATTTATTGCAAGGAATTAAAGACTCTTACCGGATTAGGATAGAGCTCGAAGGATTACTACTTATTTTTCAAATCTTTTTTATAAACATATAAAGGGGTTTGTCTGAAAGGAAGGCTAGGAGATGAATAACGCTAAAACCACGGGATGAACAGAGGGAAGCCAAATTTCAGTAGAATGATTTTGTATTACTAATGTTTTGAATTTGACTTTTTTTTTGTATACTAAAATTCTTTAATAAAAACGTTTTAAAAAAAAAAAAAAGAGCGTGGGAAAGCCACAGCCAGCCGTGGACGTTGCCCTCCACCTCAGGCCACAGCTGGCGCCGCCCCACTGTAAACACCAATCAGGTCCAGTGCAGGGCCGGGCTCCCATGCGCTTTGCTGGTGCGCGAGTGGAGGGGAATTTCCCCCTCCCAATTCCAGGAATTCTGTTGGTGCCCCCAGTCAATGTGTTGTGCAGGCATGCCCTAGAAGATAAGATGAAAATTGAAAATGATCTTGACAGATTAGAGTGCTGGGCCAAAACTAACAGAATGGGGTTCAACAGAGGAGAATGTAGAGGGGTGCACCTAGGTCAAAAGAATGAATTGTACAGATATAGGATGGGAGACACCTGGCTGTAAAATAATACATGTGAAAGTGATCTGGGAGTCTTGGTGGACCACAAATTGAACATGAGTCAGCAGTGTGACATGGCGGCCAGGAAAGCCAATGTGGTTCTTGGTTGCATCAACAGAAGCATCGTGTCTAGATCAAGGGAAGTGATAGTGCCACTCTATTCTGCTCTGGTCAGACCTCCACCTGGAGTACTGTGTCCAGTTCTGCCCACTTCAATTTAAAAAGGATGTTGACAACCTCAAACGGGTCCAGAGGAGGGTGACCAGGATGGCTGAAGATCTGGAAAAAATGTCTCACAAGGAGCATCGTAGGGAGCTGGGAATGTTTAGTCTTACAAAAAGAAGGTAGAGAAGGGATATGATAGCCATGTTTAAATATATGAAAGGATGCCATATTGAAGAGGGGACAGGTTTGTTTTCCATGGCTTCAGAGACTAGGAGTGGGGGCAATGGTTTTAAACTACAGCAAAAGAGATTCCATTTGAACATTAGGAAGAACTTCATGACAGTTAGAGCTGTCTGGCAGTGGAATATGCTGCCACGGAGGGTGGTGGAGTCTCCTTTGGAGATTCTTAAGCAGAGGCTGGATGGCCATCTGTCGGAAATACTGCGATGGGGTTCCTGCATGGCAGGGGGTTGGACTGGTTGACCCTTGAGGTCTCTTCCAACTCTATGATTCTATGATCATTAAACTCAACTGAGTGGGGTCCAAGCAACTGGAACTCCTGAGATATAGTTCAGAAGTTAGAGCTATTTTAAGATTTCATCTGCTTCGTGAAGTAAACGCCTGTGAAGCCAAAGAGTTTGCTTGGCCACATCTTTTCAGTTTTCTTCAGGCAAGCATTCACTTCTGAATAGTGGTTCAGTGGGACATCCTGGCAATTTGCTATGCCTTGGTGGTCTCAGTATTTGCATGCACTGACGAAACAGCCCACCAACACTGCAAGAATATAGGAATGTTATCCTCTATGAAGTGGGGGCGGGGACTGATCTAGAGTTTAGAAAAGTGACTTTGGGGCTGCAGTTCCCACAATCTTCCAGCTTACTTAGTGAAGTATTCTGGCCATAGTTAATCCTAAAATAAAACATAAAAAGCAATCTCTCTGTCCAGTGAAAGCCAGAGAATACCTCTAAATCTCAGTGACAACAGTGCTTAGATTTTGGGCAGAAAACTTAACAACTTCTTACTAGTAAAACCTAAGGTTCACCTATAGTTCAAATGATATACAGGTCTGTCTACTTGGATGTTAGCTCCATCAAGGTTTTTTTTCAGAGAAGTATACACAGGATTGTTGCCCAAGTGTACGTAACTGTCTCCAGATCTTTCTTTACTTGGTGGCTGCATCTGTGCTGTCAATTTGGCAATGGGAAAGTATAGAGAACCAAGGCCAAATATTTGCATTTTTCCCTTGGCCCTAGTTGCTCAATTTATAAACATTCAGTGGGATGTTAAACTTCAGCAAAGGTCTTGCCAAAGCCTATGGATAATTTTGCTCCAGTAGACTAGCTCAGCTCTTGGGAAGAATGTTTGAATCTTTCGCTACTTTCGTTGGTACTTAATGAGAAGAATATGTACTCTCTGCCGACAAGGCAATGGAGATATTTGGTTTTCCAAACAAAACCTGCTGATATCCTGTGGTTATGGAAGTGGGAGGGATCAAGCCAACCAATTGCTTTAGAACAGCCAAGGAAAATAGTAATTTCAGAACTATACAGTACTTTCCATAGATTTCTTGCTGCAAATGTTGGAATTAGCCTTAAGGAATGGATCATATGCAGACTTCCTAGATATAAATGATATTTCATTATGAGGAGGCCCACCCGCAAACTACATAGTTTAGATTATGTGATTGCCTAAAGCAAAGATTGGGACTCAGGGTTTGGAGGTAACCCAAGGGACCGGGTGGTGATGGTCCCAGGGCTGTGATCCACAATAGGCAGGATGTGTTCCGGAGAAAGCATGTCATGGACCAAAGGGTCTTTGATGGTGTGAGATCATGTTAAACAGAAGTGCTATTCTTAGGATCAATTGGAAGAAAGGTGCAATGTGTACATAACTGAGGTTTCTAATTCTTAGCTAATACACTTTGAAACTGGGTGCTTCATGTCTTTGATATTTCTGGAAAATACTATGTTGGGAAAAGAAAGACAGTATTTTTGCATTTATAAAACTATATTTTTGTCTGAAATTGTTAGACTGAAAATTGAGGGGTGTGTTCTACACAGAAGTAAGCTTAGGAGAGAACAGTGTGGTTGCAAAACTAATTTTGCATTGGAAAAGTAGACACCATCTTATACATGGGGGCCTTTTAAAGACAGAAAAATATGTAACTATAGCAAGCATATTTCATATCCCCACACATAAAACAGTAAAACATCAATAAAAACCCATTGATGAGGGGCAGCAGAAGATAGGGCAGAGGGAAGCCCCTCGACTTGTAGCAGGAGGCATGAGAAGGAAGGTGAAAAAAGAAAGAAAAAAAGACAAAATTAACCAGAAATAAGGTCGCCATAGGCCTCCCTATACAGCATTGTTTTTTAAAGCCTTTTTAAAGGTTGGCAGGGACGATGCAAGGCGCAGCTCACTGGGTAAGTTGTTCCATAATGAAGGGCCCACAACCGAGAAGGCGCGGCTACGCGTCATCGACTTCCGCGCCTCCCTTGGCGTGGCCACCCTAAGTGAGTGCGCCCGCGACATCCGCGTGGGCCTGGCCTCTGTTGACCTCTGGGAGATACGCTCCGACAGGTATTCAGGGCCCAAGCCGTGGAGGGTTTTGAAAACCAAAACCAGGACCTTGTACTTGTCCCACCTTGCTGAGTTCCTGTCCTCAGAAAGCTTTGTCCTGGGGTTTTCTTTTCGTTTTTGGAAATTTAAAATGGTGACTTGCTTTGCCACTCAACTTGGTGCTGCTAATGGAGAAGAACATATAAAAATAGATTTTGAAAACTGTGGATTGTTCCTTTAGGAGTCAGTTCAATTTCAGTGGAGACACACAGCCTCTTAATCCAAAGGAAGTTAATTTAAATAATGGGCAAATTTAAAAAGTGACTAAAGATGGGGATGAATAAAAATGCTGATTCATCATGATTTTCTAGTGATGAAGCAATGGATATATTTGTCCCCCTCTTTAAAATGCTCTAAAAAGAGCCCCCTATCATCTACAGGTCCCAAATTTTCAGGGGTGCTTGCTGTGACTCTCCTCTACAATCCCTGATAGTTTGGTGATGAGTGAGGTTCAGAAACCTCTGAGCCATGCACCTCCAAAGTGGGCTCACCAGGAAAGTATCCCCCAGGCACCTAGAGGCACCAGACTTGCAGAGAGTCTTCTCCTAACTCTGCTCTACAAGCCTTCTAAGTTTAATGAAGATTGGGATTTAGACAACTGAGTTAAGTGGTGCCTTCTAGGAAATTGTTCTTTGGGAACTAGGTTGGGGAAACCCAGTCTTCATCAAATGTGCAGGTGCTGTAGAACAGAGTCAGAGGAAGTTTCTCTGCATGTTTGGAGTCTTTAGAGAACTTTGCTGGGTAGGACTATTTTGGGGTATATAACTCAGACATCAAAACTTGAAGGGATCATAGAGGAGCATCACTGGATGATCCTCCTCAAATTCTGTTGTCTCTAAGTCCCTTGGGGGAGCATTTTATAGTCTGATGAATTGAGGAATCAAAAATTGCTAAAATTTGTCAATTTGTATCCATCATGGGACTTTATGGTGAATATGAATTGACAATTTTTGATGAATCATCCAAATTTGCCAGAAAAAATTTACTGTATATACTCAAATATAAGCCTAGTTTTTCAGCCCTAATTTTGGGCTGAAAAAAGGGGCCCTCGGCTTATATGCGGGTCAATACCTTTAGCCACTGAGGCAAGTGCTTGGGTCGGTGGCTAAAAGTCATTTTAAACATTGCATGCTGCTTCTCATGACCCCCCTCTGCATCACAGGGGAGCGGCACATGATGTTTAAAATGACTTTTAGCCACTGACCCAAGCACTTGCATCAGTGGCTAAAAGTTATTTTAAACATCACTCACCACTCCCCCAGCTCACAAAGGAAGAGCTGCCAGGCCCTGTTGCATTTCCCACCCTAGACTTATACTCGAGTCAATAAGTTTCCCCAGTTTTGGGGGGTTAAATTAGGGGCCTCGACTTATACTCGGGTTGACTTATACTCGATATATACGGTATTTGTTTTTTAAATTTGTCCTCATCTCTAAAAGACACCCATACGGTTTGACTCTAAAATGTATGAACCCATTAACAGTACAGATTAATGTATGTCTATGAGAAGTAATCCTAGAAGTAATCATTGCTGTGTTCACAATAACAATCTATAGAAAAGGGACAAGATTGGAGCACTACAGAAGAAGTAGGCTACTTAGTGCCCTCCAAATTCTGGGACTATGGCTTGTGTAAGCCTTTACTATTGGTCCTCAGTCATAATCTATTTGCTCTCTTTTACAGCTCACAGCGCAAGTAACTGTTAGAGGTCTTACTATTGCTTGGTTTAATAACCCCCCACAGAGCAAATAATGAGTCACATTAAAGTTAAAAAAGGTTTATTAAACTTTAAATAGAAACAAATATTCCTCATTAAACAATGTGTATTGAAGAATGTTCCTATGCTTGTTACACCATCCTCTCAAGCTGGATGGTATGCATGAAGGTAACCAACAGAACTTTCAGAAAGGAGGGGCATAAAAGAATGTTAGTATATAGACAGGCCAATAGTAAGTCAGATCACGGTGACTGATATACTGCATTCTGAGACTATTGATCTGCATACTCTAACAGTAACAACATGCTGTCCTTTAAATGGCCCCTGGCAAATAGAATGGTGTCAACTTGCCAGGCCTTGATTACTAGGAACATAGAATCATAGAATCATAGAGTTGGACGAAACCTCAAGGGCCATCCAGTCCAATCCCTTGCCATGCAGGAATCCCCCTCAAAGTACCCCAACAGTTGGCCATCCAGCCTCTGCTTAAAAACCTCCAAAGAAGGAGACTCCACCACCCTCCGTGGCAGCATATTCCACTGCCAGACAGCTCTAACTGTCATGAAGTTCTTCTTAATGTTCAAATGGAATCTCTTTTGCTGTAGTTTAAAACCATTGCCCCCAGTCCTAGTCTCTGAAGCCATGGAAAACAAACCTGTCCCCTCTTCAATATGGCATCCTTTCATATATTTAAACATGGCTATCATATCCCCTCTCTACCTTCTTTTTGTAAGACTAAACATTCCCAGCTCCCTAAGATGCTCCTTGTAAGACATTGCTTCCAGACCTTTAACCATCCTGGTTGCCCTCCTCTGGACTGTTTGTGGTTGTCAACATCCTTTTTAAATTGAGGTGGGCAGAACTGGACATAATACTCTAGATGGGTTCTGACCATAGTGTGGTACTAACACTTCCCTTGATCTAGACAAGTGGTTCTCAACCTGTGGGTTCCCAGATGTTCCTGGACTGCAACTTCCAGAAATCCTGGCCAGCTCAGCTAGTGACTTAGACTTCTGGGAGTTGCAGTCCAGGAACATCTGAGGACCCACACATTCAGAGCCACTGATCTAGACACTCTGCTTTTGTTAATGCAATCAAGAATTGCATTGGCTTTCTTGGCCACTGCATCACACTTGTGACTCATGTTCAATTTGTGGTCCACCCACACTCCCAGATCCCTTTCACATTTAAGATTCTCCAGCCAGGTATCTCCCATCCTATATCTATGCAATTTGTTTTTTTCTGCCTAGATGCAGCACCCTACATTTCTCTCTGTTGAAACTCATTCCATTAGCTTTGGCCCAGTACTCTAATCTTTCAAAGTCATTTTGGATTTTTATCCAACATGTTGATACAGTCCTTCTGTTGCAACTTTCATGGCTTGATAGTCTTTAAATAACTTACTGGATGACTGCAAGGGGACTCATCTTTCTGCTCCACCAGAGCAATGCAGCCCCCTTTTTTCGTGATTGGATTGGATTGTGGGAAAATCAACTGTCTACCATGAGCAGTTTCTGTTTTGGTCCTAAAACAGGGCTCCAGTTCAGGTGACCAGAGCTTTCTTTCAGGTCCTAGTATCACGCCTTTGTAGGCTGCTGCCTCTCGTGACATCTGTTTTAAGAGTTTGAAAAATTCCGGATGTGTGGACATTTTTATGCTCGTTTCAGTGCCAGCATGGAAAGCAAATCTTTGAAGTGAAAGCATGTGACATGTTAGTTTTTATACTGTTACGATCCCCGACTGCATCCTGCCCAGACACTATTCCTCTTTGCAATGTTTTCACAGGATCATCCCAGTAAACATAACCGTTCATGCTGCTGCTGCTTCTGTCCACCCCATTCGCCACAAAAACCTCCTTGTCTTCAATGGATTTTTCTGGGTCTGTCATGGAAGATACATTCACAGTGTTAATTCTCTGCATGGTTTACTCAGATTTCAGCCCATTGAGTACCCATATGACAGCAACCTCAGAGTGACTGTGAATGCAAAGTTGCTCTCCAGAGCACATCTTTCTGAGGGTGTGCCATTGAATTTAGTGGCAGTTACTTCAAAGTAAATCTGCCTATGATTGGGTTATAATTTCAGTGGACTTTTTACAGAGCCACATGTGTCTGACATAAGGGCATACACATTAATTCACTGCTTTTAATTAAGTCCCAAAGAGAGTTAATAGTGAGCATTTGGTAGGCAGTTATTTCAGAGAAAAGCTGTTCCTAACTTCGAGTTCTTTGGAACCAAAGAGGTCAACAAAAGATTACTAGAAGCTTTTCCTGCTTCATATAGTTATTTTACGTACTAGAAGGGAGAACAACTAGTTCTTAAGAATGAATGAAGAGTTCTAACTTTTTGATTTCATTTCCCCCCAAAAAGTATTAATGTTGATGATAATAGCAACAAAGTGTGTGTTCTTTCTAGTTGCAGATTGGATCACAATGTAGATTTTGCAATTGTTTTTCATGCTTGCTCTGGTTTGACTGCAGGAAAGGGATCCAACATGGTTGTTTTTGTATCATTTTGGTTTCGCATGGGACTGTCAGCTGCTGCTAGATTGTTTTCTTTTTCTATGCAAAGTCACAGAAGAATTCATTTTGGGCGCCTTGGGAGATAGTGCAGTTTGTTGTGGTATTTCCGGTATTCTTTTCCGTCTCTCACTCACTCTAGCAGTGAATCAAAATCATTCTCCACTAGTTTGAAGAGGGCAATGTGGCAATTCCTTCTATTTACCAAGTCAAGACCATGGCAGAAAGAGGGAATGTGTGGTCCTGTTTAGACTGTATGATGACCTGTGTGATGTGAGTGACCCGAGTATATCTGTTTTTCCAATGATTCTCAAAGTGAAAGTCACAGGCTATTCTTCTGTTATTTTAGACCCAGTTTGGTAACTGTGGGCTTGCCCAATTTGAGATTGTGAAGATTACATACACCCAGTGTCATTGGGGGTACCGAAGGATGACTGACCTCCAGAAGCAGAATGAATTAAGAAGGAAGTGACGGTGAAGGAAAACAAGGTTATGAAATTAAAACATGTTACGTTAAATAACAAACTATATGTTCAGAAATTTAGTAGGAGACTAAAGCACATCTCCAAATAGCAATGAAGGAAGAAATAGTGTATTTATATAAGGGGCAGAATGAGGAAAAATAATTACCTCATCATCTCCAAGAACAAGATCTCCGGGGAGACTTGTAAGGATGACTTCCTTATGTATTGAACTAAGTTAATTGCTCCTTTGCTCTTCCCACTGAGGATGCTTCCAGACAAGGCTTTGAATATGCTATCATCACATGTCCTTCACACCATTTTTACAAAGAATTGCAATGGAAGGCAGCTGTGATCCTCCCATGTTTCCATACCACATCTGTCTTATTTTTCCTTATTGAACTTTTATTCTCAAGTTCAAAGGGGAAAATAGATCCTTATGTGTTCAAAACAGCACCAGCCACCCACCCGCATGAAGTCAGTTTGGGGAAACTTCAAGGTATGCGTGTATAGTATATTAAACTATATACATAGTTTAGCAGGAAGGGGGGAAACATAAGAGAGGCAAACCTCAAAACAGCCCAATGCAAAATAAGTGCACTAATTGGCTTTTGTGATGGAAGAGAAATAGAAAATCCAATAGAAAGAGGAATGGAATGATGTATCCGGGAAAATGGCATGACTGCCTGAATGAAGAGGAGTACCTAATGCTGCCATATTTTCTCATGTGTGCTACTAATAGTTCCTTATGATTGTGAAGTGGACTCTGTGAATTTTAGGCAAACATTTAATCTAGCCTTGATAGCATTCCTAGGTTTTATGGGTGTCATGGGTTGCCAAATTGGGGAAGGTATATTTTTATAAGGAAGAATAATATTTATTTTTGTCACTTTAAACAAATGTCTGTGACAGGTGTAATTGCTAGAAATTCATGATTTGTTGTAGACAGCTGTTAATTCTAATTACATTTTGTACACATTTTAAATGTTAAAACCACAGGTTGTTTTTCTCCTCGTTATTTCCCCCCTCTTTATTTTCTTCTTTTCTGTTTTATTGTGAAAAGAAGTTTGGGTGATGGTAAACAAGGAATGTCCTGTGATAACTGATGGTGATAAATGTAAAGGACTGGCGAGGGAACGTAGTTTCCCAAAAATCAGATGAGGCATGATTCTGCAAAGTTGTGGCTTAATCCTAAATAATTGTGTATGTATGATGTAGATTAGTGATACTCTGCTTATTGTCAGTAATTAATTGCATATTGCTAGGTTTTGTCCTCACAATGAACATTGATTATTTCACTAAGTCCTCCTTGCCTATACACAGATGTATGAGAGTCCAAGTAATGATTTTCCAATATTCCTCAACTGCACATCTACCATGCCTCACCTGTGAAATGTGTGCATGTTAGCATGGGAAAGACCATAGGCCTCCTCTTATATTTGAGCTTGCAGTCATTACGGTAATTTTGGCTATACCTATATGTGGATGGATAGCATCTGAACCCAGATACCCCCACCCCTGTAGGTAGAGGGCTAAATCTTTAAAAATTCTGGGGGTGTCCCATCAGAAAAGACTGGGGCACTACACACCTTATCCCTCCGTTCTAGGCATCCGAGAAAAACAGCATAATCATTAATTTTAAAACCTGCTCTGTTTTGTTCAATGATGCTGAAAAACACTTTAAAATTATTAATAGGGTTCCCTTAAGGGCTTGTAAAGAATTTGATGTAGTTAATTCATTTAAATTTGGATTTACTTGCTTTTTTTCTTCTTTGAATAATGAAAAATGGGATATAAATCTCATTCATTCATTCATTCATTCATTCACGTACATACACAGCATGAAGATCTTTCACAACTTCTAAACATAAAGATGAATAGACCATTCCTCCAAACATATATTGGGAGCTGTGTAACAAGTAAATTTGCCCAGATGTGGGATCAATAAAGATTTATCTTATCTTATCTTAACAGAGTGGTGAAAAACGTTTTGCTTAGTATAGTAAATTGCACTTGAATCCATTAAGATTTGTTGCAAATCCATAGTTTCCATTGATTCAAATGAGTCAACTCTCTCTGCAACTTACTGTTCTAAAGTAAGTCTCAGAGTAGGCCCATCTGAATCAATGGAACCTACAGCTGAGTTGACTTGCCAAATCTCCATTGATTCAGTAAGCCATGTGCCATTTACAATACTATACCAAGCAACAGGAAACTAAACAATGAACATGTATCATAAGCTTTTTACTTGTTAACCGCCCTGAGTTCCCATTTGGGAAAATCAGGCAGTATATAAATATAAAAATAAATAAATAAATAAATAGTATTGTGATTATTTTTTCTTGTATGTGCATTTTTATATATAAATATTATCACTAAGATTTTTAAACTAAGTGATACTGGAGTTTTGGTGAGGCATAAAATATGTACAAAAATGTCATTTATATTTATGCTATTGAGGTACTTTATTTTCTTGCATTCATTACTCTGCTGGAGTTGTGATGCTAGTGAATTTCTTTAGACAGAACGTATGCGGTACGTGAAGGCAAATAGGAGACAGTGGATCATGGGGCATGGTTTTGATGTTAATGTACAAAGCCCTAAATGGTTTGGGACCTCAGCATCTGGCAGAGCAGCTCTTCCTTCGAAGAGCTGCCTGGAACTCTTGTTCAAGCCAGGCTGGCCATCTGTAGGTGCCGACTCCAAGGGAGGCCCGGAAAGTGGCAACAAGGAACTGGGCTTTTTCGGTGGTAGGACCCTACCTGTGGAACAAGATTCCTGAAAGGATTATCCGAGCATCCTTGCTACAAGCCTTTAAGAAATCACTTAAAACCTGGCTTTATAGGTTGGTCTTCCCCAATCATTCAACTTTTTAATACAAAATATGACACTACTCTCCCCCCCCCGCCTAATGGGAATTCTTTGTCAGTTCCTTTTTTATTTTGAATTAGTGAATGGTTTTGATTTATTTGTGCTTATTTGTTCTTATTTGATAGATGTTATGTTGGTTTTGATTAGTTTTGTTTAATTTTTATGATGTATAATGTATATAACTAAATTTTTGTTTATGTTGTAGACAACCTAGAGTAGCTTTGTGCTAGATGGTCATCGTATAGAAATCAAATCAATCAATCAAATAAATAAATAAATAATGGGGGAAAGATGCCTGAATGACTGAGAGGAGAGTGATAAGATGTTGTGGAATGGTGATGGGGTTGAAGTGGATTCTGCATTTATGCATTAGAACATGTTGTGTGACCTTTTAATTAGCAGTAGAATCCTGTGAGTGGGATCCAGTGGTGGACATTTGCCGACAGAACAGTGGTATCTAGCAGAACTGGGAGGCGTGATTCTTCTTCCCACTTCAAATTCCCATACCGCTAAAACTAGCCCAGAAAAGTTGAAAACCTTTCTGGAGTCAGTTTATATGAGGATCTTGTGGAGAGAAGAGAGGAGGAACTTCTATTGTGAGCACACAAGCAATGTTGGCTTTAATCTTACTCTAACATTTACTATAACAAAATCCTCATAATTTTAGACCAGGCTTTCTTCCCAGAGAATTGTGCACAGGATTGCTAAAACTGCAATCCTATATATGCTCACTTGATCTTGGAGTAAGCTCCCATGAAAATCTGCATGGGTATGCACAAAATAGGACTGCTGCACTCTCTGTTGTAGGTTTCCCCCATTTGGTCTTGGTTTCCTTCCACTTTCCTTTGGGTTGCAACCAGATTAGAGCGGTGGTGGCCAAACTTTGGCCTTCCAGATGTTTTGGACCACAACTCCCACAATTCCAAGCCTGTATTACCAATGACAAAGGACTGTGGGAGTTGTGGTCCAAAACATCTGGAGGGCCAAAGTTTGGCCACCACTGGATTAGAGTCTCACTGTGACTAATTTTTCCCAGAGGGAAAAACAACTGGGCAAAATGGGGAATACTTCCATTAAGGTTTAAACAACAACAACAACAAACAACAACAACAACAACAACAACAACAACAACAACAGTTTGATGCCAACATTTCAATCACAGTGGCTATGTGATTATTTGACTGCATCCCTTGCAGCGTCTGGCTCATTCCTCTCATTCCCCGTTTCCCTGAGATGTATGTGATTTAATAATCTGGTTGGTTTGGAAAGTTAAAAGCAGGTAAATGTGGTACTGCTCCTCTGATTTTTCTCCTGTGTAATAGAGATCATAGTAGTTAAGACATCTTGCCTTCACCAATTCCAGTGGTTTAAAACAAATTGTCATGATCTGAAATATTTTTAAGCTCTTAAACCTCTTACATTAACAAAAAGAAGTAACACTTGAAACAGCTTCTGCTTTAAAAATAACCAGCACTTGTTTTAAAAATACAGAGGGACACTGAACACTAAAGTGGTTACTATGAAACTGTTGCTGAGACTGTTGTGCATAGTACTATACATTTTGAATTGCCTGTACACCTAGCTAATCAGTGGTTTCACCCTAATTAATAAATTGCTGCTGTCTGATAAGAACATCTGTTTAAGTTTAATTTCAAGGATCCAAAGTTACTCCATGTATCTTCATTCCAGTAGGAGCTTGATACACCCTTTAGTTGCACATGGTCTTAGACTGCTTGGCTGAAATGATGGCCAAACCTTATTAAGTATCATTTCCCCTCTGTAAAAACATTCATCTTTTCCAGAAAAGGCAGATGGAATTGGGGGAGGGGGGAGAATCAGAATATTACAATATGGGCGTTTTTGCACGACCCCTAAAATCCGAGACAAAGGGCTCCCAGATGCGGAGCTTAAAATTGTTTTCCCACCAGCTCCAGACTTTAAAAAAAATTAAGTACGACCATGCCCACCTAGCGCATTTTCCAAGTACCTGGTCTCTGAAGGTGAAAAATTTCTGATGCGGATTGCAAAGCAGTGAGTGCCGGGCTGTCCTGCCTTCTGTTTGTTTGTTTTTTGCCCCCTGCCCCTTTAAGAGACTGGAATGCTTCCTGGGGCAGCTCCCAAAGGCAGAGCGGAGGTGAGCCTGCATTCTTTTCTCCCTTTTTTCCTCCCTCCCCTCACAAAGACAGGAGCAAGGGAGTGCGGAGGGGTGGGAACGCAGCAAGAAGAGCAAACCCCCAAGATCTCTGGTCCGAATTTAAGTTGCCAGCGGATCCTAGGGGTCGTGTAAAAGCACCCTATGAGAATATTATATATTCACACGCAGACACATCTCACGTAGCTCTCTTCTTTTTTCAGGATCTAGTTCCTTTTTATAAATAGGTATTTTTAGAAATTCCCTCAGTTTATAGATCACATGCCTTCTACTAATTACTGTATGGAACTCCAAGCCACTGGCTTGTTATAGAAATGTTAGGATCCATTTCTTTGACCAAAATAAATTTATTTTTGTGTGGTGGGGGACTATTTTGGCAAAACAAACAAACAAACCCCAGCTTGCACGTTTGGTAAAATACAGTAAGTCAAAAACAGCTTTGCTGTTATGTTGCTAATTGTTTTCCCCGGAGAAAGAACAAGATGTAATATGACAGGAGGGATCAGAGCTCGTTCATTTCAGTTAGCATTGAGGATGATTTCAAAGGGAATTCAGTGCACTCAGGGTTGAAAAAAGTTATTTTTTTTTGGACAACAGTTCCCAGAGTCTGGTCAGTGGTCATTCTAGCTGGAAAATAATGGGAACTGTCACCCAAATATTATTTTTTCTGTGTTCTGAATGTGCAGAGGATGAACAGCGGTCAGACGGAACACTGCCTCTCTTGGTTTTTTGACCACTTTCTGCTTCTATGGCTTGCTCACTCCAGCTACAACACCATGCCACCTTGAGCATGCTTTAAGGAGGGACAACCTGGTTAATATTTAGATGGATAGAAACCATCTATCTTCATGTAGAGCCAGTGAGGATTAGTGGATTAAATGAAGGACTGGGACTCAGTGGCAGAAATTCAGTGTGTGAGGGAATGGTGGTGGCAGTGGTAAATCCATACCTTAAATGTCTCATGTACCTTGGGAACCCTGTGAAGTTTGCCATAATCTAGATGTAACTTGACGACACAACATACACACCATGTAGGACTAGGAAAGCATCTTACTTGAGAATGTGTAGACCTGTGACAAGTCAGGCTTGACCATAATGGACTAGGTGGGCCAGTGGTCAGAAAATGATGTTAGAGACAGCCGACAATTAAAAGTGAAAATACATTAACCATTGAAGAGGGATGGCTAAGGCAGTCTTCTTCTTTTCTTCCTGAAACTGCACTTCAAAAGAATCCTTTACATAAATCCTGAAGATCAGTCATCAAACAAAGCAAGCTAGTTTGCATAATCCCAGGGGTAATCCTTCTGCAAAATTCAGATATTCACATTGGTAAAGAATTTCCCTTTTCCAGTCATCAAGTCTGTTTCCAGCTTCAGGATAAGGTAGCTTGCATATTCCAATAATTTAAGTTTACAAAAGCCCTGCTGCCAGCTTCTTTGGATTATTGCTTTATTTGCAAGGCAAGGTAGGAATTGGTCATGGCTCGGGAGGGGATGAATGGGCAAGACAAAAACTGATGGTTTGGTATGTGTGCTAGAGATGTAAAATTTCCGGAAATTTTGAAGCTCAGAAAACCTCCTGGATTTTTTTTTTTTTTCCCAGAAAAAGATTTTTTTTGGAAAAATTGAAAAAATGCTACATTAGCTCTCCTCATCGCCTTTTACAGCTTGAAAAATCATTTCTGTGACTTTAGAATTATAAAATATGACTATGGACAATTTGACTTGGCATAAAATTATCACAATAGCATTTTAAAATATGGTGTATCCAAACAATTATTACAAACAGAATTTACTTTTTAAATAATATTTATTTCTAATTGTAAGTAACAAATGGACTAACAGTCTCCTGAACTGTTTGCTAGTTTATGTGGAACAAAAAATACCCTCTACAAAACAATGTTTAAACATCCAGAATTAACAATTCATATTTCCTCTCCACAGTATTAAATAAAAATAAAATAAAAACCTCATTCTCGTGAAAATTAATTGAAGGGAGAAATTTATTATTATTATTATTATTTATTACACTTGTATCCCACCCATCTTCTGGCTCGGAACTCTGGGCGGCTAACAATAAAACTAGACAATAAAAGACCAAACCACAAATTGCAAAGAAGGAGGGGAGGCAGAACCCTCCAGCGCGGATAACGCAAGCGGCCAAAAAAAGGAAAAAAAAAGGTAGACACTTAAGTAGAAATATAGAAGGAAGTGGGACTAAGTTTCAATGAATGGGCATGAAATTTAATCAGAAACATTTTTTGTTGCTCTGTATTTTCTTCCAGTGCTTTGAGGCCTAGTGAAGAGCACAGAACAGAACCAAAGATACCCACCCAAGTGCAAAAACAAAAGTGAAACCTTTTCTTTTTCTTGTGAAAATAGCAGCACCTCCTAAAAGGAATACAGTAAATGCATCTTGTTCTTGCATTGAAGACTTCTGTTTGTAACCTAGGCCTTGCTTGTGCTTAGTGCATATTTTTTTTAGAAATTATTTGGAAAATATTAGAACACCCTGTCTTATCATGTTAAAATAAAACATTCCATAATCATTTTCCTGTTTTCAATGTTTCCAATTTTTTGAAAAAAAAAACCCCAAAAGGCTTCAGAAAAAAAAAACTGGAAAAAAGTTTCCCCCCAAATTTTTCTGTTTTTTTCCTGGGCCTTCACATCTCTATATGTCCTGGTCAGAGTACTCTTAATGTGCTATGAATCCCACTTGCATGTTATGTTTGACTTCTCCCTCTTAAGATATATTTTCTAAACAGGAAGAGTTGCCACTTTATATTTTATTTCCCTGTCTATTGCAGTTACTGTACTGGTAAAAGCAGAGACAATGGGGTTGGCCCAGTGTGTTTTATAAACTTTGTTTCATCAATACATCTCTATTAGAAGCATTTGTATTTGTTTGCACAGTGCAGTGGCTTAGTGCTGACCTTGTGATTATTGAAGAGCAAAAATGTATGTAGATTGTTAATAAGGAAAAAAGAGAGGAATCTTGGTGTTCATTATCTAGATTTAGTACTGCTTAGCTTAGAAAAAAGGATTGAAGGAAGAAGTGATACAAGTGTATGATTTATTTTCCTGGAATAATAAAAAACAAGAGACGTTTGTCTTGTAATACTGGGTCATCCCCCAAAGCAGAGTGGTGGGAGATCCAAGAAACAAAAGGAAGGAATTAAAAGGAGAAGTTTGTTCCCCACTGGCCAATACATATTTAAACTATGAAATTCACGTTCACAAAATGTAGTGGCAGTGGTGGGCCAAATTGGATTGCTTTGAAAGGAAACCAGGCAAGGAGAAAGGACAGTAAATTGCTCCTACATCTGATGAATGCATGCCTTGTGGACGATCCAATGTAGCATCTCTTTGTACGCGAGCTGCCCAAAAGTACAAACGGTATTAAGCATATGATACCCATTTCTTGTTTGAGTCTTCCTATTGGCAACTGGCTGAGCAGAGTATGAACAGGTTGCTGGCCTGGATACATGGCTCATGTGCTCTTCAGCAGAAGAATGCAACCAACACATCAACTTTCAGTCACCTGTCCTGTGCAAACAAGATCACTCGCATCTGTTGATTGAATCATTTGAGGCTTGTATGTTAGACATGTGGCTTGGCAAGAGAGCAGAGCAGGAATGCAGACATTATGAGTTTACATTAGTATCAGACAGTGACTTTATTCTATTGTTCTACAAGCTGTGCATTTGAAGCTTTGCTTTGGTGGGTTTGATTTATTTATTTCCTAGAACTCTAGCCTCTCTCACTTAAAGCGATCATGTAATAAAAATGAATTATATATGTTTCATGAGAGCTCACAGTAAGGAACTAATCCAAAGCAGACAAACATGAAGAAAAAAAGAGATGATCAAGTGCAGTAGAATTCCAGGAGAAAACTCATCTAAGGTGAAATAGATTCATTGTGATATTTGGGCTTCTGAATATCCAGAGCACAGCTATTCAGTTGAATGAAGATCTGCAAAGGGCTGTAGAAAGTTTTACCCAGTATATGAAACTTGGAAAAAGGTATAGATTAAATTGAGGATTCACTATACAGTAACGTGGGGGTTAGGGATCCACCCGACCTGTGAGGACTGAAAATCCGCAATATGCGGATGCACGTCGGGGGTGGGGCATGCCACCACTGCTTCCCAGGCTGCTGGAAGACGTTTGTAAAAGCCTTCCAGTAGTCCGTGCAAGGGTGGTGGATGGCGCTTGCTGCAGGGCCATTCCACCCCCAGCTAGCGCCAATCAGCTGCTTGGCGCTGGCTTGGGGCCAGCGCTCCCCAGCAATCTCCATTGAAATGCATTGGCTCAATGCATTTCAATTGAGAAATTTTTCCCCATTGGAATGTATTGGCTCAATGCATTCCAATGGGGAAAAATTCTCCATTGAAATGCATTGAGCCAATGCATTTCAATGGAGATGGCCCGGGAATGGAAGGGATTTTAAAATGGACCTGCCGTTTCTCCAGAGCCCCTGCAGGGGGAGGGGGAAGCGGCGCACCCATTTTAAAATCATTTCCAGTCACGGAGGGGGATTGGCTCTGCCGCCACCGCTAGCCCGGGCTGCGCCGAGGCTTCTTGGATCAGCCCGGGCGAGCCACAGAGGGGGATCAGCTCTGCCGCCGCTGCCTGCCCAGGCTGCGTCAATGCTTCTTGCAGGAGCCTGGGTGAATGTCTTGGGGAAGGGAAAAATGGTTTAAAAAATCCAGGCTTTTAAAACCTTTCCCCCCCTTCCCCACACCCCGGGCTCCAGCTCATTGAGGCTGGGGTGGGGAGATAAAGTTTTTTCTCCCCCACCCCAGCACTAACCAGCTCGAGCCCCAGCGGTCCGTGGTATTGCAGTACTGCAGTGCATGAACCGCAAAATGGCGGGGGATTACTGTATCAAATTCAGACACACAGCTTTTCAGATTTGTGAGCTAACCATTATTTAAAATGGGCTTATTTTCTCTTTTCCCCTAATCATCTCTTTTAAGCTGCCAATGTTTGTCGCTAAATACGGTCTCTCTGGGATATAACTGGTGGTAGGTCACCCTGTCAATTGTGTTGTCCCAGAGAGAGACCGTCCCCTGCTTTTATGGACTTCCCAAGATCCACAAGCAAGGAATTCCCCTCAGACCCATCATCAGTAGTATAAATTCAGTGACTTACAACATCGCAAAATACCTGGCAACTATCCTAGCCCCACTGGTTGGACTCACGGACCACCACGTACACAATTCAGAGGAGTTTGTTTCTAAGGTCAGGGAGCTGAAACTGGATACAGATGAAACCATGGTATCCTTTGATGTTACATCTCTCTTTACCAGCATCCCCACCACCGATGCCCTAACAACTGTAAAGAGAGGACTAAGAGAAGACAGCACCCTCACCTCCAGAAGCCGCCTCAACCCAGACCAGATATGCCTGCTCCTGGACGTGTGTCTGAACACCACATATTTCATGTACAGAGGGGACTTCTACAGACAGAAGCATGGTTGTGCCATGGGTTCCCCAGTGTCACCAATTGTTGCCAACCTATACATGGAAGAAGTGGAGAAGAAGGCACTCAACACCTTCCCAGGGACAACACCATCCACTGGTTCAGGTATGTAGAAGATACCTGGCTGAAAATCAAGACTCAGGAAGTACAGGCCTTTACAGACCACATCAATGTGGTGGACCCTAATATTAAGTTCACCAGGGAAGATACCCGAGACAACAGGCTGGCTTTCCTGGATTGTGCAGTCATCATCAGACTTGACCGCGACCGGGGAGTAGAAGTTTACAGCCACACAGATCAGTACTTACCGTTTGATTCCCACCATCCATTATAGCACAAACTAGGAGTCATCAGGACTCTAAGCCACAGAGCAGAGAGCATCCCCACCTCCACATAAGCCAAGAAGAAGGAAGACAGGCACCTGAAGACAGCACTTAAGGCCTGTGGATATCCAAAGTGGGCCTTCAACAAAGCAGTGGGCCATCCCAGAAGAACAAGGGATCAGTCTGAGACCCAGACCCGACGGAAGAACCTGGTCATTCCTTACATGGCTGGAGTGTTGGAGAAGCTTAAAAGGATTTTTGGCAAGCACCACACCCCTGTTTATTTCAAACCCACAAACACACTAAGGCAGAGACTTGTCCACCCAAAGGATCCGATACCAAACCATAAAAGGAGCAATATAGTATATGCAATCCAATGCAGTGAGGAGTGTTCAGACATTGGAGAAACTAAACAGCCTTTAAACAGAAGGATGGCCCGACGTGGGAGGAGTAACAGCTCAGGACCAGAATCAGCAGTACACCTCCATTTGAAGGACAAAGGGCACTCTTTCAAAGATGAGGATGTACACATATTAGACAAAGAAGAGAGGTGGTTTGAGAGAGGAGTAAGGGAAGCTATTCTTGTGAGCATTGAAACCCCCTCCCTCAACAGAGGTGGCGGCCTCAGGCATAGTCTATCTGCTACTTATCAGGGTGTGCTTTCCACACTACCCAGACAAATCAAAAAGCCTTCACCACCAAGGCCATAGCTAACGACCCATTCTTTATAGGTTTCATCACCTTAGGTCATTGTTCACCTTAAGGCTGTGGATACTATTGTCTACCTAACAGGCCTATTCAGGCCATTGTTCATCTTATGCGCCTATTTCAGACCAGGGTGACAAGAGGTCAAAGCTGATTATAAGATGGAGGACTTGCACTAGCTGTATTCAGACTTATGAAGCTCTTTGGATGAGCAGTGAAACGCTTCTTTCTCTCAATAAAAAAAGAAGTCCAGTAGCCATGACTCAACTTCCAGATAAACTCACCTGGATGACTGAGAATCTTCACAGACATTTTGGTTTCTATGGCTTTTATTTCCGTGGGATGAAGGGTGAGATAAAATACTTTTTAAAAATTTATTTATATAACTACAATACAAAACCTAAAACAAATTCAAATGACATATATATTCAAATGACAAAGGAAGAAAAAATCTTACAAAACAAAACAAAACAAAACAAAACAATCCCTCCTCCCACTCAGGACTAAAACCAGGCTTACAAGTCTTAAGATATTGACCATCCCATTTCCCTCCAAAATACATCGAGTCTTTTTCTGGCAGAGCAGCAGAGAGGAAGGAGCTGGTCAGAGGAGCACACGGCCAAAGGGCAGAGCTAACTTCTTCTTTTTGCAGGAGCAAGGGGCGGAGTTTTAGCTTTAAATAGCTGCTACCAGCAGTCTCTCAGTCCTTTTCTGGCAGAGCAGCAGAGAGGAAGGAGCTGGTCAGAGGAGCACACGGCCAAAGGGCAGAGCTAACTTCTTCTTTTTGCAGGAGCAAGGGGCGGAGTTTTAGCTTTAAATAGCTGCTACCAGCAGTCTCTCAGTCCTTTTCTGGCAGAGCAGCAGAGAGGAAGGAGCTGGTCAGAGGAGCACACGGCCAAAGGGCAGAGCTAACTTCTTCTTTTTGCAGGAGCAAGGGGCGGAGTTTTAGCTTTAAATAGCTGCTACCAGCAGCACGCGCCTTACGGCGCGTGCAAACTAAAAAAAAAAAAAATTAAAAATCTGGGTTTAATTGAGTTCCCAAGCCAAGCAACTCCTCAGGAGGTCCTACACTTCCTGACGTGCTTGCAGTTCGAGTAGAGGTGCTTTAGCGGCCCCTACACTGTTAGATTTTGACTAAACAATAAAAGAAGTAAAGAGTCTTACTAGATTAAAAAAAAGTGCAAGTTTACATTTTTTAGACCTTGAATACATTTTATTGTAATAGTTAAAATGGAGTTGGAGGGAGCAGCTGTAGTTACCTGCAGTACTTGTGCTATGTTTCTTATCTTGACAGAGCGTGTGCAGAACTACATCTGCTGCAAGTGCAAGCTGGTAGCGCTATTGGAAGAGAAGGTCCAGCAGCTAGAGGCTCGCATAGTGGACCAGCAACATATTAAGGAGCTTGAGCAGTTCCTGGACAGAGCGGAAGAGACTATCCAGGTCCAAGAAGAGACAGGGCACACTTCAGAGGAGGAAGTCACTCCCCCAACTCAGGAGGTGGATGGGTGGAGGAATGTGACTCAAAGGAGTAGAAGGCCAAGGCATCGCTCAGAGAGTCTCATCTTGCACAATCAATTTGAAGCTCTTTCCCTCAGCACACCTCATGAGGCACACATAGAGGAAGAAGTGGTTCCACCGGAGGATCTCTCCCTCATCACTATTGATGAGATACAAGATCAGGTACATGTTGATGACCAGGCTGCAGGAGAGAAGCTCATTGTGCTAGGGGATTCTATCATTAGAAATACGGAGGGATGGATTTGTGAGGAGCATGATAACCGGATGGTCACTTGCCTGCCGGGTGCAAAGGTTGCAGACATCACCAGAAATATAGATAGCTTGTTAGAGAGAACTGGGAAGGAGCCAGTGATCATGGTACACGTCGGTACCAACGATGTCGGGAAGGCCAAGCGGTCAGTCTTGGAAGCCAAATTCAGGTTGCTAGGTAGAAGATTGAAGTCCCGGGCTTCCAAGGTAGCATTTTCAGAAGTGCTACCTGTTCCTCGTGCAGGTCCCGCCAGGCAGGCAGAACTCAGAAGCCTCAATGCGTGGATGAGGTGATGGTGTCGAGAGGAGGGCTTTAGATTTGTCAGGAACTGGAGAACATTTTGGGACAAGCCAAACCTGTTCAGGAGGGATGGGTTGCACTTGAATCATGATGGGACCAGATTGCTGGCACTCAACCTCAAAAAGGCAGCAGAGCAGCTTTTAAACTGATAACTGGGGGAAAGCCGACAGGAGCTGTGTGGCATCCGGTTCGGAACACCTCATCCTCGGGGAATGAGGTTGGAGAGGGTAGAGAATCACATAGAGATGACATAGCAAGTATTAACACTGGCAGAATAGCGGAATGTGACAGTTCGTCTACTGAAAAAAAAAAGCTGTGGGGGGAGAAGAACAAGGCAGCAGCTGTTGCGGGACCCACTGTACAAGTGCTTCTACGCCAATGCTCGAAGCCTCCGAGCAAAGATGGGAGAACTTGAACATCTGGCAGCTAGGGATAACATTGATATAATAGCCATAACAGAAACCTGGTGGAATGTGGAGAACCAGTGGGACACAGCAATCCCAGGCTATAAACTCTATAGAAGGGATAGAGAGGGGCGGGTTGGAGGAGGAGTGCCATCTCTATGTCAAAGAAGGCATAAAATCCAGCAGAATGGAGATTGACAGAGGGTCTGACTCCGCCATAGAATCACTGTGGGTTAAACTACCAGGTCCAAAGAGTGATGTGATAGTTGGAGTATTCTATCGTCCACCAGATCAAAAACTTGAGGGGGACCTTGAAATGAGGAGAGAAATCATGGAGGTGGCTAAGAGGGATAGGATAGTAATCATGGGGGACTTTAATTATCCCCACATTGACTGGGCCAATGCGAGCTCTGGGCAAGAAAGAGAAACTGGGTTTCTCGACTTGCTGAATGACTGTGCCTTAGAGCAACTTGTCATGGAGCCCACCCGAGAACAGGCAACTCTAGATCTAATATTGTGTGATACTCAGGACCTCGTCAGGGATGTGAATGTCACTGAGCCTCTGGGGAACAGTGACCATGCTGCAATTACCTTTGCCATGCATGTCGGAGGAAGAGTGTCAACCAAATCAGACATAAAAACCCTTGATTTTCGAAGGGCAAACTTCCCTCAGATGAGGAAACTAGTTAGAGAGAAACTGAAGGGGAGGGTTAGAAGAATCCAATCTCTTCAGTGTGCATGGAGCCTGTTTAAAAAACAACAATAATAGAGGCCCAGCACAAGTGCATACCACAAAGAAAGAAGAGCTCATTTAAGTCCAAGAGGACACCGGCATGGTTAACGAGTGGAGTTAGAGAGGCTCTAAAGCGCAAGGAGAGGTCCTTCTGTAAATGGAAATCCTCCCCAAATGAGGAAAATAAAAAGGAACACAAACTCTGGCAAAAGAAATGTAAAAAGATGATAAGGGAGGCAAAGAAAGACTTTGAGGAACGCTTGGCTAGCAATATAAAGGGTAATAATAAAAGCTTCTTTAAATATGTTAGAAGTAGAAAACCTGCCAGAGAACCAATTGGGCCTCTGGATGGTGAGGGAGGAAAAGGGGAGGTTAAGGAGGACTTGGACATTGCAGAGAAATTGAACGAGTTCTTTGCGTCTGTCTTCTTCACGACAGAGGACCTTGAGTGGATTCCGCTGCCTGAGCCGCCCCTCTTGACTAAAGAATTAAATCAAATACAGGTTAAAAGAGAGGAGGTTTTAGGACTAATTGATAAATTGAGGATTAACAAGTCACCGGGCCCAGATGGCATCCACCCAAGGGTTATTAGGGAACTGAGAAATGAAATTGCAGATCTCTTAACGGTTATATGCAACTTGTCTCTTAAAACGGCCACAGTGCCGGAGGACTGGAGGATAGCAGATGTCACACCAATTTTTAAAAAGGGAAGGAGGGGGGACCCAGGAAACTACAGGCCGGTTAGCCTTACACCTGTCCCAGGGAAGATGGTGGAAGGCCTCATCCAAGAGAAAATCTTAAAACACATAAAAGAACAAACCTTGCTGAGAGAAAATCAGCATGGCTTCTGTAAGGGTAAATCTTGTCTTACAAACCTTTTAGAATTTTTTGAAAAGGTCAACAGGCACGTGGATTTGGGTGAACCGGTGGATATAGTCTATCTGGATTTTCAAAAGGCTTTTGACACAGTCCCTCACCAAAGGCTGCTGAGAAAATTGCATAGTCAGGGGATAAGAGGGCAGGTCCTCTTATGGATTGAGAACTGGTTGAGATCCCGGAAACAAAGAGTAGGTGTCAATGGGAAATTTTCACAATGGAGAGAAGTGAAAAGCGGTGTGCCCCAGGGCTCGGTCCTGGGACCGGTGCTTTTCAATCTGTTCATAAATGACCTGGAGACAGGGATAAACAGTGAGGTGGCCAAGTTTGCAGATGACACAAAACTTTTCCATGTGGTAAAAACCAGAGAAGATTGTGAAGAGCTCCAGAAGGATCTCTCCAAACTGGGGGAGTGGGCTGAGAAATGGCAAATGCGTTTTAATGTAACCAAATGTAAAGTAATGCATATTGGGGCAAAAAATCCAAACTTCATCTATCAACTCATGGGCTCTGAGTTATCCGTGACGGATCAGGAAAGAGATCTTGGTGTGCTGGTGGACAGCTCCATGAAGGTGTCTCCCCAATGTGTGGCAGCAGTGAAGAAGGCCAATTCCATGCTAGGGATTATCAAAAAGGGGATTGAAAATAAAAAACAGCCAACATTATAATGCCGTTATATAAAACAATAGTAAGGCCCCACCTGGAGTATTGTGTACAATTCTGGTCACCGCATCTCAAGAAAGACATAGTGGAACTGGAAAAGGTGCAGAAGAGAGCGACTAAAATGATTACTGGGCTGGGGCACCTCCCTTATGAAGAAAGGCTAAAACAATTGGGCCTCTTTAGTCTGGAAAAAAGGCGCTTGAGGGGGGATATGATTGAGACATACAAAATAATGCAGGGTATGAGTAAAGTGGATAGAGGGAAGCTCTTCTCCCTCTCTCAAAATACCAGAACTAGGGGACATACACTCAAATTGAGTGCTGGGAGAGTAAGAACTGACAAAAGAAAATATTTTTTCACCCAGCGTGTTGTAAGTCTATGGAACTCCCTGCCACAGGATGTGGTGATGGCATCTGGCCTGGATGCCTTCAAAAGGGGATTGGACAGATTCCTAGAGGAAAAGTCCATCACGGGTTACAAACCATGATGGAGATGTGTAATCTCTAGGCTTTAAACCAGGGTACTTCAAGGGCCAGATGCAGGGGAGTGGTATCAGGAGACAGATATCTAGTCTCATGCGCTCCCAAACGCATCTGGTGGGGCCGCTGTGAGATACAGGAAGCTGGACTAGATGGGCCTTTGGCCTGATCCAGCATGGCTCTTCTTATGTTCTTATGTTCTTATGTTCTTCTCCTAGTGTGTACCCTTTACTTTTTTGAAATACATATGCCAACAGTTTATTCCATATTCTATTAAAATCATTCAATTTTTTCAGTCCCTTTCTAATTTTAATTTCACATGACAATTTATCATTAATAGCCATATTCCATAAGACTGTTAATGTTGTCATAAGCTGTAAGTGACTTGACAGCACAAAGCAAGTTCCCCCACACATACACAGCACAATGTTATTGGGGAAAGTGTCTGTCATCTGGATCAGGAAATAAAAATAAAATTCATGCCCCAGGTTCCAAAAATACATAGTATAGAAACTAGAGAGGAAAAATTGCATACTGTAAATGTTTCAGGACATGTAAAAGAGAGAAAGAGTAATAGCTAACTGGGCAGAGGCAATGTGGGGAAAACAAGTTGCTGTGCTTTTCTAGCATTTTTACTTTTTGCCACTGAGAAACCTGAAGCTCTAATAATGTTGCTCCGTATACTTAGTAGCAGTTAATGATGTGGAAGGAGAGTGAGGATTTGTTCCATCATTAACATTTTCCAGGATAGCTTGCCAGCCTGCGGGGCAATTATCCTTCTACAGACACATGAGACTGCAGTTTTGAGATGAACACTTTAGATTTATCTTCCATTTATTGTGAAAGCTGGCTCTTAGAGGGCAACATCATTTAATACCCAGCTCTGGATTTAATTTGGAAGCTGCTGTGTGTGATACTGCCATAGTCTCTGTGCTAAGTTGCTGAGAGATTTGCTATGAAGAGAGGTAGTTTTAGTTTAAGTATCTGGATAGATGGCTCAACTTTTTCTTATGTTTATCATGGGATGGAGGGAAAAGTGTGAAAAAGGAAAGTTTTTAGGGCTGGTGGCTCTTTATTTATAAATGTAAGCCATTTTATCCGGGAATCATCAACTGGTGAGAGCTTGTTTTTGTTACTCTTCAGAATCATAACTAGCAGGTTTTTTTTTCATAGACGGGGCAAGCAGCATAAAATGCATCTCCAAATCAGCTTTGTAATTTGTAGCGTGAAATGGCTGCTGATCAGAGAAAGATGCTGCAGACATTTCAATATATCTAAAATCTGAAACAATTCTAAGGATGGATGAAGAGCAGTTCAAGGATGGATGTAGAAGAGCAGTAAGGGACACATCCACATTTTGAGGACTAATGCCCTCAGCTTATCTAGTTCTTCTGAAAAGGTGGGTGGATGTGCATGAATAACGTAGCCTCTGCTAGCCTGTGCAATGAGTTTCGGAGGGTAGCCTGCATTGCTAGTCCCCCCCCCCCGGCAAAAATATATCTTTTTGCTGCTTCGTGAAGGTGTTAATGACAATAAGTGGACATTGACTGATTCTTGATTCTTGCCAGTTCTAATACTTTTCGCCTCCCCGAGGAGCAAGTCTTTTGTAAAGTTAATAGTTTGTATCCTGTCGAATGCTGGTTGAGTGAAAGTTGGAAAGCACCACCAGCATATTTGCACTGATTCCAGGCTCTCACGGAGCCTATCAGAGGCTGCAGCGGAAGCCAGAGCAGTGCTGGGCTATTCTAAATACAGCTGCTGTACCAGCGAGCCACTTCCACAAGAGGTTATAGAGTGCCTCCTTGGGTGAAATTCAGAAAGGCTGAACTATGTTGCATCTGACGGGGGGACGGTTGCATGATCATAAGGAGTTCATAGGATTTGTTATTGAATTGCCCATTGAAGACCAAGCCACCTTAAACACTCCATTATTCACTCTTAGAGAGCTCATAACAATGCACAACAAGGTATTTCTGCTTCTCCCCACCTATTGTGAGGATGGCAGCTATGTTCAGAAGAAACACTCAAGGAGAGTGGATGACATCACACATCTGTTTAATTAAAAAGTACCAGCAACTCTGTGAGCTCTGGCGCTGCTACCTCACTGATAGAGATAGGAAAGCAAGTGTTACGTGCAGAAATTTGGCCAGCTGTTTTGTCAACTCTACTCATCTCCTCTTCAGTGGAACCAGTGAAAACCACTGAGATCAGGGCCATGCAACATGTAGTCCAGCTGCATTCATTATAACACCACACCCATCAGTCCTGGGAAGCATGTCCAGTAAATAGCAAAGGGTGATGAGAACTGCCATTCAACAGCACATGGAGGGCTACAAGTTACCAAGCCCTATTTAGATTGCCCATTCTTTGGAAACAGTTTTTTAATGAATATATATTTCATTTAAAGCCCAAAGTTTTGCTCAAAGGGTACTCTGACATTTGCTTAATAAAGTTAGCTAGATTACCCTCAGCTGCTTTCAAAGCAGAATATAATACATCTGAGTGCCACACTATCTTAGTCAAATTGATAGCTTCTATTTTAGAATGGAACGTGCTTCCTGTTCACTCCATCTGCTGCTGATTTTGGTTAATTGAAGGAGTTTCCAGCCGTCTTACTGAAACCAAAGAGAATTTTCTCCTCCTGGAATTTAACCTCTAGGGAAATCATGAGCCCTGTTCTTTACAGGCTTTTGCATGCTGTCCAATGTTGTGATCGTTTCCCACCATTTCTGTACAATGTGGCCTTCATTTGTCTCTCAGTGAATTTGTATTGGCTCTTTTCCATACTGCAACCCAGCTCCTATTAATTCATAGTGAACTCCTTAAAGGAATTCCCCTCAAGTAATGCTCTGGATATCACAGGCTGAGTTAGTGGAAGAAAGCTGGGTAGTCTGCTACCGCATTGACTTCAAGGTCTTAATGTTGACATATGTGTGTGTGTGTATGTATGTTGTGTCGATACAGTTGTTACTGACTCTTCGTGACTCCATGTCCATGGAGTTTTCTTGGCAGGAGTACTGGAGTGGGTTGCCAGTTCCTACTCCAGGGGCCTACAGCACCTGGTATTCCCTGGTGGTCGCCCATCCAAGTACTAACCCGGGCCGACCCTGCTTAGCTTCCAAAATCAAGCAAGATCGGATGTGCTTAGGGCATCTAGGCAGCTTAATGTTGACATACAAAGCCCTAAACAGTTTGGGACCTTCCTGTCTGTCAGAGTGGCTCCGACTGCAGAGTTATGCCTGTGTCACTCATTTGTCAGAGGCAGGTCATCTGAGGGTACCAACACCAAGGGAGGCCCGCAAGTCAACAACAAGGAACTGGGCCTTCTCAGTGGTGGCTCCTAAACTCTGGAACAAACTCCTCTCGGAGATATACCAGGCCCCCTCGTTGCTGATCTTCAAGAAAAGATTGAAGACTTGGTTATTTCAATCTGCTTTCCATGATTATTAACTCTTATGTGGCCTTTGTGATCTAATCTCATCCACCATTAACTTATTTTATTTACTTGGATTTTTATGAATGATTTTGTTTTAGTTATGTTCTTACTTATAATATTTGTGTTTTTATTATACTGTATTGTGCATCTGTATTTTATAACAGATTGTTTTATGTTGTAAACCACCCAGAGTGCCTTTCTGGCAGATGGGTGATATATAAATCATCATCATAATCATCATCATCATCATCATCATCATCATCATCATCATCATCATCATCATCATCATCATCATCATCATCATCACTTGTAGTAATGTCTGTCACTGGCCTTATTTTGTTTAGGAGAAGATAAAGACTTCAAAGTAATGCTGTAATGGTAAATTTCAAAATTCCGTTGTTGGTTATGATGGCAGCCATAGTCATACCCACGTGTGGAGTCTAAAGATGCAAGTGTGGAATTGATTCCTATTAACTTACCAATTCTAGTAGTTTTAATCTCTGCCATGTTAATTTACATTTACATTTACATTTTGTGTGTACAGTATGTGGTCTTTGGGTCCCCAGAATGAATCATCTGTGTTTCCATTATTTCTTATGGGAAAATTTGTTTTGATGCATGAGTGCTTTGGTTTACAAGCATGTTTCCATGTCGTAAACAAGGTATTACTGTAGTAATAATTATGTACTATCAAGTTGGTGACTCCCAGGGTTTTCTATGTATAATGTGCCCAGAAGTGATTTACCAGTCCTTCCTGGTGGTGCTCTGAAATTCTGTAGTTTACTGAAGGCAGCAGAAGCGTTAAGGCTAGTAATGATATCAGCTGCATATACTCAGCGTGATCCCTGCGAGCTCCTTTCTCAGGAGGCATGAGAAAGATTTAAACGTCCAGCAGACATAGAGTTTAGGACCCCTAATCTTGGAGGGGCCTCTGAAGTGACTTGCTTTTTTTTTTAAAAAAAAATTGTGACAATCTGTCATGGAAGAACCTCAATGAAAAAGTTAAAGTGGTTACCCAGACCTCATTGCTGGTTGTAAAGCCCGCCCCCCAAGCTTCTGGGCCCCAGGAATGTAGGTCTGCCAATAACTTCCAGCAGCTGGCTCACTCAAGTATATAAACCCTTGCAACAGAGATAGCTTACAGCAATACAGCATATTGTTGCCAGTAAGACACATGCACCCCGCTACAATGAGGATTACAACTAAGCTCAGCAAGAACTGGTTAACTTGAAGGGGATGACAAATGATGTCATTGCCCATGCAAATAAAAAAGCTCCAGTATTTTGGGCCTTCAAACCCAAGCTTCAGGACTTCTTTGCTTCCAATAATGAATGAGTGAATGAATGAATGAATGAATGAATGAATGATTGAATGAATGAATGAATGAATGAATAGGCATGGGCATGAACAGCTCTGCAAGGAAGGGGCATCCTTTCTTGGCACCCGCAGTATTCCCCACTAATAGCTTCCCAGCAGACATGGAAGATACTATGACTTCTCTGAGGATCCAGTAAGCCCAGAAGACCCAGGAGGAATTAGGGAAGAACATTGCCTGGGAATGCAACCAGTGAGGCACAGAAACAGCCCAGGAATGAACGAAGGACTCTTGGGAGAAGGGAAAAGTCTTAGGGGAGGGGGGAGGAGGAGTCTACAAAAGGGTGCTTGGAGGTAACAAGGTGGAGAATATCAAGATACGGAAAGTGGCCCTGGTGGAACACTTTCCTTAGGTGGAGCCTCATGGCACAGTGGCTAAATGCCTGCACTGCTGCTAAAACTGTGTTCACGACCCAGGTAGTCAGCTCATGGCTGACTCAGTAAAATGAATGCTGAACTTGTTGGGATGGGGGGGGGATGTATAGCCTGCATAATTAAATTGTAAACCACCCAGAGAGTGCTTTAAGCATTATGGGGCAGTATATAAGCAGAACACTTTGCTTAAGAGAAGAGAGAGAGAAAAGGGGGAGTGGGAAGAAGAGGAGCACGCATTAAAAGATATAGAAGATCCAGAAGAACTCGATGTCTCCGGTGGGATATATTTACAAACAGAAACTCTGGAGCAGGGCGATTGTCTAACTGAGGTTGCTTAAGGAAAAGGCTGAAGGACATCACGACTCACAACTACCTCCCAAATGGTCATATGAGAGGGAAAGAAGGAACTTACCAAACCCAGGAGGGATCTCCTTTGGGGAATCAATGGCATACAATTACTGGAGGAAGCCTGGGCCCAAGGTATCCCAAACCCAAGTTCCAACAACCACAAAAAGAAAAGAACAAAGAGTTTGCTGCCTCGTTCTCAGTGCAGGCTTATAAGCCGTCCTTGTTTCACCACTTCTTGTATGGCTCATCCCCAGAGATCTCATCGGCTGCTTCAAAATTATGGACATGTTTGGCAGATGTGTCTTCCAGGGTTATAGGCCCTAAAGCGTAGGACTCAAAACCTAGTATTCAGCCAGTGGTGTTCACTAGTCTGAGGTTGTTTCCTTTAGTGGATATGCATGATTCTTGCCCTAGTTCAATAAACCCTATTTGGCTGCAAACTTCGTCTCATTTATGGAACAGAGAATGGAACAGGGAAGACCCATCAACCTGTTGGGGGTGGGAACTCACAAAATCTGTCTTAGAAATAAATAAAAAGATAGCTACTAATTCAGGTAAAGCATGTTGTTCACACAACTTGATTCTTGTAGGGATATTTAACCCAAAATTTGGTTCTGCCTGAATGCTCTAGGGAGCTAGCTCACCATGTTGCTGGGTTTATCATAGGTCAGCAGCATCAGAATGTATTGATATATGCCAGTCACATGGCATTTGACTGCTAAGGGCACCTTAAGAATGTTGTGCATGTAGGAAGATGGAACATTTTCTTCCATCGACAGATTGTTCTCAGATCCTAATGAATGCCATCTCAGTGCTGGTTCTGCTCATTAATGTCCCTCCAGCATAAAATGTAGTCACTGATGAACACCAGAGCTGAAATCCAGTTATGGGAGAGTGTTGTGACCAGAGCATTCAGGCACCAGAGGCCAGAGAGGAATGAGTGCTGAGGTCCATTGAACCCAGATGACTTATCCTACAGCAGTCAGGAAATTTGTTGCAACTAACTTCCAGTAGTTCATAGGGCACAGGTCAACAGTTCTCCCACCATATTAAAATTGCCTTTGGCACAGACAAGGAACAAACAGGCATCTCCCCCCCCACACACACACACACCAGCAAAACTCTGTCAATACAGATGTTGCAAAACCCAAAAGAAGCAAGTGCAATGAAGGGAGGAATCAGTAAAAGGAAACTCACCATTCAAGAAATAATGTATGTGCAACCTATTGGGTATCTGTTCTACATTTCCTTTTTGTGGACACAAGGTTCTTTAGTCATTTTTATAACTAAAACTATATTCTCCGCTGGTTTTGTGATATACACAGATATTACTTCCAGGATGGTGGGCTATTTGTATCTTTGTTGCACTTGATCTTCTTGTGCTTTGAATTTGACCGCTGCAACACATTTACTAGAAGGATGCTAGGCTGACATCATGCTGTACTTTTCCACAGATGGATCTGGGAAGCTGAGACAAAGCCACTAGAGGTCAAAATGTGACTTTATAATTATGTTGATCAGAGTGAGCAATCCCAGGAGAACTTGAGAGCCCAAGTTTGGCTTCCAGCCTCCAAAATAAGCCACATCAGGCTTGGAAATGACAGCGTTTGGCTTTCTGGTCCCATTTTTTTATTCTATGGAGTTGGGTAGGACTCTTAAGCAGGGCATGCAGCTCATGGAGGAGCAATAGAGAAGAAACAGAGTATTCCCCCCCCTTCGCTAATGTAGTGGCTCCAGGGTGGCCTTGGAAGGCACAAAATTCCTTTGGGGGGGGGGGAAATGCATGTTGTTGTTGTTCATTCCTGGAGAAGCCCAGTGGGTTGCTTTGCTTGGGAGGGAGATAATTTGGCCATATATCCAGAATTATTTGAAAGACCAGAATGACAAAATGTATTCCTAAAAGCAACAACTGTTCATAACTCTAAAGGCAGTGCATGCCATAGTTTGAGAGCAATTTAGGAGAAAGCCCCCTTCTATGTGCCCATAAAGTAGGCTGCTGCATCAAAAGGAATTCTTTTGCAAAACCTAGTATAAAACAGCCTCCTACCAAAACAGCAGTTAACTTAGATAGCCAAACCCACCACAGTTTAAGGGTTGAAGCTCCCATCTTAAACTGAGCCCAGAGAACAAGGACAATGAGTGCAACTCTTTTAAGCAGTAGGATTACTAGTTCCACGACTACTGCTAATTGAACTACAATAAGGGCTACTGCTAATTAGCAACTAATGTAACTACAGTAATACAGTACCTTGTTTACATGCATAATTTGTTCCGGAAACATGTTTGTAAACCAAAACACTCTTATATCAAAGCAAGTTTCCCAATAAGAAATCATGGAAACCCAGAAAACTCACAAAAGAAGTTAGCTAGAAGTCCAAGTTCACATCATGGTTTTGGTCCCTGGCTACGGAATCTGTTCTGCTTGGGACTAACAATTGGATTTTATTCTGCATTTTTAATGTGACAATAACAAAGTGCAATATGTAGCCCTATACACACTTGACCAGCTGCCGCTGAATATAAATTATTTGAAAAAAATGAGGAAGAATTTTGAAAACAAATTAAATAAAAAATATAAATATAAAAGAAAAAATAAAACCCTAACCTGCACTCCCATTTGAAAATGTTCCTGGCTGGTACAAGGGAAACCTCTATTCTCCTCTCCTCCCTGTGCTTTGAAGGCTGCCTGAGATGGAATGTTCCAGACTATCGTCTGTAATCCAGCAGGGGGAGGGAGGGAAAGAGCGCCATCATTGGCTCATTTGTGATCATGTGACCTGTTCCAGTGCCTGTATATAAAGACATTCCTTGTTGATCAAGGCAAAATTTAGAAGAAATGTTTCCTTGTCTTGCAGAACGCTCTTAAACCAAGTTACCAGGGAAGGGCACCAAATGAAAAATGAAACTCTGATTTGTCAGTTCCTTCTGTAATGAAACAAAATGAAACGAACCAGGGAAGCAGTGTTTCGTTAGTAATGAAACAAACCAGCGGGTTTTTTTTATAGCTTAAAACAAACTGATTCCTTTCTGTGTAAAACGGCTTCCCCAGGTCCTAGAGGGACCAAATTTGGTATGACCCTTCCATGGACTCTCCCCTTTAAGCCTTCCAAATTTGGAGAGTTTTTGGGTTTAGGGGGCTGAGTTATTCAACTTCAATGGAGGTAGCCCCCAGAAAAAACATTTAGAATTTCAATGTTATGTGCTTGAAAATAGTGCTCCCAGGCAGCTAGTAGCGTGGAAATTACAGTGGCGCTTCCTCCCCTTAAAGCACCCCCAATTTGGAGAGGTTTGGGGTACAGGGAACTGAGTTATTGAGCTCCAAAGGCGCTGTGGGGGAAACTTAATTGAAGGAGTGTGGATCGGTGCGCT
This sequence comes from Phrynocephalus guinanensis, assembly GCA_037367245.1. NCBI lineage: Eukaryota > Metazoa > Chordata > Lepidosauria > Squamata > Agamidae > Phrynocephalus > Phrynocephalus guinanensis. The sequence continues at coordinate 105,281,517 of CM074732.1, read as the reverse complement.
GGGGAGTCCAAGGAGGGTACCCATCAAATTTCGTGCCTCTAGAACCTAGGGGACCCGTTTTATAGAGTAACAAATTGGTTTGTTACTGGCTAGTTTTGTACATTTTTTTAAAAAAAATCCATTTCTAACGAAACGAAATGAATCACAGGGGAACAAAATGAAATCAAACAAATCTCATTTTTTCCATTTCATACCCATTCCTACAAGTTACTTTTATACCAAGGTATTACTGGCCAAATAAAGAGCTGTTTTAGTACCATGATCATTTAAATGTCTGGTGCTGCTCTTAGTGGAGGCAAATTATGTTAAACCAGCACGTGAGAACACCTCTCAGTGCCTTTGCAGCTCCTGATGGCCATAGATCCTGTGCCTTAGGACTCTCCTGGTCTTCTTTTTCCTTGCAGACATAGCCGTCTTCTATTCCTCTCCTCACACAGAATGGCTCACCCCTCCTTCCTTGACTTCTCTTTCTTCTGTATTCTTGTTTCAATATGCTTTCATAGGCTTTCTTCTTATCCTGTGCCAAGGCTGTAACCAGAAAATTTGGCACCCATGGCTTCATTGTCCTATTGGTTATGCTTGGGTCACACAAAGGTCGGCATGTGTAGGAGGGGATAAAGGAAGTGGGGAGAAATGCCTGGTCATTTTAATCTTCAAAAGGTTGTTTATTGTATGATGATTTTTAGTGGTCTGTAAAGGCATCCGCTATTTTTGCATTTGTCTTTTACCTGATTTGTTTTTCACGTTGTGTGGAGAGGATAGAGAGAGGTTCTTCTCCCTCTCACAAAATACTAGAACTAGGGGACATACACTCAAATTGAGGGCTGGCAGAGTAAGAACAGACAAAAGAAAATATTTTTTCACCCAGCACATTGTTAGTCTGTGGAACTCCCTGCCACAGGATGTGATGATGGCATCTGCCCTGGATGCCTTCAAAAGGGGTTTGGGCAGATTCCTAGAGGAAAAGTCAATCACAGGCTACAAACCATGATGGAGATGTGGAATCTCCAGGCTTAAAACCGGGGTACATCAAGGGCCAGATGAAGGGGAGTGGTATGAAGAGACAGATATCTAGTCTCGTGCGCTCCCAGAGGCATTTGGCGGGGCCACTGTGAGATACAGGAAGCTGGACTAGATGGGCCTTTGGTCTGATCCAGTATGGCTCTTCTTATGTTCTTATGAGCAATTAGAAGCTGTATGCAGGAACAGGATAGGAGAGTTTGCACCCCTCCTGCAGTTAATTCCAATGACTGGTTTGTGGACTTCCTGCAGCAAAATATGTTGCCTCTAGATTTGGGTGCCATGGGCCAAATATCTCATAGCCCTGTCCTAGTCTTGCTTGTGGTCCCCACCTCCAAAATCACAAACCGTCACAGCCAAATGATCTTAGGATCTACACAGACTAGCCAACGGATATAAGAAAGTCCAGAACTATCACAAGTCCTTTGGATGGCAGTCTCTCTCTCTCTCTTACATCCAGGCAGCCAAGGACACCACTGACACTTCATTATCACTCCCATGCAGTACGTTAGCAAACTGGTATACAGATGGGGACAGGCCCACGAGAATGGCGCAGGCGCGCTCACTTAGGGTGGCCACACCAAGGGAGGCGCGGAAATCGCTCATGCATAACCTCGCCTTCTCTGTGGTGGGCTCCACATTGTGGAATCATCTTCCTAGTGAGCTGCGCCTAGCACAGTCCCTGCCTGCCTTCAAAAAGGCTCTGAAAACCTTCCTTTTTAAGGAGGCATATGGTGACCTTTTCATTTAATTTTTTTTTTTGCCCACATCACCTCTTGCTGAGGGTTTCCCCCTCTTTATTTTACTAGTTTCCCCCCCCCTCTCTTTTTTACTTGTTATATGCTACTGGTTTTATTCTCGATTGTAAACTGCCCAGAGTTCCTTCTGGAAGATGGGCGGTATAAAAACGCAATAAATAAATAAATAAATAAATAAATAAATAAATAAATAAATAAATAATGTCTATTCTGTGAAAATGATCCATGCAAAGACTCTTGCTGGATCTGACTTGGGGCTCATCTAGTGTAGCATTCTATTCACAGCAGCGAACTACATGCATCCACAAGAAGGACTGGATTCCACAGCACTTTCTGGCTCAGTTGTCCCAAGTCCTCCACTGTTTAGGGGGTTGAGTCAGAAGTATTCCATTCAGAGATTCTGGACCAAAAGAGATTCAAGGGCCAAGATCAGGGGGTAGGATTTGCAATGTCAAAGAAATAGAATGGGATGTGAATATGCTGGGAGTAGGGCCAAATCTGCTTCTAGAGCAGATTGGTGGCAATTGGTGGCAACTGGACTGTCAGGAATCTAAGTACAGAAGCCAGGCATCTAGGTTATATGGGAACACAAAACCAGGGCGAGATGGGGTCCATTTTGGTGGCCAGCCAGGCAGTGTAATATGTTCAAACAATCATTACATTTGCTGTCATTACTACAGGTCTTCTATGTGCATGACAAGTGGGTGTTTTAGAACCTACATTGCTATTGGCGCTTGTGGAAATTAGGGTTCAATTAGATAAGCATTTGTCCCATGGTTTGGTCTGGACTGAGGAGGGACTTGTTCACTCTTTGCCTTGGCAATTATGCCACATGCATGCCACTGTGAACTACACCATTGGTTGGTGCCTACCTGCATCTTTTTAGATCTCCATCAGTGGTTACTTTGTATGTTTGTGTATGGGTGGGATTGCTACATTTGGGTTTGGTTCCGGTGGATGCAATTGCTGGGATCAAACCAAAGTGGTTGGCTTAAACGGTGCCTTGGCTTAAGTCACTTAATTAAGAAATGGAAAGTTTGCTGTTCACCTGTAGAGAAGAAGGGAGAGGAAGCTTTTCATTTCTTTTTAAATTGCTAACACAAATGTTCTACCATAGTAGCAGTGAAAGGGTTTTTTTTTTTTTGCGGGGGGGGGGAGCTACGTGGTTGCATTGTTTTTATAGACCTTTTGAACTGGAGCCAGCTTGCTTCCTAGTTTCCCATGGCATGAAGAAACATCTCATACTGCCCTTGTCATAGCCTTAAATGCATTCCATGACAGTAATTAGAGTTTGTTTATTTATTTATTTATTTATTTATTTATTTATTTATTTATTTATTTATTTATTTATACTGCCAAGTTTAATTCAAAGAACAATTCCAGGCAGTATAGAAGTAAAGATAAAACAATAAAATAAAAATAACATTATATATACTTATTTATAAATAAATAAATAAATATATTAAGTAAAAATAATAAACAAATCATAATAGGAAGTCAGGTTGGTGGCGAGTAATGTGCAGCACTGCCAAAAGTCTTATGGTAGAGCCAGGTCTTCAGAGAATTTTTAAACATTGCCACAGATGGAGCTAAATGGAATTTGTTCCAAAGAGCAGGGGTGGCCACTGAGAAAGCCCGGTTTCTCGTACCAGTTTTTCGGCCTTCCCTAGAGGTGGCCACCCTAAGTGCCAACATTTGTTGTTCTTGTTTTAATATGAACAGTGGCTTAATCCGTTCTCTTTCACAAACAAACACATATACATGCATACACAAATGTCCCTGGAAAAATGTTGAAGGTGACTTCTACTTGTTCATGTGAGCGGAGTCGGAGCCTTGGAAGAGGGAGGGAGTCTGCCATCAAGGCATTTGGTAAATAAACAAGTGTCTTGGGATGCCTTCTCTCCCAAGGTCTGAAGTTGGGTGTCTTGCAGACATTTGGCAGCAGGAATAAAACCACCGAGAGTAGGATTATTGCTGAACTGACTTTAATAACAGTTATATTTTTCTTCCTGAACAGAAAGATTGCACATACCTTATGGGATTTGTCTGGGAGAGTTTTTGTTTTGTTTTGTTTCAAATGGAAAGGGAAAGGAATTTGTCAGCATTCTGTGCCTATGAACATGTTCTTCAGAAGTTAGGAAGAAAATGGATGAATACCACATATAGTTGTCAGTTTTTCAGGCTGTTTGGCCATGTTCTGGAAGTTTTTCTTCCTGACGTTTCACCAGACTCTGGCTGGCATTTTCAGAGGGCAAGGAGCTCAGGAAACTAGGAGTTCTATCTGTGAATACATTGAATACCACATAGTTCAAACCAAACCCAAAAAGCAAAGTACCAACCTTCTAAAAACATAGGGCTCCATTATGGCCCTGTGCAGGCAAGGAATCTGACAACTCAACTCTGAGGTAACAAGTAAATATTTTTACACAGTAGGTTGTTTGGTTTTATCCATGAGGAATGTAAATAAATGAAAACATTTTATTCCTTCTCATTATCCGAGTCTCTAAATCAGGGGTGGGGAACCACTCCTGTACTAAATGAATGTATTGAGACAGTAAGTGTCAGTTGAAGTAAACTAACAAAAAAGGGGTGGTGTACTGCCAGAGAATGTAGCTCAATCTGTGATGAGATTAGGAGAGAAAAAATCTCCAAATGATCTCTACTAATTGCTGTAATGGTTCATCTTCTCTCAAAGGCTTCTAGCCTTTCCTCATATTGAGCTGCGCGGACACACATCTCTGTATACCATATACAGTACATATATATACAGTGGTACCTCTGATAATGAATTTAATTAGTTCTCCAAGGCAGTTCATTATCTGAAGCATTTATGATCTGAAACATGGTTTCCCATTGAAATGAATGGGAAACCAATTAATCCGTTCTGGAGGTCTGAAAAAAGGCACACACAAAAACCACTGTCCACCCCCGACCTCTTTATAAGGTGCACTTTAAAGGCATGCAGTTCTGGAACACACACACACCCGAACACCCCCCACCGCAGTGCAATGCAAACATGGAGAAAAGAAAGCAGCAAGACTACCCCGCCTGTTTCCGCCAAAAATGCAAAGAAAAGCAGTGCAAAGATTAATAAAAGTTAGCTCTCTACATTTCCAAGTTGGAAAGGACCAAATCCCTCAGCAAAAAATGTCCAGAATGGCTCCAAAACACCATGAAAAAACAACAACACACACGCTCTAACTCCTCCCACCCCTCCATAAACTATGGGGGTTCAATGCATCCTGGGTACACTTTTTTTTTGGCAAGGCATTATGAAACATTCCAAGTACGATTCCAAGACAGCCCTTTCAACATAACAGAAACCCAAGTTTGTGCACCAACTACCAATGCTGAAGAATCTGCGACTGACCAATTGTCAATTGCCTTGTCACAGAGAAGGGGCTTGAGTAACTGAAAGGAGCCATGATCTATGCCGTAGGTCATAGTAGAGAGTGTGACTAATTGTGGTCCACCTGGAGTACGAACTGGCAAGTCACTCCAGTATCCCTGCCAAGAAAACTCTATGGACAGAAACATGCTGGAAGATGTCCGTCAGGTCGGAAGGCGTCCAACTTGCTAGTGAGGAAGAGTGGAGGACAAGTACAAGTAGCTCCAGAGCTAACAAAGCGGCTGGGCCAAAGCCAAAAGGATGCCTAGCTGCAGACGCGCCTGGAAGAAAAAGGAAAGATCAATGCTGCAAAGAACTATATTGCATTGGAACCTGGAATGTGAGATCTATGAACCAGGGTAAACTGGATGTGGTCAAATGTGAGATGGCAAGAATAAACATTGACATCTTGGGCATCAGCAAACTTAAATGGACGGGAATAGGTGAATTCAGTTCAGATGACTATCACATCTACTACTGTGGGAAAGAATCTCATAGAAGAAATGGAGTAGCCCTCATAGTCAACAAAAGAGTGGGAATAAGCTGTGCTGGGTACAACCTCAAAAATGATCGATGATTTCAGTATGATTCCAAGGCAGCCCTTTCAACATCACAGTAATCCAAGCTTATGCACCAACTACTGGTGCTGAAGAGTCTAAGATTGACAAATTCTATGAAGACTTACAACTTCTTCTAGAACTCACACCAAAGAAAGATATTCTTCTCATCATAGGGCAGTGGTGGCGAACCTTCGGTACTCCAAATGTTTTGGACCACAACTCCCACAATCCTTTGCCATTGGCAAGACAAGCTTGGAATTCTGGGAGTTGTGGTCCAAGACATCTGGAGTGCCAAAGGTTCGCCACCACTGTCATAGGGGATTGGAATGCTAAAGTAGGGAGTGAAGTGATAAAAGGAATGACTGGCAAGTTTGGCCTTGGAGTTCCAAATGAAGCAGGGCAAAGGCTAATTGAGTTTTGTCAAGAGAACAAGCTGGTCATTGCAAACATTCTTTTCCAATAACACAAAAGGCGACTCTGCACATGGACATCACCAGATGGAATCAGATTAATTATGTTCTCTGCAGCCAAAGATGGAGGCGCTCTATACATTCAGCAAAAACGAGACCTGGTGCTGACTGCAGCTCAGATCATCAGCGTCTTATAGCAAAATTCAAACTTAAAGTGTTCTGCTTCTGCTTATATACCGCCCCATACCACTACAAGTAGTCTCTGGGCGGTTTACAATTTTGATTACAGTGTGCAGGCTACACATTGCCCCCCCAGCAAGCTGGGTACTCATTTTACCGACCTCGGAAGGATGGAAGGCTGAGTGAACCTTGAGCCTGCTACCGGGGATTGAACCCAGGTCGTGAGCACAGTTTTACCTGCAGTACAGGCATTTAACCACTGCGCCACGAGGTAGTAGGGAAGAAAGTAGGGAAGAAAGTAGGGAAGACCACTGGACCAGTCAGGTACAATCACAGTGGAGGTGAAGAATAGATTTAAGGAACTAGATTTGGTGGACAGAACACCTGAAGAACTATGGATGGAGGCTTGTAACATTGTACAGGAGGCTGCAATGAAAACTATTCCAAAGAAAAGAAAATGCAAGAAAGCAAAGTGGTTGTCCAACGAGGCCCTACAAATAGCAGAGGAGAGAAGGGACGCAAAATGCAGATACAGAAAATTGAATGCAGACTTCCAAAGAATAGTGAGGAGAGACAGGATGGCCTTGAACGAACAGTGCAAAGAAATAGAGGAAAACAACAGAAAAGGAAAAACCAGATATCTATTCAAGAAAATTGGAGATATTAAAGGGGCATTTCGTGCAAAGATGGATATGATAAAGGACAAAAATGGTAGGGACCTAACTGAAGCAGAAGAGATCAAGAAAAGATGGCAAGAATATACAGAGGAATTATATCAGAAAGATCTGGATGTCCCTGATAACCAAGATAGTGTAGTTGCTGACCTGGAGGCAGACATCCTGGAAAGTGAAGTCAAGTGGGCCTTAGAAAGCATTGCAAACAACAAGGCCAGTGGAGGTGACGGCATTCCAATTGAACTATTTAAAATCTTAAAAGAGGATGCTGTAAAGATGCTACATGCAATATGCCAGAAAATTTGGAAAACTCAGCCGTGGTCAGAGGACTGGAAAAGATCCCAATTCCAAAGAAGGGCAATGCCAAAGAATGCTCCAACTATTGTACAATTGCTCTCATTTCACATGCTAGCAAGGTTATGCTCAAAATTCTACAAGGGGGGCTGCAGCAGTATGTGGACAGAGAACTCCCAGAAATGCAAGCTGGATTTTGAAAGGGCAGAGGAACTAGAGATCAAATTGCCAACAGGCGCTGGATTATGGAGAAAGCTAGAGAGTTTCAGAAAAACATCTACTTCTGCTTCATTGACTATGCCAAAGCCTTTGACTGTGTGGACCACAACAAATTATGGCAAGTTCTTAAAGGAATGGGAGTGCCCGAGCACCTTATCTGTCTCCTAAGAAATCTATATGTGGGACAAGCAGCAACAGTCAGAACTGAATATGGAACAACTGATTAGTTTAAAATTGGGAAAGGAGTATGACAAGACTGTATAATGTCACCTTGCCTATTTAACTTATATGCAGAGCACATCATGTGAAAGGCAGGACTGGATGAATCACAAACCGGAATTAAGATTGCCGAAGAAATATCAACAACCTCAGATGATACTACTCTGATAGCAGAAAGTGAGGGGGATTTAAAGAACCTCTTAATGAGGATGAAAGAGAAGAGTGAAAAAATGGGCTGAAGCTCAACATCAAGAAAGAAAGAAAGAAAGAAAGAAAGAAAGAAAGAAAGAAAGAAAGAAAGAAAGAAAGAAAGAAAGAAAGAAAGAAAGAAAGAAAGAAAGAAAGAAAGAAAATCACCTCCTGGCAAATAGTAGGGGAAGAAATGGAGGCAATGACAGATTATATTTTCTTGGGCTCCTTGATCACTTCAGATGATGACTGCAGCAATGAAATTGAAAGGTGTCTGCTTCTTGGGAGGAAAGTGATGGCAAACCTAGGCAGAATCTTAAAGAGCAGAGACCTCACTTTGCCAACAAAAGTCAGGACAATCAGAGCTATGGTTTTTCCAGTAGTGATGTATGGAAGTGAGAGCTGGACTATGAAGAAGGCTGATCGCTGCAGAATCAACACTTTTGAGCTGTGGTCCTGGAGGAGACTCTTGAGAGTCCCCTGGACTGCAAGGAGATCAAACCTATCTATCCTGAAACAAATCAACCCTGAATGTTCACTGGAAGGACAGATTTTGAAGCCAAGGCTCCAGTACTTTGGCCACCTCATGAGGAGAGAGGACTCCTTGGAAAAGTCCCTGATGTTGGGAGAGATTGAAGGCAAAAGGAAAAGGGGATGGCAGAGAATGAGATAGTTGGATGGTGTTATTGATGCCACCAACATGGTTTTGACCAAAATCCGGGAGGCAGAGGAAGATAGGAGGGCCTGACGAGCTCTGGTCCATGGGGTCACAAAGAGTCAGAAATGACTTAACGACTGAACAGCAACAAAATTTTCGTTATCCGAGGCAGCCCATAGGCAACATTTATTATCCAAGGCAGCCCTATACCTGAAAATTTCCATTCGCTCTCCGAAACATTCATTATCAGAGGCATTTGTTATCTGAGGTATTACTGTATATATATTCTGAGGAGTTGAGAGCAACAGCTATTTTTGGCCATGTTGGCTTGCCTGAAAGTACAGTGTTTTATGTATCAGTGTGTCATTGCAGCCCAGAGACTTCCAGAGACCATTTCATTAGAGCTGACATTGGCAAATACACGAGATGGCTGACACAGGACAGATAATGCAGATTAAAGGAAATTTTGGTACTTGAATCGCGCTGGAGACTTGCCTTTAGTGCTTCAAGTGGTCTCATATACTGACAAGTAGAGAAAGACAAAGAAGTATAGTATTGGAACCACTCTGATAATGCTGTTGCTCTCTCTTATTCCACTTCTTATAACTGTGTCCTTGAGAGGAGGAGGAAGAGGAAAGGGACAATGAATAGTAGCAATAACAATGATAACAATTTATGTTGTGTGAATTCTTTTTGTCTTTCTCATACACATGCATGCAGGCACACACAAATATATGTATAGACATATATGGAAAATAAATGAGTACATGTTTATTTTGTAAAGGATTTGTGTTTTGGACCACATGCTGTGTGGGGAATTCACAGAGCTGCAGTCCAGAAACAGAAATATGCACACCTTTAATGTTTTACTTCCTGCTGCAGAAAGCTGCCTTGAACTAAAAAATTACAGCACATAGTACAAATGAAGAAATCCACAATATAAGAAATAAAATAAAATCAGTGTTAACCATAATCAAGACAATAAATACAGACACAATAAAACTTAAGTGAAAACAGTTCAGTGCGAAATGCTTAAATGTTGCCCTCAATACTTCACTCCTGTTGCTTTGCCTAGAGGCCTAGGACTAGAGATGGGCACGGACCAGAAAAGCAAAGAATTGGGGGTGGTTTGTGGCAATCCCTGATCCATCCCCAAATGTTGGAAAAATGAAATAGTTCATAGTTTATTTTTATGGTTCATCTCTGGGGGGGAGGGACCTAATGCCTCCACCCCCTCTGCTGCCTATTCACCGTGTTCCCACTGCCCCTATCATTTCCCTTACCTGGTCCTGCCTCCTCCTCCTCCTCCTCCTCCTCCTCCTCCTCCTCCTCCTCCTTCTCCATATTCAGAGATAGTAGTTTGATTTCCCTTCCAGGAGCCGAGCATGTACCCACCCATCAACTAATAGCTGTACACATGCACAGAGAAGCAGGCTTGGCTCTTGGAAAAGAAGATGAACTGCTGCCTCTACACATGCACTGGCCTATCAGCTGACAGGGGTGGCGGGTGTTACACACAGAGAGACAGCGGACTCGGTTCCCAGAAGGGAGGCTGGGCTACTGTATCTGATTATGGCGGCAGAAGAAGAAGAAGAGAAGGAAGTAGCAGGACCAGGTAGGGACTAAGGAGGTGAGAGGGCAGTGGGGAGGAGAAGGACAAGGGGGCAAGGGGAGTTCCGTTTTGCTGAAGCAAAATGGAGCATTGAGTAGAAAAAAAAGTTTGGCACTTATTTTCATTTTGGCAAAATTATTTGCACAAAACGAACCACAAACCAGCTTGGTTCGTGGTCCTTCCCCCAGTTTATAGTTTGGTTTGTAGCTAGGACTCCTGGAGGTAAGCATGTGAATTCACATCAGCCTTATGAACGGCAGACATTACTCCATAGTTTCTTCGCTGCCTGAGGAAACCAGCCAGCTGGCCTTCCCTTCCCTTCCCTTCCCTAAAGCCAATTAGAAAAGATGGAGTAAGGAATTATCTATACAGTACTGTACTTAATTCTGGCTTGAGCAATACTGTTCATTGCGCTGGGTCGAGTACCTTCATATACAGTAATACCTTGGTTTATGAGCATAATTTGTTCAGGAAACATGCTTGTAAACCAAAACACTCATATCAAAGCAAGTTTCCCCATAAGAAATAATGGAAACTCAGATGATTCATTCTGGGGTCTTGTAGTCCACATGCTGTAAACACAAAATGCCAAAACTCACAAAAGAAGTTGGCTAGAAGTTCATGCCAACACCATGGCTTAGATCCCTAATTGCAGAATCTGCTCTGCTTGGGACTAAGAACTGGATTTTACTCTGCGTTTTTAATGTGACAATAATAAAATGCAATTTGTAGCCATATACAGAATTGACCAACTGCCCCATAACTTGAAATGGATTGAAAAATAAGAGAGGACATTGAAAACAAATTAAATATAAATAAAAATAAAAATAAAACAAACTCCTAACTTGCACTCCCCTTGAAAATGTTCTTGGCTGGTGCAAGGGAAATCTCCATTTCTCTCTCCTCACTCTACTTTGGAGGCTGCCTGAGATGGAACATTCCAGACAATCACTCACAATCCAGCCGGGGGGGGGGGGAGAGAACCACCATTTATTTACTTGTGATCATGTGACCTGCTCCAGTTACTTGTATTGCAAGACATTGCTTGTTGATCAAGGCAAAAATTAGAAGAAATGTTTGCTTGGCTTGCAAAATACTCTTAAGCCAAGTTACTCTTAAACCAAGCTGCTAACTTTATAGGAAAAAGTTGCCACAACCAGGCAAGTTTTTAAGTTCTCCAAAATCCTTCATTAGGCAACAACCATATAAAATTTGGGCTAGGAGAGGTGGCAGATAGTTCAAAACAACGTATCAAATATTATTCTCTTTGTTCTTAGAGACAGACCTGCTAGGACGTTGTCTTTGTTTTTAGTCCTGCTTTGGTCTAAAGACAGAATGGAGCTTATTAATTCAGTGCTTCTTTGTTGTTGTTCAGTCGTTCAGTCCTGTCCAAACATAGCTTTGACTATCCTGACCTTAGTTGCCAAAGTGATGTCTCTCTTTGCTCTTTAGGATGCTGTCTAGGTATTGGAGCCCAATATGCTGACCAGGCAGCCACCTTTCCTGTTCTCGGCTCTGGTGACCTAGTCTACTGGTCACATGCCCTACTGGTAATCACATTTGTCTTTCTTATTGTGGTAGACCAGAATTCTGGTCAAAGTCTAAATTTGCCTTTAAATATGCCTCCCTGGGGCAAAGTCCTGCTTGCTCTGACTTAGTTATGGCCCTATCTGCAGGGTCTTGGTCAAGGCTTTTTACTTTCAGGGAGGAGAGAGACTGTAAGCTCATACATGATACCATAGTTTCAAACTCAGTAGGATTATGTTCCCTCTGAAGGAGAAGGTATACAGTTTGGGAGTATTTCTGAATCTGGGTAAGACTTGATTAATTTTAAAGGCACTGGCTAATTAGTTGCGAGTCATCTGTTGTGCATCTTTTTGTGATGCCCACTCTAAAGTGGTATAAATGTTTGCAGTAAACCCTTTCCCTAGTCCAAGCCAGTTTACTGCCATGCACTCAGTATATATTGAAAAATGTAGCAATGCAGTTCAGCCATGTGATCAAAAACCTGGATTGAACAATAATTTCACCTTGGACAGCTAACAAATTGCAAGCAAGATAAACTTTCAAATTCCCTAGAACTTTGCTTCAGGCAGAGATCAGCAAAAATTGGAAGTAGAGAAAAAGGAAATAGTCCCCCTCCTCCAAAAATAGGCCAGATGTGATGCCTGTAATTATTGAAAGCAGACCACTCTCAATACAAGATGGAGTTTGCCAAGTTCTCCTATAGTCTCATTAATCTGTTTAAACTAAGCTACCATTACAGAGGAAACAGTTCCTTGAATTCCCTGCTGTTCAATGTCAGGCACAGACATGAAACCATTGCAGGTTACTTGTAGTCCACAAGAAGGCAGACACTCGAGTTATCCAGATTTGCGTTTTGGACAGATAGCTGCCTGGGGAATTCCAGTTGTTTTACTCCAAAAAACATAAACCCATACATTGCTACAGTACTGTACTTGTCTTGAGGCACGTACAGAATAATAGAATCTAATGCAGTTCTGAAGTACACCACAGGAAGGAGGTGGTTTTAGCAACAATATCAGCCTGACATTTTCCCTCTAGTGCAGACTGTCTAATGAACTTTGGAAGGTTATAATCTATTTTGTCACAGTTTTGGACTTTGGAAGGTTATAATCTATTTTGTCACAATTGTTTGGACAAATGTCGTAGCTCTCTTTTATAGCTGAGTATCAAAAGGAACCACCAAAAATGCTACACCGTTGTCTTGCCTTTTCAGTTCAAAGTGACTGTACTGCCTGTGGGTAGTAAACAAACAGGGTGACCTCTCATTTGACAATCTACTTGGCAACCTCCTGTATTTCAATAATGAATATAGAGGAGGGAATAAGTGATTTACCTTGAAAAAGTATGGCTCATTGCAAGCTCTTTGCAGTGATCGTTCACCATGAGTTCCTGTTGTCTATATGGTTGGCATTTCTACAGTCTATGACGTATTAGATCTTTTACTTGCTATCCATTACACTTCACTTAATCATTATCCTTCTGTATTCCATTTTGCCTGTTTTGCTTCATTGTAATGCATTAGGACAACTTTCTAAGAACATTGATCCTGTAAAACTTCATACTATATTTCTGAAGCAGGGAACAGACGTCAACGTATTCACAACATATTTTTGGATACAGACCTCTTCAGGTATTGAAAAAGTATTTAGATTTACATATGAGGAGGAGTCTTGGGGATGGACATACTGCTTCATGTCTCCACCCCCCTGTTGTCACTCTTCATGTGTGGAAGCTACAACAGAGAACCTCCTCTGTCTCTTTGATATAAGCCTTTTTCACTTGAGCAACATTGAAGTGACCTCTCTGTGTGAAGATCGGGAGTGAGAGAGAAGCCACCCTCATTCCAGGCTTATTTTGCTCACACACATTTAGAGATATTCAGAGGAAAGACTTGTCAATCCATAAAGGGGTGTCACATGGGCCAGAATTTTTAGAAGAGGTGTGACATGTGGCTGCAGTGCTAGGTTGATCTGTATTCGGCTCAAGTAGGGCATTGCTAGCCTCGCCCTTGTAAGATGGGCATCATCCTGAGGGTGCCAGATGCTTACCCAGGAAATTTTGAACAGTATTGTCAGAAGAGGCTAGGGTTTTACCTCTATGACTTTGTATCTCCTTGTCCTTCTTCCTATTGCCACATTTTAGGAAGAAATGCAAGGAGACACTGGAAGGAAGGAAGGAGGGGTGTTGGCAAGTCTTTAAGTCTGATTCCCAGTTGCAAGTCTTTGGTCCCAGGTCTGAGGTTTCAAGTCCCTATTAAAGACAATCTCTTTTCCCCAGAACAAAAGGAAGAGTGGCCTATAGAGTGAGTCCAAGTCATTGGAAAACAACAACCCAAGTCGAGTCTGAGTTGAGTCACTGGTTCAACATCAGTCCGACTTGACAATGAATCCTGTAAGTCAGTGAGTCAAAGTCAGTCAGCCAGCCTGTTTTCTGCTGATATGGTAGCAGCCAAACAGCCTTGGAAGGAGATATTAAGGAGGTACCCAACTGGTATTGTTGGGTTTTGAGACAGAAGTCATCTCTGGAGTGAGTTGTTCCTTTTGAACCATAGCTAATGATTCTTTGTATATTGTGTATTTATCGGTTCATCTATTTATTGGTATTTATCCCTTCATGTAAAAGACTTTCAACTAAAAGTTCTATGTAGCTGGTCAGTTTTAAAAATGGATGGTAAACATGGCTCAATGATTTAGCTGTCTGGCTGTGGAGTTTGATTCCCTCTTGTGCCTCCTGTGAACAGAGCCAGTCTGTGTGGACTTAAGCAAGCTGCACAGTCCCCCACCCCACCCCACCCCGCACCAGAAGAAGGGAATGGTAAACTACGTCTGAGTATTCACTATCTAGGAATCCCTGAAAATGGGTCACCATGAGTCAGAATTCATGATGTTCACTATTAAGGAATAGAATCCCAACATTAATCTGTTTTCCCTTTGTTTTGTGGCACATTTGACCAAATACTTGCACAGTTATATTGAAATTGAAAATGGAAGTATTTGTAAAACAAAATGAGTTTCTCATTAGGTGGGAAAAAGTGATGCTTTAATGTGTGGTATATTACTCCGTCACTTCTGGTGACCCTAAAACAGCATACTTATTTTTATTTTTATTTTTATTCTTATTTTTGCTTTGATCAGGCTTTTGAGGTATGTGAGATGTTCAAGGAACGGTGTGTTACTGCCATTGTCCAATGAGTTGTCATTGCTGAACAAAGATTTGAACTCGAGTCCCTTGATCACAGTGGCTCCCAATGTTTTAATATCATTGACTATTCTTGAGAAAATGTTCAGAAATTTAAATCTGAAAGCCTTAGGTCAGAACCTGGGACTTCAAGTAAAGTTGATTTGAATATAATTCATATTAAAGAAATACAGATAAGAAGCTTTACAGCAGATGCAATAATCTGCACTTGTTAAAAATGCTGCCGTGTATGTGAAATGTTTGGGCTGTGATCAAAAGGGGTGTGTGTGTACAAAGAAAGGTCTTTTAGAACTTGGTTGTAGCATTGTGTTCTGTTATCCACCAGGGGGAGTGTTGTGCATGTTGTGCTTGTAGGAGAAGTATGAATTGCACAAATTTCGGAGGCTTTTTTGTTTGGAGCCTTTAAAACGGTCACTGATTATCTTCAATCAACTTGCCAAACAAGGAACTCTCCAAGCTCCCGTCTTAAAAGTTTAAAAGGTTTAGCCTTGCTTTTGCTGTCATTTAAATTCCTGTTCACTTTCCCTCTGAATTCAGTGAGAGTCAAAAAGTTATTGACGTTGCAACATTCTTTTTCTCTTTATGCATAGAGAGATGACTGAATATTTTCACCTGAGTTCAAGGTTGTCATGATGTGTGACAGTCAGGCATGTAAATGGACGTCCATTGAAATATATTTTGGAAGAGAGATTAGCATCAGTTTTGCACGATCTAGAGTTCATTAATAACTTGTTTTATTTTTTAATATTGTTAGGATAATTCTCATACATGACTGGGTCAAAGATACACAAATTTAGTCCCTTCTTCTAATGTTTCCGGTATTGGTGTATTTACAACTAAAAGCACTTTTTCCTAGCTATGTACTTAATAAATAAATATACAGTAGCTGTATTTCCTCAAGTTAAAACTGATATTATATTTTAGACATCATTTTTGAATTAACTTTTAATGTAATTAACTTTAAAGGAATTAAATAACCCAACTGTGAATGCAAGCTGATTACACTGGTTACACCAAAAGTCTTTGGATGCTCTTGCACATTTCTCATGCGAAATAACAACAACAAAAGGAAAGTTGCATTCATGTAGGTAAGGTTTAAAATTCCTGGGATTCATTGACAAATTTCATAGCTTGCTCTTTATACACCTCATAAGCCTTGTTGTTTATTTCTAATGGAGTACTCCCCAATGACAACCACTAACAACTTTCTATCTCTTACATGCAAATCTAGGTCTCAGCCACTTAGAATCAATTAAATTTTGGCTGGTGTACAACCCAAAAAAGTAACTTTCCAGGATCTGTACTTAATTGTAGAAATGACATACATGAAGCTGTTTGGATGAACAGCGAAACGTTTCTATCTGTCAAAAAAGAAGTCCAGTAGCCATGACTCAACTCCCAGTTAAGTGAACAGATAGTTAACTTGTGTGAAATTTGGCTAAAATTTTTGGCATTAAAAGCAGCAAAAATATTGTGACAAATGGTTGTCTCTTTTCACAATCCCAGCTCATTCCTGACTCGTTCTTTCCTTTCCTTTGTTTTTCTGCAGAAGGATGACAGAATACATCCTACCCTGCTTGGTGGGAGTGAAATTCTGCAGAAAGTAAGCAGCTCACAAAGCCCTCTGTTAGACAACAATAAGGTAAGTCATGTCTCAAGAGTACTTTTCCAACACTCTAATCTTTGCTATCGTATTTCATCTAGATCTCTAGGGATATAAAATGGGTAATGTCAAATAATTCCCACCCCTCCTCTCCTCAGAGAGGCGACACATATATACTGTATTGACTAAATAATGTCCTTCTGTGACTCCACCTGTTCCTGCACCCTTCTTTCCTGGAAAGTACCTCAGGCATGACGTCACCTGCCGAAAAGGCGTTATCTTTCTCTGCTCGCTGCCGGAATCCGTTGGCAAGCAGACCCGGAGTGCCTTTTCTTGGTCTGGATTGCTTGGGATCTGTGGAGGAGAAAAGGCAGAATACTTGAAGGAGAAGGGAGGGTCCAGGGAAATGGGCTGAAAAGGCATGTGGCTTCATGGAAGCCTTCCAGAATTGTACTCCTGCATGCGCGTGTGCGGAGAGACAGACGCCTGGTGTGTGTGTGTGTGTGTGAGAGAGAGAGAGAGAGAAAGGGCGAGTGAGAGTGATCTCCATGACAACTGACCCAGCCTGTCTGTGTACTCTCTCTCTCTCTCTCTCTCTCTCTCTCTGTAATCATTTGGACTGAAATCTGCACTGTGAAAGGTCATCTGAAGGAGTTGTGGGAAGCTCAGCAGGTATTAGGCGCTCTAAGCCCTGCTCATTTCCCTCTGTGCCACAGCTCATAGGGTCAAGTTTTTTTGTCTGGGAAATACAAAATCAAGAATGGCGTGGAACAGAATGCCCTTCAAGTTTCAGGTAATGAAAACTTTCCTTTCCCCCTTTTGCTCATTTTCTGCTCCCTTTCCTTTTTCTCTTTTCTGTAGTGTTTGGGTTTCCAGGCTCTAAAAAAATGATGTCATGTCCCTAATAGTTGGACAGCATTGAGGAAAAGGGGAGGGAATGGTGATCACCAGCCTCAGTAATGTATAGATTTTTTAAAATCTTGTGCTGGGATTTTGGTTGCTTCCTTGTATGACTACACACACACACACACACACACACAGAGAGAGAGAGAGAGAGAGAGAGAGAGAGAGAGAGAGAGAGAGAGAGAGAGAGAGAGAGAGAGAGAGAGAGAGAGAGAGAGAGAGAGAGAATTTCAAGTAAGTTTCTGGAGATGTCTGTCAGTTCTGAATCTGGGTGGACCTTTTGGATTTTAAGTGCATATGCTAAAATGAGAAGAAATGTGACTCAACTAAGGAAACCTATTTGGGGGAATCTAGCCCACTGAAGGAAAATGTACATCATTTGTTTGTTACAGCTGCCTTGTTGGTGAATTTGGGTTTCCAAATGAGCATAGAATGAAATAGGACAACCTATTTTGAATTGACATTTCAGTAACTCAAATTGTTGCAGGGACAGTATATATATATATATTTTTTTATTCCATGCTTTAAAATAAAAGTGGTTTAATAGAAATTAGATTTAAAAGTCCCCACCATTTTAGAAAATCTAAGTATTTTATTTTATTTTATTCATTGTTATAGGGTTTTTTTAAATACCTTGCTCTTGTCTTTTTAACAAGACTATTCTTGTAGCAATTTAGGCTGTACTCCCCCCCTCCAGTCCTCCATGTATTTTTAACACCTTTTATGGTAAATTCCAGTTGGATGCAGATGTATGCAGAGATACAAATATAATTTTAGAATTTCAGTTAAAGTCTTAGAAGAAACGCCTCAAGCTCTGCTTTTATGACTGGGTTCCTTTGACAGAAAATACCAGGCATTTAACACTAGAGCGCCTTTGTAATAAAATCATCTGATCTTGTGAAAGCTTTGCTATCTAATATATGAAAAAATACAACGTACCCACAAGAATAATTCCAGGTTTCTAATGCTAGTCATTAGGAGAGCAACTAAGGACAGGGTCCTCATTGTTTAGCTTCTGGTGTCTGTATGAAGATGGGTTATATAGAATCCAATCCTCAAATTACTTTTCTTCTGCAATTTTTGTTTAACTGTGTGGAAACACCCTTAAAGTCTTCACTCTAGACTAGAGATGGGCACGACTAGGGAAAATGACGTTTTCGAGTTGTCGTGTGTCGGAGGCAGTCCGTTTCGGCTCGTTTCCGTTTTTCGCGAAATTTCGCAAAAATTAGTCAGTTCGTTTTTTTCGTTGTCGTTAGTACTGGTTTGGGGGGGACAGCGGGCTCCTGGAGGGAGCTGCAGGAGTCAGCCAGAGCCACAAGTGACGGACTGGCAGACTCTTTGCACCCGCTGTGTCTCACGTACTTGCATGTAGTGCAATGCAAGTAGATCTGGCTTAGGGTTAAGACGGGTTAGCGCAAGGGCTAGGGTTAGGCTAGTTACGGGTGAGGTTAGGGTGAGTATTGGGGTGCACCTCTGGGTGCCTCTCTGACCCACTTAGAAGGACAGTGTACTGGCGTATGGGTTAGGCTTAGGGTTCGGGTTCGGGTTTGGGCTACGATTAGTGGGCTGTTTATGCCCGATTGGCACATCCCAGAAGTCTCTGTGGTCAACCTGGCCAAGTGGCCATGTGATTGGTGGAAAATTTGCATGGTCCACTCCCATGGGCGAGCCCATCATTGCGAATGTGCAGGTGTAATAAAATAAAATAAAATAAAATAAAATAAAATAAAATCAACGGAGACTTTTTTTTGCAAGAAAAACCCACTGCTGCTACTGTAAAAATCCAAGCATTTAAAATAGCTAATTTTCGCATGTTTCTGTGGTGCTTTGGTGGGGTTTTGGGCAACGATTTCAAAAAAAATATTGCGGTTGCCATTTTGGATCCCCCGCACTGCATGGCAAATGGATGCGCCCTCCCAGCCTGGTACCAGCAGCGCAGCAGTAGCAATAGCCAAGGAGAGGGGGGCGGGGAAACCCCCCCCCCCCAAATAAAACACCCTTGTGGCCTGGTAGGTGCCCTCAGACAGTTTTCGCCTACTTTTAGGGCCGGGAATCGGGTTTTTTTTAAACTTTTAAAAACTTTTTTCTGTGCCGCTTGGCATTGCGCGATCGCCGCGATGCAAGTAACGAGCACGACAAATCAGACCAAATTGTTCGTTCATCGGTTCGAGCTCGAATTCTGGCGGAGTAATTCCCGTTACCGTTTCCGTAGAGTAACGGATACGAGTAACGGAAACGGAAACGGGAATACCGCTAAGTTGTGCCCATCTCTACTCTAGATATCTCCTTCCCTTGCTTTATTTTCACAGAGGTGGGCCCCTTAAAACATTACATTAACCGAAAATTCATTCAGTCACCAGCAGGATATGCATGCTTCTTTCTCAGCTCTCTGCTACAAAGAGTGTCAACAATAATAGATTTTAAATAACTAAGGTTATGATTATGGCAAAGAGGGGGTGACTAAAAAGAGTATAGGAAGGGTCTTGGAATTTATCAGGGAAATGGGATGAGCAGACTTTAGGCTTCCAAAATCCCTAATTGTTTTCCATATCTTAGATCAAAGCTCTGTTAAACACAGTTTCAGCTTCTGACTTTGGGGGCGGGGAGACTAGCCTGCAAGCTTTTTTTGCTTTCTTTCTGAGCTTTTAGAACAGAGTGTCTTTTGTGTTCGACCACCACACAATGAAAGATACTTCTGATTGGCTTCAGTGTGCATGCTGGCAGAGTTCAGGCTTGCTGCTGATGGTCTCCTTCTGCTCTCTGTTGATATGACTGCAAGAAAGAGAGCATGAGCTTAATGAAAATAATCAGAGATGGAGAAAGTTTTTCTTGTTGGATCCTAGTTCTCTGAGTTTCCCAGCCAACTTGGCCAATGGTAGGCCAAAAAACAATGCTTTGGAGTTCAGAAAAAAACAACTGAAAGTAGGATTTGTCTTCCACTTATCTGTCCCTTTGTTACAACCCTTCTCCATTACTCTCAGCCATTCTTTAAAACGTGCTTCAGAAACATTAAGAACAAAACCTTGGTTCCTATAATCTGATCTAGCCAGAGTTACATTCAAGAGACAAGAGTGGAATGTTGCATGAGTCATTATGCCATAATATGTACACAGTGGCTTATCATTGCCTACAGGAAAGTCCTGCCACATTGACATTTACAGTGCAATCCTATACACATTTGCATGGAAGTACAACTCTTACTGAACTCAGTGGAGATTCCTTCTGCTTTATCCTTGTTTTTCTCATGTGCTGATAACCTTGCTATTACTGTAACTTATACCCATTTCATAAACTAAACTAATCTGAAATAAAATAAAATAAAAATTCCCAGCAACCAGCCAACTTTAAACCACAGCTTTTTGATGTCAGAGTTTTGTCATTTATATTGATCTTCAGTAAACTCACTGATAGGAAATGGCGCATTTATTTACTTATATTATACACAAATAAAGTAAATGTAAATTATATAGCAGTAAAAGTAAACAATAACAAAATTAAAATATAAGACCAAACAAGTCAGCGAAACAGCTTAAACATGATACCGAGAACAGACAGGCAGGACAATTTTGGCAGATATATTAAACATTGCATTTGCCACTACAGTAATACCTTCTTTAAAAACCATTGGAATTAAATTATAGACAGGGGGGACAGGTTGGTGGGACTGGTGAACTAAATGTATTTAAGGGCTACTGAGCTGGCCTTGCAAGTGAGACAAAGATGTGTGTTGGCTGGATCCACAGGCAGAAGTATGATCATTATAGTTCCAGGGCAGGGTAGGCAACTTGGTAGCTCTTCAAATGTTGCTGAACTGCAAATTCTTTTGGCCTTAACCAGCATAATGAATGATACCTAATGCAAGGAACTGCAGTCCATCATCTGGAAGCCCAAGAGTTGCCCACTTTGGCTTACTTTACATATGTGCATGGGGCAATATATATATATATAAATGCACGTGAACTACACCATGAACTTCCACACCATAAGACCACATGCAGAAAGGAGTAGGAAGGAGAAAAATAGGACATTTTGAGGGGCATGGCCAAATGTGTGGGCACCACCCTTCCTTCACTGTCAGAAGGGGCAAGACTCTTCTTTCTTGGAGTTTTAGTCCAGGAGCAGTTGGGTTACCCAAAGTTGGGAACAGTGATCCAGTGAATGGGTTTAGCTGGATATGCTCTTGGCAGCCCTTTTAAGCATTCCTCCATTATGTTTCTCCCTGTTTCAATCTCAAGCTTTCTTGCTGCAGTTAATTTCTGTAAAGTATCTACAAGCCTCAGTGCGGTTATGTCATCACACTTGGCTGTCGGTGAACGTCAGGTGCTAGCTTTGGCTGCTGATCTGATCTAGCGGGAAAATGCTTTGTATTAAGTGTTTTGTTGTATACTGCTGTATAGGGTTGCCAGGTGAGCAGTAACTCACTCCTTGAGAAATCAAGGCAAAGACCTGAGATCAGAGGGTGGACCCTTGTGATATCACCAGGAGTGAAGTCTCTCTGATGTCCCAGAGGCAGGCGGGGGGTTGGATGGAAGCAAATACAACACACAAGCAAACCCTTTCTGTCGAGTCAGAGAGCTCTGCTACTAGCTGGGAATGGTTGGACACGGTGACAGGCTATAAAGGCAACCTGTACGTCATAACTGAACTTTCTTCTCTTCCAGTGCTGCTTGCCGAGACATTTGTCTCCTAGCCTGGAGTCTTGGAGAGGCATAATAATCTCCAGAGACTTCACTGGGTGCCTCAGACCTAGCAACTGTAGTTCTGTTGCATAGTAATTAAGGAGCATAGTAGAGTAGTACTTGATTAGGTGAGCCATAAGTTCAAGTACACATGTTGGCTTCCAGCCTCCTGCTCCAAGGGGATCATGATAATGTAAGCCTAAAGTGGAAGCCTGAAATTTTTACTGAGAATTGAATGTGAGAAGTGACTTCGGCAAAATAATAACATATTCATTCTACATGTCCTTCTTCAGGTTATGCAGAGTGAGACTGTTGCTTCAGGTGGCAAATGCAGGACAGTAAGAAAGTGCTGAAGGATAGAGTGGAATGCCATGTTGGCTGTGCTGCATCCACTAGGCTGACCTGTTGCCTTAAGGTGGTGTAGAGGATGCTGCAGCATCATCAACAAGAACAGCTTAGAGAGATACAATTTCACAGATTTCACAATTTCCTGACATGATCATTTTTCTGCAAGGAGCTGAAGGTGGAGCAGCTTGTCCTTCTCTGGCAGCAAAAATGAACTGAGCCATAAAGAAGAGGTTTTGTTTCCTTCTGTGAGTATAGGACCTGAACACTTCCTTCTAGTTAATCTCCTGCTCCCTCAAATTTAAAAGTTTGATTTCATTGAGGGTTTTCAGGTTTAAGTCCTCCATTCATACATTTCTGGTGAGAGGCTGAGAGAGGCTGTCCCACTGTTTTAAGCTGGTCACCGTGAAACACAATGCCTCTGATCAACATGCTTCTATTGTCCATCTCTTAGTCTAACATAATCTGATAGCTAATAAAGAGGTGTGGGTATGTGTGTGTTCCCAAATCTGGGTGCTGCCATATAACCCTTTTAAAGTCCTTATTTATTTAGGTCATGGCAATAGACCTAAAGAGCAGCCACTAGTCCTCCCCTCTCTGTCAAAGCTTTTTCTGCATGGAAAGAGATATGTATGTAGGGGGGAAAGGGGACAATTCCTCACAAGCAGCAAATAGTGAGAAGAGGAGAGACACATGAGCCCTACATCTGCTTGTATGCAGCCTCCATGTGAGCAAGAACCTGAAAAAGTGGGAGGCTAAATATGAGCAGGACCCCTCTCCAGTCTTCTGCCATCATCACCAATTCTCTTTTGCCTGCATTGGGATGATGCTCCCAAGTCAAATAGTGAGGAACTGACAAGCCACCATAAGCATTTGAACCAGTGCTTAATGGGGACAAAAATATTATTTAGAATACGTTTCAAATTGTGTTGAAGTTGTGGTCTTCACCAGTGTAAACAGAAGGCACTCCCATACCCATGCTCCACTCTGAACATTGCCAATAGTGTCATCTGGATACACCTGGCAAGTGTGCCCCAAAAGACCTGTATGTACAATCGCAAGATAAAAGCAAGCCGAAACAGCACAACTGGAAAAGCCACACACACACACACACACACACACACACACACACACACACACACACACACACACACACACACACACACACACACACACACACACACATTTGACAGAATGAATGTCATAAAACTATGGGAAAACTGGAACAAATGCCCACCTAACTGTTCCTTGTGTAGCTTTAGCTGTGGAGAAAGCAGTGATGGAGAAGGCATGGCTTAGTTGCCCTTCAAAATATGTTTCCAAGATACTGTATAGGAAAGTGACTTGCTTTGTGGCTACAGCAAGCTGTGTGATGTACACTATGGGCGTTTATACACGACCCCTAAGCTGCGCTGCAAATGGCTCCCAGCTCCGGAGCTTAGAAATGTTTCCCCACCAGCTCCGGAGTTTGCAGACAATTAAGTGCGACCCCGCCCACTTTAGCGCGACCCAGCGCATTTTTCATGTACCTGCTCTCTGGAGGTGAAAAAATTTGATGCGGATAAGAGTGCCGGGCTCTCCTCGCTTGTCTGTTGTTTTTTTGCCTCCCGCCCCTTTAAGAGCCCCTTGAGAAGGAACCAGGAAGTAATGGGGCTCATGGCAACTTCGACCGGCACCGGCAGGTTAGTAAAGGCTTCTTTTGTCCTTTTTTCCCTCCCTCCCCTCACGCCAACAGGAGCAGGAAGTGCTGAGGGGTGGGGACGCAGGAACAGAAACGAACCCCCAAGATCTCTGGTCCGAATTTAAGGGACCAGCGGATCTTAGGGGTCGTGTGAAAAGGCCCTATGATGTGTCCTTTGGTTCCTTGGAACTGCCTGCCTTTCTCCATCATCTGCTGCCCAAGCTAACCACATAATTTTTGCTTGATAATAATAATGACCTATATCTGTTTGATGTGCCCCCAAAGCTTTAAGAGCCGTTGTGAAACACCACTCTCATATGTGATACTACTGTGATTTTCCATAGACTGCTTTTCTTAGTTCTCATTGGTTGGTAATACTAGGTAGCGCAGAAGGGTCTAGAGAAAGATGCAGGTTTATTGGAGAGGAAGTTGAAGGATTTGGGGCACAATGTGGTAGGATTGATAACAAGGCTGTCCAGAGTGGCCTTGCTGTCAGATAGGTGGTATATAAATGCAAGCGTGTGTGAGAGAGAGAGAGAGAGAGAGAGAGAGAGAGAGAGAGAGAGAGAGAGAGAGAGAGAGAGAGAGAGAGAGAGAGAGAGAGAGAGAGAGAGAGAGAGAGAGAGAGAGAGAGAGAGAGAGAGAGAGAAGAGAGAGAGAGAGAGAGAAAGAAAGAAAGAAAGAAAGAAAGAAAGAAAGAAAGAAAGAAAGAAAGAAAGAAAGGAGTTCTCCAGGAAAGGTAGGCAAAGAAACATGATATCTTTATGTCTCATTCATGCAGATAGAACATGATATAATTTTCTCTAGGTTGTGAAGAATGTGAATGAAAAGCTATTAACCTTATTGGGAAGCGGTTAAAAGAAGAATTCCAGAAATACTATTGGCTTTTCCCTTTCATTTTCTAGCCACCTCACCCATCACTGCCATCTATCAAGATGATGATGTGCCATCAATCCGATTCTGCCTTATGGCAGCCCTCCAAATGTTTTCTTGGTATAGAATGCTTAGAGGTAGTGTGCCAGTCCCTCTCTCTGGTGGTGCTGTGGGACTGTTCAAGTTGCAGAAGGTGCCCCACAGCTGGCAAGACGCCTAACCCCACCAGCCACAAATGCCCCGGCTGATCTCAGCTGGCCCCTGTTGTGGGAGGCAAAATATGGATTTGAGCTGCTAGCCCTCAACTCTGTAAGCAGGTACTCGAACTCACTGAACTATGCTAGCATTTAGCCACAATATAATTTATATAATAGACATGGTCCTCTTATTGAGAGAGGGGGGTGAACATTTTAAAAGATATCGGCAAGCATCTCCCTGGATTTGTTACTTCTGAATTATTAAGCCCATAAATCCATTATATGATAATGAATCCCAACAAATAAAAATAAAGTATTTTATTTAGATTTAGGTATTATACTTGCCCTACTTGGTATTCTAGAGGTTTTACTAAAGACCAAGAAATGTAGCTGACATGTCTGGGTATACAGTACGGTTACTCTTCAGAAGACAATGGTGTTAACAGTAGCTATGAAACTTGAAACCGCTGAAAGATTTACAAAGATTGGCTTTCCTAGATATAGTTAAGGGGTGGGGAAGACAATGACACACATACACTCTTCACTATATTAAAAAATTAGTTCCCCAATACAGCCACAGAACTTTCAGAAGAAAGCTAAGTGCTGGGTTACACTTCCATATAGTTTTGCACATCAGGTCTGTTACAATGAATTCATTCTCAGGTATCTTTTTTCTGTTGCACTTGTGTGTTTTCTGTTGATCCCAGATATACATTTGCCCATAGTGTAAACAGAATTTTAGTCTTGATGGCCCATTTAGAGTAGAGGCAATGTACTGTACTTGAGTTCTGTTTCAGCTCACACTCAGGATTTATGCCAGCTTTCCTGCAATATGAAGCAGAAAGGGAAACACCACTACCATGCACTACAACACTCGCATGGAGGAGTGGGAGGAGAAGAGGAGTTTCTCCCTCTTTTTTGGTACCTGACTTGGCTGGCACGGGTATTTTTGTCTCTACTGCAGCTGCCTGCCCACTTACCCCACCTGCTCATGGGCAGTCTATGTGACTAATGCTTACCTCTGTGACCCTTCTGTGATACCAAGGCACTTTTCAAAATGGCTGGGCAGGTAGCAGCAGGGAGAAAGAGGTGAGTGGCAACCAAATCAGATAGCTAAAGAAGGTCCTTTCATATATAAATGAAAGATCCCAAACATGAAAGAGGCTCTTCCTGTGTAATTCATTTTTCTTTTGCAAGTGCTGAAAGAGAGCCTCTTAAGCATCAATGGTTCATTGATTGGTTTCGTGGTTCATAATAACTTCCCTCTTTTGTATATTCATTTTGGGCCTTTTCACCTTTTTTCAGTCATCTCAAATCAGCTGAATGTTTTTCATCCAGTAATGTTGTGAGGACTATCAGCAGCTTGTCAGAACATTCCAAAGGGTTTCTGTGTGGAATTCTGAATCTGTAAAAGCTCCTGGAACCCAGCGAGGAGGGGTCTGACATTTTTTACTGGATTACTGTGTGCTGAACTCCTAGTGTC
Source organism: Phrynocephalus guinanensis (assembly GCA_037367245.1). Classification (NCBI taxonomy): domain Eukaryota; kingdom Metazoa; phylum Chordata; class Lepidosauria; order Squamata; family Agamidae; genus Phrynocephalus; species Phrynocephalus guinanensis. The sequence continues at coordinate 105,254,847 of CM074732.1, read as the reverse complement.
CTCTGTCCTGGATTCTTGTGCCCCTATTGTGCCTCCATTTTGAAACCTTTGTTGCCCTTTTCACTGTGGTTTTTTTTTGTGGAATCCCACTCCTTATTTTTTGTTTTGAATTACTTTGGCTGCTGTCAGCCAGCCTGCCTGCCTGTGGCAGTGTGCTCCCCCTCCCCATTTCTTTATGCATTTCCAACCTCCTTGGTTTAAATTTTGCTTCTGCCTAGCCTGATTCCCTGAAGAGAAAAAGGGCAAGATGATAGTGGGGAGAGAAATTTCTCACATCTAGTAGTTTTGGTTTGCTGGGAATGGTTGACTTATTTTGCCTTTATTTTCTTGCTTGGTAAAACATGTAAAACATGTAAAACATAATCAACAAAGCATAAAAGCAATTATATACAGTACATTAATTAAGAATTAAAATGCCTAAAGCATGAATAAGAAAAATATTAAATACGATAGCTATTACTTGCCATGCATTTGCATGTCTTGTCTGTGAAGATTCTCAGTCATCCAGTTGAGTTTGTCTGGAAGCTGAGTCATGGCAACTGGACGTCTTTTTTTTTTTTGAGAGATAGAAACATTTTGCTGCTCATCCAAACAGCTTCATCAATCTGAAGAAAGCTAGCTGCGAGTCCTCCATCTTAGAGTCCACTTTGATCTCTTGTCACCCTGGTCTGAAATAGGCTCATAAGATGAACAATGGCCTGAGTAGGCTTGATAGGTAGACAAACGGTATCAATAGCCTTAAGGTGAACAATGGTCTAAGGTGCTGAAACACGTAAAGTATGGGTCATTAGCTATGGCCTTGGTGGTGAAGGCTTTTCGATTTTTCTGGGTATTGTTGAAAGCACAGCCTGATAAGTAGCAGATAGACTGCGCCTGAGGCCCCCACCTCAGTTGAGAGAGGTTTTTTTTTTCAATGCTTACATGAATGGCTTCCCTGATGCCTCTCTCAAACCACCTATCTTCTCTGTCTAATATGTCTTCATCCTCATCTTTGAATGAGTGCCCTTTGTCCTTCAAGTGGAGGTGCACTGCTGATTCTGGTCCTGATCTGTTCCCCCTCCTATGTTGGGCCATCCTTTCGTTTAATGGCTATTTAGTTTCTCCATTGTAGAGGTCTGCACGCTCCTCACTGCATTGGACCGCATGTACTATATTCCCCCTTCTTTGTTTTGGTATTGGGTCCTTTGGGTGGACAAGTCTCTGCCTAAGAGCCTTTTCACACGACCCCTAAGATCCGCTGGCCACTTAAATTCAGACCAGAGATCTTGGGGGTTTGTCGCTGTTCCTGTGTTCCCACCCCCTCCGCACTCCTGGCTGCTGGCTGCGTGAGGGGAGGGAGAAAAAAAGAAAGAAAAGAATGCCGGCTTACCTCCGTTCTGCCGGTCTCTCTCTGTTCCCGGCAGCATTCAGATCTCTTAAAGGGGTGGGGGGCAAAACAACAACAAACAGAAGCGAGGAGAGCCCGGCACCCACTACGTTAGATCCGCATCAGGGATTTTTCACCCCCGGAGAGCAGGTACCTGAAAAGTGCGCTGGGACGCGCTTAGGTGGGCGTGGTCGCACTTAATTTTCTGTAAATTTCGGAGCTGGTGGGGAAACAATTTTAAGCTCCGGAGCTGGGAGCCATTTGCCGCGGAGTTTAGGGGTCGTGTGAAAAGGCTCTTAGTGTGTTTGTGGGTTTGAAATAAACAGGGATGTGGTATTTGCCGAAAATCCTTTTAAGCTTCTCAGAAACTCCAGCCATGTAGGGAATGACCATTTTTTCCCATCGCATCTGGGTCTGAGACTGATCCACTGTTCTTCTGGGTCAGCACAGTGCTTTGGATATCCACAGGCCTTAAGTGCTGTCTTCAGGTGCCTGTCTTCCTTTTTCTTGGCTTCTGAGGAGATGGGGATGCTCTCTGCTCTGTGGCTTAGGGCCCTGATGACTCCTAGTTTGTGTTGTAATGGATGGTGGGAGTCAAACAGTAAGTATCGATCTGTGTGTGTGGGTTTCCTGTAAACTTCTACTCCCAGGCCATGGTCAGGTCTGATGATGACTGCACAATCCAGGAAAACCAGCCTGTTGTCTTGGGTGTCTTCCCTAGTGAACTTAATATTAGGGTCCACCACATTGATGTGGTCTATAAAGGCCTTTACTTCCTAAGTCTTGATTTTCACCTAGGTATCATCTGCATACCTGAACCAGTGGGATAGTGTTGTACCTGGGAAGGTGTTGAGTGCCTTCTCCACTTCTTCCACCCATAGGTTAGAAACAATTGGTGACACTGGGGAACCCATGGCACAACCATGCTTCTGTCTGTAGAAGTCCCATCTATACATGAAATATGTGGTGTTCAGACATAGGTCCAGGAGCAGGCATATCTGGTCTGGGTTGAGGCTGCTTCTGGAGGTGGAGGGTGCTGTCTTCTCTTAGTCCTCTCTTTACAGTTGTTGGGGCATCGGTGGTGGGAATGCTGGTAAAGAGATATGTAACATCAAAGGTTACGATGGTTTTGTGGTCTGTGAGTCCAACCCGTGGGTCTAGGATAGTCGTCAGGTATTTTCCAATGTTGTAAGTCACTGAATTTATACCACTGATGATCGTCCGTAAAAGCAGGAGGTGGTCTCTCCAGGATATAACTGGTGATAATCACCTTGTCAATTCTGTTATCCTTCTCCAAGAGTTTTAAGCATTCTATTACTTTTTTCTTGTAATTTCTGGTGGGGTCTCATTTTAGTTTTTCATATGTGTGTGTGATTACCTTCTCATGGTACTCTACAGTATTGAGGACGACAGTACATCTTCCTTTGTCCGCAGGCAGAATGGTGACATTCTCGTCCCTGCTGAGGGATGTCAGAACACTTCTCTCTTGGCTGGTGAGTTTGGATGGTGGTAGTTGAGCACTGAGTGTGGCAGAGAATTTTATCCTGAGTAGTTCAGCTTCTGCTGCTGGCAGATTGTTGCTGTGAATGGCTGATTCTGTAGCTGTGATGAAAACCACAACAGGAACCTGCTAGGGTATAATGGCAAAATTTAGGCCTTTGGATGGGACCTCTCTCTCTCTGTCTGGGTGATGTGGGATTAAGCTTCTGGGTTCACATAAGTGGAGCCATTTTTGCTATTTCAGAAGCAACAGCTTCTGATGGCAAAGGCCTGAGTTCTCTGCAACAGCAGACAAGATTATGAGTATGTCAGCACACTAGCCCTCCCCTCTTTTTCCTTAGTTAAGCTTGCCAATAAGAGATCTCTTTGTCTTCTCCTATTACCAGTTAAATTTACCAAAGCTAATTAGAGCACAAAACCAATTAGAGCACTATCTCTTATCACAAAGCTAAAGCTTACCAATTTAAGTAAGAGACATAGTCATACCTATACATGTAGAAATTCATATTAATGTAGCCTTTCTATGCAATGCCTTTTTAACTGTATTTGGGGAATTTCTTGCTGCGCCACAGAGAAATGATGTAATCAGCTATGCTAATCAGTTATATTAGAGTAGTCAATAAGAAGGAACCTCTTTGGGTGGGAGGAGGCTCCGCTGGTTCGGACGTGTGTGTGTGTGTGTGTGTGTGTGTGTGTGTGTGTGTGTGTGTGTGTGTGTGTGTGTGTGTGTGTGTGTGTGTGTTTTCTTCAAAGCACTTTCCCTTTACTCCAGTATCAGGGCTACTCCAGCACCCAGCTGCCCCAGTTGCCCTGGTTATTGCAACAGGGTGAGTTCCTTGTTTGAGGGGTTCTTCACCCATTTGTCCTTTACATCTCCTGTTATGGTCCCATCAACCTTCTTCTTCTAGCTGATTTCTTTTACTGACTGTTTCTGGAAATAGTCAGTAAAAAAAGAAGAAGAAATGGGACCATGACAGGGCTGGAAAAATGAGGGTCATCTTATACATGGAGGCATCTTACAGATAGAAAAATATGGTACCTTAGGCACAGTAGACCAACTCAATTTGAGCTGGTGTCCTCCTGAAGTATGCAGGTGGAAACGTGAGTTAGCCCATGGTATATGGGAGGTGAAATTCTATACCAAATTATGTACAGTATATCCATGGAGATGGGGGGGAGGGGGATGGTGGCACCTGGGATCAATGCATTTGGAGAAGGCTGGACCAATTTCTGCTTTAATGTCATCATGCACTTTGCTGCCTATGTATCTGCAGAATGAGATCTGGCCTTCCTCCCCTGCCATCTCCTGACTGATGCAAACGGCCATGGCAGCAACTGACTTTGCTATAGATGCTGCCTGCTTTTCTTCATTGGCCATGCAGCTGAGTAGCGGAGGCGAGAAAAGGGGTACTCTGAGTAGAGGTTCCTTTGGGTGTGTTGGGGTCTCTTAAGAGCAACTGGGCCAAGTCAGGTTTCTTGCCAGCTCCTGTTCACAACCTCTTTTTTTCTTTTTAGACAACTCTTCACTACCAAAGAAAATGTGTGCCTACATAGAGGAGACCTGTGCAAGTATATATGGAGTAATCCATCCTGATTTGGATGGGGCTTGTTCTCATGGATGAAGGCCCATTTTGCATTTCAAATAATACAGCGGTTCCTCTGTTCATGTACAAGAATACTTATGGCAAAACAAGGAAACAAAACTTAGGTTGTGCAATCCTACCCATGCTACCTTTTCTTCCTTTGAATTCTGGCCACAGAAATGTACTTCTGCGAGTGTAATTTAAGACGAGTCAGTGCATGAAGAGAAGAACAAGGAGGACTTCCTTGTATGAGTGAAACTAAATGTGGCAGACTCATTCCATGACTCCCTTTTAAATCTAAGCCTGGAAATATAGCATTGATTTAGCACTGTATCTACACTCATCTAGCTTATGCTTTTGGCAATGTCAGAGCCACCATTCTTTCCTAACAGTGAAGGAACCAGATCAGGGAAAAACCCTTGTGGATTTCTCTGTCTATTTCTAACATCCTTTACTTTGAGTACCCAGCTTGCTGTGGGGGTGGGGCAATGTGGAATCTGCATAATTAACTTGTAAACCACCCAGAGAGTGCTTTTAGTACTGTGGGGCGATATATAAGCAGCACATTTCCTTTTTTTGAATGGGTTCATACAACTTTGTTCTTCTTTGGGATTTTTTTTCAGACTACATATCCCAGAATCCCCTAGTCAACATGGCCATTAAGTTGCAGCCTACTATTATGAGCGCTGGAAGAAAGCTTGACAAAGGTTGTTCCTATTTTAGGTCTGGCCATAATTCTTGCCTGCTCCTACCTCTGTTCCTGTCCTAACCTTTTTTGCTCTTGATGATGATGATGACAGGATACTGCCTTCTGTTTACGCTTTGTCTGCATGGCACCATTTTTAAATTGCTAACCTCAGCTTTTGGCTTTTTAGTGATACAGCATAATATGTATATGCACATATTGTCTGCAGGACAAGTCAAGGTTAAGAAAATGAAACACTGCGAGGCATAATAAATAAAATTTATAAAATATTAATTCAAGTGGAGGATCAACAGGACCCACTGAAAGTTTTATGGGAATATGATATGAGGGAAGATGTAAATACTGAGAGCTTGGAGAATGTACGGGATCTAAGAATATTGATATCTATGTCTACAAGGATCAAAGCGGATATTTATAAAACTGTGTGGCAATTTAAATCAAACAAATGAATCATGAATTTAAATCTAATAAAGAAAAATCATTTTATGTTGTATTGGAGAGAATGCAAAAAATGGAACATATTCATATGTGATGGGAATATTAGATGGTAATGAAATTTTGGCAAATAGTATTTATGGAAATAAATAAAGGACTAAGCATAATGTAAAAGGATGCCGTAAAGTAGCTCTTTGATCAGTAATTGATAAGGAATAATATGACTGGGTAACTAAATAACTAACCTGCAATCTAATAACTTCTTAGCATAATAGCTAAGTACTGGAAAATAAAATATTATTTTCAATTAAATTGCACAAAGAAATATGGAACATTATTATTAATGAAAAATTAATATGCAGTATCAAAGTAAAGAAAGGACTGTTATAGAGGTATACTTTTGCAGTGATTTGGGGAGATTTTATTGATCATATATTAAGGGGATGTGCATTATTGCAAGAAATGCTACAATTTTGGAGGGGGGAAATGGGAATTCTTGAAGAAGAAAGAATTGATTTTGCCTCCAGCAGTCCCGGGGAGTGTGGCACAGTGTTATAATTTTGGAGTCTTTTGTATAAAATTGAGTTTTATTGTTTTTTCAGCTTGTTTTTTTTCCTGAGTTTTAATTTTTTAAGTTTGGATGACTAGTGTTATATATGTGATTATATTAATTTTTAAAAAGGACAGTTGTATATTTCAGTGAGTAAGACAATAAAGCTAGGAAAGATAAAAGACAACAGGAAAAAAGAAAGATCAAACATAAGATGCATGGTCTCCCATTAAAATCAGGATATAATGGGGAATTTACAGGGGTACAAATGTCCCATCTTGAACAGCCATGAGAATATGGTCCTATGTTTAATTAGGTAACGCTAGATTCAGTGAAATAATATGTTGAGGCTCCCCGATTCTGAATTGTAGAGATATGGGACATCATATTGAAGCAGTACACCTCCTATTATTTGTTAGGAATGACCATGCTTAAATTTTTTCCCTTCCCCGAAGCTCTGGCATAATTCGCCTTCCTGTCTCAATGTGTTCTGTGTCATTTGGATAATCACTAGTTGTGCTCTTGTGGTCCACAGAGCAGCCTTTTAGAAATGTTTAGACATGGGAAATCCTTCTTCAGTCCAGTGGTTTGCATGGGACATCACTTCTAGTCCTATGATGTTGCCTTTGACTGAATAGTATTTTCGGTAAAGTTCATTGTGGGAAAATATCACGCAGCACAACTTCAATATAACTTTCATATACTCATGCTTAAGTAAGTGCGTACCAAATGTAATTTACATTTTTGGGTATAGACATGCCAGGGAGTAATTGAGAACGTCAAAACACTTTTATAGCCACCATTAGCAATAAAAATGTTAAATGGTATAACAGAAAACCATTATGTTAATAATGTAAAATGTGAATGTTTGCAGGCCTTGTGCAAAGAACTGATGGAAAAGAAGTGCCATCAGTCTTAGCCAACATTGCCTATTGGAAGAGGTGCCCGGAGTTACCCAACAGCATTTAGAGCAGCACAAGCTGTCCATCTCTCCACATGGGTGAAGCCAAGAAAATACATTTTAAGCAGAGTCACTACAGAGACTTCATGTTTTACTGTTTAAAATGCCATGCTGAATGGCACAGTTGTGACACCCAGTTTTGTTGAAACAAAATGGCACAGTTCTGGCCCTCAGCAAGTTTGTAATGATTCTCCAAAGTGAAACTACAGCACTAGTGTTCTCTGGTGACCAGTCGTTGATACTGTGGGAAACACATTTTCTGAAATTCTGAAGGCTGGGAGAATATTTATTTATTTATTTATTTATTTATTTATTTATTTATTTATTTATTTATTTATTTATTTATACAACTTATATGCCGCCCAATGCCCAAAGGTCTCTGTGCAGCCTACAATTAAAATAGACAATTACAAATTAAAATATCAATAAACAATTAAAAAACAATAAAACATTTAAATACAAAACACTAAAATTGATACCAGGACCCACAATCTATGTTATGTCAGTTAAAAAACCTTCTGAAACAGGAAAGTTTTTACCTGGCACGGAAATGTTGGCACCAGGTGGATCTCACTTAGGAGGGCATTTCATAGCTTGCAAGCAGCTGCCGAAAAGGGCCTATACCCCTTTAACCTCCTTGAGGAATGGCTCTTTCAGGAGGGTCTCCTGGCTGGATCTTCATTGCCAGGTAGGTTCATATGGAAGAAGGTGGTCCTTCAGGTATCTAGGTCCTAAGCTGCTTAGGGCTTTATATGTCAAAAGAAGCACTTTGAATTGGGTTCGAGCAGCAACTGGTAACCAATGCAGGTTATACAGAATCAGCACGATGTGGTTCCTGGTGGCCCTGCCACTTACCAGCTGTGCCATACAATTCTGAACCAGTTGCAATCGCTGGACTGTCTATAAAGGCTGCCCCACGTAAAGCGCATTGCAGTAATCGATGCGGGATGTTACCAGTATATAAGAACATAAGAAGAGCCATGCTGGATCAGGCAAAAGGCCCATCTAGTCCAGCTTCTTGTATCTCACAGTGGCCCTGCCAAATGCCTCTGGGAGCGCACAAGACTAGATATCTGTCTCCTGATACCACTCTCCTGCATTTGGCCTCTGAAGTACCCTGGTTTTAAGTCTGGAGATTACACATCTCGATCATGGTTTGTAACCTGTGATGGACTTTCCTCCAGGAATCTGTCCAATCCCATTTTGAAGGCATCCAGGCCAGATGCCATCACCACATTCTGTGGCAGGGAGTTCCACAGACTAACACCACGCTGGGTAAAAAAAATTGCTTTTGTCTGTTCTCACTCTCCCAGCCCTAAATTTGAGTGTATGTCTCCTAGTTCTGGTATTTTGTGAGAGGGAGAAGAGCGTCCCTCTATCCACTTTACTCATGCCCTGCATTATTTTGTATGTCTCAGTCATATCCCCCTGAGGTGCCTTTTTTCCAGACTAAAGTGCCCCTAATGTTTTAGCCTTTCCTCATAAGGGAGGTTCCCCAGCCCAATAATCATTTTAGTCGCTCTCTTCTGCACCTTTTCCAATTCCACTATGTCTTTTTTGAGTTGCGGTGACAAGAATTGTACACAATACTCCAGGTGCGGCCTTACTATCGTTTTTTTGTACAATGGCATTATAATGTTGGCTGTTTTATTTTCAATCCCCTTTTTGATAATCCCTAGCATGGAACTGGCCTTCTTCACCGCTGCCACACAATGGGTAGACACCTTCATTGAGCTGTCTACCAGCACACCAAGATCTCTTTCCTGATCTGTCACGGATAGCTCAGAGCCCATGTGTTGATAAAGTTTTGATTTTTTTTTGCCCCAATATGCATTACTTTACATTTTCCTTCATTGAAACACTTTGCCTTTTGGCAGCCCATTCCCCCAGTTTGGAGAAATCCTTCTGCATCTCTCCAAACTGGGAATGCATGTGTAATTGTCATGAGGCTCCACTCGTCCAGGTAGGGGTGCAGCTGGTAAATTTTGTTGCAGGTGAAGAAAGGCACCCCTGGCCACTGAGTCCACCTGGGCTTCCAGAGTTAGACTGGGGTCAAGGAGCAGCGGACCCTATCCCTTAGGGGAAGTGCAACTGTTTCCAGCACAGGGAGATGGCCTAACCTGTCTGGCAAAGCACCCACTAACAGAAGCTATGGGAATGTAAGAATGATTTGAGAAAGCTGAAGGAGAAGCCTCTGCTTGAGAGCTGCTCTGGTAGTTGTAATCCCCCCCCCGCCCTGTTACAGACCAATAATCAGAATAGTGTATTCTGTTTTGGCCACAAGAGTGGGGCAGACACAGAGTTCAACTTTTTATGGCATCTTCTAATAGCATCAAGAACACAAGATGTTACAATTAGCAGCATGACAACCCACTAAATGCTTCTGTTTAAGATGAAGAAATAGGTGGTACCTATGTGCTCCTTAGAAACAGAATCTGTCTAAAAAGCAGACCTCAAATTTATTTGAACTCTCACTGGGATAGGATTCCATGAGACACAGAACAGGTTGTGTAATATACATTGCTTTATCTTCAGATGTAGAAGAACAGCCAAGAGGTTACTTGAGGCAGTGGCCCCATTTTGCCTAATTGTAGGGCAACGACTGATAAAATCAGAGGAGGGCAACAAGAGTGATTTGGGGTCTGGAAATGAAGTCTTATCAGGAAAGACTGAAAGAATTGGGCATGTGTGCATCCTTGGGGGGAGAAATGACAGTACATTTCAAATACTTGAAAGGATGTCATACAAAGAGGGCCAGGACCTGTTTTGGATCAGCCCAGAATGCAGGACATGCAACAATGGGCTGAAGTTACAGGAAAGCCAGGATTTGGTTGAATATAATGTAAAACTTCCTAACTGTTAGGGCAGTATGGCAATGGAACCCATGACCTCCAGAGGTAGAGAGTGCTCGAGCACTGGAGGCATTCAAGAGAAATTTGGGCAACCAGCTGACAGATATCCTATGATTTGTATTCTTGAGGCAAGAATACAAATCATAGGATATCTGTCAGCTGATTGCTAAATTTCTATCTAGACTAAAGTGGCCTTGTTGGCTCTGTCGAACTTCATAATTCTATGATTCTAACACGTGAATTTTCATGAAACCAAAGGAATATTGGAGTCCTTCAAGTCCCTTGAAGATGTTATTAAGAGCTGATGTATAGGTGAGGTTGCTTATTGGTTGGTATCACTTCTGTTTGAGAAAAAGTTTCTCTTGCACAACTGCATTCTGTGCCTTGTGAAATAGTAAGGAGTTCAGTTTCTTTGAACTTGAGCATTATTAATTTCCCTGATAATTATAATGTCCTGCTTAGTGTAAGCAGCAAAGGTTCCTTTGTTCACGTTCATAAGAGGAAATAAACAATTGGATGATTCAAGTGGGACCTCCAACAGAGCCATGTTATGCCTTCTTAAAGGTCATCTGTTTATTTTCCATGCTGCACCATTTTTATGGCACTTTTGTTTGAATCCTCTCACAAACAACTGAGTGAGCGAGATAGGGAAAACTATATATCAGAAATTGATCCACTGCATATAGTGGAGTGGCTTAAAGGCCACTTTTGTTCTTGAGAACTAGAGCACTACAGCAAAAGAAACACATAAGGCATGTACAAACAGCTGTTCCCTCAAGTGCTTCTACATGGAGATCAAATTAAATTGCAATTATTGTACATTCCGAGCTCAGGTGAAAGAGTAGCCTCATTTCTGAAACAGAACAAGGAATAAGTAAAGTGCATATATTTACCCATCACACTTGTGATCTAACCCTATGGTCTAGGCACAGAGATGTACCACAGTTTGGAAAGTATCTCTGATTAAGTTATCAAATGCTTCACTGGCACCATGATTTGTATTCAGTGCCCACAGTTACGAATTACATGTCCTGGAACTCCCTTTTCCACAAAACTATTAAAAACTATGGGAGCCCATCTCCCGTTTCATGTGGACACTTTACACCTCAGTGGTCTTGCTAATCAGGTTCTTTCAGTCTGGGCTACTGCACAGTATCGTTGTGACAAGAAAGTAGGGAACAAGTGAGTAGTTGGGATAAACAGGTTAAGTAATAGTAAAGCATGAAATGTTTCACTTGTGTTGCAGTGTAGATTGCAGAAGGAGGGGTTCCATCCCGCTGATGCAGAACCAGCGTACGGTATAGGCTTGTTTCATGTGCAGCTCCAGTGTCTCTAGCTCTGTTAAAACAGGCCCTGAAAGACATCCAGACAGAATGCAGCTGTGGATGTTTCCCACAGTCTGTTACAGGAGATGTCCCTGTTTCGTTTCAGCAAACCATCTATTTTTGAGAATAAGAACTTTGCCCGAAACTAAAGTGGATGAAGACATTGTACTTTGGCGCAGTGACTTTCAGGCAGAGGATTCTTTTCAGATCTTACCATTTTCTAACTTGGGCTACAACGCTATGCACGATGACCTGAAAATAAGTGTCTCTGAAGATTTTCTTCAGCGTAAACATGCCCGGGAAGGGGCTTTAAAAGACAATTGACTTTTAAATAAGAAAAAGACCAACTGGAAGTATTTAATTATGATACCTGGTACTTCCATATTTTCATCTACAGAGACAGATTAGGATGTTTACGAGTGACAGAAATGTACAATCCTTCAGTACAGAGTAGGTAATGTTCAAATGAGATTGTGCAGATAAATTCTCACACTTCTAGTCTGACCACATGTTGAGCTACGAATGCTCAAAGACTTCAAAGACTGGCTTGTTCTTCCCCATTGTCCTATACTACTTACACTGATTGTGTTTATTACTACATCATGCTGTAAGTATGGTTGGGGATCACTGATTAATTGAATTTGAGTTGTATCTTGATTAGGATCTCTGAATTGCCTCAAAGTCAGTTTGTATTCTGTAATGGGTTTGAGGGGAAGAGGAGAGACATTTAGTGCTTAATTATTAATTTTATGATAGTTCTGTGTTAATGAGGTATCAGATCAACCCACATGCAGAGAAGGAAAACTGACATTGCAACAGTTAGGAAAGATTAGTGAATGGGGGAATCAAGATTCAATTGTTTTACCAATTTCCCAGGTACATTCAACATAAAGCAATTAAATAGAGATTATAGTATTAAATAAAGGTACAAGAGACCTTAAGAGGCTCAGTAGATCTTGAACTTGCCATGTTAGGTAAGATGGTCTTGTGATTGTTTTGGTATGTAAGAAAATGATCCACAAATTGTTTCTGTCAAAACACAGAGGATTTCACAAGCATCTATGGACTGTAATTGTTTGACTCTTTTAAACAAACAGAATTTTTTAAAAAGGAAAAGACATGGTGATTCAGTACTAGGGGATTTGCTCTGTTTTGTTTACTGCTTGCTGGCCAGAATAGACAGCAGATAACTAATGTTATGTTTTTATATTGTGTGAGTAGTGGCTGTTAGAAAATTCATATTTACTTGGGAATATAAATATTTGGTGGAATTTGATTTGCAAACCTGAAGTGGTAGTTCTCAAAGGGTTACTGCTGTCCACAATCCAAAAGGAGCATTGTTCTTTGTGGTCCGATCCAAAAGCTGGCTCAAATTATCAATTCAAACAATTACTCCACATATTACTCTTTGTGCATAATTCTGCAGTTTGATAGTTCAACCTTCCCCTATCTCGGGCAGATTGTGTGTTTTGTATTATATCTTCTGGTAGCTCTAGGCAGCATGGGATAACAAGATTGGAGAAAGCAGTTACATTTCATCCAGTTTATGCACACAGCTGTCTCTCCCCGTTATTGCTTCAGAAGGGTGATGAACTCAACAGAATATAATTGGAAAACACTCTATCTCAAACAAAGGACTTTCCAGGGAACTCAACTGGCTAATCTTAAGGCAAACTTTGAAAATCTCCTTTGGTTCCCATCTTGGCTGTAGTCTTAAAGTCAACTTTGAAGTATTCCGCATGTGTATATATTAAGAGTGAGAAAGAAGGTCACATATAGGGTTCTCCATACCTTCTCTTGAAACCATTTAGTTACAGCAGAATCTTTATATATACTCCCTATCACACATGAGCATAGAGAGGGACGACAGGAACTTAGAGGATAAATGGTGAAGGCATAAAAGTTTTGTGATTATTTGCCTGTAAAGATGTCAAATGTCCAGAATGGGATAAGTTCTAATTTTTGCTTGTGAGTAAATAGGAATATAAGGATTTTAGAACAATAACAGCAAGCATTAGTAAAAGTTTTCTCATTTTTTAAAAAACAATTTTGCAATCACAGTATTAGCCTATGAAAACAGTGACAAAGTCTGATGGAACCCTGATGCTGAATACACAGATTATGTATGGCACAAGCTTTTCTGGATTCAAATCCATTTTTTTCAGGTGTAAGGAATCTGAAGTGGTAGCATTTTGTCTTCTGCTGCTTTTTAGCTCTACTACCTGTTATGGTCTAAAGTTTACTGTTGTAGTTTTGAAAGCATTAGAAATGCAAACCACTGCCAGTATTTGTAGGTGGACCCTTGGCATTGGGAGGTTACGTGTCTCGGTGTGCCCTTGTTCTATGCTCTCACAGCTCTTAGTTCCCACATGGCTGACGGTGCCCAGCTGTTACGGAGTCAGAGGGCCCTTCCTCCGGAACTACACACCCCAAACCATTGTCCTCACACAAAGCTTGTGAGATGTGAATGCCCAATCTTTTAAAATGCTGGATGCCTTGAGTGGGCTATGTGCAGTTCAGACTGATAATAGTTCTTCTCATCATGTCACTTCCAGACACCTCTTTTCGTCTGATTAATCAATGTGTTGTTCACCTTGCTGAGAACTCTTTGTAGACTGATGTGGAAGTCTGAAAGGACATAACCATATAACCAAACTTATCAAGCTTGCAGTGATTCAGTGAATGGTTTGTATTGAAAATAGCCTGGTTTTATTTTTTACTTTAACCCAGCAAACAGCATCTAACTCCCCATTTTGCTGAAGGGGATACCCCATATAGGTATTGATTCTAGCTGATAGTTTCTGATGTAAAGATTGAGACGGTGGTGATCAGGTGAAGAGAGCTACCCCTTTGCCTTTAATGCCATGAGGCTTAAAAAGCATCCTCTCTCTGTAACTGCAGTTTGTGTTGGAACTGATGGTTTCATGGATGGTTTCAGAATCAGGGTCTCCAGCAGGAGTACTGTAGCAGCTACTCTCCTGTGAACCACTGGGAGATCCAGTTGGGGATATTCTGTTGTTTTTCTGTTTTCATTCCCAGGGAGGGAAACAGATTCCTGTCTAGCAGGAAAGATTTGAATGTACATTGACTCTATTCCCAAGTATTTGTTTTGGAGGCAGAAATTACATATTCATCCCACAACCTTGCAGCATGTTTACGGACAATTGTTGTTACGTGCTGTCAAGTCAGGACCTACTTACAGCAATTCCTACAAGGCTTTCAAGGTAAGTGAGATATTTAAGGAGTTGTTTCACCACTTCCATAGCCCTAGAGAGCTTCTGTGTCTGAGCAGGGGTCTGAGGTGGTTAATGGTCTCAGGTGGTAATAACGATTATTGCTTTCTCTGAATGGCAGAATCCCTTTTAAAAAACAGCACAAATTGACACAGTGGTTGATATTTTATGAGGCACTGCACTGCCTTACTCAAACAGATATGCCACACTGAGCATTTGCTGACTAGAGTGTGCTGAGAGGTGGCAGGATAAATTAGTGCTTCTGTTAGTTACTGGAGGAAAAGTGGGTAGTCCAGAACAGAATGACATCTGAATTTGTTTGTCATACTATTTTTTTTTGTTGGTATTTGTTTAGGAAAAGATTTGTGGTATTGAAATCCTCAAAATGATTAATTATTGTAGTGGAATTAGACATGTCTCTCTTTCATGCACATTAACATACTGTACCAACAAGGGCAAAAGGCAAGTTTTATGTAAAGCCTATGGATAAGATTCTAGATTTTCTTTAATTTGGTATCCTGCATACCAATTGATTCTGAAATATTTTCTTTCATAATGGGGGGTTCTTTATGGTTTGAAATTTAAGTATACCCACTTGTTATATTGTTAGATTTTCCTTAGTTACTCGTGTGTGTGTGTGTGTGTGTGTGTGTGTGTGTGTGTGTGTGTGTGTGTGTGTGTGTGTGTGTGTGTGTGTGTGTGTGTGTTGCTGAAAGCTGAATGATAGGGGCAAATACTCTGTGAGTCATTTAATGATTTTTCATGATCTGTTTGGACTTTCCATCCACAATCACTAGTAGCCTTTTAAGAATCATGTGGGAAAATTATGAGACATAGAAGACAATTAATATCAGATACATATAAAAACTATTGAATAGATATTCTCCATTAATTTAATCAAACATCCATACATTCTTAATAGGTTAGAAATACGACCAGAATATTCTAAAAATAGCCATTATAGATATTCATTTTCAATTATTAAATGTAAAATTCTTACCAGTATTTATAGCCATTGTATTTGCTAAGAAAAATACATGTTCAGAATGGAATATCCAGCATGCTTGTACAGCTAAGAATTATAATCATCATCATCACCATCTTAGAATGGCAGGGAAGAGACCCTATGGATCATTGATTTCAGCCCCTGTCAAGGAAGCACAGCAGGGAATGGAACACTCGGCTCCGCCTACTGAGCTATCCAGCATTATATTACAAAATATGTATCTATTGCTATGTCGTCAGCTTCTACAAGTTATTTGGTGGAAGTCATGGTACAATGGAAGACCACTACAAATAGTCAAAGGCACAAAAAACAAAGACACGGTAGGACCACCAAGTTGATTAAAAACCTTATTTAATTAATCTCAACAAATTAATAGAAAAGGAAGTTATTCCTATTGGTTTTAAAGAACTTGGAGCTAAATGAGATCAATCCTCAGACTCAACAACAGGTTGCATTTAGAAAAATGCCATGTACTTGACCCACAAGAAGGTCCTGTAGAGCAAATGTTTAGGATCAGTGTCCCTGTCAATTAACTAATTACAGCTGACTCTGTCATATAACTAGGTTTGTTTGCTTTTTGTCCATAGTCAGTTAGATTTCTCTTCACAAACAATTCCAGTTAAGGAAATGCTGATAACTGCCAAACCAAAATATTTGTTCCAAAACTTAACTGGACATTGTTTTAAGAAAATGTGGTCCCTAGCTGAAGACAGTGTTCACACTCTTCACAGACATTGATCTTTCCCTAGAATAGTGTATGAACAGAAACGTAGCTAATCAAATCAATATTTGATTGCTGAGTATAGAATCAAAGAATCATAGAGTTGGAAGAAGAATGTAATCCAATCCAACCCCTTGCCACGCAGGACCCCCCATCAAAGTACCCCCGACAGATGGCCATCCAGCCTCTGCTTAAAAACCTCCAAAGAAAGAGAATCCACCACCCTCCGTGGCAGCATATTCCACTGCTGAACAGCTCTAACCATCAGGAAGTTCTTCTTAATGTTCAATTGCAACATCTTCTCCTGTACAGTAGTTTGAAACCATGCTCCGAGTCCTAGTCTCTGAAGCCATAGAAAACAAATCTGTCCCCTCTTCTATATGACATATTAATTATGCAGGCTACACGTTGACACCCCCCCCAGCAAGCTGGGTACTCATTTTACCGACCTCGGAAAGATGGAAGGCTGAGTCAACCATGAGCCTGCTACCTGGGATTGAACCTCAGGTTGTGAGCACAGTTTTAGCTGCAGTACAGGCATTTAACCACTGTGCCATGAGTACCCAGCTTGAGAGGAGTGGGAAAATGTGTAGCCGGCAGAATTAAACTGTAAACTTCCCAGAAAATGCTTTAAGTGTTATGGAGATATATACAAGATGCTTTGTTTTCCTTTCTTTTATGCATATTTCGTTCATTCTGTTTCTTGACATTTGTTGTTGACAGAATTTTGGAAGCAGGGTTTCCTTGTTCAAAT
Source organism: Phrynocephalus guinanensis (assembly GCA_037367245.1). Classification (NCBI taxonomy): domain Eukaryota; kingdom Metazoa; phylum Chordata; class Lepidosauria; order Squamata; family Agamidae; genus Phrynocephalus; species Phrynocephalus guinanensis. The sequence continues at coordinate 105,237,855 of CM074732.1, read as the reverse complement.
TACTGTACTATAACACACCTTGCACTTAGCAGACATTTTTATAAATTGGTACGTAATAAAAAGCAATCACTGCACCACAAAGCTTATACAGAAATTGTGCTCCTGCTGATTTCAGTAAGATGCTCTACCTACATTGTGTGAATATAATTACAGTTTCTGAAGTATAGTTAACCAATGTGACAAAATTACTAGAAAAGTTTGTTACAGTGGTTTGCCACCACTGATATAGGATATGAGTTTTCATATGTGTTTTAAACTGACCTTAGTACTGTGTAGTGTTTGTTGTTATGCTTCAAATCCTAGAAATGGAAATGGCAAAGAATTAGAAGAAATAAATAGAAACAGCCAGATTTGTTAACATGTTCTGTTCTAAAGAGGCTGAAGACTCAGTTTACCATTAGCATTCTGGTTTCAGCAAAATATTTTGTTATGTTTTTACCTTGTAATTGTAGTGAGACAGAGTGGTAGTAAGACTCTTGATTTAGTATTAAGTAGCTTATTCTGTTGTTTTTGTTTCTACTTGTTTCAAATTATATACTGCTTGTTAGCACTAAATTACTCTCTGGGTAGTTTAGAGCATAATTATGCAATCAACAACTTTTATTCATTTTACCAACTTTGGAGGATCATAAGAGCATAAGAAGAGCCTTTCTGAATCAATCCAATGACCCATCTAGGCCAGCTTCCTGTATCTCAGAGTGGCACCACCAGATGCCTCTTGAAGCACATGACACAACTAGATACCTGACTCCTGATACCAATCCCTTGCATCTGGCATTTTGAGGTAACCCCCTTTTAAGCCTGTAGATAGCACATGCAGTATCCCCATCAGGACTTGTAACCTTGGATGGACGTTTCCTCCAGAAATCTGTACAATCCTCTTTTATAGGCACCTTGACCAGATGCCATCACCACATCCTGCAGCAAGGAGTTCCACAGACTAACAACATGCTGGGTAAAGAAGTATTTTCTTTTGTCTGGTCTCACTCTCCCAACTCCCAATTTGAATGGAAGACCCCTGGTTCTGATATTGCGTGAGAGGGAAAACAGCTTCCCTCTATCCACTTTATCCATCACCTGCATTATTTTGTGCATGCCAATCATGTCCCTCAACTTAAGCACCTTTTTTCCAGACTAAAGAGCCCCAGATGCTGTAGCCTTTCCTCATAAGGGAGGTGCCCCAGCCCTGTTAATATTTTAGTCACACTCTTTTCCAGTTTCATTATTGTTTTTTTTTAGATGTGGCATCCAACTGTATACAATATTCCAAGTGCAGTGTTACCATTGTTTTGACAATGACATTGTAATATTGGTTGTTTTATTTTCAATCCCCTTTTTAATGATCCCTTGCATAGAGTTGGCCTTCTTCACCATCACCACACACTGGATTTTCACTTTCATTGAACTCTCCAGCAACACACCAAGATCTCATGGATAGCTCAGAATCCATTAGCTGATAAATAACATTTTGATTTTTTTTGCCCCAATGTGCATTACTTGACATTTTCTTACATTGGAACACATTTGCCATTTTGCAGCCCATTCTCCACATTTGGAGAGTTCCTTTTGGAACTCTTTACATTCCCTTCTGGTGTTCACTGCCCAGAAAAGTTGCATCTCATCTGCAAACGTGGCCACCTCACTGCTTATCCCTGTCTCCAGATCATTTATGAACAGATAGAAAAGCGCCTGTCCCAGGACATTTCCTCGGAGCACACCATTTTCCATCTCTCTCCATTGTGAAAATTGCCCATTGACCCCTACTTTCTCTTTCCTGGATCTCAACCTATTCTCAGTCCATAAGAGGACCTGCCCTCTTATCCCCTGACTGTGCAATTTTCTCATCAGCCTTTGGTAAGGGACTGTGTCAAACAACTTCTGAAAATCCAGATAGACAATATCCACTGGTTGCCCCACATCAACATGGCTGTTGGCATTTTCAAAGAATCCTAAAAGGTTTGTGAGGCAAGATTTACCCTTACAGAAACCATGCTGATTTTCCCTCAGCAAGGCTTGTTCTTCTATGTGTTTTAAGATTTTCTCTTGGATGAGGCTTTCCAACATTTCCCCAAGAACAGATGTTAGGTTAATTGGCTTGTTGTTTACTAGGTCCCCCTCCCTCCATTTTTAAAGATTTGTGTGACATCTGCTATCCTCCAGACCTCTGGTATTGTGGCCATTTTTAGGGACAAGTTGCATATTTTAGTTAACAGATCAGCAACTTCATTTCTCAGTTCCTTAATAACCCTTGGATGGATTCCATCTGGGCCTTGTGACTTATTGATTTTCAGTTTATCAATTAGGTCTAATACAGCCTCTCATTTAAACTGCTTTTGATTTAATTCTTTAGTCAGGAAGGGCCATTCTGGCAGCAGAATCTGCCCAAGGTCTTCTGTTGTAAGACAGATGCCATGAACTTATTTAATTTTTCTACAGTCTCCAAGTCCCCCTTTCCCTCCTCACCATCCAGAGGGCCAACTGCTTCTCTGGCAGTTTTCCTGCCTCTAACATATATAAAGAGGCTTTTATTATTCCCCATTATATTGCTGGCAATATATTCCTCAAAGCATTTCTTTGCCTTTCATATTACATTTCTTTTGCCAGAGTTTGTTGTGTTCCTTTTTATTTTCCTCACTTTGAAAGGATTTCCATATGCAGAATGACCCCTCTTTGCGGTTTAAAGCGTCTCTAACTCCTCTAGTTAAAAATGTAGGCATCCTCTTTGACTTAGTTGAGCCCTTCTTTCTGTAAGGTATTCACTTCCACTGGGTATCTACTACCATTGTTTTATACAGGTTCCATGCACTCTGGAGATATTGGATTCTTTTTACCTTCCATTTCAACTTCTTAAGGATGGAAAGTTGAGTGAACCATGAGTTGGCTTCCAGAGCTTGTCAGGAACGAACTCAGGTTGTGAGCAGAGGCTTGAGTGCAGTACTGCAGTTTAACGGTTGTGCCATGGGGCTCAGAAACACCTTTTTAAATGCTAATATTCTGTCTAGTTTCACATTATCTGTCTGTTCCAAGTGATTTTGGTCCTGTGCTACAGTGCTATTCATAGGAACATGGTGTGTGCCTTAGATATAGCAATATGGCTTTCCTAAGCTTTTCTTTCGAATCAAGCAGTGTCAATATTCCTTCTATTTGTAGCTAACAGGTTTTCTGTGTGTGTTCACACATTTTCTTTTTACTTCTTGGCACTGGAAAGCAAAATTCCAGCACCACTTACTCAGTGAGAATTGTATTAATATTACTCAAAGAGAAGCTGTTACATGATACCTTCTCCACTCCTCTATTTCCCCCTAATTATTTGAATTAGAAGCAAAAATAATTGTTCTAACACCCTGGTAAAGTTCCCAAGGAGTTAGCAGAGAAGTGTCAGAGAACAAGGGAATATAAAGGGTGGTTTTCTTTTTTAAAAGTCTGTTTTTAGTAAGACTTGCAGAGATAATCAAAGTTAGGATGAAAGAATGCATAGGAATGTGGTTAAGAATTCAATATTCTGGTTAAGAATTCAATCCATCTTGCTGAGGAAAGAGAATAAGAACAAGAGAGTAATGGTAAAAAAAAAGGTTAGAGGTGTCAATGACAATTACCATGAACATGCCTTAAACCAAAACCCAATATCTTGCAAGGAGAAAGATTCTCTGGCTAATAATAAACCTTCATTGTCCATTCAAATTAAAGCCACTCCAAAGTACTTTGCATTACGACAGTAACAGCTGCCATCCAATGAATTAAAGTTGTCCAAAACACAACACTGCAAGTAGGACGGTTAAGATAAGCTAAGAGAAGTGGGAAAAATGGCAGGTCTTTGTACAAAAAAAAGGCAGGTTTTTAGGACACTTGTTTCATGAAAAAAATCATGAGGCACACCAATGAAAATGTTAAAAATTTTACCATGTGACTATGCCTCTAAAAACTAAAACCCAATTATCAAGCTCAATAAAGTAATTTTCCAGTTCTGTCCAGTGGAACATCTGACTTGTATGGCTAATAAGACCCAAAAGCCCATCTTGCTCTCAATTGTGGCCATTCAGAATTCAAGCCACTCCAAAGTACTTTGCATTACGACAGTAACAGTTCTGCCATACCAATACCACTTCAAGGAGTTGTCCAAAACACACGCAGGCTGCTAGACATGCAAGCAGGCTAGAAATGGCATGTTTCTTAAGATAAGCTAAGAGAGGGAACAAGAAAGAAAAGACAGAGGAAAAGGGTGTGGCAGATATTGCAACTTGAACCCTCGCGGGGTAATCCCACCCTAAAGCCAGCCGGCCAGCCGTTGCCCAGGCCCGGCAGGCCTCCTATTTCCAGCCCTGCTGCCCGTGGGGAGCTGTGGCCCCTCCTCCCATTCACCTGGTGGGTTTATAGAAAATGGACATGTGATCAGTCCATAGATAGATAGATCCAGGGATAGATAGATAGATATTTGTGCATGCATGTGCACATGTGCGTGTACATCCACATAATACAACGCTATTTTTGCAGTGCTGTGTTGAATTTCTTTAGTATTTTTTACACTACTAGTGTGCCACGGAACAGTGGTTGACTCTAATTAAATTGTGATGATAGGATACATAGTAGATAGATTGGGCACCATGTCTGTGTGCCTTTATCAGTGCTTGGCACTAGGACTCTAAAAAGGCACATAGTAGGTTGGGCACCAGTCTGTGTGCCTTTATCAGGCATAGACCAGGCCTGGTTAATTTAAACATTGCAATATTATTGTTCCTCTCAGACACTGTGTAAGCTTCTTTTAGGCAGAAATGAGAGGTAAAATCATTTTTAATTTTACTTTGCTAAAACATGTGATTTATGGAGAACTGGTGCAGAGCTAGTCATGTATCCATACCACTGCATTCTTGCTTGAATTTCAAATACTGTAAATTAAAATGTTGGAATTCACTTTGATTTAATGCATAATTTGGTGAAACAGACAGACTTTAAACACTCTGAATGTCTTCCTAAGATTTATGAGAGGTTTGCAATAGAGGCTCATGAGTATCTTCAGAGTAAGCCTCCAAGAGGAGTTTAGCAGGATTGTGACAGGAACTTCAGAAGACAGAGGGAAGCAAGGACCTAGTTTAGAGCTATAATTTATTACCTGTAGAGCCATTTTTGAAGTCCTGCTGCATCGATTGGCAGGAGGGCAAAGCGTGGTGAAATGCTTCCTAGGACGGTATTTTTCATTGATATTTCTAAGAACCTGAAAGACAGAAGGTGAAAACAACGGATAGATATCCCTTCCAGCTCTGTGGTGAAGCTGTAGAAATACTGCCAGGAATTTCTCACTGGCTCTCACTTTCTGTCTGTGGTTGTAGGCATTAGCCAAAGGCATCCCAGAGCACAGAGGCAAATATTCTGGTTTATAATACATCCTGCCTACCCAAGCAGATCATTGAAGCCTTTTCATTTCCCCCTCAGTTCCAGACCGTTATTTGAGTTTCCTCTGAAACGTGCTGCTGAAGGGCCCACACTCCTTGTATGACAGGACGGGCAATGTGTCATGTTGTAGATTGGATTACTCAGGGCTTGTGGGCTGCTGCTAAGTTACAAGGGGTTTCACATTCCCATTTCTTATTTTCCTTGTGTGAAATATATTGATATTGGCTTAGACCAGGGTGGGGTGGGGTGGGGTGGACCGGGAAATCAAAGTTGTCTGGAACTCTTTGGTTTCTCTTTAATCTGCATTTACAAGGAGTGAAGCACTTTGGGAGAAGGCCTAGTCCCCAATTTAGTTCTCCGTCCACTCATTATTTTCTGGGGCGGAAAGAAATCTGGCTTTGACCTATAAAGTACCAAACAATTTGGAACCTGCGTTCAACATTTCCAGAAGGTCAGCTTAGTTCGTTTCTTTGTCTCTGCTAAGTAACATAAGTACAATGAGAAAATGCATGAATGGTAGAATGCACAAAGCCTATACATTTTCATGGTCTGTGCTATTTTCATAGAATCATAGAACAATAGAGTTGGAAGGGTCTATAAGGCCATAGAGTCCAACTACCTGCTCCAAGTCAAAGTTTGACAGATGGCTGTCTGACTTTCTCTTGAATACTTCCAGTGTTTGACTGCTCACAACCTCCCAAGACTTGGAAGAGAAATCTGTTATAAAATGTCACTTCAATTGTATGTATAGTAAATAATAATAATAATAATAATAATAATAATAATAATAATAATAATAATAATAATAATAATAATAATAATAATAATAATAATAATAATAATGCCACTATAAGGCTGCTCACATAAGTTAACGATACATCATGTAGTCCTAAACGCTTGGGAAGCATTCGACTAGTGATTGGTAATAAAAAATCCAGAATAGTTATCTTTCCTGCTGTGTATTATTATTATTATTATTATTATTATTATTATTATTATTATTATTATTATTATTATTATTATTATTATTATTATTATACCACCCATCTGGCAGAAAGCCAAGAGTTTCCTCTTCATATTTATTACTCGAGAAATCTGAATGAAAACAGACTCTTTTCATAGCTCTTTAAGGGCTCAGCTACTCCTATTGTTCAGTCCTTCCTTGAAATCATAATCTGAGGTTTATGATATCACAAACAATAGAACATTGTCTGTAATGTTTTTTGTATCACAGTCAGAGGATTTTGGCTCCAGAAAGTCATGAGCAATAAGAGCCGGATGAATTCTTTGAAAGTTAATCAAAGCAAAAAAAAAAAAAAAAAAAAAAAAAACAACAACAAAAAAAACCACCAAACACAAAACAACAACCAATGATTTAATAAAATATACATAGTTGGAAATACATAATGGATTTATTCTGCCACCAATCTTGTTATTTACAATGAGGGAGTTAGTATGTTGTACTGTAGTTAGCTTTGTTGTAATTAAAGTAATACCCTGGTTTAAAAGCACTATTTGTTCTGGGAACAAGCTTGTAAACCAAAATGCTCTTATATCAAAGCAAATTTCCCCAAAGAAAATAATGGAAACTTAGATGATTCACTCTGAGGTCCCATATACTGCACACAAAAAATGACAAAACTCACAAAAGCAGTTGGCTAGAAGTCCACATCCACACCATGCTTTAGGTACCGGGCCACAGAATTTGCTAACAACTGGATTTTACTCTTGTGTTTTTATTATGACAGTAGTAAAATACAATTTGCAACCATGTGCACACTTGACTAGCTAGCCCAGGACTAGAAATTGTTTGAAATATAGGAAAGAATGTTGAAAACAAATTAATTAAAACTATAAATATAAAGAAAAATAAAACCCTAACCTGCACTCTCCTTTGAAAACATTCCTGACTGGTACAAGGGAAACCTCCATTCCTCTCTCCTCCCTCTGCTTTCGAGGCTTGCTTGAGAAGGAACATTCTTTGGCACTCCAGATGTTTTGGACCACAACTCCCAGAATTCCAGGCCTAATTTGCCAATGAGAAAGGATTGTGGGACAATAGAGTTGTGGTCCAAAACTTCTGGAGTGCTGAAGGTTCACCACCACTATTCTAGGCAATCCCCTACAATCCAGCAGAGGGGGAGAGCGAGAGAGAGCTACCATTGGCTCACTTGTGGTCATGTGACCTGCTCCAAGACACTGCTTGTTGGTCAAGGCAAAATTTAGAAGAAATGTTTGCTTTTCTAGCAAAATGCTCTTAAGGGAGTTGCTTGAATATATTATTGAATTTACAAGTTACTCTTAAACCAAGGCACAGTAGTGCCCTGCCACATCATATATTGCGGTCCTGGTATATCATGGATTTTCCGGGAGCACATGTGCGGGCAGGCGGCCGGAAAGCAACCAGTTGGCACTGGGCTCAGGGCAAGTTTCAGAGGCCCAGCATAGGCCGGGAATTCACTTCCAGTTTTCTGGAAGCCACCTCTGGTCCTTGTACAGGCTCAAGAGCCCCTCTGGAGGCCCAATCTTGGCAGTGCCAGGCTTAAGGTGAATTCAAGAAGCCCCACAGAGGCCCGCCGGTCCCGGCCTGACCTACAGATAAAGGCATCTGCATATCGTGGATTTTTCTTTATTGCGGGTAGGTTGAAAACCTAATTCCCCACAATAAACAGGGGTCTACTGTATTACAGTATATTTTATGTCAATTATGTTCATTTCTGTTGTACACCACCCAGAGTAGCAATTTGTTAGATGGGAATTATATGCATTAAATATAAAAATAAGTAAATTTATTGACAATATAGTAAACAGTGGTGGCGAACCTTCGATACTCCAGATGTTCTGGACAACTCAGAGAATTCCAAGCCTGTATTGCCAATGACTGTGGGAGTTTACGGTCCAAAACATCTGGATTGCCAAAGGTTCACCACCACTGGTATATAATAATGATTTATATATCATATTTAATAATAATATAATTATTAATAAATTATAAAACGTGGCTCAAGGCTTTTGGCTAGCTGTTCTTCCAGAGGAATGAGACAGATAATAGAGACAGAATATAAAGTTTGCATTTGTACATAACGGCAGATTATAATTGCCATTCCCTGTGGTTTACATATATAATTCGAGCATGAGAACTATTTTTAGTCAACCTGAAGCCCTATTCTGACATTAAAGCTTGAAGTTGAAACTCTACAGGGCGTGAGGGTGGGTGTACACACAAGTCCTGTTTTGACCTTCAATATCCCTCCCCCCATTGAAGGTGACTGGGTGCAGCTCAGTTTACACTTTACACTGAATACGATGTATGTCTTTGCATGAGGATGAATAAGTGCAAACCAATCACATTGGGTTTGTTAGACCATTCTGACTTTCCTTCATGATCGATTGGTTTTGCTGATGTCCTTTTCTCCCCTTCTCCCCTTTCCTTCTTATTCTGTTTAGGAAAGGACAACAGTGACGTCTCTCCTTTGTTCTTAAGGGAGGGAGAACCATGATTCTGCTGTTTAGGTGGCTGGGACTAGCAGTTCTTTTATCTGTATTATCTAAGTGCATTTCTCTTAAACACCAATTTGTTTGTTTTCATGAAAAGGAAGTATTCTAGAAAATCTATTTATTTCCAAAATCAGAAGTGTGCTGTGTAACTTAGCTGCTGCTTTGTCTGCTAACACTTCTCATCTTTATGACAAGCTTCACATTTGAATGTGCAAGGGTCTAAAGCAGGCCTGCCCAAAATCCGGCCCGGGGTGGGGGGGGGGGGGCAAATCCGGCCCTTCAGGCCATTCTGAGTGGCCCACGGCTGGCTGACCTGCCCCTCCCTCCCCCTCCTTCGCCCCATTTTTTAAAAAATCTTCCGCCAACAATGACACCACGGGGAAGCTTGAGGGGCTGGGTGGGCCGGCCGGCCGGTGAGCAGAAGCTTGTGGGACTGGGTGGGCGGGCAAGGGGGCGGGCCACCACCACCAGCACTGCCGGGAAGCTTGTGGGGCTGGGTGTGTGCACGGGGGCGGGCCGCCGCCACCGGCATCACCGGGAACCTTGTGAAGCTAGGCGCCCACCTTCCTTCCTGCGGGTGGGGTTGCAAGGGGTCAGTGGGTGGGGCTTATGGGTCAGTGGGTGGGGCTTGCATTGGGGTGGCAGGGGCAGGGAGCAAACGGCCCCTGACACATTCTCAGCCACCAAATCTGGCCCTCCTTACAAAAAGTTTGGGCACCCCTGGTCTAAAGGATTAACATGGGCAGGGAGCAGTGCTGAACACATGGCTTATATGCCCACCTCAGTTCCCACCAGACCTAAAGCTGTACGTGTTTCGGGTTCTAACAGGATTTAATGGGACATTTAGTTTGGCCTCAAACTAGATGTGGCCAACTTGTAGTTCACTGAAATTGTTATTTGTTAGTCTCCCTTTAGCAAGATCAGCCTTCAGATGGTGGTAGCTCTCCTCCTCCTAAGTCATACAACTTGGAGTTGCCCAGGAATCCTTTCCCTTTGGCTATACTGTAAATTGTATCGGAACAATCAATTGTCAAATATATTTTTCTAGGCTTTTCCTAGGAAAATAAGATGAAAAAGCAAAATCTTCCTCAGTCCAAAGGATTCTTGATTCTAAAGAACAGCTCTAATTACTGAATCAATTATTTTGTCCAAGAGAAGAACCAATTTTAGGACTTAACTCCTAGCTCAGATATTATAATAGACTTGGATATTACAATAGACTTGTGTTTTTGCTAATGGAGATTACCATCTTTGAGTTTGTGTTAATTTTGTAGCATGACAGACATTCCAGTTTTATTGAAGTAAAAAGGGGGGCTGAGCCACATGGCCGTCACAAAACACAAATACAAAACTAGACTATAGGTGATAACTTTATAGGCCACTAATTAAAAAAAAACATTGCAAGCTTCCGAGTGCAACACACTCTTTCAAAGCATGTACCAGAAGTCCTAACATGGCAAAAGATGTGCGTCACCAGGAGGTCATTCTTAAAGTTCTTGGCAAGATGATCTGTGCCTGGCAAGCGGTCTTTCTCAGATGAGGCAGGAAGTGGAAGGGCTGTTGTAAAAACTGCATAAGCATTGGGTTTCACACCCCAGCTCTCCAAACAAAGGAACATGGGTCATACAACCCCCACACCCCCCTCATCTCCATTTGGCTCTTCGAGACATACAAGCCCCTGTTGGCCAGAGAGTGGGGAGGAAAGGATGGAGGTAGAGGACTCATGTGCTTCATTTTAGGAATGGGGTAAAATTTAGTGAGGCCACTAGGTTTGCCAATTGGGACCAGACGGAAGTGAAGTGAAATTACCTACTAATACTGTTAGCCATCTTTAATTCAGGCTTAGTCACTTTTCAGGCAATAAGGCCAACCACTTTGGTTGGGGGGTTTTCTGTTGGGCTGTAAAATAAAGTGACCTTACATATGGCAAATTGGAAAGGCAGTCCCCATCTCTGCTATAGCACTGGTGAAAAGGTACACTTGCTGCTGAATGTTTTCAGGAAATAGTTGACATGAGGAATGCAGGCCCCTTTCCTCATCATGACTATTATTCATCAGAGCAACTAGCCCACTTTCCTTGGAGCAGGAGCAACAGCTTTCTGTTTTTTTTTTTTTTAAGGATGTAGCCTTTACAATATAGCCTCATCTGTTTATTGTATCTGTGCACCTATTTGCAAAAGGAAAGCCAAAGCTTTCAATAATGTGACAGGGCATTAACTGTGGTTACGCATAGAATAGACCAATTAGAAACAAAGTACTGTAGTTTGTTTCTACTGTGCATATGCACGTGTGGAAATGGATAAACTTAATGAAATCTCTTGAGATAAATGTAAGTGGTGGTGATTGGAACCTTCATAGGTGTTGGGTTAAGTTGACTTAATTGTTGGTTTAGCACCTGAAATGTTGTGGCATGTTTACTGAATTTACTTGAAAGTTTAAGGAACTTGCTACATATATCTCAGAGCAGATGGAAACAGTAAGCAGGACTATGTTGTTCTCTCTCTCTCTCTCTCTCCCTCCCTCTCTATCTCTCTGTGTGTGTGTGTGTGTGTGTGTGTGTGTGTGTGTGTGTGTGTGTGTGTGTGTGTGTGTGTGTGTGTGTGTGTGTGTGTGTGTGTGTGTGTGTGTGTGTGTGTGTGTGAGATCACTTAACAGCAACTCAAATACAGCTTTCAAGGAAAATGAGATATTTAAAGATTGATTTTACCAGTTCTACTATCCTCTCCATAAGCTTCCATGGCTGAGGAGAGATGAACCCAGGTTTCCCAAGTCCTAGTTCAGCACCTTGTCTGCTGCATCCCACAAGGAATCTGGACTGAGTGGAAATATTCAATATTTTTCCTATTTCCCAGGGAAGGTATTTATTTATAAGACCATTGAATTAATTTTAGTTAAAGCCAAGTGGTGTTCAAGGTTTGGCAACAAATGATTTTTACCATATCTGGAAGAAGAAACACCTCATATTCAAGATGGATTTGGAAAAGGGAGAGATACTAGAAATCATACTGCAAATACTGTATACAATATGTTACATGAAGTAACCAATGAATTTCAGAACAAAATCACTTTTTAAAAAAATTGAAGCTAAATTTTTGTCTTTGTGTTCCCAGAGAAGCTATTGATTGTTCTAAAAGGAATAGGTGTGTTTGTTTGTCCTGATGCATAATTTATTATGTGGACAAGGTGTTATTGCTGGAATATTGTTGAAAGATGTTATTGTTGCTGCCCAGAGACCACTTGGTAGTGGGGTGGTTTAAATTGGTGGTAAGTAAGTAAGTTAAGTTTTAAGTAAGTAAGTAAGTAAGTAAGTAAATAAATAAATAAATAAATAAATAGAAAAATAAATAAAAAATAGAAAAATAGAAAAATAGAAAAATAAAATGGTTTTCCATAGAGAAAATATATTTCATTTTCCTGTCTGTTCAGTCTGTGTGAAGAATATAACATATGGGGAAATGGTTTGGAGTCAGATGATGGTAGAAGAAGAAAGTGCAAAAGTGGGACTGGAGTTGAATGTTAAAAAGAGAAAAATCATGTTGAGTGAAAAAATGATGCAACTTTAATGCTGACAATGAAGAAACTAAAATTTTTAAAATATTTTCTTTACTTATTTCTCACATGAATCCAAATGAAGATTATAGCCAAAAAAAAATCAAAAGAAGGTATTAGAAAAGCTCTTCAAGGATGTATTATTGGAGATCAAGGGAACAGCAACTATACCAAAGCAACTCAGCCTCAATCAAAGGAGAGCTGAAGATGAGAAAAACTAAACATTTACTAAACATTGATGTGAGAGCTGAACAGTGAAGAAAGCCAATAGGAAAATAATTTATGTATATTATACAGTATGTGGTGTTGGAATAAAGGTTTGCAGATAGGGGCCTCCACAAAGATAAACAGGTGGATGCTAGATAAAATCAAGCCTGAAGTCTCTGTTGTAGCAAAAAATGACAAAGTTGAAATGATCATACTTTGATCCTTGTGGCACAGTGGTTAAATGCCTGTACTGCAGCTAAGACTGTGCTCACGACCTGAGGTTCAATCCCAGGTAGCCAGCTTATGGCTGACTCAGCCTTCCATCCTTTCGAGGTTGGTAAAATTAGTATCCAGCTTGCTAGGGGACCAATGTGTAGCCTGCATAATTACTGTAAATTGTAAACCACCCAGAGAATGCTTTAAGCGCAATGGGGCGGTATATAAGCAGAACACTTCGCATTTGCTTTTGCAGTATAAGAAGACTAGGCTTGCTGGAAAATATAGTTCCAGACAAATTGAAAGCAGCATGAAAAGAGGAAGACCCTTTGGCCTTGAGTTTGCAAGAACCGAGTAAGGTTTGTGCTGAAAATGGTTGTGGTAAGTCAGCAGTAATTTGAGAGCACAGAACAAAACCAAAATGTGACTGTAAATGAAGTTAATGAAATAATGCACCTTGGTGCTTTTTTAGTGGCACCAGGATGTAAACCGATAAAGAAGCTGCTTCACTCAAAACTGCCAAGACTGCTTTCCCTGTTCTTTTCTGGCGAAGAAACAGAAATTCTTTTCCTTGTTCTTTTCTGGCAGAGAAACTCAAACTGCTTTACAGTACTCCTTGAAAATGAAAGAAAAGCAGGAGGTGTTAAAAACTATGCAGTACCAAAAATTAAATTAAAATAAAATCTTAAGTCTGGAAGAATGTTTTACTTAAGCTTTGGCTTGGAGACCAACTGAAAATTCCAGGCACATTTTTCCTGATTTTCAGCTCTCCTTTGATTGATCCGGAGTGACTTTGGTGCGGTTCGACTCATTTGTTACACAAAGAGCAAAATGCGGAAACCAAGCAGAAACGGAGGCTGTAGCTGGACTTCTTGGAATTTATTTGATCTGGTGCAAAAGCCAGCTCATGGGGATGGCCCTGTGATAATGCTTCTCTGAGCCCCCAAATCATGAGGTTTAATGCAGCTGTGCATTCCACGCTTTGGGCTAGGGCTGTGCACGTTATTCACAGTCAAGTGCAGCTGTAACATTGGGCATTGCCATTTCAACTGAGAATACTTGCCAGCAACATTTTCTTACACATTTCTCGAAAACCTGCCTTCCTACTTTTTATTGAAAACCAGCTGATAAAATAAAAATTGGCCACCTGAGAATTTGCTGAGGCACTGAGAAACAATTACACTTTAGTGTGAAAACAGTAACTTTGTCAAGATTGTGAAATTGGGATATTGAAAACATTCTTGAAGCTGCAGATTTCTTGATTGAGGTTGTCTCTTGTGTTTTATGCCGCCTTATGACCCTGTCAAGTTGCCTCTTTTAAAAAAAAAATGGAATAAACCATAGACAAAAGGTGAAGTACAACGTTTTATAATTTGTATGGCATTTTGCCATGGTGTTCATTAACCAGGACAATTTTAAAGTTGTGGGGGGGGGGGAACTAAACTAAAAGGAAAACATATATAAAAGAAGAAACAAAATATATCAAACACATTTTTTCAGACTACCTGCAAGTTGAAGAAGCTTCAATAGAGAATAATGCATTTCAAGATAATTTAGGAAAAGGCCGACATACTCTCAGGGTTTGAATCCCACTGTGTTTGCTGAGATGATGCCTATTAATATACACCTTGATTTGGAATAACTTAGTATATTTCTTGCACCAGTTTTATACTACTAGTGGTCTGATGCTTTTCCTCTGTATATGTAGTTTAAAATTACCTCTGTGATTTGAGATTGTATGTGGGCTGATCTCCTATTGACAGTATGCTATCGCCTGGAGCAACTCACGCTGCCTGTTAATTTCCAGGCTTTATGGAACAAACAGTCCCAATAAGAATTTGTTTTCCCTGAGCTTTGAAAAATTGCTTTTTTGGATGACAATTTCTAGAATTTCATAGAACTGTAGTCGGGGAAAAAATACATCTTCACAAAGTTTTGTGTATGATAGCTACCACTGGTGGAAATGGTCTGATTATCTTGCTCTCAAGTTTTTTTTTATCAAGACTTAGTAGAATACTGTTCCCAGATGTGTATAAATAGCTTTTAACTACTATGTACAAAGATTTTGCTCTGGAATCTACTTCTGTTTGCAACTATACATAGTTGCGAAAATTTTTGATGTTATACCTGCAGTGTTTCACAAGGTGCAAGAATGAATTTCTCTTTAAACATTTGTACCTAGAGCTTCTTAAGGTAAAGGTAAAGGTTCCCCCCGCATATGCATGCTAGTCGTGTCCAACTCTAGGGGCAGTGTTCATCTCCGTATTCAAGCCGGAAGAGCCAGTGCTGTGCAAGTCCATGGCCATGTGGCCGGCATGGCTGCAAGGAAACACAGCTTCTTATTATGGCTATAAAAAGGATTTTTGTGAGATGGCATAACATGTCTGTTACTTCTAAAAAGTTACATTTTTAAAATAACATTTGAATTGTTACATTTTAGATTTTGATACCTAGAAGCAATTAGATAAATGCAACTTGTAGAATTATGCAAGGTAATGTTGTGGGTGTGGATTCTAGAGAAAACCTATTTCACAATGGTTTATTCTCATTCTCTAAAGAAGGAAGGAGCATTTGAACAATCAGACATTGGTATCCAATGAATGCTGATATGACTGGAGCTTTATCTTAATTCACACTGAAATTAATCCCTTCAGGGGTAAATGTGAGCTGTTTTGAGCTCCACAGACTCAAGCTACTGATGAGTGCTATAAGGTTATTTTGAGTGTCATACTTTTAGACCTTGACATTTGAAAATTGGGATTGCAATTGAATGATTTAATTTCTTCACCTTTAGATGTAACGAAAACTGTTCCACAAAGCCAAATGTCATCATGGTGCAACCTTCTCCAAATTAATACTCTCCAGAAGAACTGGATTACAACTACCACCATCCTTATATTGGTTGGGGTTGATGCAAATCCTAAACCACTACACCTGAAAGGCTCCAGTTTGAGAAAGGCTACCTTAGTGGGTGGAGGATTGGGTAGGGCTAGGTTTATTGCCATCCTTAACACAAGTGGGTACATTTTGCGAATGCTTGCAAACAGAATCAAGGTAACTAATAACTGGGCTCTATATCTAGTATTAGCATTTCTTGGTTCATTATGGCTGGAGTCAAGAGTACTTGCCAAGGCTGGGTGAGTGTTAAACAAGAGCTGACAATTTGCCAAGAGTCTGAGCCCTTCTGAATGTTCACTCTTCTGAACAGTCACCAAGGGTAAATCCGTTTTAGTGTTGTTACAAGATAGTTGTTGAGAGCTGCCTGTAAAGATACATGGGTTTATTTTCAGGGTGGACTGTTGGGAACCTTTCTTTGCAGGTATGTTTTTCGGAGTTTCAATGAGTGCACGCTCTCTTGGCTGCCAGTGTGGCATATCTGGAAGAAAGTGACCTTCTATTTCCTTTCACCTTTGCTCTGAGGCAGGGTCAAAGGGCTAAAGGGCACCTGCTTTCTATTAGAATCGGTGTTTTCATAAATGCTCCAATGTATGCTTATGCAACTAAAATGTAAAAACATTAATTACAGAAAAGTAAATATTGAACATGTAAAGCTGTGTGGTCCTTACACAGTAAGCAAAGGCAGGTGATACGTTTATTAGACCACTAAAAACAAAAGATACAAAAATTGCTAGCTTTTGGCATTGGTCTTAGTGGACTAATAAAATACCACCTGTCTTTGCTTTTGTATGAACGTAAGTAGTTACTTTTCATTGTATCCAGTAATTACATTTTTGTCTTAGAATTATATTGAGAATACTATAACATTTTAAAGTGACTTTCTAAAGCTCACATTTTAGGCAGATGCCATTACCAGTGAATAATAATATTGGCTGTGTTGGTTCAGAGAGCTCTTCATGTACAGTACTTGAGTACTGATGATTGAGTATTGAGTATTGCTGATACACAGCATACTTTCATTCCAGAACTACCAGGTGCCACTGTAAAGCATTAGATATATTAAGAGATCCATCACATCCTGGTCATCGCCTCTTTGAGCTGCTGCCATCAGGACAGAGATATAGAGTACAGAGGGCAAGAACAAACAGTCTCAAAAATAGCTTCTATTTTAGAGCAATATTGGCCTTAAACGGAAAATCTGGACTTTGAAGTCAGCTTATTTTATATGTCATATTTTAGTCATTTTATATGCCATATTGTATGTGTTGTAGCTGTTTTTAAATCTGTGTGGAATGTTTTAAATGAGTTGAATATAGCAACCATGAAATTTCGTTGTTCTTGCAAAGGGGCAATGACAATGAAGATTCCTATTCCTATTCCTATAACTTGCATGCTCCATTTCTGCCTGCATGCACCCTAGCAAAAGGGACGTTACCAGTATTCACTGCCTGAAGGGTACTGTTCTATTCCTCTGGGTCACCAGGTGGGAGACAAACCTCAGCATGAGCAATGCTGGAGTCCAAGAAAGCAAAGCAAAGTGTTCTGCTTATGTACCTCCCCTTACCACTCCAAGTAGTCTCTGGGCGGTTTACAGTTTAAATACAGTATTCAGGCTACACATCCCCCCCAAGCAAGCTGGGTACTCATTGTATGGCATGTGGTAAAAATCCCTCAGTAGACAAAAAACAGACTAAGAGCAGGGTAAGGGGGTGGAAGGGAGGGGGGAGAGAATGGAAAGGTTTTTTTTACCTTAGAAAAACCAGTGGCAATATAGTAATATTACATTTGATAATGACTCAAGATGCCCTAAGCACATCCAATCTCGACTGATTTCAGAAGCTAAGCAGGGTCAGCCCTGGTTAGTACTTGGATGGGAGACCACCAGGGAATACCAGGTGCTGTAGGCGCCTGAAGTAGGAACTGGCAAGCCACTCCAGTATTCCTGCCAAGAAAACTCCATGGGCATGGGGTCATGAAAAGTTGGTCATGACTGTAACAACACAACACAGACACTCACAAGAAACCTTGACTGGTGTTTAATCCGTTCTTGTGTGTGTCCAAAGCAAAAGCAAAGTGTTCTGCTTATATACCGCCCCATACCACTTCAAGTACTTTCTGGGCGGTTTACAGTTTAATTATCCAGGCTACACATTACCCTGCCCCCCAACAAGCTGGGTACTCAATTTACCAACCTCGGAAGGATGGGAGGCTAAGTCAACCACGAGCCTGCTACCTGGGATTGAACTCCAGATCGTGAGCTCCGTTTTACCTGCAGTACAGGCATTTAACCACTGCACCACGAAGAACCTTGTTTCTGTGTGATATATCTGTACACTGTGTGAGATATCTTTATGATTTTTTTTCTAGCTATGGACGTGTAGCCCTATAATGTTCTGAGCGGTCCCATCACACAATTCCCTGTAGAATTATAATTTTTAAATTGTCCCTAAGGTTTTAAAAAAAAATAAACATTTTTGTAAGAGATTATTTTGAATGGTGGGAGTAATCCCCCCCATGAGGGGGTACAATGAATGGCAGCCCACAGATATCTGGAAATGGTTCGCTCTGTTGTAAATCTCTCAGTGGTTTTGAAAGAGCAACTAATTTGTTGTTTAGTGAAATACAGTAATGTGTTAGCTCTTCTCCAAGTATAAATTGTGCTACAAAAGAATAAATCCCATGAAACACTTGTTTGGCAGCTTTAGCAATTGCTTGTCATGTTCTTTTCATCTCAGCTCTTAATGCTTTCCAGACAGAATTCACTTCAAAGATATTTTGCCTCTTCTCCAACTATCTTACTGCTAGTTTCAGTCACTCATCTCATGTGGGCATTTCATTATTTCTGATTTAGGCTTGTATGTTGTTCTGGTTGTAAGCTGCCAAGTCAGTTGCACAGGCTTCATTCATTATGGACTTTGCTGAAAAATGGTTTGGGATCTAGGCCATGCATAAGTGAAATCACGTAGACTGCAGAGGTAGGCCCTGGCCTGCTGTTCTTTCATAGCGGTGGTGCTGAGCAGGGCAGCTGGGTGACAGATTTGGTTTGTGGGACTTAGAATAGCAGTTTTCTTTTTCTTTCCCTCTCCCACTGCTCTTAGTAAAAGCTGCTGCAGTGAGTCCAGGCCACCTTCCTGTGACCTTCCCCAAGGGACTACTTCTTCCTCCTGACCCCCCACCCCCCCCCACTTCATATTGTCTGCAGACTCCACCCAAAGATGATCAGTAGTACTGTATATGGTTCTGCTCTGTCAGAACACAGTTCTTCCAGTGAAGATCACACCAACACAAACACAGACACAAAACCTATTAACTTAATAAATTGGTCCCTATATAATAAAATCTTATTCTGCCTGAAAGAGGCCTAATATTTCCCAATAGGTTTATAATGTATCAATCGACTAATCTCCTGTTCCTAAATTATCCAAACTGTACAGTGGTACCTTGTATAAAGAAATTAATTTGTTCCAAATGAAATAATGTTAAGCAAATTTTCCTTTATACAAATTTCCCATAGGAATGCATTGAAAACAGAGTGATCCCGTTTTTATGTTATACTGATTCGCCCGATAAGCAAATTTCCCCTATCTCCAGAATTTTTTATGTTGTACAAATTTTATGTTATACAGACCTTTTGTTATACAAGGGTCCACTGTATTTGTTCTATAATATACATTGAGTCTGGAAGTTGAGTCATGGCAACTGGGCTTTTTTTCCTGTGAGATCGAAGTCAGCCGAAGTCCAGGAGGTGAACTATAAATAGGAGGCCTCGCCAATAACTTTCCTCAGACTAACTAAGCTGCTTGGATGAGTATCGAAATGCTTCAATCTCACAAAAAAAGAAGCCCAGTTGCCATGGCTCAACTTCCAGATAACCTCATCCAGATAACTGAGAATCTTCACAGAAATATACAATAAGTTGCAGAAAATGCAAATTTAATTTGAGGATTCAGAAAAGGACATAGAGCAAGGTGCCTATCCTAACAGTAAGTGTTCAGGATATTTATAAGCAATTAGGTCCATCTTTCAAATGGAAATAGCCAATTTGAGAAACTACCATCAGGTGTCTGTGCTGCTTCTAGATTCCAGTGGTTCAGATACACATCATTTGCACCCCAACTCTGTCTCTGTAGGAAGTTACAACTGGGCTTGCATGCCAATACGCTTACATACAACAGCCAATGAATATTTGGTATGAAATATTTATTTCATTACATATTATCTTGCACACCTCATTCTGTTGTTATATGTCTGAAGAAGTGGACTTGTCCACAAAACGTTACATTAAATTATGAAAATTAGTATTTAAGGTGCCACATATTTTGTGTGTTTTGTTTTGCTTTGTTTTGCTTTGTTTTTCTTTGATTTTTGCCTGGAATTCTTGAAAAGACTAACATGGCTACCCTCTCCATAATCAATCTTGTGATTTTATGTATACTGATGGCTTTTTATTTATGGCCTTTAAACTCTGGCTTTACATGATTTATAGATGGCAATTAGTGCTGGGTTATTTGACATTCTTCAAGAAAGAGAAACAAAATGGGATGTGTGATAAACATCTGGACTCAGCTTTATTTAAAGAATATTGCAATTTTTAGAAAATATGTATAAATCTGCCAGTGAAAGTTGAATTAAACAGTCTATTTGATTTATGTTTATTGTGGGAAACCTAAGTTCATAATCTGGCTCCTGCAGATTAAAACAATCAGACAGACAGTAATTGCTATTCCGGAGTGCTCTTTGAAGTGACCAGAAAATATTGTCAAGCACTAATCTTCAAGATAACGTTCATCTTTCCCCAGGAGACTTTCATCTGAGACTGCCTCTTCCCCTTCCCGGGCTGGTAGTTCCTTCCCCACATGAGCCTTGATTCCAGCCATAGCTGGGTCTGAGGACCCTATTTGGGTATACGGGTTGAGGTCCATCAACCCACTAGGAGTGCCAACACCGTCACACCCTTCCAAGCCTAAATAATAAATGAGGGTGTGTCCCTTGTTTACGGTTCCTGGTTTTTTAATTTCAACAGATAAGCCAAATATGAATCTTATCAGAACTGTTGTTTGACTTTCATACACCTGGAAAAAAGTGGTGGCTAAATTATTTTTGTGTTAGTATAGTAGTAGTAGTAGTAGTAGTAGTAGTAGTAGTAGTAGTAGTAGTAGTAGTAGTCGTAGTCGTAGTAGTAGTAGTAGTCGTAGTAGTAGTAGTAGTAGTAGTCGTCGTCGTCGTCGTCTTTATTTCGGTCACTGACCAGACAAAATACAAAATATAAAATATATAAAATAAATCTCTGGTCCATTTACACAAACATTCAACGGCTCTGGTGTGGTTTTATTGTTTGAACCCTAGGTTTCCAGATTTAGAAACAGCAGAAATGACCATGACTGCCAACAAGAATGCCAGTGCCACCAGGAGAGCTGGAGGAAATAAGGTGCCTCGGGATACTCTAGACCGGTAAGTACAGCACATAAAACATTTCATTATTTTCTTGTCTTGTATTTGATGCCATGCTAAAGTCTACTTAAACTGCAAGCATGTTGTAGTCACTCAATAGGAGAAAACAAGGACTGGCCGTGTATAAACCGGATGGTTTAGAAAATTGTAGGCTTTATATTATTATTATTATTATTATTGCATGCCAATGTTTTTTGGTTTGTTTCTTGGATTTTTATAATTCTCATCTGACAAAAGGACCACTCTAGGAGGTTTACATCGGTGCAAATAAACAGGGAAAACATTAAATAAGTACAAATCAAACAAATAAAAAGTAACAGCAACAAACTAGTAGCAGTATTAACAATTAATATATAGTGTTGATAAATGCTATTTCTATTGCAATAACAATGTGTATATGAATGAAAAAAATATTTTTTTAAAAAGAATGGAGTCATCTTGTAGTCAGGTTTTGCCATTGTGTGCAATTAAGATTATGGATTAAATAATTTATAATGTGAGATGTTAAGAACAATCCAGACAACCCATGATTAGCAAGGTTGGGTATCTGTACTCTGTACTCCAGTAGGAAGCTCTTGGTGGATCTGCAGCTAACTAACTAAGCCACTTCATTAACCATGTCTTCGGCCATACATTGTATTCACAGAACTGCTGTGCATTGACTTACTAATACTGGAAACAGCAAGAAGCTGCTCTGACGCCCTTTAAGACATTGACATGAATCCATGGGCGCTACCCTATGAAACAACTGGTGTTTGTGGCCAAGAATGTTTTTATCAGCTTCAATTTTGTCTTTTGCTGGGAAAAAGTGATTTCATCACACACATACAGTATGTAACTTGGAAACCTCCTGCTTGAATTATTGTTGTTGTGACCCTCTCTACTTGCATTTCCTCCGAATGCTGTCTGGAAATGCCAGTTGGTTCAAATTATGGCAGTTGGTGGGAACGGAGTGGAGGAACACATAATGCCATCACTGAGATATCTGCGTCATTCAAGTGGGGTTGTTTCAAGCCTTGCATCCATAATGCAGTGACTAGGACCGGGAGGGGGGGATGGTGCACCTGCTATATATGAGCTCCCTTCCACCTGTGAACAGTGCTGTATTCTAAAGGGGGAAAGGCACCTCTTCTGGTTTTCTAGTGTCATGTGGTTCTTGTTTTTATGGTGGAAAAAAATGGCAACTCTAAAGCCACATTGCACTCACATTTCTCCTCAGTTCATGTTGGTGGCCACACTTTACCATGTCTCAGTTATTTAACATATATAGCATTTTGTGATAGTATCCAAGATGATTTTGTGGTAGTATCCAAGATGATGGACAAAGTAGTTTAGTGCTATAATACTCTTTCTCTGTCTTCCCTCCCCTTGCAAATAAATAAGCTTTATTTTACTATATTTTAAAATGAGGCCTACGTCAGGCTTCAGGGGTAGCTTACGTAGGCTTTGGAAGCTCCCCAAGTAAGCTTCCTTGTGACAAGGAATTGTTTATTTTACTCCATAAGATCCTTAATCATTATATGAAGATGTGCTGGGCATACTTTCAGCGCTTGATTTTGGTGTACTGTAGTTGGCAAAAGAACACACTGGTGCAGTCAATCTGGAACTCCTCCTGCTCTAGAGGAGCCTATTTCTTGGTTTGGTTTAGGAAGTAGGTTATTTGATAACACTTTCTGCTTATGTGACCTCCATGGCATAATCTTGACAATTCCATCCCGCCTCCTTTAGAAATTGATAGTGGTTTTGGAAAAGGAGTTTCCATTTGCAACAGTGCTGTATGCTATAGGCCTCTTTAGTACAGTCACCCCCCCGCCATTCCTCGGTTCAAATACTGTGGTCCCGGTATATTGCAGGACGGCAGTATTTGAAGGCAAGGGCTCCTGGGGCAAGCTGTGTGGGCCTGTTTGGGGCTTCCTGCACTTACTGCAGGTCTGGTGCTGCCCTGAGCAGGCCTCCAGTGGGCTTCCCGGGCCTGTTGGAGGTCCCAGAAGTGGTTTCTGGTGAACTGGAGGGCCCTCTAACAGGCCCAGGAAGCCCTTCAGATGCCCATTTGGGGCATTGCCAGGCCTCAGGTAAGTGTAGGAGGCCCCCGATAGCCCCCCCCCACCCAGTCTCAACCCAACCCAGCATCTGCATACAATGGATTTTCCTTTATCGTGCGTCGGGTCAGGTGCCTAACCCCCGTGATAAGTGGGGGGTTACTGTAATTCCTTGTATGGATAGAATGACTCTCCTAACAGGAAAATCCATGGTCCCTTCTCTCTCCACATGTAACTCTGCAGGAGAAGCACTCCTGTGTGTAGGCTCTCCACATAGGCAAGAACTCCAGTCTTCTGTGGTAGATGCCAAGGTTTCCTCTAAGTTGTGCCCATGTTCACATTTGGCTAGAACTCCATCGGGGCTGTGCACAGGCAGCCGGCAGCCAGATTGTTTACTTCTCATTTTGAATGAAGCCCCACCCACCCTCACATGCATAGAGAGAGAGGCTCTTGGACAGTGAGACAGAAAATTAGAGGGATCCGTGGTGGACACTCAGTTTTCTAGGGTCTTTCATGTTGGGATTCTATATGGAAGCTACAATATCTCTTTTGCATATGCATTGCTTTCCATGTGGAGAAAACAGTTACAAAGGAGTTGGTTAGGGGCTGTCCTGTCAGCATGATAATACCGTGTAAGTAACAGCTGCAGAGGGTTTAACTTTGGTTAGCTTCTAATTTATAACTATGACTGACCACAGTTATTGATGAAAAGAGAAGTCAGGGAATTGAATGTTTGTTTTGAGGAGTCCATGAACTCAAAGGAAGAGACTGAGATGAATTCCTGGTCTCTTATCCATGTTTTTTTTAATTAAAAAGTTACATATATGTACATCCTGCTTTGATGTGGCTCCCAATGAGTTCTCGCCCACTTACTGCGTAGGCTGATGCTTGCTAAGCTCAGCAGTGAAGCAGCAAGTGGTGTTTTCAGACTATTCCCTTTGGCCATTTTTAAATACGGTTAAGCGACAGAAATATATATTCAGTTGAGCCATTTTCTCAAAGTAAGGCATGTCTGTGTTTCCTGCTCCCAAAAAGTTCTTGCAGAATCAACGGTATCATTTTATGTTAAAAGATACAATTTACATGGTCTTCAAAAGAAAAATAATTTTGCCTGTCTAGTGCTATTGGCCCACAATAGCAAAATAGATCTGTTGAAAAGCAGTATTCCACTGAGTTTGAAGCATGTGGTTGGTATCGAACACCACAGTGCCTACGTGTAAGCTTGGCTGACATTGCTGATGGTATATAAAAGAAATATCTTTTATATGCCTCAGCAGGACTTTTCATTTGCACCTCCTGGTCATGTTTATGGATGGATGGATGGATGGATGGATGGATGGATGGATGGTACTTTTTACTGCCCATCTGGCCACAGGGCGACTCTGGACAGTTTATAACAAAATACAGTATAAATAAACAGAAACAATAACAAAGCAAACTACAAAGAGAAAAAGCAAACATAATTAAATCATGTATTAAATACAATTTAAAAACATGTTGTATTTAATATAATAGATAAGCTGAGCGAATTCGCACATTCAGTTAGCTACCAGCTGTTGGAGGCACCTTAGTACTCAATTGGGAATAAAAAGAACCTACCCCTTCAGGGGATGTTAGAACAGGGGTCACTATGTTAGAAGCTTCACTGAAACATTATTGTCATCTTTATGCTGAAACTTCTCAGCAGGGAGAGGTACCTTGTGCAGATGGGGTTTTTGTTGTTGTTAAGATCTTCAGGAATCACTGCAGATAACGAATGTTATGGAAGATAAAGAAGAGGCGAGAAGATGCTGCTTCTCATGAGAAATAGGTTTCATACTTGAGAATATTTTCTGCTTAGGTTGGTTTAAATGTACAGTGGACCCTTGTATAACAAACAGCTTGTATAACATAAAATCTGTACAACATAAAAATTCCGAAGATAGGGAAAATTTGCTTAACATAATCGCCTATGGGGAGAATCCGTACAACATAAAAATGGGATTACTCCATTTTCAATGCATTCCTATGGGAATTTGTATATGGGAAATTTTGCTTAACATAATTTCATTTGGAACGAATTAATTCCTTTATACAAAGTACCACTGTATTGATGATCTAACTGATGTGCGACAATCTCAAGGTGTAATCAGTATGTTGATGCAACAGCAACTTTTTTGTGTTTCACTTTTAGCCTCATGGCGCAGTGGTTAAATGCCTGTACTGCAGGTGAAACTGTGCTCACGATCTGGGGTTCAATCCCAGGTAGCAGGCTCAAGGTTCACTCAGCCTTCCATCCTTCCGAGGTCGGTAATATGAGTACCCAGCTTGCTGGGTGGGTGGGGGGGGCAATGTGTAGCCTGCATACTGTAATTAAAATTGTAAACTGCCCAGAGACTACTTAAAGTGGTATGGGGCGGTATATAAGCAGAACACTTTGCTTTGCTTTGCTTTAGTAAGTGTATAAATTTGTGATTAATAATAATTTTGCACTTAACTGTTGCAATATAGTTTCATTAATTTGAATTAATATTACCCAAAATGTTTTTAAGAGATACCATTGATACAGGTCTCCCACCTCTTCTGTGTGTAAAGGATGCGCTTCTTCTTTTTTTTAATGATCTTACAGAAAATGTGTGCTAAACTTAACAATAATTTGTTATTTAAAATGTATGTGTAAATCCTTTATCTACAATGGTAAGCCCCACAGCTATTTGCTTCTCACAAATTAATTTTGAATGCTTTATTGGAGCATGGGATAATAATTGGGGCAAGTGTGGGCATGAATGTAGCTGTACTCTTGAATTCCAGACACGCAATTAAAGAGGGAGAGAAGCCTTTTCACATGTCATGCTTATGCTCATCATTCATTTCATGTAAGCTACTTGGCTGACTTCTTTTGGGGAGGTCATGCAAAAGAGTGTTACCTGAGTCATTGAGAAGTTCCTTCTCTTTTTATAAAACATAACTAAGCAAGCTGTCTAAATAAAGTTCTGGAAGCTTGGAATGATGGATTTTAAACACAGTTTGCTTTTTATTTAATTTTAAATTTTTTATTACACAATACAAATTACAAAAAAGATGAAACATCAGCAACAGTGCACCCCTTCACCAACAGGATCAATCTTCTTACTTACAGTCATTATCCTCCCCTCCAGAACAAAACTGATTGTTGCGCGTACAAGCACATATTCAATAAATCTACCCCATATATCATAGAAAATATCCCTTTTTAACTCTCCTTTTCTAATCTTTAAAGTACATGTCAATTTATCATTTAAAGCAATATTCTATATTTCATTGTACCATTCATCTAAATATAGTTCATATTTAGATTTCCAATTTCTAGCAATTATTAATCTAGCCGCATTCAACAAATTTGTATTTATTTATTTATTTATTTATTTATTTATTTATTTATTTTTATTTGACTTTTATACCGCCCATCTAGACCAAGGGCTACTCTGGGCGGTTTACAACATGTAACAACAAACAAAGGAATACATTTTAAAAACCAAAGTACAATGTACAAAATAAAAAATATACATAAATCAACAACAAAAACTAAAATGAAGCTAAAATGAAACTAAAACTGGCAAGAGATTTGATAAAATCGTTTAAAAATAGTGCCTTACTAAATGTTTAAAGAATCAGGGAATGCCATTCTATAGAACCAGGTCTTCAATAGTTTTTTAAAAATTTGAAGCGAGGGTGCCAGCCGAATTTCAGGGGGTAGATGGTTCCATAATTGGGGAGCAACCACCGAGAAGGCCCTACTCCTTGTGACAGCTTTCCGGGCCTCCCTCGGTGTTGGGACTCCCAGGTGTCCTGCCTGGCTGGCACGGGTGATCCTGGCAGTTCTTCTTGGGAGGAGCCGCTCTGTCAGATACTGAGGTCCCAAACCGTTTAGGGCTTTGTATGTTAACATCAAAACCTTGAAGTCAATGCGGTAGCGTACCGGCAGCCAGTGCAGGGCTGCCAGCACGGGGGTAATATGTTGGTGCCTTCTTTGCCCCATTAGAAGTCTGGCAGCTGTATTCTGCACTAGCTGCAATCTCCGCATTAACCTCAAGGGCAGCCCCACGTAGAGAGCACTACAGTAGTCTATTCTCGAGATTACAAGTGCATGAACCAGCGTAGTTAACGCCCTGATGTCAAGGAGGGCCCGCAGCTGGGCAATCCTCCTCAGTTGGCAATGAGCGGAACGGACCACTGACGCCACCTGGGTTTCCATGGTGAGTGCCGGGTCCAGTAGGACACCCAAACTGCGGACCCCAGCCTTCGCGGAGAGAGTCACCCCCCCAAAAGTGAGGGAGTTCCCCAACCCGCAGACACCAGGGGGGCCCACACGCAGGATCTCCGTCTTGCCCGGGTTCAACCTCAGCCTATTAGCCCCCATCCAATCCGAGACGGCCGCCAGGCAGCGCTCAAAGGACGGAATGGCATCCACTGCAGAAGATGGAAAGGAGATATAGAGTTGGGTGTCATCCGCATATTGGTGACACGAAGCTCCATACCCCCTTATGACCCCTCCCAGCGGCCTCATATAAATGTTAAAGAGCATGGGAGAGATGACCGACCCCTGTGGCACCCCACAATTGAGAGACCAAGGAGCGGAGGTCATCTCACCCAGCTGCACTCGCTGGGGGCGGTCCTCCAAGAAGGAACAGAACCACTGCAAAGCAGTACCTCCAATCCCCAACTCAGAGAGCCTCCCCAGGAGGATACCGTGGTCGACGGTATCAAAGGCCGCTGAGAGGTCGAGGAGGACCAACAGGGACGTTTTGCCCCTGTCGGACTCCCTCAAAAGGTCATCATGCAGGGCGACCAATGCCGTTTCCGTACTATGGCGCGGCCTGAAGCCCGACTGAAAAGGATCGAGGGCATTTGTGTCATCCAGAAGACCCTGAAGCTGATCTGCCACCACCCTCTCCAAGACCTTGCTCATATAAGAAATATTGGCGACAGGCCTATAATTGTCAATTTGGTCTGCCGCCACATTAGGTTTTTTCCGAATAGGCCTAATGAGAGTCTCCTTGAAGGCCGAGGGAACCCTGCCCTCAAGGAGAGACCCATTAATTATTACTGTGGCCCATTCCTTCATAATTGGCCTGGCTGTTTTTATTAACCAAGCCGGGCAAGGATCCAAGGAGGAGGTGGTGGCCCGACAGCGATCAAGGGCTCTGTCCACATCTGTCGGCGTCACTGGTTGAAAGCTGGAAAGCAATGCCGGGCAAGGCGATGCACTGGACATCTCTGCTCGATCTACTGTTTGTAAATGGTGGTTCAGGTCCCGGCGGATGGTCTCCACTTTAGTCTTAAAGAATGCCGCAAATTGGTCACAGGAAATACTAGGGGGAGGCCTTTCACTGTGACCAACCCCGGATAGATCGCGCACTATGCGGAACAATTCGGCTTGATGATTTTGTGCTTCGCTTATCCGGGTAGCGAGGTAAGATCTTCTTGTGGCCTTGATCTTAGCTAGATAGATGGATGACGCGATCTTTACGGCTGATAGATTATTTTCCGTCGGGGCCTGCCTCCAGATGCTCTCTAGCCTCCTCCGATTTCGCTTTAAGGCCCGCAGCTCCTGGTTAAACCATGGAGCTGGACGGGTCATGCGATGGAGGGGGCGTTTGGGTGCAATCATGTCCACTGCCCTGGTGGCAGCAGTATGCCAACTATCCACCAGAGCATCGACAGGAGCACCAACCAGTTCAGCGGGTAACCCACCCATGGCATCCTGGAAACCAATAGGATCCAGTAGCCTGCGTGGGCGGACCATCTTAATGGGTCCAAGCTCCCCGCGGAGAGGGGGTGCCACTGTGAGGCTGCATTTAATCAGGTAGTGGTCCGACCATGACAAGGGGACTGACTCAAGGTCAGTCACCATCGATCCACTCTCTCTCTGTGCATTTGCGAAAACCAAATCTAATGTATGTCCTGCCACATGGGTGGGGCCAATGACAAGTTGGGACATGTCCAAGGAAGCCATGGTTTCCAAGAACTCTAGAGCTGGACCCGAAACCTGAGCCTCTGCGTGGATGTTGAAGTCCCCCAGAACTAAAAGCCTAGGAGATCTCAACAACGCCCCGGAGACAAAGGTGGCCAGCTCCGGAAGGGAAAGTGCTGGGTCACGGGGAGCGCGGTACGCCAGCACTATCCCAATTCCTTCCCTGCCCCCAATAGCCACGTGGAGGACCTCAAGACCTGGAACCGCCAATGCAGAGAGCCTGACAGCCTCAAGGGTGTTTTTGTATACAATGGCTACCCCCCCACCCCTCCAATCTACCCAGGTGTTGGATGGAGTACCCAGGAGGACACATCAGAGCGAGGGTAGGACCACCCTCTGCGCTCACCCAAGTTTCAGTAATACAAGCCAGGTCTGCCTTATGATCTTGAATCAAATCATAAATTAGGTGGGCTTTATTAGAGGCTGACCTGGCATTCAATAACACCAAGGATAGAGGGGAGGGCCGACTGAGCTGGTTACCTCGTATCTGACAGGTGGGTGCAGGGTTAGAACAAGGGACAGCTTGCAACCATCTCTCCCTCCTTCTCTTTGGTCTACTCGATCCTGCATCCGCAGCATACCTCCCTCTACCAGAGATCAGAGAGATATAGGTGACTTCCTCACTAAAAGAATGGCCTTCCAGTGCTCCTGAAGGTAAAGTAATAAATAAATGAAAGAACTGTTTAATACAGAGAAGTGTAGGTGAACCAGCCCAGTAAACTAAAATCTGTGTCTAGAATAAGGTAGGGTATGGGAGGATAGAATAATCACTGAGATTAGGGGAGAACAAACAATTCTCATGGAGACGGGAGGTTTAAAAATGCAAAAATACAATATCTTAGGCAATCTAAATATGGGTCTCAGTAAAAATTATTATAACTCTGAATATTAACAGCGATCCTAAATCCTTACTTGGTGTTACAGATGATGTACTGCTTGAACTATAGTTCCCATCAGATTCTTGTAATCAACGCTTTAGTTTTAACATCATAATTATTATGCAAAAGAATCCAAATCCCTACAGAAGACTACAACAAGAAATCTTGTTACTCTTTTAACATGGACTTCAACCACAAGTTCTCCAAACAGTCAGAGTGATTCTATCCAGTTTCTTTTGGTGGTTTTGTAATCAATATGATACCACACTTATGGTCTGGTGGTAACCTGTACTCCCACCAATACTACTGGTTCCCCCTCCCAAAAATAATTTTTTGGAGTGAACTATTATTTGATAGGACGGATCTGAAGACAGTTGTGATTGGTTCAACTACAGATGTGACTCACATGCAACAAAAGTAATTTCCTAGCTGGTAGCCAGATAACCAGATTCCCCTTCTAAATTTGCACATACCCAAAAGGGCAAAGAAACAAAGAAATACTGTACCTGTGGCAGATACTTTATCTGTGCCCTGACTTTAGAGAGAGAAATTTTGCAGTTGGAGAAACTAAATCACCTGAGCAAATACTGGTATTTTCCTGCCCACAGTCAGCGGGAATGGAGGCAAAACCTGTTTAAAAAGTCAGACATCAAAACTCTGCATCTATAGTTGGTGGTTATATGAGTAAACCTCACTAAAAGTTGGCTTTGAGCTTACTAATGCCCCAAGTAATAACCATAAGTAAATTATAGGATCCAGAAATAGGGAGTTTACCGAAAGAAATTAATATTCATATTAAAGCTCTGAGGATTTTGTAAGTGTAATATGACATGACAGACGATAGCTGAAAATGTTCCTTATCCTTTAGTAAGAGAACCAAGAAACAGCTAGTATGATGGCAAGGGGAAGAATCACTTAATATTATGATTTAAGTCAAAGCAGCAGATGAATGTAACTCTGGCTAACCATTTAGTAGGAATGCGCTAGTGCAGGGCTGTCCAACTTTGAACTGGCTGAGGTCTACTTTTTTCCAGACAAAAGTGCCGGAGGGCTACTACACTAATACCTCTACTTATGAATCTTATCTGTTCCGAGCATATGCTCATAAGTAAAAAAAAATTGTAAGTAGAGCAGCGGTTTCCCATAGGAATGCATTGAAAATCAATTAATCCTTTCTGGAGGGAACACATTTCAATGCATTCCTATGGTAAGGCTGACCATGCACATGCTTCCCTTATACCCGCTCGAGCCGGTGTGGATGGGTGCAAGGGAGGCACGTGCATGCTTGCGCAGAGCGCTCATTTCACTTGTCCGGGCTGCTGGAAAACTTTTTTTAAAAGGTGCACTTTCCCTTCCAACCTGCCTGGGGCCTGACTTGACTTCTCCTCCTGTTTTCCCCCTTCTCCCTTCCAGCCCCCTCGCTGCCACTGCTGCTGCCGTCCATAGCTCTCACTCAGGAGGAGGAGGAGGAGGATGGAAGGAAGGAATTCTCGGGGGGGGGGAGAAGAGGGAGACCTCACCACGCAAAGGAGGTGGGCACGCCCATGACCCCACCCCTTGCTGTCCCCTCCCCTCCCCTTCCTCCGCTCTGCACCAACAACTCAATTGGGCACGAGGCAGTGGCAGGCCTATCATCTGGCTGGTAGGGAGAGCAGGGGACTGTGCCATGGCCCTTGAACTGCCCTGCTCGGCTGAGACAGTGGGCTGGCAGTATAAGCTGTGGAAGAGCTAATCAATAAAAAAATGTAAACAATAAATAGTATGGATAAGTAATCACTATGTATTCAAAATGTAATGCAATCACTGTGCAATCACAAAAAGTATGTTCTAGGATACAGAAGCTGTATAGCAAAACCACAGTAGCTTCCTGTTGATGGCTGACAGCGCCCAGTAGCAGAAACAGCTGTTGCGAAAGTGAGCTGAGAAGACTGAATGGAAAAGAGTAAGTTGCAAGGATTTATATGCCTTAGTATGCTTAGTTGGGGGATGTGATTGATGGGCAGTGTCGTGGGTGGTCCGAAGGTGTGACTGGCCAAAGGAAGGTGTGGACAAGGGTCTGAGACTGTATAAGAACCTTGGATTTTGGTGAAATCGGGGTCTCTCATCACTTGATGACAGAGACCCTTTACGCGTAAAGCATTTTATTCTTGTATGCCTTTTGCTAAATAAATCAGCGCTGAAGACCTAACTTTTGACTTAGCCTCATTTTTGAGAACTCCCTGTCTCTTTGCACTTAGACAATTTTTGAGCTTTGAACCACCATCTCACAGCAGACCCAGAGCTTTGCTGCAGCAGTGGTGGTCCTTGGGGTGGGGGAGGTAGAGGTGGAGAACTCATCCCCTCACATTTTTAATTGATGGCTGGTGGGCTACTTTTGAACCCTTCGTGGGCTACTGGTAGCCCCCGGTCTACCTGTTGGGCAGGCCTGCGCTAGTGTATACACTGCCCAGTCCCTCCTGATGTAAATTTGTTGTTGCCATATGGCATATGCTGTCAGTTTGGCTCTGATGTTTGGCAACCCAATGAATGACAGGCCTTCAAAAATGTCCGGTTTTCCACAGCCTTGCTCAAGCCTTGCAAACCCAAGATTGTTGCTTCTGTTAGGGGTTCAGTCATCGTGTGTTTTGTTTTTCTCTTTTCCCCATTTGTGCAACTGGTTCTACCCTATATGAGACAATGAATCTTTCTTTTGTCAGTACTAGGTAGACACATGCCTATTGTGGTTTACAGCCAGTTGCATAATTGGGGTACACCCCTGAACAGGACCGTGCCACTGATCATTACCTTCCTCATCAGAGAAA
Source organism: Phrynocephalus guinanensis (assembly GCA_037367245.1). Taxonomy (NCBI): domain Eukaryota; kingdom Metazoa; phylum Chordata; class Lepidosauria; order Squamata; family Agamidae; genus Phrynocephalus; species Phrynocephalus guinanensis. The sequence goes on along the minus strand of CM074732.1, from coordinate 105,204,938 downwards.
GTAGGGGCACATGGAAAAGGGCATCTAAAGAAGACTGCAGAATTTCAACCTCTTTGTGTAGGGAATGCTGTTTTGATAAGCCAGGTTCCAAACTGTATAGATTAAGGATTACAGCCAGAATTTTGGATTTGAAATAGACTGGCAGCCAGTGTAGTTGTTCAAGATCAGGGACAATCTACAATATTCTTGGTTTCAATCCATAGTTCTTCTGCATAATCTTGCCCGGTATCCTATTCTTGTATGGATTTATTGTCTGAGTAGCCATCACTTGTATTGTGCTGTTCCTTAGGGATAAGAACATAAGAACATAAGAACATAAGAAGAGCCATGCTGGATCAGGCCAAAGGCCCATCTAGTCCAGCTTCCTGTATCTCACAGCGGCCCCACCAGATGCATTTGGGAGCGCATGAGACTAGATATCTGTCTCCTGATACCACTCCCCTGCATCTGGCCCTTGAAGTACCCTGGTTTAAAGCCTAGAGATTACACATCTCCATCATGGTTTGTAACCCGTGATGGACTTTTCCTCTAGGAATCTGTCCAATCCCCTTTTGAAGGCATCCAGGCCAGATGCCATCACCACATCCTGTGGCAGGGAGTTCCATAGACTTACAACACGCTGGGTGAAAAAATATTTTCTTTTGTCAGTTCTTACTCTCCCAGCACTCAATTTGAGTGTATGTCCCCTAGTTCTGGTATTTTGAGAGAGGGAGAAGAGCTTCCCTCTATCCACTTTACTCATACCCTGCATTATTTTGTATGTCTCAATCATATCCCCCCTCAAGCGCCTTTTTTCCAGACTAAAGAGGCCCAATTGTTTTAGCCTTTCTTCATAAGGGAGGTGCCCCAGCCCAGTAATCATTTTAGTCGCTCTCTTCTGCACCTTTTCCAGTTCCATGGAGTGAAAGTAAAGATGCAGCCCTAAGGATCAAGGATATTTCTGAAAAAAATCTGAGTATTAATGGATACCAGTGTCCCTCTTCCAAAGAGGCCAAAGGCAAGAAAAACAAATTCTTTAAAAGGACATCAGGCTTTCTGCCATCAACACTGATTCTATTTTGTAATGGTATTCCAAACATGATCTCATTTGTTTGAAAGCCAAAACTGAAGTGTTTAGAGAGGAAGAAATATGAATACCGTTGGCTCTTTCCATTGCGAAAAAAGGCTTTTTCAAAGGAGCTTCAATTTGTCCTGTAGATGTTTATATGGGGCTCCATCCAGTTTCTAGCCTTAGCTAGAGCAGATCCATTGTACACCAAGTACAGAACTTAACTATTCAATGGGTCTAACTATTGGGACTAGCAGTTGGATTTAGGCTTATGTTACTGTGTTAATGATTATCACACTAAAAAGGCTTGGTGGACATTGTTCATGATGAACCAATGGTGCCTGCTGTTTAATTCCAAGCCGTAAAACAAAAATCTTAATCATATACAGTAATCACAGGCTTACTTTAGCAGAAGTGTAGCTTCTAGGCTCTAAGAGCTCTTGGAATGTCATTATACGAATGCTTCATGGTTTAATAGCCTGTGTCTAGCTAGTCTGTAAAGCATCTAAGAATGTGATGAGATTCAGAAGAATTCCAAATCCCTCCCAACAAAATGAAATAGCGATACAGACCTTATATCACCAGAACGATTTGCAATATTTTTCCTTCTTCTCAGTTTAAGAAAAATGGGAGGGTGAAAAAGAGAGGATTTGGAATCCGTGGTGAGTAGGACTGCCTTCTGATCACAGGCATTGATTTTCCCAGGGCTCTCCAATCACACTTCTTCTGTGAGCGGATACTGAAGTCATATATCGCCTTAGTTCTAGATTTGTTGTTTACCTTTTGATAGTTATTTTTCTTTTCAGCAAGAAGATTAAAGAGCTGTGGGTGAGTTCTGGACGTTCCTGCCCTTGTTTCTTCCTGGCAGCTATTTATGGCTTCCTTATTCCAGTCCATTATTTCCTCCCCCCAACCCCAAGTCAGGTCACAAAGTTGTTATTCTTGCCTAAAATTTCTTGCCTAAAATGTGATTGTTCAAACTTTTGATATATTGTTGATGCTAATTGTTTGAGTCTTCCTTGAGCACTAGTGAGGACTAGCCTGCCCATCAGGTAGAAGAGCAGCAGTATCAATAAATGCTCTATAGCCATACTTGTTTCCTTGACAAAGGAAGGCCACTGGTGTTTATTTATTTATTTATTTATTTATTTATTTATTTATTTATTTATTTATTTATTGAATTTATACCCCACCCATCTTCCCAGGGGAACTCTGGGCGGCTTATAGAGCTGAGCAAATCAGCTGACACTATAACAAAGCAGGATCAACACTATTAAAGCAATAGACACCATAAAAGCATTTAAAGCTCAGCAGCAGACACCTTCACCACTAGTTTGTGCTGGCTCAAGTTTCTGGGGATTGTAGTCCAAGAACACCTCAGTTACCCAAGTGGGGAACCAAAGCTCTGGAGCTGCCAAATGGCAAATGTGTTTCAATGTAGGAAAATGTAAAATAATGCATATGGGGGCAAAAAAAATCCAAGGTTTATCTATCAACTCATGGGCTCTGAGTTATCCATGACGGATCAGGAAAGAGATCTTGGTGTGCTGGCGGACAGCTCCATGAAGGTGTCTACCCAGTGTGTGGCATCGGTGAAGAAGGCCAATTCCATGCTAGGGATTATCAAAAAGGGGACTGAAAATAAAACAGCCAACATTATATTACCATTGTACAAAATGATAATAAGGCCGCACCTGGAGTATTGTGTACAATTCTGGTCACCGTATCTCTAAAAAAACATAGTGGAACTAGAAAAGGGGTAAAGGAGAGTGACTAAAATGATTACTGGGCTGCAGTATTAGGAAAGGCTAAAACATTTGGGGCTCTTTAGTCTGGAAAAAAGGCACTTGAGGGGGGATATGATTGTGACGTACAAAATAATGCAGGGCATGAGTAAAGTGGATAGAGGGACACTCTTCTCCCTCTCACAAAATACCAGAATTAGGGGCATCCACTCAAATTGATGGTTGGGAGAATGAGAACAGACAAAAGAAAATATTTTTTAACCTAGCGTATTGTTAGCCTATGGAACTCCCTGCCACAGGATGTGGTGATGGCATATGACCTGGATGCCTTCAAAAGGGGATTGGACAGATTTCTAGGGGAGAAGTCCATCACAGGTTACAAACTATGATGGAGATGTGTAATCTCCAGGCTTAAAACCGGGGTACTTCAAGGGCCAGATGCAGGGGAGTGGTATCAGGAGACAGATATCTAGCCTCATGTGCTCCCAGATGCATCTGGTGGGGCCACTGCGAGATACAGGAAGCATGGCTCTTCTTATGTTCTTATGTTCTTATGAGTAATTCAGCTAAAGAAGGGAAGGTGATAATTCCTTACTTGTGCCCAAAGATGGTTTGTTCTGCATAAAACCACATAAGATTGACACCTTCTTTGTACCAGGAAAGTCATTGGACTTAGCTGTCTAGACATGAGTCTGTCACAAACATAAACTCATAAGACATGTAATGAAGAGCTACCACATCTTCATTTCTTTGGCTGTGGGGTAAACCTGCTATGAAGCTACCAGGCTATTCCTGTTCTGATGAGCAGATACTGGTTTTTTTTTTTGGGGGGGGGAACTAGTGTCATGGTGTTTCATTTACAATAGATACATGGAAATATCAGCCAGGAAGGAAGGAATTTGTTGCCTAAATTTTGGCAATTGCTCACAACATTTTTTTTCCAGATGGCCACTAACCAAGAACTCTATGGTTTGTCATTTTCTTCACTGGTTATATGAAGAGGTCAACCTTTCATATTATTGTATCATTATGCCAATATGGTTACAGTGCTTCTTGAAAAACAGTGGCAACATAACCAAATTATTTTGATAATGCATATGCAAATTGGCTGGATCCAAGTGTAAAAAATGACATTCTGTTGTCGTGTGCCAGTTCTTACTCACCATTGTACTAAACACAATCTTCTGGAATTAGAATGTCTATTTTATTCAGAAGATATTGTGATACAAAACTAATAAGAAAAGAAAATGCGGATTGTCTTATTTTTGGGATGAGTGACAAAACAAGTTTATTATTGTTGCAGAGATTGTAATAAATAAAAACCAGCTTCATAGCTGGGGAAAGGAGTATATTTTAGAAATATAATATTTTAGAATATGTACTTGTACGGAATAAGGGTAAGGTTTCCGCGCAACAATCGATTCTGTTCTGGAGGGGAGGATGATGAATGTAAATATGAAGAGCGATCCTGTTGGTGAAGGGGTGCACTGTTGTCGATGTTTGTTCTTATTTTATGTAATTTGTATATGTTTTTTTAAACTAAAATAAAATTTAAAAAAAAATAAAAGAAAGAGAAATATATCATTTCATTAAACATTATGTCAGTAAATGGGGAGTCTCTGCTTCACATTAGTTGTTGTAAGGAGCTGATACTTTGATAACAACAATCCAGTTTCAGTTAGCATCAGCTAGGAAGTTAAGGGAAGATGCATATGGGAAGACAGAAGGTGGTGAACCTGGCCTACATTTGGTTTTCTTCTTTGAATCACGCACATACCATTTCCCACCACAAATTATTATATTCTCATCTTTCGTGCAAATATATCTCTCTGCCAACAAAGCCAAGGACGAATTGCTGTGGGTTGCAGGGAGGAAGGAGGTGCAATCTTTGTCCTGGCAAAAAAAAAAACTATTATCACAGGATATTTAGATGCTGAAGAGGCCCAGAATTCCAATAAGAGAACCAGAATAAAAGACAGTGATGTTCAGTCTAGCAAGACACTTAAGATTCCGGTTACAGTACTATTATTACAGGATATTTAGATGCTGGGAAAACTACTATTCTTAATTAGAATAATAGAATAATAGAATCATAGAATAATAGAGTTGGAAGAGACCTCAAGGGCCATCTAGTCCAACCCCCTGCCATGCAGGAACCCCTTCACAATATTTCCGACAGATGGTCATCCAGCCTCTGTTTAAAAACTACCAAAGAAGGAGACTCCACCGCCCTCCGTGGCAGCATATTCCACTGCCAAACAGCTCTAACTGTCATGAAGTTCTTCCTAATGTTCAAATGGAATCTCTTTTCCTTTAGTTTGAAACCATTGCCCCGAGTCCTAGTCTCTGAAGCCATGGAAAACAAACCTGTTCCCTCTTCAATATGACATCCTTTCAAATATTTAAACATAGCTATCATATCCCCTCTCAGTCTTCTTTTTGAAAGGCTAAACATTCCCAGTTCCCTAAGCCGTTCCTCATAAGACATTTCCTCCAGACCCTCAACCATCCTGGTCGCCCTCCTCTGCATCTGCTCGAGGTTGTCAACATCCTTTTTAAACTGAGGTGCACATAACTGGACACAGTACTCCAGGTGGGGTCTGACCAGAGCAGAATAGAGTGGCACTATCACTTCCCTTGATCTAGACACTAGGGTTCTGTTGATGCAACCAAGAATCGCATTGGCTTTCCTGGCTGCCGCATCACACTGCTGGCTCATGTTCAGTTTGTGGTCCACCAAAACTCCCAGATCCCTTTCACAGGTACTATTCTCTAGCCAAGTGTCCCCCATCCTATATCTGTGCAACTCATTCTTTTTTCCTAGATGTAGCACCCTACATTTCCCTCTGTTGAAATCCATTCCATTAGCTTTGGCCCAGCATTCTAATCTGTCAAGGTCCTTTTGGATTTTCATCCGATCCTCTGGGGAATTAGCAACCCCTCCCAATTTGGTATCATCTGCAAATTTAATTAGCATACTCTCTATTCCTTCCTCCAAGTCATTAATAAAGATATTGAACAGCACAGGACCCAGAACAGAACCCTGGGGCACCCCACTGGTCACGTCTCTCCAAACTGATGAGAGGCCATTTATGATCACTCTTTGGGTGCGATCAGTCAACCAATTACAAATCCACCTAACACTATCCCACTTCCTACTAACTTCTTTGCAAGAATACCATGGGGAACCTTATGGAAGGCCTTGCTAATGTCCAGATAAGCAATATCCACTGCATTCCCCTCATCCACCAGGCCTGTAATTCTATCAAAGAAAGAGATCAAATTAGTCTGGCATGACTTGTTTTTAAGAAACCCGTGTTGACTTCTTGTAATGACAGCATTGTTTGTTAGATAATTGCAGACTGACTGCTTAATAATCTGCTCTAGGATCTTTCCGGGAATTGAAATCTTGCTTTTCAGGAACTCCCATCCATCTTGGACTCCCTTCTCTTTCAGTGTTTCAGTCCATGGAATCACAGCAAATAATTCCCTAAGTTTACAAAAATTGGCTTTCTTAAAGTCCAGGATTCTTGTCTGACTATGCTTAGCTTCACCTTCCAACTATATAACAAATTCCAAGAGGGCATGGTCACTTTTACCTAATGATCCCACTACTTCGACCCCATTTACAAGGTCCTCCTTATTGGTTAAGACCAGATCTAAAATGGTTTTGCCTCTGGTTGCCTCTTCTACCTTCTGGACCATGAAATTGTCTGCAAGGGCAGTAAGGAATTTGTTAGACCTTGCATTCCTAGCTGAGTAGGACTGCCAGCATATATCAGGGTACTTAAAATCCCCCATTACTACTACATCTCTCCCTTTTGACTGTGTGGCCATCTGCTCACAGAAGGCATCATCCAACTCCTCCAGCTGGCTTGGGGGTCTATAATATACTCCTACACTGACATCCCTCCTGGTTTTTTCACCCCTGATTTTAACCCAAATACTCTCAACATGCTTCCCCTGCTGTTTATCTTGTATTACTTCAGCAGTGTAAATGTCCTTAATATATAAAGCTACACCTCCTCCTTTCTTACTCGGCCTGTTCCTTTGAAACAAGTTATACCCACCAATGACTACATTCCAATCATACGTCTCATCCCACCATGTTTCAGTGATGCCAATTAGGTCATATTTATTTTGCTGTATTAGGAGTTCCAGCTCTTCTTGTTTGTTCCCCATGCTCTGTGCATTGGTGTAGAGACATTTTAGGCTGCGTGCACTTCTTACATGTCCTTTGCTTAACCTGTTTTTCCTTGCACTTATGGTCTGCACTACTTTTTGTCCTGCTCCTATTTCAACATTTGGGTTAGTCTCCACAACCCCTTCTGGATCTCTACCGTTAAGAGAATTTTCTCCCTCCCCCTGCAAACTCAGTTTAAAGCTCTCCTTATTAGATCTGCAATCCTCTTGGCAAAAAGATTCCTACCAGCAGTGGTGAGGTGCACCCCTTCCTGGCCCAATATCCTGTCTGAATGAAAAAGCAAACCATGGTCCAAGAATCCGAATCGTTCCTGACGTCACCATCTCCGAAGCCAATTGTTGACCTCCACTATTGTTCTTTCCCTTCGTGGACCACGTCCTTCTACAGGGAGGAGAGATGAGATTACCACCTGTCCACCCAGGTCCTTCAGCTTCCTACCCATCTCTTCATATAAAATTATATTTTAAACGAGCAGCACAATAAGAGAACAGCAATTATTCTAAATGAATTTGGTGAAGGAAGTGCCTTGGATGAATCCTTGCCTGTGAGTCAAGGTGGAGAACTCTATGAGGAATGGCTGGAGCTTAGAAATGGTTGTCTATGCTGTTCTGTAAAGGACAATGGGCTGAAGGCTATTGATAATCTAATGCAGAAGAAAGGCAAATTTGATTACATCTTGCTAGAGGCAAAAGGATTGGCAGACCCAGGTGTAGTTGCCTCCATGTTTTGGGTTGATGTTGAATTAGGAAGTGATATTTATCTTGATGATATTGTATCGATTGTTAATGCAAACTATGGACTACAGCAACTGCAAGAAGAAAAACCCAGTGGTTTCATCAGTGAAGCAGCTAGAAAGATTACACTAGCAGATCTTGTCATCCTCAAGAAGACTGATTTAGTTTCACAAGAAGTGTTGATGAAACTAAAAAATGTTGTCAGGTCCATTAATGGACTCGTCAAGATTTCAGAAACACTCAGCGATCAAGAGTTGATCTGTCTGATGTCTTAGATCTCCATTCTTTTGACCGCATGTCAGGAGAAAGTTTGCAGAGGAATCTTCAGCTTGAGGAAGTATCTCATCCACACCTCAATAAGAGCATAGTTACATCAACATTTGAAGTACTAGAAAGTACAACCTAAATGTGTTTGTTCAAAATCTGCTATGGGAGAAGAACATCAAAGACAAGAGAGGTAACCCCATGGAAGTCATAATACTCAAGGGGCTTCTGTCCATCACAGACAAACCTCACCACATGATAGTTCAGGGTGTTCATGAGTTGTTTGATCTAGAGGAAACTGCTGTCCGATGGAAAGAGGAGGATGAAAGAACAAATACAGTAGATTGGTTTTAATAGGGAGGAACCTGGATAAAGAAATTCTTGAAGATATATTTATAGCAACTGTGATCAGGAGAGAGCAGGATGATTGATACCACCTTCCGAAGTAGATCACTTTTTGGAACTGCTTAAGTGGGTTAGAGGACATGATAAAAATTCAAAATAACCCTGACAGATTAGAGTGCTGGGCCAAAGCAAATAGAATAAGTTTCAACAGAGAGAAATGTAGGGTCCTGCATCTAGGCAGAAAAAAATGAATTGCATAGATATAGGATGGGAGATAACATGGCTGGAGAATAATACCTGTGAAAAGGATCTGGGAGCCGGGGTGGACCACGAATTGTACATGAGTCAGCAGTGTGACACGGCAGGCGAGAAAGCCAATGCAATTCTTGGTTGCATCAACAGAGGCATAGTTTCTAGAGAAAGGGAGGTGATAGCACCACTCTATTCTGCTCTGGTCAGACCCCAACTGGACTACTGTGTCCAGTTCTGCGCTCCTCATTGTAAAAAGGATATTGACAACATCGAACGGGTCCAGAAGATGGCAACCAGGATGGTTAAAGGTCTGGAACACATGTCTCAGGAGGAGAAGCTTAGGGATCTTGGAATGTTTAGTCTTACAAAGAGAAGGTTGAAAGGGGATATGATAGTCATGTTTAAATATTTGAATGGATGTCATATCGAAGAGGGGGCTGGCTTGTTTTTCATGGCTTCAGAGATTAGGATTCAGAGCGATAGTTTCAAACTACAGGAAAAGAGATTTCATTTGAACAGTAGGAAGAACTTCGTGATGGGTAGAGCTGTTCAGAAGTGGAGTATACTCCCATGGAGGGTGGTGGAGTCTCCTTCTTTGGAGGTTTTTAAGCAGGGGCTGGATGGCCATCTGTCAGGGGTACGTTGAGGGGGATTCCTGCATGGCAGCGGGTTGAACTGGATGGCCCTTGAGGTCTCTTCCAACTCTATGATTCTATGAACAATTATAGGGCACCTGTTTTTTTTTTTAAAATAATTTAAAACTATGTTCTTTTTGTTGCTGCTATGAAGCCTAGCCAATCAGTGGTGTGTACTTCTGGGTACTCCTTTTCTCCAGGCAAAACATGCCCAGTTCTTTCTGTCTTTCCTCATAGGGCTTGGTTTCCAGCCCCCTGATCACCCTTGTCATCATCCTCTGAACTTGTTCCAATGATTCTAGGAAGCATCCTTTTTGGATGTGTGGTGTCCAGAACTGCACACAGTGCTCAAGGTGAGGCCTAACAAGACCTGAATAGAGAGAGATGAGCACCTCAGGGGATTTGGAAATTATGCTTCTGTTAATGCAGCCTAAAATACCATTAGCCTTTATTGTGGCCGTACCATACTGTTGGCTCATATTCAACTTGTGATCTACAAAAATCCAAAGATCCTTCTTGCTTATACAGTAGTATTGCTGAGCCACGTGTCCCCCATCTTATACCTGTGCATTTGGTTTCTTCTTCCTAGGTTCAGTACATTTGCACTTTTCCATGTTAAATTTCATTTTGATGGTTTTTGCTCAGTGTTCCTGCCTATCAGGATCATATTGAAATTTGTTTCTATCTTCCAGGGTATTAGCTATTCCACCCAATTTTGTGTCACGTATGAATCTGGTAATCATTCCCAAAATGAACTTTTTTTTTTTGCTGCTTTCCAACTTTTCTTTCTTATAGGAATAGATTGTAGTTGTGCTGGTAGAATTTCTATTTGTAGATACTCCCACTCTTCTTGTTAGTATCTCCTGCCATGGGACCTGACACATCTGTTGTGAGGTTATTAAAACTGGCTTTTTGAAAACCCAGCATAAGTGTGTGGCTACACTCTGCTTTGGTTTCCGTCGAAATCAAAGTTCTAATAGCAGAACATGGTCACTCTCACCCTAAGTTCCCCTTTCTGCCATTTCCTCCACTAATTCATCTCTGTTGGTTAGAATCAAGTTGAGGATAGCTAGTCCACTAGTTTCTTTCTCCACTTTTTGTAGGAGAAAATTTTCAGCCACAAAAGCTAGGAATTTCTTTGGCCGAATCTCCCTCTCAACATATATCCGAACAGCTGAAATCTCCGATCAGTTTTCCCTATTTCCCTTTGTATATTGTTTGTAATGCTTGTGGTGGAATACACACCTTAACAAGAATGTGAAGGGTCATTCTGTGTAAGGCACACATACTATCAAAAGTCATTACTTGCAATGCAAAAAGACTGAATAAAAATTCAGCAGTTTACCCTTTGTCCTGTTCTGGTAAGGTTATGTACACCACTTTTGCCGGTGCTGTGTCATTGCCATCTCTTGCCTAGACGAATGACGTCTGAGACGCTGACTAGCTTGGATGTACATGGGAGGAGGCAGATGACTCAAGATAAACCTGTTCAAGTGTGTCTGCTTGCCTCCCTTTTCTAGCACTTTTCTGAGCCATTTCTTTTCCGGGAAACAAAAAACAGATTTGTAAGGAGAGTCTGGTCATGTTCCACACGGGTCAAAACATGAGAAGGAAGGCACAGGAAATAGTAATTGCACAATTCATTATTTTATGTGGTTGTGTTCTGTCACAATTTGGTCCATGCAGGATTGACTCATAAATACAGAAGACCTTTACTGGAGAAACAGCTGCTCTGCGGTAAAGATGATGATGGAAACTGGTGGAGACTTCCAGCTTTTATCCTTTGTGAGTGGTCTTAGCCAAAACAACAAGAATAGTTTATTATTTCTGTTTCAATTAATTCCTAGATGGTACGGATTTTGTTGCTGTTGCTATGAAGGCAACAAATAAAAATGAAGGAACCTATTTTTTTTTGAAGCAAAAGCTCTTTTGTTGGTAATTCCCCAAACCTGGCAAAGTAACAGCATTGTTTTAGGATGGAAACATATCTCATGGCAGCTCTGCAGCTGCCCTTAGTTGCAAAAGTTTTTCCTCATTCTTCCAGCCTAGAGAAATAAATCGATCAATCTTTAACATAGGGTTGCAGACCTGATAAAATGCATTAAAACAATTTAAACCAGCATGGGCATAATGAAAAACACATATTATAAATCAGAAGCACATATTATAAAACAGAAGCACAGACAATGTGTATTCTTTGTGTAGAGACAAAAAAGTTTGCCAGCAGTTCTGTATTGGATTTATTCACAGCAGCTATAAACGTAAACATCTGATGTAATGACACCATTCCACACCTTCTTGCCTTTATAATTGGTGGTAGCCAATGAAGTGGAGTTAGATGGAGAAGTAGTCCTACAGGCTATTCCAGAAGGCCCACAGGGCATCAAGGCAGCCATCAAGTGCAGCACCTAGGATAGCTCCCAGTAAGCACTAGTAGGCTCCAATATGGCTTGTGTGGAACTGTTACACTCTAGGTCCTGGGCATCTCTCCCCAAGCTTTAGCCCCTGCTTTCAAGGAGCAGTTCCTTGGCATGAGTCTTAATTACTTCTTTAGGAGTTCGAGTTCCTGTTAGACATTGGTGCACTGGCTCTTGGGGCTGCAGAGCTCCTGCAGGAGGCCAAAGTGTCCTGATTGTTACAAACAAGGAGACTTCAGGTTCAAGGATGGCTGGTTTAGCCTGTTCCAGGATATCCAGCCTGACTGCCTTTGCGGTAGAATCTGGTGAGGTGTCGCCTCCACTGGTTCTTCAGCTTCCAGCTCTAAGTCCAGATCATTGCAGCGCTTGCTTCTGCTTTTCATAAAGATGCTATTCTCCATTCGTGATCATTATTTGTTTGACACAGAAGACAATAAATGCTATAAGATACTACCAACATGATGTTGAGGAAGAACTGCCAGGGCATGTCTTAACCTCCAGCCATATTTTCTGTAGTAGTTCTTGGAACTATACTCTCAGTTACCAAAACATCAGGTTAAGTCAGACATGCCCTGGCAGTTGCAGTTCTTTATCAACTTGTTAGTATCTTATAGCATTTATTGCCTTCTGTGTTTATCAAATAATGATCAGTCATATTCTCTCTCTCTCTCTCCTCTCTCTCCCCTTCTGATTTTCACATGAGATGAATTTTGTATGCAAGAGTTACTTTGTAATAAAAGAGGGATGACCAATGTGCATTACAGAGTCCTCATTCAGTTTGAATCCTTAATTGTATAGGATGAAAAGCAGTCTGTTTTCCTAGGTTAGGAAGCTCTCCTAGTTTAAAAAAGGACACATATCTGCATTGCTGCTTTAATAAATGATGGAAAGTTTTTGCTAGTGTCAGATGGTATGTTTTTTGCGTCTCTATACTCTATATGCTCAAGCAGTTGAATTTAGTGATGTGCATGGTGAAAACTTTCATATTTCTTTTGTTTTGAGGTCTTTTGGGACATACCTCTTTTGTTTCCATAGATTTTTAAATGCTAATATAACTTTTGTTTTACATGAAAGGAAACGGCTCTTTCATGTTTCTCCTTCTTTTCCAGCACTTAAAGACTCCTAAACAACTCTTTAAAACGTCTCCAAATAGCAGATGTTATGCAACAAGGAATCAATTTATTCCAAAAGCATGAGAAAGAAAAATCATCAGATGTATGCAGGTGCTATTATAACATTCAAAACAACTGCATAAATTCTGGAGTGCAGGTGGAGAAAATATCACTGTGAGTCTGATCAAACTCGGCTTAGAACCCATTATCAGGCCTATTTCATGGCAATATGTTTGGTGAAAAGGCAATATTTCACCAACCATATTGCTCTCTCAGAGTGCTTTCCAGTGGATTTGTTTCAGGTGGTCCAGGATCTTCTTCAACCGGGAGATATGGTGGAGGTCCTGGACCACTTGTTGGCTCATTGTGATGAGCTTGATGTCCATTTTGAGGGGGAAATTGCTCAGATTCACAGTGAATTGGACTCCACCATTGGTGCAGAATCAAGGGATGTGTCCAGTGCACTGTGCTTAGGTCCAGTGTTATTGGATGAGTTTCAGTTGTTGAGACCCGAGGATGTGGACCAGGGTGCTTGGATTGGTCCGTGCTACCACCATGCTGCTCAACTCTTGCCCTTCTTGGTTAATTGAAAGTTCCGCCAGGGGAATTTACACTATGGTCCTGGAGGCCGAGAATGCCTCTTTAAGAGAGGGAGTTGCCCCTACTGCCTTAGATTATGTACCACATGTATTCATTGCATCTCTATGACCTAGTGATTCCCTATCCATTATCTTGACCCAGGAAGCTGAAGAGATATCTTCTACTCACCCTTGTGGTAATGCTAGAATTGCACAATAATGTTCAACCTCTCTCTGTGTCTAGGGTGACTTCAGTCACTTAGACGGGATCTCCTGAGCAGGTATGGGCTATGAGGCTTGCTTGCTTCAGTGTTGGATGGATGGCAGTGAGGATTCACCTTGTCTCCTTCATCACCCTGCTGACTTCTGCAGTGTCTCTATGTGCCCCTCGCTCTTTCTTCTGTAGGTTATCAATTTCACAGAAAGCAAGACTAGAAGCAATGGAATGCAGCTGTTGTGTCATTTGACTTTAGTATGGTCTCTCTCCTCTGCCCTTACTTCACAGAAAACAAATCTGGCTTGGTGACCGATACCAATCCAATACCATTGATTGAGTAGCAAATATGTCTGGAGTCTCTTTTTACTGACTTTCCCCAACATAGTGAATTTCCAGATTTTTGAACTAGAACTCCCATGATGGCTATGCAGACAGGGACATATATAAATTGTAGTGTAAAACAGCTGGATGGCTGCTTCCAGGTTGTGGAAGGCTGCTGTATGCCGTCTTTGTCTGGGAGTAGGAAGCATGTGAACAGCTCTTCTCTTTTTTGTTCACAGATGGGAGGACACAACACCCTGCTGTAGATTCCTGACATTGTGTTTTCAGTACATTCCCTTCATCCTCCCCCTCTGTATCTGCATTCTTCCATACAGTCTTGAATCCTACACAATTCTTGCATAGATCTTTTTTTTAAAAAATGAACTCCCCTCCCCCACCTGTTTTTCAGTTGCTTAAAATAATTGGCTCTTGTTTTTATTTATTTGGTTTGTTGATAAAAAGAATATTATTTCCTCTGATTAAATTAAGCACTCGATTTTTCACTTTACTAGACAACTTTGTTTGCCAAGAATGCGCTACAAGGGCTCTTTCTGGTCCTGGGAATTCAGAAGGTGGTGATGAAGGGGAATTGTAAGGGACAGTTTTTAGCTCAAGAATAAGCAGTATAGAAGAAGCCAAATGTTCTGCACTTTGCGATGAAAGAATAGATGGAATGTTGAAAAAGAATCAAGAGCAAGCTGGAAAGCCTTTATCCCTTCCTCCAGTCACAAAAGTGGGTACAGCGAAGCACTGTAATCCATGGTAACACCATGCTAGTCTTTGTGCTTCACGAGGCAAGCAAAATGTTATTTCATAGGATCAACTTTTCTTGAAGCGTGTAGCTTTTACTAATACAACTAGACTTAACAAAAGGTTGTTCTACATGTTTCTTGCTTCACTCTGCTGATAAGAAAGCACGTTTTCAGTGCACCATTGTTTCAGAGTTCTTTGAAACAGAGTAAAGGTAAACATAGCCAACCTGAGCTGTTCTCTTTCACCTCCATTTGCAGAAAAAGTGATCTGGGCATGCAGTCAGACTAGGGCTATCTACATCTAGTTACAGTGAAAGGAAAGATTAAAAGTCACCTTGCTATTTCACTCTTCCAAGGCACTATAAATTGTCTTGATAAAATTACAGTAGTGGTATCCGACACTTCAGCCAATAACTCGGAAGTGTACAGTGAGTGAAAGGTCTGGATATGCAGAATCCAGGTAGGAAATTTACCCCAACCCCAGTTTGCTGTTCCTTTGCACTATTTAAGTGGGTTGTAGTTGTTAGCTCAGAAAACTCTACCAGTGCTTGCAGTGGGAAGGAAACAATCTCATATGCTAATTGTGCAGATTGCATTTTGTGGTTGATTCTGTGGCAATATTTCACTGTCAAGACTTGTCCTTTGGCATAAGGAAGGACACCATGAAATACTTAGATTTTGCAACCTCGACTTCAGTTTTCTTCCCCATTATTCCTGTTTCCTTCTACCCCACATTGAGATTTCTTTCTTTCTTCACTGTTGCATTTCTCCCAGATATTATAAAGAAACTTTCTAGTTTTTTTTTTTTTTAAAACACCTACTGGCAGTGATGGTACTAAAGAAAGCACAAAAGAGCCACTACTACACTTCTGTGGTTGTTTTCCTATCAGGAAAAAGGGAAGTAGTCCTGATGTCACTGAGCTGAAATGCTTGGAAAAGTTACTTTTCTGGATTCTGGAATTAAAATAGTTTTTCCAGCTTCTCGTTCTCACAGTGGCTATTTGTTAGTAGAATGGACAGCACCAGGAAGGAGAGGAGTATAACTGTCTTGAAGGATGTACAGTAGGATCCTGGTATCCACTGGGGATTGGTTCCAGGCCTTCCTGTGGATAATGAAAAGTGTGGATAAGAGAAAACACCCCCAAAACGCCCACACTTCTGTTTTGTGACAGCAACTTCTTTTATGGTTGCTGTTTTATGACAGTAACTTGCTTTACAGCTGCTGTTTGTGACAGTAGCTTGCTTTGTGGCTGCTGAATTATTTATTTAATTTTTCCCTCTGCCAAAAGTGGATAACTGTACAGTAGTAGGATTAAAATGAGTGTGAGAGGCTTGCTCCAATGTGTCTAGGAAACAAGAACCCTGCCTAGAGGTCCCTGTAAACCGCCCCCCCCCCCCAATTTAACACCGAGAGGGATACCTAGGAGGCAAGAGGAGGAACATATTTGGGTTGGGTAATAGCTTTTATTGAATGATTAAGAAGTTGCAGATCAGAAGAACTTTCAGTGCAGTTTGCAGATGCCACTTTAGAAGTGGTGTGTGTGTGTGTGTGTGTGTGTGTGCCAGGTTATTAGGCTTTTCTTTTTCCGCAGACAAATGCCTGGCTCAGACAGCGACAGAGCTGTCTGTTTCCTTCGATGACGCTCACAGACTGCATTGTCAGCTTAGAACTGAAATAATGGAGCACCAGTCGTTAAGTACCAGAGCAGAATATGAAGTTTAAACATCATACTAGGCTGGAAAGTGAATTGCAATCAAGTTGATAATTTTACCTAGTAACTAGAGGAAACAGAATCATCATTCAAGATGGCTGGATGTGGTTTGGACTTGCATGGTTTGAATCAGTGTCCTGAGCGAGCATCATCTATATTTGTTATACTACAATGCTCATCATCTCTGGTGATGGCTGGAGATGATGGGCATCACAGCCAAACTCTTCTAGAGGATGCCAGGTCAGAAAACAAGCAAGTGGCTGCATTGGCAGTGGATTATTTGCAAATGAGGATACTTTGTAATGATACAGAACATTAAATATGCATCCTTGGTTTAATTCTTCCCTGCTATATGATTTAATATTTAAAACACTGGCTGTAATTAGGTGAAGAGACCTAGATTTTTAGGATTTATTTTATTATTTTGATAACCTGTTTACCTAGAAATTAGGACCAAACATTTGTAGCATATTGAACCTAAAAACTTATGCTTGGCTAGAACCTTGTTTTGCTCCAAGCAGGAAAGAGGGTGAGGTCTTCCTGTAGCTTTGTGACCAAATCCTTTTATCAGTAAATCACATTCCCTTAACAACTGTATACACAACTAGCTAACTGGAGTGTTATCTCTATACAGAAGCTCATGGCAAATGAAGAGGAATATGGACAAGTTAACTGAAACCTTCCTATACCTAAGTATGGACTAAAAGTCTTTATTTGAAATAGTCTAGTTTTTCTATAATCTTTTAAATCCTAGAGATATTTTAAAATTGGTTTTCCAGCACTCCTTGAAGACTGGCCAGGTACATAATTTCTCTGTATTCCTGAGAGTAAGGCCCATTGTACTCCATTGGACTAACTTCTAGGAAGCCCTGCATAAGATTGCATTGTTAGTTACACAAATCAAGCAAATACTGCCCCATTGCATTTAAAGGACTCTTTCAGTGATTTACAAGTTAATTATGCAGCTACATGTTGCCCACCCCACCCCAGCGAGCTGTGTTCTTATTTTATCAGCCTCAGAAAGATGGAAGGCTGAGTTGCACAGGAACAATATTCATGCACCAGAAAGATAGATGCAAGGGAGTGAATTCAGAAGGGAGCTGTTGGGCCCATGAACTTGGGCCAATGTGTCAGAAGATAGGCAGTGTGTAGGGGAAGATAGGCAGTGATGCCAAGATCCTCTTCGTCTTGAAACCAGCCTTTTATAAGACATAATGTCGCTTATTTCTTTCAACTTACGTTGAACTCGTGGTGCAGTGGTTAAATGCCTGAACTGCAGGTAAAACTGTGCTCACGACCTGGGGTTCAATCCCAGGTAGCCGGCTCATGGTTGACTCAGCCTTCCACCCTTCTGAGGTCAGTAAAATTAGTACCCAGATTGCTGGGGGGGGGCAACGTGTAGCCTGCATACTGTAATGAAACTGTAAACTGCCCAGAGACTACTTGAAGTGGTATGGGGCGGTAAATATAAGCAGAACTTTTTAAATAAGTTGTCATTGTGATGTGGCAGCAAAAAAGAAAAAAAAAGAAAAAAGAAAATGTTAACACTAAGCTGCATCTACAGAAGTATGACACCTTAAGTGAACAGATATAATAGCAACTCGGCTCTGATTTGGGCAGACCTCACGAGTAGAGATGGGCACGACTTAGCGGTATTTCCGTTTCCGTTTCCGTTACTCGGTTCCGTTACTCTACGGAAACGGTAACGGGAATTACTCCCCCAGACTTCGAGCTCGAACCGACGAACGAACAATTTTGGTCTGATTTGTCGTGCTCGTTCCTTGCATCGCGAGATCGCGCGATGCCACACGCGGCACAGAAAAAAAGTTTTTAAAAGTTAAAAAAACCCGGTTCCCGGCCGAAAAGCAGGTGGGAAAATGCCTGCCATGCCTCAGGGCACCTACCAGAGGGGTTGTTTCTGGAGGTCCCCGGCCTCCCCCCTCATCCCCCGTCCTGGGCTGCTCTGGTGGGACTCGCCGCAGGCTCGCAGCCAGCAAAAAGCCCAGTCTCGTCGGCCGCCGGCCGCCGCAATTAAAGCGCAAGCAAGCAGCACGGACGGCACAGGAAAAAACTTTTAAACTCTCCCCCCACCCATTCCCAGGCCAAAAAAGCAGGCGGAAAAATGCCTGCTTGACTAAGGGCGCAGGGCACCTACTGGAGGGGTGGTTTCTGGAGGGGGGGGTCCCGCCTCCCCCCGTCCTGGGCAGCCGGACTCGCGAGTCGCCATCGCCATGCCATGCGGTGAGGGCGGGGGATCCAAAATGGGGCGGCAAACGCAATATTGTTTTTGAAATCGTGGTCCAAAAACACACAAGCACAACAGAAACATGCGAAAATTTATAAACTGCCAGATTTTTCACAGTAGCAGTGGGTTTTTTCTTGCAACAAAATGTCTCTCCTCTCCTCCTCTGTCCTCCATTGATTTTATTTTATTTTATTTTATTTACACCTGCGCAATGATGGGCTGGCCAAGTGGCCAGCCATGTGGGAGTGGACAACCATGCAAATTTTTGGAGCCATCCCACCAGTCGCATGGCCACTTGGCCATGGAGACTTCTGGGATGTGCCAAAAAGCCCCCTAAAACCTGCCCTAGCCCTAACCCTAACCCTTGACTCCGTACCCATACGTCACAGACTGTCTTCTTAGTGGGTCAGAGAGGCACCCAGAGGTGCAACCCACTAGCCCACCGTAACCTTACCCGTCACTAGCCTAACCCTAGCTCTTGCACTAAGCCACCTTAAAGCCAGATCTACTTGCTTGCATTGCACTACACGCAGCAAGTACAATTCCCTTCTGTGTGAGACATGGTGGTGCGGGAGCCTTGTGAAGGGCGGGTATGACCCTATCACTCTCACACTGGTCTCACGTCTGCACATTATGTTATGCAATATCCATATGGCTATTGCATAGCATTTTGCAGCAGCAGCAGGTGAGGAAGGGAGACCCCCATGTAGAGGGGTGTCTCTTGGAGCCTGCTTCCCCTTCCTAGTGGCAGGAGGCACCCACGGGTGCCTCCAGGAGCCCACTTTCCCTTTATAGCGGGCCAGAGGAGGCACCCACCCCACAGAGGTGCCTCCAGGAGCCCGCTCCCCCCCAAAAAAACCAGTACTAACGACAACAAAAAAACGAAAAAACGAACCGACTAATTTTTGCGAATTTTCGCGAAAACCGGAAACGACCCGAAATGGGACTGGCCCGACTAACGACAACTCGAAAATTTTTTTTTTCAAGTCGTGCCCATCTCTACTCACGAGGCATTCTTTATCCAGTTCTGCACACTCCAGTTTCAGAAAAGAAATTGACCATCTGGAATATGACTGGAGGAGTGCAACCAAGATGATAAAATATTGAAAAACCCTATCCCAGTGCAGAGAGGTTGAGGGAGTAGGTCTGTTTAGCAGAGATGGCAAAGAATAGCTGCCTTCTAATATTTGCAGGGCCGTGGAACACGAAGCATGCTGTGTGTGGTTCCAGAGAGCAGGACCTGAAGCAATGGATTCATGTTACAAGAGAGGCGTTTTCAACTAAAACATTAGGAGGGAATTCTTAACTGTAAGAGCTGTTTGGTAGGAAATTGATGGCCCTGTAGGGATGCTTTCAGTGTGGATTTCCAGCTTCATCAGGTGACTGGACTCAGCAATCCTGAGCGGATAGGATAACCATGTTTAAATATTCGAAAGGACGTCACATTGAAGAAGGGACTGGTTTGTTTTCCATGGCTTCAGAGACTAAGATGTGGGGCAGTGGTTTTAAACATCAGTAAAAGAGATTCAATCTAAACATTAGGAAGAAGTTCCTGACAACTTAGAGCTCTTCGGCAGTGGAATATGCTGCCACGGAGGGTGATGGAATTTCCTTCTTTCGGTTTTTTTAAAGCAGGATGGCCATCTGTCGGGAATGCTTTGATGGGGATTCCTGCATGGCAGGGGGTTGGACTGGATGGCCCTTGAGGTCTCTTCCAACTCTATGATTCTATGATTCTTCTCTCTCTGCATTTTTATGAATTGGTGATATGTGCATTAGATAAGGTAGTGTGAGATGTGAGTCATGGTGGAAATGGAAGAAACAGCAGCAGATGTTAGGCACATTTTGCTGCCTGCTTAGCTGCCAACAAATCTCTAGCATTGGGCTACTTGACCGGCAGGATCTTTCCTGGATTTTGAGTCCATTAATCTGGATTTCCCTTATGCCAGTTTCTAGTTATCTGACCAAGAAGCTGTTCTTCCCTGCCACCCCCAAGCCTGTCCCATCTTGGTGACATTACAAAGTGCCCACTCCTGTGCTCCTCCTCAGATTCAGGGCACACTAATTACAGTTGAGAACAGGATATTTTTAAAGTCACATCCAATCCCCTTAAATACTTTTATTCAACCTTTTTGTACCACATGGGCCAGTTCTGAAGCAATGTACCTGTCAAAGCATGCATTGCAATACAGATGTAGTAAAATCAAGAATCAGCATATACCCATATGGTTTAAATTACATAGCAGCAGGTCTAAAGCAGAAAATAAAGTGAGATGAAACCTAATAAAGAAATCCAAGCAATTGCTTAACCCAGTAAAGAGGAAGAAAAGCTCCCTGATCTAACAGAAAATGGTGAACAGTACCTGAGTCACTGCTCAGCTTCCTTTACTGTAAATACCTGGCCTAAGTGATGAGGAAATCCCCATTCACAAATGAGATCTAAATACTAGATAATAATACATTACACAATTACATCCACTAAAGATTTTGTAATGAGTCTCTATGCTAATTTAGAGTAAGAGGATGGAATACGAGCTGAGCATTATGCAAAAGCCCTGAAGACTACCTTAACAAATTCCTGGTTCTAGCAAGGTTATTGGGACAAAGAAATATTACAACTGTTCTTACTTTTTGGAAAGATGAATAAAATCCTTTTGTGTAAGTTTCCAGCCAGGAAACAGGGAAGATGGTTGGTTGTGATCTGCCTTGTACCTTGTCCGGCTTGTGTGTAACCAGTCCCTGCATGTGAGCTGGGGGAGCCCTTGGACAGAAGAGGTACAGCAACCCCCCGCCAATTGGGGGGGGGGTTAGGGACCCACCCGACCCGTGATACATGAAAATCCATGATATGCGGAAGCGCGTCGGGTGGGGGCGGGGGCGATCAGAGGAGCAGATGGGGGCGGCGGGGAGTGATCCCCCCCGCACGGCTCTGAGGCCTCCTGGACGGGTCTGGGGTGGCGGCGGGGAGCGATGCGATCGCTCCCCACCCACCCCCGCGCGGCTCTGAGGCCTCCCGGACGGGTCTGGGTGGGCGGCGGGAAGCAATGCAATCGCTCCCCGCCCCCCCTGCGCGTCTCCGACCACAGTACCTGAACCGCAAAATGGCGGGGGTGACTGTATTCTTTAATTAGCAAAATTTTTCACATCCATAATGTTATCCAATGGTACTTACTTGGTAGTTACTTATAATGTCCCTTATGACATAAAGCAAGGAGGTTAAAGAACAAACACACACACACCCTTGTTCAAATTGGAAGCTAATTTTAGGTATGTATTGCATTACGCGGAGTCAGTGAAAGCCGAGTTTGGTAGCATTACAAAGGAGCTGGAATGTATGCATCTTTAAATTCTAGCGTTAAATAGCAGGGACAGCTTCTTCCATATTTAGAGTTTTATCCTTGCAAGGTTGGATTTGGTATTTTCCAAATAAAAAAGTCATAAAATTTGGAGAGCCTTCTGTCAAAGGTACAGTAGCTAATACTTGTGTTAGGTTAAACGAAAACTCCTAAAGTAGTAACACTGGAGTAAAGGTGTATTTTGTATCAATTTGATTCACTGTGTTTTGCTTCACTTTGTTTTGTTTTTGATAGATAGACTAGTAAATTTGGGAGACATGTTTACAAGGCTGGAGAATATAAATTTGGGGAAGACTTGTATATTATTTATTTATTTATTATTATTATTATTTGAGCTTATATACCGCCCGTCTTCCAGGTGGAACTCCGGGCAGTTTACAACAAAGGAGAACAAACAATATACAAAATTGTTTTAACACATACCAAAACTATTGAATGGCCATACTCTGAAGAAAACATATGATGCTTAAGATCAGGAATGTGAATATCTACAATCATGAGCTTCCTAAATTTATGCTAGGAAAGAGAGTGTTGGAGAAAAATAATCTGAATTAGCAAGGTAGCTGTCTGTTTTGTTTTGTTTAACTTCTACCCAATCATTCTCCCTGTAAATAGTGCTGTTCTAATGTTCTTTAAAATATTTGAAGATCATCGCTTCCGTATTAAAAGCAAAAAAAGACAGAGCATTTTTCTAGTAACAAATCTGTACAACTTTGGATGCCATTTTAGCAAACTTGGTCAGGTCGGTCCAGTCCATAAGTCTGATTTAAGAAAACAGCATCAAGGGAATCATGCTTAGGGAGCCAGATGGTTGATTCATGTTTCTCCTCTCACTTTCAGGTGCCAATCAGTCTCTCCACCACCTCTTCTGTACCAACCAAGAAGCCCTACATCACATCCCCTCAGTGATAGTGAGGACTCCTGCCACTCTAGTAGTTTCACCCAAGTTTCCAATGCCAGACCCCTCCTCAAGGATCGGACTAACTGGGGAATTACTTTAAGAAGCACCTCCACTTCCTCCTCAGACACTGAATCTCCAAATCACCTCCTCAAAGCAGTTAGCATTGGCTGCTTGGATAAAAGGCTCTCTTTTGTCCGGGCTGAAGAACCAAAAGAGGTGACCAAGGAGGCTCAAGATGGTGAAGCAGTAGGTGGCCGCCAGCTCACTCGGAGCACTCTCTCTTTGGGAACCTCCGCGAATCTAAGGAACCTCTCCCTCAGCAGGGTCAGTGTCCACTCCCAAGCGCTTGGCATCAGGCAGAAGATATCAGAATGGGAGTGCCGCAGAGAGGCTCCCCCTAGAATGAATGTATGCTTGGACAAGAGGGATGCGGGGGATTGGTCGGGCAGTGAGAGCTGCCCTAGTATGTTGCCTTCTCCCTGCAGTGAGAAGACCTTCGAATACAAAGGATTCCAGAGGATGAGCAGGACTTTTTCTGAATGCTCCTATCCAGAAACGGAAGAGGAGGAATTCCTGGACCGAGATTCCTGCCACAGGCTCGAAAAGAGGCCCAGCAGGAGCGAGCCTTCCAATGCTTTCCTCAAGGGGAATGCGAGAAAAGAGAGCTCGGCTGTGCTAAACAGAATACAGAAAATTGAACAGGTGTTAAAAGAACAGCCGGGAAGGGGTCTTCCCCAGTTGCCAAGTAGTTGCTATAGTGTGGAGAGTGGGAAGAAAAAGCCTGTGACGTTGGGTATTTTGGAGGCCTTAACTGAGAACGTGAACGAGAGCAAAGTAGGGAAGGGGGTCACACGTGGGAACAGTCCAGAGACGCCCAGCGAGAAAACTAGCAAAGCACTAGATGGGCTTCATACGGCAGATGATTCTGTTGGTCCTCAGCTGCTTCCAGAGAACCTGGGGGACACAGTAGTAAACCCGGTGCCCAAGCCCAAGCGCACCTTCGAGTATGAAGCTGACAAGAACCATAAAAGTAAACCAAGCAACGGCCTACCTCCTTCTCCTCTGGCTGCTGTCCCTCCCCCTCTGCCATCGACTCCTGCTCCCCCTGTCACCCGGAGGCAGAAAAAAGAGTCACACTTTCACAGAAAATCCCAAAATAGGTAAAGGCGGGGGAAAACTATTGTCATATACTGTGCTCTTGTGAAAGTGTTTTTGCATCACCAGATTTTCTTTTTCTTTTTCTTTCTTTCTTTCTTTCTTTCTTTCTTTCTTTCTTTCTTTCTTTCTTTCTTTTTTCTTTCTTTCTTTCTTCTTCTTCTTCTTCTTCTTCTTTTCTTTCTTTCTTTTCTTTCTTCTTTTTTCTTTCTCTTTCTCCCATAAGGGAGAAAGGCAGCTCACCATTGTTTAAAGTTAGAAGGACAATAAATGTACATTTGCAACACTATAAAAACTGTCCATTCAAAATTGCTAGAAGAGCCTTTGAAAGCATTCTTCTTCTTCTTCTCTTTAAGGGAGTACTTTCTTCTTCTTAGGCTATAGCGTTTGTAGAACTTCTTCAAGGTTTCCTCTCTGCCCTTCAACCCCATAAGAGAGAAACATTTATTTTTTTCACAGGGAGAAAGGCAGCTCACCATTGTTTAAAGTTAGAAGGACAATAAATGTACATTTGCAACACTATAAAAACTGTCCATTCAAAACTGCTAGAAGAGCCTTTGAAAGCATACTTCAAAAAAAATACATAAGCCTTATTCCTTTAATTTCCTTTGCAGTAGTTCCCCCCATCCCACCCCAAGGGACAGGTCTGCAGCTATGGGGGTACTTTTGGACCCAGGTCTTACCCCTGGAAACCCAGGTGGACTCAGTGGCCAGAGGTATCTTCTTACCATATATCAACTTCACCCTCACCTGAATGACAGGAGCCTGGTAACAGTCACGCATGCACTGGTAACAACCAGATTGGACTACAGTGGTACCTCTGCTTACAAGCGGCTCTACTTATGAGCAATTCGATTTCGAAGAGCGGAAAACCATTGCCATTGTAACTGCTGCCTTACCAATTTTAGATGTGGTCTGCTCTACTGACATTATTTATTTATTTATTTATTTATTTATTTATTTATTTATTTATTTATTTATTTATTTATTTAGATACAGCTGCTCTACTTACGAGTTGTTTGACTTATGAACATGTATTTGGAACTGATTAAACCTGTAAATAGAGGTACCACTGTATTGTAATGCGCTTTACATGGAGCTGCCTTTGAAGATGGTCTGGCAACTGCAACGTGTACAGAGTCAGGTTGCATGGATAGTGAGTGGTGCCGGCGCACAGGCTCATATTATGCTGGTTCTAAAGAATTGACACTGGCTGCCAGTTGCTGCCCGGGCCCAATTCAAAGTGCTTATGTTTACATATAAAGCCCTAAACGGCTTAGGATCTGGTTACCTTAAGGACCGCCTTCTTCCATATGAGCCTGCCCGTATCTTAAGGTCTGGCCAGGAGGCCCTGTTGAAGGTGCCATCCCTCAAAGGGGTAAGGGGGATGGCATGTCAAAACAGGGACTACTTGGCAGTTGCCCCCCCCAACTTTGGAATGTCCTCCCAACAGAGAACTGCCTGGCGCCAACACTTTGGACTTTTTAGCACCACGCAAAGACCTTCCTGTTCAGCCAGCATTTTAATTAGATAGTGCTTTTTAGCTGGGCTCATAAGCAGAAGGATTTTATTATTTGTATTATTTATTGATTGTTTTGAATTGTTTTGTATTTTATGGTTTTAATAATTATTGTTGTTTTATAGTTTTAATATACTGTTGTATGCTGCCCAGAGACCACTTGGTAGTGAGGTAGCTAATTTTTGGTAAATAAATAAATAAATAAATAAATAAATAAATAAATAAAGTAGGCCAGCCCAAGTGTTTCTAGTGAGTTAGGTGGCTGTAGGGATTTGGCTGATAAGAACGCAACTATTGTCCATTGGGTCTCTTATAGAAAAACCAAAAGAGAAACTCTTGGTGGTGTGATATATGTGAGTTTCCAACATTAAAGTTCTCTTGTAAAGTAGGAATGTGGCATCTGTGGCCCTCCAGGTGGATTGTGCCCTCCTTCAGCAGCAGGTAGCATGACCAATGATGAGGAATAATGGGAACTGTGGTCTGACAATCCTTGGAAAGTAACAGGTTCCCCTCCTCTGCCTTAAAGAAAGAGACATTTGTCATTCTTATCCTTCAGTTTCCTAAGGATTCATTGACCTCTGTCTGTGGCAGTGGCCACTGTATGTCAGCAGACACTGTGTTTTGCTCTCTCTCTGCGTGCTGGGCTGGCAGACAAGGAAGGTGGAGCTGTGGGAGTTTTTCTTTTGCTTCCCTGCTGAGGATGCAAACTGTAGGCACAGAGGCGGGGGATTGAGTGTAAGGGCTCCCTTTTGCCAGTCCTTCTCTGTTCTCCTCAAGGGCTACAGCCAGGGGGCAGGAGGAGAGAGAAGCAGAGGTAGTGGGGGGTGGGGGGGGGAAGAGAACATGAAGAGTAGCAAAATTTGTGTCCCACTCTTGCCTGGGACAACTGCCCTGTCACATAACGACACCTATGCTACAACACAGGTCTGTGGTGGTGTGAGCCATCTTTTTATCATTGAAGTAAAAAAGGAGGCAGCTGTGTGGCCATTATAAAATACAAATGCAAGACTAGTCTATAGGTGGTACCTTTATTAGTGGCCTATATGTCATCTAAAGCCTAATCTTTTTCTCAGTTCATGATGGGGGAACCTGGCTGATACATCTATCTTTGTGAACAGACACTGTAGAAATCTGCTTGGTATTATGTTTTGAGATCTTTTTTTTTTTCAAATTCACACTGGAATATTACTGAGATCACAGATTCTCTATGACAATGTATTTCCCAAGTTTCAATCAATAAATACACTATACAAACGTTCCTGTGCTGATGTTGCATAAGTTATTATCGGTTTGTTTATGATTTTTAAACATACTTTTCTACTAAAGAGCACAAAAGGTTTATTGAAATAGAATATCCTTGTCACATCTGATTTGGTATGATTTTCTTTAGCTTCAAAAAAGGATAGATTTACCCCAGTCCTTATGACCAAAAGCAAAGCTGATTTATTATGGAACATGACTGAAACCTCATGGGCAGAATAGGGATGTGTTCTTTCCTAGAATCTGGAAGGTGAGTCATGGCTACTGGACTTCTTTTTTCTTGCGAGATAGAAACGTTCTGCTGCTCATCCAAACAGCTTCATCAGTAAAGAAGTCCAGTAGCCATGACTCAACTTCCAGATAAACTCACCTGGATGACTGAGAATCTTCACAGACATATTCTTTCCTAAAACCTGATTGTGGGTGGCACTGCGACTCTGGCTACAGGCTGTCTCTGCTTGTATCTTCAGTTCTCCTACCAGTCATCTCTGGGTGGTTTGTGTGCACCATATACAAGGATGCACGTAAACCCTCATTCCAATACTATATCCCATTCACATGTAGTACTTATTTGTTTTTACTACAGTACCCTTCATGGCAGTAGCTTTGACCCAAACAGTTTGTGAGGGAAAAGTTTTTTTTGCTTGTATAAGGGATGTCTTCCAAGTTGACCAGTTGCCCATCTCCAAAAATTTGCTGTAGCCCCTCTGTGCTACGTAATGTTTATTTGTTTACTTTTACTAACTGTCACATGTGGGCATAATACAGCTGGGAAAGGAAAGGAATTGAATGAGTTCCACACCACATATCAGAACTTATGTGTCCCTTAAACCTCAGGAATGGCTTTTGGGCTGTGTGCAAATACTTAGAGCAATTGTGGAACCTTGCCTACAATTCTTTGGATAAAAGCCACTGGGTATGAAATGTATTTGGTTGTCTGCATTGAGTTCTTATTAATAGTTTATGAATAGTTTTGAAATGGAAGAGTGACTGAATAACATTTTGTGAGTATGTTTTGTAAGTTGGATTTTAATGGGTACTGTATTCCTTTTTACAAGTATACTACTGGTATAACAGCTTGACTGGATAAAATCTTATGGTTGGCAGAGACATTGAAGAGAAACCATCTTTTATAGATTCATAATAGAGTTCTAAGAAGCACCTGTTTCTGGAATTGTTTGAAGTAGTAGTAGTAGTAGTAGTAGTAGTAGTAGTAGTTAGAGATGGGCACGACTTAGCGGTATTCCCGTTTCCGTTTCCGTTACTCGTTTCCGTTACTCTACGGAAACGGTAACGGGAATCACTGCCCCAGACTTCGAGCCCGAACCGACGAACGAACAATTTGGTCTGATTTGTCGTGCTCGTTACTTGCATCGCGCAATGCCAAGCGGCACAGAAAAAAAGTTTTTAAAAGTTAAAAAAAACCCCGATTCCCGGCCCTAAAAGTAGGCAAAAACTGTCTGAGGGCACCTACCAGGCCAGAAGGGTGTTTTATTTGGGGGGGGTTCCCCGCCCCCCTCTCCTTGGCTATTGCTACTGCTGCGCTGCTGGTACCAGGCTGGGAGGGCGCATCCATTTGCCATGCAGTGCGGGGGATCCAAAATGGCGACCGCAATATTTTTTTTTGAAATTGTTGCCCAAAACCCCACCAAAGCACCACAGAAACATGCAAAAATTAGCAATTTTAAATGCTTGAATTTTTACAGTAGCAGCAGTGGGTTTTTCTTGCAAAAAAAAGTCTCCGTTGATTTTATTTTATTTTATTTTAATTTTTTTACACCTGCGCATTCGCAATGATGGGCTCGCCCATGGGAGTGGACCATGCAAAGTTTTGGAGCCATTCCACCAATCGCATGGCCAGGTTTTGCTGACTGTACCAGGCTGGGAGCATCCATTTGCCATGCGGTGGGGGGGGGGATCCAAAATGGCGACCGCAATATTTTTTTTTGAAATTGTTGCCCAAAATCCCACCAAAGCACCACAGAAACATGCGAAAATTAGCTATTTTAAATGCTTGAATTTTTACAGTAGCAGCAGTGGGTTTTTCTTGCAAAAAAAAGTCTCCGTTGATTTTATTTTATTTTATTTTTTTTTTATTTTTTTACACCTGCACATTTGCAATGATGGGCTCTCCCATGGGAGTAGACCATGCAAATTTTCCACCAATCGCATGGCCACTTGGCCAGGTTGACCACAGAGACTTCTGGGATGTGCCAATCGGGCATAAACAGCCCACTAATTGTAGCCCAAACCCGAACCCTAAGCCTAACCCATACGCCAGTACACTGTCCTTCTAAGTGGGTCAGAGAGGCACCCAGATGCACCCCAATACTCACCGTAACCTCACCCGTAACTAGCCTAACCCTAGCCGTTGCGCTAAGCCGTCTTAACCCTAAGCCAGATCTACTTGCATTGCACTACATGCAAGTATGTGAGACACAGCGGGTGCAAAGAGTCTGCCAGTCCGTCACTTGTGGCTCTGGCTGACTCCTGCAGCTCCCTCCAGGAGCCCGCTACCCCCTCCCCAAACCAGTACTAACGACAACGAAAAAACAAACCGACTAATTTTTGCAAATTTTCGCGAAAAACGGAAACGAGCCGAAACGGAACTGGCCCGACTAACGACAACTCGAAAAATTTTTTTTTCAAGTCGTGCCCATCTCTAGTAGTAGTAGTAGTAGTAGCAGCAGCAGCAGCAGCAGCAGCAGCAGCAGCAGCAGCAGCATTGTAAACAGGAAAATAATTGGTGTGTGGTTCAGATGTACAGTATGTGTAACTGCATGCATTCTTAGACCATTGGCCATAATCTCAGCCAGAGTGGAAATTTTAAGTACCTGGGTGGTGGGATTAATCTTTATTTTGGAAATGAATGCTTGACCATAGAATGCCAAGCACAGAAATTTAGGAAACCACTAATTTAAATGCTGAAATATTTCAGTATTATCCGTTTATGCCCTTGCATTAAAAGTTACAATGAGTCAAGATGTTATTGTATCATTCAGTGCCACAGATGTGACAAGGGGAATGGCAAGTAATATCTCATACTTCTATGGATGATGTTGAGAGCAAGAAGCATTTAGCAGTCAGCTGAAAATGAGAGGTAGCTGACAACCAGCAAGGCGGCAGGAACTGCGCAACTCGGAAGAGCGTCAAGAAACCACATACATTGCTCTGAAAGAGAAAAGAGTGCTCAGTGTGTCTTGGCTTCCTCTCACATCCTTCAGATGCCTCTTCTTGCAGGTAGCTCTCGGTTGTCACAGGCAGCATGGCCAAAGCTCAAAGCTTCTGGAGAGGTGAAGCCCATCAACATCTGAGGATCAAGCTGTCCTACAGACATAGCTGAAGCAAAATGTACTGCATTCTGAAAGAAAGGAAAAACACAATTAGGTTATCTGTATGGTTTATCCAAGCACTTTAGAAATCTGAAGTGTCTTAGTGTAAGCATATCCCCCCTGCCCCCAGTTACAACTTCCTTTGTGGGGTAACTTGTGGGGAATATTCATGGGTATGATGATGCTGCAGTTGACTCAGTGCAAGTTCAGGTCATAGGCTAGCATAAATTCTGCAAAACAAAACAAAAAACCAAGAAGGCTGATGTAAAATCTCTATGGCTTAAACATCTCATCAGGATTGTGGTGGAGGATCTTGTAATAAAGTTGTGTTTATTTTTATAAATGACTCTCTTTGATTCTCTTTATGTTGGGGCTAAATAACACTCACAATTATATGTCCACAAAATGTCACCATGGTGATAGAAGAGAACCTCAATATTATTTATTTATTTTGAATATTTTTACCCCACCTTTCTCCTTGGAAAAGGACCCAAGGTGGCTTACAATAATGAGGGACAATATACGGCCCAGAACATTTAAGACATAATTTAAGTTATGAACAGGGAATTAGAAGAGACATCTTAAAACATTAAAAGGTAACATTATAGCTACAAAGAGCATGCAAAAAACCCCTTTCATTATGAAAGGTGAAAAGCAACATGGAAAACACTAGTGTTCTTAGGTTATCTCCTGATAACCTACCATATTTGATTTTTAAGAATTCCATTTTTTCCATATCTTGTATGAACACATTTGTAAATTTTATAATAAACAAATGATATTTATGACAATCTAAACAGTTCAGATTCTATAAGTATAGTTACTCCCAGCATGGAATTGTCCATGGTATTTGAAAAAGGTTTAGCTGCTAAAGATGAGGAGCTTCTTGGAAGAGGTGGCAAGCCTAATTCAACATCTCAGATATGACTGAGTATACAGTTTTATAGGAAAGCTTTTGCCCGTATTTCATTTTTTTAAAAATTTCAAGTTCTTTCTAGCAGTTCTTCTAAAGTACGTTTGTGATTTTGACAAATTCTCAATGGAAAATAACAAAATTTTCATCCATCCCTACTTAGCGATTTGATATATGGTTATTTTGGTGTTTTGTTTTGGAAGAGGCAACTGTGTTAGTCTGTGCAAGAACTCTAGGCAAAAATAAACAAAACAAATCAAAAGACAAAAAGTGGCACCTTTGAGACTATTATATTTTAATGTATGCTTTTGTGGACACGTCCACTTCTCTGGACATACAGCAGCACAATGAGTTGTATAATACTGTATAATTATTATTATTTATTATTTTAGAGTATTTTTACCCTGTCTTTCTCCATGGGAAAGGACCCAAGGCAGCTTACAGTAATGAGGGATAATATACAGTCCAGTACAATTGAGATATGTTCAAGTATTTGAGAACAAGGAATTGAGGGACATCTTACAGCATTAATAGACAACATTACATTAAAGCAACATGGTTATAAGTAGTCATAAACACAAAGTCTATGTGAACCCATAGATTCATATAAAATACACATGATAGTCCATCATTCAGGGAAAGCTTGCCTGAAGAGAAGGGTCTTTGCCTGTTTCTCGAAGGACAACAGAGATGAGGCAGTCCTGGCATGTAGCGGGAGGGAGTTCCAGAGTCTGGGTGCAGCAGTCGAGACGGCCCTCTCATGGGTTCCCACGAGACGTACCTGTGAGGGAGGTGGAATGGAGAGAATGGCCTCTCCTGATGACCTTAACACCCAAGTTAGTTCATACTTTGAGATTTGATATTTGAGGTAGCTAGGACCCAGGTTGTATAGTGCTTTGTAGGTCAAGGTCAGCACCTTGAATTGTGTTCGATAGCTGATTGGCAGCCAGTGGAGCTGTTTTAATAGGGGTGTAATGTGATCTCTGTACTCTGCCTCAGTCAGCAGTCTGGCTGCTGCATTTTGGACCCGTTGAAGTTTCATATCAAATATTCATTGGCTGTTGGATGTATGGTACATTTGCATGTGTTGTTGTTTTGTGTACATTATCCATTAAATGTGAAATCATGGCCAAAATCCTGCTGTGTAGTGCAGTAAGTTCCAACTAGAATAGTTCCTTTGAATCAGGCGGATCTGGGCAGTGAATTCCTCTGTTATATTCTACTGCTTCAAATGGGCCTGCTGTACTTGTCACTTAACTTCAAACAGTACATTGCAATTAGAGTGGGCCCATTTGAATCCATGAAATTTATAAAGGAGTGGACCCACCAAATCCCCATTAATTCAGTGGGCTCATTCTAGTATTACTTGCTACACCATGCGATAGAATTTTGGCCACTGTGAATATATATACATCTTTAGATTTGAGGTCTCCTAAATATCAGCTTGTGATATATTTGGGAAAGCATGTTTATCATGG
The DNA here is from genome assembly GCA_037367245.1 of Phrynocephalus guinanensis. Lineage (NCBI taxonomy): Eukaryota > Metazoa > Chordata > Lepidosauria > Squamata > Agamidae > Phrynocephalus > Phrynocephalus guinanensis. Next base: position 105,172,443 of record CM074732.1, on the reverse strand, counting down.
AATCAACTATATAGGTCAGCTTCTGGGCATCCTGATCCATTGCAAAATAAGAAAGCAGAGGATGTACAGTCATCTTTTCTTTCTGATAACTTAAACATGGATAAAGTTGCATGTGCACTGTTGGATCTTAAACGTAGTGTGGACTGGGTAGGTTAGTATTAAGATATGTTGGTTTCCTACGCTCTGTCAGGTTTAAGAGGTCTGATTGCTCCAAAAATGAATTACCTTGAATTTGGGATAGTATAGTCATCTGGGGTGGTGGTAGTGGTGTGTTTCATTTTGCTTTGTATTTAGAGGTGCCTTGTGGATGGAGCTCCTAAGCTGCAGGTCACTTAGCTTGTGTATAAGCTTTGGAGTGACTGTAGAGGCAATACCAACATTGTTCTGTTGCCTTTTCTCCATTCTAGAAAATCCTTTGAGTTTGAAGATGCATCAAGCCTCCAGACTTTGTATCCTCCCTCCCCAAGTGAGAATGGTACTGAGACCCCCCAGCACAAGCTTGGGTCTAAGAGCACTTTAGAAGAGAACGCCTATGAAGACATTGTAGGTGAGTACCTCTTGGCACACAGAATAGTTGCTCAAGCAACAGGTTGGGCAGGGAGCAAAGAGCTTGCTGAGTATTGATTTGTTGTATAAGAGCTCTTGCTGCAGCTGCCAGAAAGGAGTGCAGAGTAAATTTACTAATGCATCTGAACAAACACATAGTACAGAGGCTGCAAGCAGGAGGTCTTAATTCCTTTAAAATCTCACTAAGTAGCCTTAATAGAGGCAGATTGCTTGGTCAGCCATAACTATGTTTTTCATGGACTCAATTACGTACTATGTTTAAAGGGTTTGGCTGATGACCCACAATGGAATATAGAATACAGAAGAAAAAAAGTTAATGCAGAAACTGCAGAACAGTCAACAGGAGGGTAGCTGTCATTGCATTGCATTGAAGGCTTATGCTTAGGAAATGTTTGTGTGAACTGTTGCACGACATCTACCTTCCCCTGTGTCTGTTTGCCATGATATGATTTCCTGTTTAATTGGAGATCAATAACAATTCTCTCCTTTTCTTTGAAAGTATCCAGTTTGAAGGTATTATGATTTCCTGTTTAATTGGAGATCATAATACCTTCAAATTGGATACTTTTAAAGAAAAGGAGAGGATTGTTATTGATCATGGCCATACTAAATATAGGCTAAGAATAAAAAATATTAAGAGCAAATAGTTAAATGGTTTTAGAATTTTAATCTCTTAAAATTAGCAAGGTCTGCTTGCTTAATTTTCTGTTGCTGTATTCATTGTTTTCATCCCTTTTCTGAAGCATTTTTTTTCAGACAAGTAAAACAGACTAAAGATATTGAACAAATAAACTGAAGCCTCGACTATTATAAAGATCATCTGACTAATCATCGTTTGCAATAACCAACGGCTTTGTTTCAAATCAATAAAGAAAATTATTTGGCTACGATCTTCTCAGCACTAGCTTTCAGTTGTAATCATCCTGGATTGGAATGGGGCTGAATTAACTACACTTAAGTCCTGTTGAAATGAGGCTGGAAAGTTAACGGTGGATATTATCAGACGGGTGTTGGTCATATGGTTTCCTTCAGCCTGGATTGCTCCTTTTCCTGGCAACCACACAATATGTGTGCCATCATGCCGCTCACCCTGATCAACACTTACCCACACTTTTGGGTGCTTGTCAGGGGCTATACTTTTGTGTGTGTGTTTTTTTGTGTGGGAAGGATTGCTTTGTTTTGTCCCAGTTCCAGGGTGTGTGATTGCAGGGGTTAAACCAAAGCGGCTGGCTTCAGCTGTCCTTTTACTCAAGCAACCAAAAGACCTTGAGAAATGGAAAGCTTTCTTGCTTTCCATCTGTAGAGGGGAAGGGAGAGGAATGTTTCCATTTCTTTTTTAACTCTTGCTAACACATCAGTAATGCTTTGAAAGGGCTTTTTAAAAAAAAAAACCCTTTCAAATGGTGGGATAAAAGGAATAAACTACTCACTGGTTTTTGATTGACAATACGTGAAGCTGTTTTAATGTATTCTTGAAGGCTTTCACGGTGGGGATCTGATAGCTGTTGTGAGTTTTTCAGTCTGTTTGGCCGTGTTCTGGAAGTTTTTCTTCAAGACGTTTTGCCAGACTCTATGGCCAGCATCTTAGGAGGGCAAGGAGCTCAGGGAACTAGGGGTTCTCTCTGTGCTACAGACCAAAACATTCGTAAAAGCTATTTGAGGCTGTTTGTTTGGAGACACCATAGATGTCAATTGCATCATAGATCTCTATGGTAAAACATCTTGTGATAAGTAGTGTGGTGACAGAAAAGGAACAAATGCAATTATGAGGGTTTTAAAATGAAAGAAATGGTGAATATCTTAGTGGGTGCTAAGCTGGAATAGATGCGTGACCAACAGGTTGAGTACAGAGCAAACAGGTTGACTTTGCTATACAAGAGCAGTTTGATGCCACTGACAATTCACTAGTTTAAGATACAGTCTTGAATGTATTTAACATGCATTTTCTGTGTAGTTTATCCTCTTCTTTCTGTCTAATTTGCCCTAAGAAATTTCAGCTGAAAAACAAAAATCTAAGAGAGCTTGTAGTTCATAGGATCATAGACTCATAAAGTTGGAAGAGATCTCAAGGGCCATCCAGTTCAACCCCCTGCCATGCAGGAACCCCCATCAAAGTACTCCCAACAGATGGCCATCCAGTCTCTGCTTAAAAACCTCCAAAGGAGACACCACCACCCTCCATGGCAGGAGATTCCACTGCCGAACAGCTCTAATCGTCCAGAAGTTCTTCCGAATGTTCAAGTGGAATCTCTTTTCCTGTAGTTTGAAACCATTGCTCTGAGTCCTAGTCTCTGAAGCCATGGAAAACAAATCTGTCCTCTCTTTGATATGACTTCCTTTCAAATATTTAAACATGACTATCATATCCCCTCTCAACCTTCTTTTTGTAAGTCTAAACATTCCCAGATCCCTAAGCTGCTCCTCGTAAGACATTTCTTCCAGACCTTCAACCATCCTGGTTGCCCTCATCTGGACCTGTTCAAGATTGTGAGCATCCTTTTAAAATTGAGGAGCGCACAATTGGACACAGTTCTGGTCAGATGGGGCCTGACCAGAGCACAATAGAGTGGTACTGTCACTTCCCTTGATCTAGGCACTATGCTTCTGATGATGCAACCAAGAATCGCATTGGCTGTTGTGTCACACTTGTGACTCATGTTCGATTTGTGGTCTGCCCAGACTCCCAGATCCCTTTCACATGTACTATTCTCCAGCCATATGTCTCCCATCCTACAGTACCTATATATCTATGCAATTCATTTTTTCTGCCTAGATGCAGGACCTTACATTTCTCCCTGCTGATATTCATTCCGTTAGCTTTGGCCCAGCACCCTAATCTGTCAAGGTCGTTTTGGATTTTTGTCCTATCTAGGCAATTGGCAACCCCTTTCAATTTGGTATCGTCCACAAATTTAATTAGCGGACTCTGTATTCCTTCATTCCTTCATCCAGTTGGATCCCAGTTGTTTTGCAAAGAAGCAAAATTCATTAGGAAAACAATTTTACCAGTGGAAACATATGTATGTACTATATAGTAGGTATATTACAGAAAATTGCTTTGTTATACATTCAGACTTTAACAGTTAAGGCTAATAGTCTGATCTGGAAAACACCTACTAGGAGTTGCTGCCATTTTCATTTGGGCTTCCTTGACCATTTTAGCATTCTGAGGTTGCTGTGATGTGGCTTTAGAGGTAGATTAGACATCTCCCCCCCCTGTTCTTCCCAAACTCCTTTGCATTTTCAGTTTCTGTTTGACCTCATTCTGCATACCAGAGGCAATCACAAATGCACAATCTGAGTCCAATGTTTGTCAAAGTTCATGAATGTTCAGATTGGTTTAGATCCACATTAAAAACGAGTGGGAGACAAAAATAATTTATGAGGTTCACCAGAGGTTTGTGCTAGAAGTCGAAACGCTAAGCTAAGCGAACTGTATATTTTGCATTGCTTTGAAAACAGGTTTGAAAGAAGAGGTGATAAGTAAAATAATTTTCTCAGAAACCGGGCATACTGAACAGAAGAAACAAACAGCATAAAGAAAAGTGTTTATAATTTAGCTGGTTGCTTAAAGGAAATCTTAAAAAAAAAAAAAGAATAAGAAAGTTTTTCTTCAGAAGCACCGATTTATACAGATCTATGCCTGCTAAATGAATTGATTGGTCAGCCAAAACTTAGATATCGATACCCTTTGAAATGGAGAGCTGGAAGGGACCCTTGGGATCATTATTGAATCCAGCCCCTCTCAAAGAGACACAGTCGGGAATTGAACTCCCAACCTCTGTTAGTCCTTTGCCTGCCTGTGTGCCTGCCTTTGCCCCCAAAGTGTATAACAACTGCAAGTAAATCCTCAAACAGATCTAGATGAAGGGAGATGGGAAGAGAATGTCTCTTTTGCAGTCCTCTCTTTATGATTGGTTCGGGAGCTTTCAGGAAATGCAGTTGTCTCTGAACTCTTGTGACCTATTGACAAAACACATGCTGATCTGCTGCTAAATTGAGGGACTTAAGCACTCTGATCTATTTTTTAAATACAAATACTAGTAACTTGGCTCATTACTTATACTGTAGTATCATTTCCCCCCAACACATACTTAGTGAACCGTGGATAAATTGCCTCATCAGATATACCAAGTTTTGTGGCACTTACAGTTCAGTTAACTCATTCCTTAACTATACAGCTGGCAGCCTTACCTTGATTCAGACAATTGTTTCATCTAGTTCTATATTATTTGTAGAGGCTTGAATCCTATTGAGATTTATCTAGGTTTGGCTCACAAGATAACCTAATTTCTGCACAACCAGAAATTACGAACTCCATTCTTCACTGTACCTCTTGGGAGAGGAACCAGCTTGTAGAGTCATGGGCAAGCTTCACAGTTCCAGAGGGCTCTTAGAAGAAGGGAATGGTAAACCACTTCTGAGTATTCTCTCTTGGCAGAATGTTGAATTTAGGGTAAGAGCCTCTAGCTGAGCAGCAGAAAGTGCAGAGAGACCTAGAGAACTAAATTAGCTTCAAGTCTCCCCAGAGCTGAGTGATCACCCCTTTTTTGGTTCTCATCAGCTGGCACTTGCATCTCAATAATTCAGTCTGATACATTGGTAAGAGAAAGAATAAAAGGTTTCATTTTACTCACAGTTCTGATCAGATCAAAAAATACCATATTGTAGAAAAATAGTGATTGGTTACATGAACTGACTCATAGCTGCGCACTGACTACATGACTAACACAAACACTAATGGAATAGTGACTGAATGAACAAACAAACCATAAATTTTTTCACTGCTCCATGAAATTCCTTTTGACAAATTCCTGCTGCCAGAAAGGAAACGAAACTGCTATTCTGTATAAATACTGTATATGAAAAAGGCAGTTTTTTCCTTGTTCTCAGTCACATTTTCACTCCTAACTCACTCTATGATTGGTCTGCTTAGCTTTGCCTAAACTTGGCTTCCTGTTCCCTATGCCACTGTGATGGGATATTCTGTGCTGCCTCATGGCACTGAGGGTCTAGTTGCATTTTTTAAAAAAAACACTGGATACTAAAGGAGTGCAGCCATCAGGAACTATTAATCAATGCTTGACCTCATTTGCAGCATATTTTTCATGCCCCCCCTCCCCGAGCATGCTGATTATTTTACCATAGTTTCATTTTACTTTGGACAGACTGCTGTACCATGTGGCCAACAAAACCATTCTGCAGAAGAATGTGCTGGAAGATGTACCATTCATTAACGTAGTAGTGTTTTATTCAGGAGTCTTAGAAATTAAAAAGCCTCTTTGTTTAGAAAAGAGTTGACCTCTACAGAGGAGCGCCTTTGAGATTAGAATGTTGTCCACATCATAAAGTGTTGAATTAAGGAATTTGGTATGAGAAATGAAATTTTGCATCTCTTAATGGAAATACAGTGGTACCTTATGATATGATTGCCTCGAGTAATGAAAAAATTGAGTTACGAAAGGAAATTATTAGAAATGGGGATGAACCACTTTAAGAAAACTTTAAACGGGATGCCCTGGGTTACGGGTTTTTTTACTGTAAGGAGTTCCAAAAAAAAAAACCCTACACCACTGCTTCCTTTTGCAATGATGAGCTTTCATGCATGAAGCACTGCCCCCATGCATCCTCTGTCGTGCATTTCCAGAACTGGTGCTTCCTTTTCTAATGATTAGCTGCATGAAAGCTAATCATTGCAAATGAAACCCTTCCTTTTGCAATGATTAGCTCTTGTGCACGATGAGCCCCCCCATGCATGCTCTGCTTTGCGTTTCCAGAAACAGTGCTTTAGTTTGCAATGATTAGCTTTCGTACATGAAGTGCCACCCACCACTGTGGAGCCATTCTGGAAATTTGCACCATTTTAAGGACTTTTTGGGACTTTTTTGGTGCATTTCTCAAGCGATCGAAAGGTAGGAAGCTGAGCTTTGTCATTTCCATGGCTTTTATTTTGCTTTTTGCACTGTGTGTGTGCGCGTGGTGGTGGTGGTGGTGGTGGTGGTGTTAGTTGATTTCCCACTGTTGTTACTTTTTCCAGACCTCCAGAAGAGATTAATTCATTTCCCATGCATTCCTATGGGAAATTGTGCTTCAAGTTACGATTTTTAATGATATGAAGCTTCCTGAGAAACAAAGTAATTTTGTACATCTAGGTATGCAACTTGTCTCTTAAAACTGCCACAGTGCAAGAGGACTGGAGGATAGTGGATGTCACACCAATTTTTAAAAAAGGAAGAGGGGGGGGACCGAGGAAACTGCAGGCTGGTTCGCCTTTTGTCTGTCCCAGGGAAGATGGTGGAAAGCCTCATCCAAGAGAAAACCTTAAAACAAATTTGCCTTTTCTCTTAGTATTTGTGGGTGAGTGACTGAAGCCATGAACCTAAGCATTGTTTATTATCATAAATAGGAGAACATCTTTGTGAATGTCTGCAGCACCCCCAAGTTTTTCTCTTGCCTTCAAGGCAAAGAAAGGGTTCCCAACAGTCCCCAGGTACGACAGAAAACAGGGGCATGTGATAGTGGGAAGGTCCAGCAAAGTAAGCCATTGAAGACTGAATGCTACATTTCAGTGGCGGTTCTTTAATTTGCAAGCAAGCAAGCTTATTTGCATAATATTCACATTTGCATATTATGCAGAATAGTATGGATTATTTTAGTATAATGCAAATTAAGCATATTAATTGTTGCATTGTTTTTCAACTATTATGTTTCATCCTTTGGATCATATAGTAAACTCTAATCCTAGACATAATGGTTAGCGTTAGACTTGGAACAAGCAGACCCACATTCAAAACTCAGGTTACTTGATCTCCCTGGAACTAGTTTCTTACCCAGTCATCTCAGTCATCTTGCAAGGCTGTTTTTGGCAGCCACGTTGTGTGGGAAGAGTTGAGAAGTTTGGGAAGAGCTGAGTGATGTCTGATTTGCCTCTAGAACCTCATGATGGCAAGATCTGACTGCTAAAATGGGAGAGAGGAGAGCCATGTAAAGCAGCAATATACGTTGTGAGACATGTACATAAAGAAAGGATGACATTTTTGCCAGCCACTTGGGCTTCTGAGGATATTCTCATGAGACTGCTATTGGTTTTTGCCACTTTAGTATACACTAATGACAAAAGGCCTCTAAATAAACATGCCAATGCCTCAGAAATCCCCATAAATGAAACATATTGTCCTCTGATTTGCAGGGGGAAACATCACAGAAACAGAGCAAATTCAAGAAATTGCAGAAATTAGGGCAAAATACAAGGTGTTATTTTTGTACTTTAAAAATAGTCTAGTTTAATATATATCATTTTCATCCTATCCATGTTTCTTATCAAGTTGTGAGGTCTTGCTTTAGTTTCCACTTCCTTCCCAGTTCACAAGTACTGTATTTTGGTATGCATTTTTCCATATGCATAGAATAAGTTGGATAGGTTGGATTCTGAAAGAAATCAACCCCGAATGCTCACTGGAAGGACAGATTTTGAAGCTGAGGCTCCAGTACTTTGGCCACCTCATGAGAAGAGAGGACTCCCTGGAAAAGGCCCTGATGCAGGACGACAGAGAATGAGATGGTTGGACGGTGTCATCGATGCAACCAAAATGAATTTGACAAAACTCCGGGAGGCAGTGGAGGATAGGAAGGCCTGGCGAGCTCTGGTCCATGGGGTCACGAAGAGTCGGACACGACTGAACGACTGAACAACAACAACAGAATAAGTTACTCCCTCAATTAAAACATGTTGGTGCATTTTTTTAAAAAAAATATTCTTATTTAGTCATCTGTGCTTTAAAAATGTACCTTGGAGCAAGTGGGGAATTTCTTCCCAATGCAAATGGCAAGGTCAGCTACAGATGTTTTCTAAGAATACTAGCAAAGAAGAAAAATATTGATCTCTTCCCCCCCCCCCTCTCACTATTTGTTATCCAAATGATTACCAGCGTTCACCATAGCTGGTACATAAGAACATAAGAAGAGCCATGCTGGATCAGGCCAAAGGCCCATCTAGTCCCACTTCCTGTATCTCACAGTGGCCCCACCAAATGCGTCTAGGAGTGCCCAAGACTAGATATCTCTCTCCTGATACCACTCCCCTGCATCTGGCCCTTAAAGTACCCTGGTTTTAAGATGGGAGATTACACATCTCCCTCATGGTTTGTAACCTGTGATGGACTTTTCCTCCAGGAATCTGTCCAATCCACTTTTGAAGGCATCCAGGCCAGATGCCATCACCACATTCTATGGCAGGGAGGTCCACAGACTAACAACATGCTGGGTAACAAATATTTTCTTTTGTCTGTTCTCACTTTTCCAGCCGTCAATTTGAGTGCATGTCCCCTAGTTCCGGTATTTTGTGAAAGGGAGAACTATTTTCACTTTTCACTGGTACTATTTTCACTCTTCAAAATCAGTTATGTTAAATAAGGAGCTGCATGAAACCCCAGCCCTAGTTTGGCCTTCCTCTTTGCAGGCTAAAATGTGTATGATCACTGAGAGCAGCTAGTTGCATTTTCTAATGAAGGGAGAACTTCTGTCAATGGAATGGAGAAGGAACAGCTCTGCAGCCAAAGAGGGCAGACCCACCCCAAACCAATTCTTGAGCCAAATGAGGGACATGTATGGAGAGAAGAAGGGTGGTACTTTGACTGTATGAGCAGCAGCCCGTTTGTATAATGCTCAGTTTCACCCACAATTTTACCACATTAGGAATCACCCATAATTGTGTTTTAACTAGGGGTGTTGGCAACTGCTTCATTCTGTACTTGTCCTGGGAAATTGATCATGCAACCTTGCTTCATTATTTTCTTTTTCTGCAGAGACACACTTTAAAGTATTATGGTAGAATTTCTAGCTGTAAATTTATCTTTTGTAAATTTTGTTTTTTTCCTCCCATTAAAACCTATTTGCTGAATGAGCAGATTTTTTTTTAAAAAAAATTTCATCTGAGATGAGAAGTAGCCTGTCTTTGGTGTCTAACAAGTTCCAGGACAGTCTATACAATTGCATTCCATGCTTCTGAGATAATCATCAAGGACTGCCAGTAGAAACATTTTCTAGTACAGCAGCTGTTGCCGCCGTCAAGGCTTGTAATTAAAACTATCCTAAAATATTGGTTGATTTGGAGGTGTGCTGTTTAATATGTGTAGATTACTGGAATCAGCAGGGAGGCTGTCAGGTTTGCCAGTGACCAAATCATTCAGTATGGTTGGAACTCAGACTATGAAGAACTGCAAAATGATTTCTCCAGTCTAGACTGGAACAGGCTGGTCAGTGGCAAATAAAATTCGGCATAGTAAGTGGTATACTCCAAATAATGCTTCCTTTACATTTCTGTCTTTCTGTCTTGAAGCCGATTGACGATAGATAGTTTTTAGGGTAAATAAAACCAACTACTTCCCCCCCAGCAATGTATAATTGAAATTTACTACTCAAACATGGGGTGATACTTAGGGGTTTAATGGAGAATTAGAGGAATTAATAGCAAAGAAAAGCTTGAGTTTCAGAGGCAGTAATCTCTGGCTGTAGATGGGAGACAGTTCCCTCCATCTTCTGGACTCCTGTTTGATTTAACAGGGTGGTTCTTCTCGTTTATGATAGTCCTTTAATGACTTCTTCAAATTAAAAAAAATTCAATGCATCTGCTGCTCAATACACAGAAGTTAAAAATAAGATGTTACCAAAGGTTGGGAACCTTTCAATTAGAGCAATAATCAGTTAATTTAGGGTGTTTATACACGACCCCTAAGCTCCGCCGCAAATGGCTGCAAGGTCCGGACCTTAAAAATGTTTACCCACCAGCTCCGGACTTTGCAGACAATTAAGTGCGACCCCGCCCACTTTAGCGCGACCAAACAGCAGTTTTCTTGTACCTGGTCTTTGATGGTGACAAATATTTGATCCGGTGTAAGGATAGTGAGTGCGGGGCTCTCCTGGCCTCTGTTTGTTCTTTTTTTGCGCCCCGCCCCTTTAAGAGATCTGAATGCTGCCGGGAACAAAACGGAGGTAAGAAGGCATTCTTTTCTTTCTTTTTTCTCCCTCCCTCAGGCAGCCAGCAACCAGGAAGTGCGGAGGGGGGTGGGGACAGAGGAAGAGCAAGGAACCCCTAAGATCTCTGGTCCGAATTTAAGTGGCCAGCGGATCTTAGGGGTCGTGTAAAAAGGCCCTTAGTGATCAGCAAGTTAGATCCCCGAGGATTGAAATATGTTAATCTAGGGCTGGAATGATAATAATCTGATTTGCAGGTGGATAGTAGGCTTCAACAGGAGCAGTATTCCCTAGATTTCAGGGTGGGTGGGAACTGGAACAATTCTTATTATGATGTCGGGTCACACATTTTTCTCATTTATATGTTGGTAGAAAGAAGTGATGGGAAATGGCAAACACCCCACACATCTCCTGTCTAGGCTGAATGTGAACTAATTGTTGTTAAAAACCAGATGTCTCTGATCTGCCTCCACGTTAAGTCAGATTTATTTATTTATTTATTTATTTATTTATTTATTTATTTATTTATTTATTTATGCACTTATTAACAGCACCGACTTTCCCAAATGGAACTCTGGGCGGCGAACAAACCCAAGATAAGGAAATATAAAGATACAAACCAGTAAAGAGATAAAAATAAAACTAATAAAACTGAATGCAAACAAGAATAAATGCATTTGGCAAGCAAGAGGGCAGGTAAAAAGCTGGGCACACAATCAAGCAATTAGCGATCACCAAAATGGTATTTAAACAGCCATGTTTTTAAGGCTTTTCTGAAAGCTAGCAAGGACTCCGCTAGCTGGATCTTGCTAAGCAGTTTGTTCCAAGTCACTGGGCTGGCCATAGAGAAAGCCCAACTATGGTTGAAAACCCTGTAGGCTTCCCTGGGGGTGGCCATCTGGAGTGAGAGGGCTAGCGATGCTCTGGTGGGATGGGATGAAGCTGACCTTTGGGATATACGCTCCACCAGATACTCAGGGCCCACGCCATGGAGGATTTCATAAACCAAAACCAATACCTTGAAACTTATTCGGGAGGCAACGGCCAGCCAATGCAGATGAGCCAGGATAGGAGTGATATGGTCATACCTGCCTCCACCAACCACCAACCTGGCCGCTGCAATAGCTGAAAAAGGGTCAAGGGAAGACCCATGTAGAGAGCTTTACAGAAATCTGTCCTCGAGATCACCAGGGCTTGCACAACTGTCTGTAGGGAGTCTTCATCATGGTACAAGTGAATCTGGGCGATAAGCCCAAGTTGGTAAAAGGCCACCCTGGAAACAGCTACCACCTGGACCTCCAGCGACAACGCTGGATCCAATATGACACCCAGACTCCTCACTCTGTCAACCAGCTGGAGGGCAGTACCCACCAAGCTAGGAAGAGGGCCACTGTACCCATTTGGGGACCCCTCAAGGAACAGAACCTCGGTCTTTTCCAGGTTGAGTCTGAGCCTGTTAGTCATAGTCCATTCCAGGACCACAGCCAGGCAGAGATCAAGGGTCCACACAGCCTCCATTGAAGAGGTGGAAAAGGAGACATAGAGCTGCATGTCAGCATGCTGATGACAGCATACTCCGTAACTCCAGATTACCTCTGCCAGTGGCCTCATATAGATGTCAAAGAGCATGGGAGAGAGCATGGACCCTTGGGGTATCCCACAAGAGAGTGTCCATGGGGGTGATAAATTCCTACCCAGCTATACTCACTGGGCACAGCCACCAAGGAAGGAGCAGAGCCAGCTCAAAGCAAGGCCTCGGCAAGCTGGCCCAGGAGGATACTGTGGTCAGCAGTATCAAAGGCTGCAGGCCAATTTAGGAGAACCAACAAGGAGGAACACCCGCTTCAGCCCCCTTCAGGAGGTCATCAAACAATGCAACCAGGTTCGTCTTGGTCCCAAGCAGTGGCCTGAACCTGGACTGGAAAAGATCCAGGATACGATCTTCATCCAGGAATGACTGGAAACGCTCCACAGCAACTCGCTCAACCACCTTGCCCAAAAAGGGAGCATTGGCTATCGGATGATAGTTAGACTGATAGTCTGCAGCCAAGCCTGGTCCTTTAAGCATGGGCTTGACCACAATTTCCTTCAGACGATCGGGAAAAGTCCCATCTATGAAGGAGGCAGTCGCAGTCATAGAAGCCCATTCCAGCATGCTTCCCCTGGCGATCTTAATCAGCCAGGGCAGGCTGGGATTGCACGGAGACGCCGCCGGCCGGCAATGTGCCAGCGCCCTGGAGGCCTCAGCTGGAGTCACAGGCCCAAACTCAACAAACTGAGGAAACCGAGGGGGTGCAGCACAAATGATACTCGGAGACAGACTAGTGGAACCAGAATCCAGACCACTACCGATGGCTTCAATCTTGGACGTTAAAAAGGCTGGAAAAGACTTACTCATTAAATCACTAGGAGGAGGCCACTGCTGACTAGGGTTGGTGAGGTCTCGAACCACCCGGAAAAATTCCGCCTGGCAATTTGAGGCCTCACAAATTCTCAGGGAGGCAAAAGATCTTTTTGCGTCCCTGATCGCTCGTACATAGCGCCTGGTCAGCATTTTAACTGCAGCCCAATTATTTTCCATTTGGTCTGTTCTCCATCTGCTCTCAAGCCTCCTCTGTTCTTGCTTCATCACCCGCAGTTCTGCCGTAAACCACAGCAAGGCGCGGGCTTGGCATCGGATGAGGTGCTTGTTGGGTCATCCAGTCAACAGCCTGGGCGGCATCCACATACCACCTATCCACCAAGGTGTCGACAGGATAATCTGGAAGATCCCTGAAGGCCTCTGAGAACTGAACCGGGTCCAAGAGCCTCCAAGGGTGGACCGAAACAGTAGGGCCAAGCTCCCCACAGGGTGGGGTAGCGATTGCCAGGGAAACGGTCAGCAAATTGTGGTCTGACCATGACACAGGCTGGGAACCCAGATTCCCAACCCTCAGATGTTCCATTTTATCTGAAGATTTTAGAGGAAGTATTATTAATGCTCCAGTTATGTTATTTAGATATATTAAAGCTCTGCATATCTATAATCAGGCTGCAACGTTTGCTGTTCTTTGTTTTTTTTCTCTTTTTAACTGATCATGCAAGCCTTTTGCATAATATTACTTAGTTCAGTGACATCAACTGCTCAAATTTTATTTTGAAAAGTTATGTAAGAGTAACATATTCTTTAGGGTATTGCAAATGTTTGCAAATATTAAAGAGTGAAAGACATATGGCAAGTTTGTTTAAAATGTCAGAAGCCATTCACAGCTTTTGTCAAGTTTTTAGTCTGTGGAGGACTTGTCATTGAAGTCTCACATTAAAAAAACAGTTAGTATTTCAAATGCAACACATTTTTGTCTATTTTACTTGTTATTTCTATTAATGCTTTTGCTTATTAATCTTTTGTCAACTTTATCATAGATATACATTTGTATTTTTTCCTATTCTGCATGAAATTTTTTCCCTTCTTTGTACCCTCTGAGCTAGAGGATGACACGGATAAAATAATTCGCAAATTCTACCCCACCCCCAACCCTCTCACAGCAAAGGAATGGGGGGTGAGAGTTTCAGAGCAGAAGTAGGACCTTTTCAGGAAGGGAATAAGGTGGTTTTATCTGCAAAAAAGTTAAAAACAAATCCTTTCTGATTCACCATCAGAATGTTCCATTTTAGGGTATTCTGCCAGGAAAACACTAGTGCTCTACAAGACATGCTTGGTGCAGTGGTTCCCAGGTGTTCCCAGTGGTTCACCAGATGTTTGTAGATATTGGAAAATTTCACCATTAGCTATACTGACCAGGATTTTGGGGAGTTGTAGATCAAGAACATCTGGGAAGCCAAGGTTAGGAACCATTGCCTATGCCAATGGTGGTGGTGAACATTCAGCACGCCATATGTTTTGGACCACAACTGCCACAGTCCTTTGTCATTGGCAATCTAGGCTCAGATTTCTGGGAGTTGTGGTCCAAAACATCTGGAGTGCTAAAGGTTCACCACCACTGGCCTAGGGCATTTCAAGCCTGGAAAGTTGAGTATTTCTCCTTATCACACTCCTTCCCTTTAACAGTAGCCAGCAGAGACACCTGTCGGATGTAATGTAATGGTAGTTTATCACATTATCACACATTATTTTAATGTAGTATAATATGAATGGATTGTGCCAGATACAGTAATCATGGAATGACAGGATACAGGCATTCTTCTTCTTCTTCTTCTTCTTCTTCTTCTTCTTCTTCTTCTTCTTCTTCTTCTACTACTACTACTACTACTACTACTACTACTACTACTACTACTACTACTACTACTACTACTACTACTACTGGTGTTCCACCTGAGAATACTGGTGGGAGCTGCATAAGAAAGTAGAACAAGTTGCATTCCTTTTATTATGGGAGAGAAAAATGATTTACAATTCTATGCATGCTTACAACAGTGGGGGTGGGTTGCATCCCGACTCTTCGTGACCCCATGTCCATGGAGTTTTCTTGGCAGGAATACTGGAGTGGTTTGCCAGTTCCTACTCCAGGCGCCTACAGCACCTGGTATTCCCTGGTGGTCTCCCATCCAAGTACTAACCAGGGCCGACTCTGCTTAGCTTCGGAAATCAGGCGAGACTGGATGTGCTTAGGGCATGTAGGCAGCTCGCTTACAACAGTACTTCAGAGTAAACAGTAGACTGCAAGTTGCCCGTTTCTCCTTAAAGTAGTTTTATGTTTAGTGCTTCTTTTTTAAACGTCATGAATAAAGCTGAATTGTGGGGACTCAGAAGGCAGTCTTGTGAAATCTCTGCTAAAGCACACACATACGCACGCGCACACACATATTGGCTTTCGTAGTTGAAATCTATTCCAAGTACTTCCAGCTGCATTTGGAAGGATGAGTCACACTGGGAGCTAAGGAGGTTTTCTATAAGCCTTTTACTCCGTTCACATGGATTTTTTTTTAGACATTCCTATCTGTTTTTCTTTTTTTTTAAAAAAAAACTGTAAAGGAGATTCACCCAAGGAAAACCCATATGAGGATGTGGAGCTGAAAGCCCGTAATGCAGGCCGAAAATCGCAGCAACTTTCTGAAAGTTCCCTAGATTCTTTGCACAGGATGTGGACTCCGCAGGACAGGAAGTACACAACACCTCCACAGGTAAATATAGCATGTCTTCGCAAGACTGGGTTATTTTTCAGCCTTTTGTTTTGATGTGAAAGCATGCTATTTGTTTGCAAAAAGGGGCATCCAGAGGAGCACGGAGAAAATAGTTGTAAACTAAGTATATTTTTGGCTGTAAAGGAAACGGTACAAAGAAAGAAGCAGAATCCTTTACTGTTTCCTTAGGAGCTCATAGCAGCATTAATTTGTATACTTTGGATGTTTCATTAGCTTTAAAAGCAGAGTCTTTCATAAACTGCATTACATTTGGGGATATATCTGTATTTCTTGAAGCTGTTATTCTTTGTTGTATCTTGTAAGTATCAGAATCCATCACAATTTCGTGTCACTCTTTACTAGCCAGTTTGTTTCTCTTTCATTCTTTGTTTGCTTATTATTACTGATAAATCTGCCTAGCTGAGAGAAATCTTCCCTATGATCAACAGATCACATAACACCTACATAGTATTCATATTTATTCTGCGAGGAAGTTAAAATAGTATCAAATCACATTTATTATTACCTGAGAAAATGAAGAGAACACCAGCTCCTACAAGAAACAGATTCTTTATTGTTCATCTTTTTGAAACAGCAATTCATTTTGCTACTTGTCTGATAGCCATTCTGGTTGTACGTTTATTTTAGGGGAAAGTGTTCCTCTAAATAATTTCTGAGTAAACATCACTGAAATCAAAGGGACTCATTTCTACCAGGTCTGAAATATTTGTAACTTAATAATCTACTGCCAAAACATTGCACTAGGAGTAATGTCAATTTAGTTTTGAATGGATGAATTATTTTTCCTGGTTAATAAACCATGACTGCTTTAAGTTTTCATTTCAGAATAACTCATTTTACTCCCCCACAACTCCCAGGTTAAACAGGTGTCTCAGGAATCATGATTATCTATGTGAAAATATACTCCTTGAGAGTTTATATAGCCCTTTTCAGGTGCAACAAGGCTCATCATAATATATCTGTGAAGATTTTCAGTCATACAGGTTGGGTTATCTGGAAGTTGAGTCATGGCAACTGGACTAAATTTCTTGAGATATCCAAATGTTTTGCTACTCATCCAAGCAGCTTCATCAGTGTGATGAAGCTGCTTGGATGAGTGGCGAAATATTTCAGTCTCTCAAGAAAAGAAGTCCAGTTGCCATGACTTAACTTCCAGGTCATCATAACAATTAACATAAGGGAATCTGGAACTTAGAAGACACAACTCAGATGTACTGGATACAGGGGACAGCGATAGTGTGTCAGTTTTGTTCCCTGTTTTGAAATAAGTTAACTATTTCAATTGTTTGGTTTTAGGGCAAGAATGGCCAATGTATTATTAAAGTATTATGTAATTTGAAGATTCGCTAAACTGGAGAGTCAATAGGGTTATAAACGCAGGATAAAACTTGTTATATACATAAATAAGTAAACACATACAGTAGGACCCCAGTATCCGCTGGGGATTGGTTCCAGGCCTTCCCATGGATAACAAAAACCATGGATAAAGGAGAACACCAACTCCCCCCCTGCTGTTTTGTGACCGTAGCTTGCTTTATGGCTGATGTTTTGTGACAGTAGCTTGCTATGTGGCTGCTGAATTATTTATTTATTTTCCCCCTCTGCCAACTGTGGATCACTGAACAGGGGTCCTCCTGTATGCTTTGTCTTTTAAAGGTGGCCATTCCTCCCAGCTTTTGGAAGCTTTGAATGTCTCTTGTAATATTTTTCTCTCTGATGATAATGTCTCTTATAAATATATACAACCCTGTTGTAAGGAACACCTCATTACAACAGGACAGGATTCCGGCATGCTTAAAGGAGGCTATAGTAAAACCACTGTTTAAAAAGCCCTCCTTAGACCCAATTATACTGAACAATTACCAACCAGTATTGAATATCCCATTCTTGGGGAAAGTCCTAGAGCGGGTTGTGTCCTTGTAGTTCCAGAGGATTCTGGATGAGATAAACTACCTGGATCCATTTCACTCTGGCTTCAGGCCTGGCTGTGGGACTGAGACAGCACTGGTTGCATTGGTAGGTGACTTACGCAGGGAAATGGATAGGGGATCAGTGTTCCTGCAAGGGGGCAATGACAATAAATATTCCTATCCTATCCTTTTGGTTTTACTAGACCTCTCAGCTACTTTTGACACTATAGACCATGGCATCCTCCTGACTCGTCTCTCTGAAATGGGAGTTGGGGGCACTGCATTAAAGTGGCTCTGGTCCTTCCTGCAGGAAAGAACACAGAAAGTGGTATTAGGTGATTCATGTTTGACACCATATGGCCACTGACCTGTGGAGTCCCCCAGGGTTCTGTTCTGTCTCCTATGTTATTTAACATCTATATGCAACCACTGGGGGAGATTATCAGGACTTTGGGGCTTAAGTGCTGCCAGTATGCCAATGATACCCAGCTCTACCTCTCATCACCTCCGGATTCTAAGGGACCTACTATCTCAACTTTACATGAGTGTTTAGCTGCATTAATGAACTGGATGAGAATGACCAAAATGAAACTAAGCCCAGACAAGACAGAAGTTCTTCTGGTCAGTTGAAAGGGAGAACAAGTGATAGGGATACAACCTGTAACATCGAAAAATCAGGTACGCAGCTTGGGGGGGCTCTTGGATTCATCCTTGACCTTGGATGCCCAGGTCACAGCTGTGGCCAGGAGTGCATTTGGAACGCAAAAGCTTTCCCTGAATGAGGGACTACCTATTACATGTCTTTCATATGAATCTATAGGATCACATGGACTTTGTGTTTATAACCGTTTAAAACCTTGTGTAATTACATTGACACTGTTTTCAATGTTAGTTTCCCTCACTCATAACTTTACATGGAATTTTACTCTCCTTTTAACTGCTCGCGTTCTCTTGTAGCTTTAATGTAATGTTGTCTTTTAATGCTGTAAGATGTTCCTCAATTCCCTGTTCTCAATACTTGAACATGTCTTAATTATACTGGACTGTATATTATTCCTCATTACTGAAAGCTGCCTTGGGTCCTTTTCCAAGGAGAAAGGCGGGATAAAAATAAAATTATTAAATAAAATAATAATTTCCTTTGGTCATATTTTGCATAAGTTCCCCAACACACTTTTATCACATGCACATACTTGGTTCATCATACCCTTCACATTACAAAGCACCCTGACACTGCATGTAATTAGCTTCCCAGTAATGCACACACCAAGAAAGCTGGTGGTCTCACAGTTCTTTCCTACTTTTGCTGGATCACAACCACAGAAAGCACCATGATATCTTCATATGAAAATGAGCAAAATTTCTATTTCCAACTAGATTGTATTAATAGTTGTGGAGGTCCTTAGTGGGATTCATGAAAGATGCTGTGGTATTATATCTGCAGAGGAATGA
The DNA here is from genome assembly GCA_037367245.1 of Phrynocephalus guinanensis. NCBI lineage: Eukaryota > Metazoa > Chordata > Lepidosauria > Squamata > Agamidae > Phrynocephalus > Phrynocephalus guinanensis. Next base: position 105,153,400 of record CM074732.1, on the reverse strand, counting down.
ATGAAAGTGTGTTCTAGCTGTACAGTTGTATCCCGGACAATTCAGAGGTAAGCCTCGTGGTATATAGAATGTTATTCGTAGAGAGGAGTCCTAGCAGTAGAGCATACGCCTGACATATGCAATGTATAGAAATTGTGCTTTTGTTAGACTATGCCTCTCAGAATCCCCTATAGCTGTGCTTCCTGAAGGATTCTGGAAGAGGTAATCCAACCCGAACTGTGATAGGTCCCCATATCCCATCCATGACCATTCTTCCTTTGAAGACTCTTAAAGAGAAGAGCCTCTGTCTGAGGCAGACAGGGAAAGGTAAGGAAGTGCTGTGTTAGATGGACTCCTTCTGAATGGGTATAAAGAAGCTGCTTATACTAAAGACAGAATGCAGTTGCTGAGGAAAAGGCCATTTTGTCTCTGGCTGACAAACACTCTTTATTCAGTGTTCACTGAAGCTCAACTGAGATGTTTTCTCCGATGATGAAGAGTATAACGAAGCCTTGGCATACCTCATCACACCCTGAATGATTGGCCTTTCCCAGACCAGCTGTATTTCTCTGACTACCAACCTCTCTCTCTCTCTCTCTCTCTCTCTCTCTCTCTCTCTCTCTCTTAGCTACCTTCAAAGCCAAGCAGCCAGTCCCTAAGAGTTGGAAACTGGTCAGAAAGGAAAAGCCATCGCTTGCCGCGATTACCCAAGAGGCACAGCCATGACGATATGCTGCTGCTGGCCCAGCTTGGCATCCCTTCCTCGCCCTCCAGCCTGAATGAGGACAGTTTGAGTACTACGAGCGAACTTCTGTCCACACGCAGGGCCAGGCGAGTCCCGAAGGTAATGGCAATCATATTGTCTTGTAAGCCAGTCCTGAAGAGTTAGACGTTAGCTGTGAGAAGCATGGGGAGTCCAGACTTCGGGGACATTGAGGGTTCTGTGCTAGTGTTGAGAGCTGTAGACAGTGGTATTATTAGTAACAGTACTTCCAATGGCCAGCAGCAAAATAAAGTTTCCTAAGCAGTGTTCTAATTTGTGCATTGGTTCATGCACTGGTAGTCTCGAGAATAGATTGCTACAATGGTCTCTATGCGGGGCTGCCCGCAAGACTGGTCGGAAGCCTCAAGAAGTCCAGAATGTGACAGCCAGGCTATTGTCTGGAGTGAAAAAGTATGAATACATTCCCCCTACTCTTAGCCACCTTACAGTAGGGCTACTGATTGGAGTTCCATGACAGCTTTCTCATGTATGACTTTTAGAACCTTTCCTCCCTTTAACCAAAGGGTCAGCCATACTCAGAGATGCAGGATGGTGGTGGGAACCTGGGGCACTTTGAGTGTTATAATGCCCACTCTTCAGAACATGCAATAAAAACACATCATGGAGAGAATAGCACTCTATTCTTGGATCCTGTAATAAAACCTATAATGCTGAATTTCTAGACCATGAAGTACAAAGTTGTGATGTATTATTCTAACAACTGGTAGGGAATGCAATATTTCACAACCTGTTGTAGGTAGGTCTTCTGCACAGTGTTTAGAGTGTGGCCATATGTGCTCCTGGCTTCCTCCAAGAAGAATGCTGAATGTGAGAAATCATATGAAGGTACAGTTCTTCGGGGAGCCCTCGTCCAGGTACAATGGCCCCCTCCCTAGCCTGGGGGGTGTTTCCCTCCAGCCTACGGACAGGGCCAGGAATCTGGGCGTGGTCCTGGATTCAGCCCTCTCCCTGGAAGCCCAGGTGACGGCGGTATCCAGGGCCACTTTCTTCCAACTCCGCAGGATCGCCCAGATCTGCCTGTACCTTGATGAGTCCTCCCTGAGAACGGTTGTGCAGGCCCTTGTGATATCGAGGATTGACTATTGCAACGCACTCTACGTGGGGCTGCCCTTGACCCTTGTCCGGAGATTGCAGCGGGTGCAAAATGTGGCAGCCAGACTGGTGGTGGGTGCTCATAAATACGATCATATCACCCCAGTTCTGGCGCGCCTGCACTGGTTGCCTGTTGCTTTCCGGATAAGGTTCAAGGTCTTGGTTTTGGTTTTCAAAACCCTCCACGGCTTGGGACCTGAATACCTGGCGGAGCGGATCCCCCAGAGACCAACGGAGGCCAGACCCACTCGACAGTCGCAGGCGCGCTCACTCAGGGTGGCCACTCCGAGAGAGGCGCGGAAGTCGGCAACCCAGAACCACGCCTTCTCGGTTGTAGGCCCCTCTCTATGGAACCAACTCCCGAGTGAGCTGCACCTTGCAGAGTCCCTGCCCACCTTCAAAAAGGCACTGAAAATGTTGCTTTATAACAGGGGTCCTCAACCTACGGCCCGCGGGCTGTATACGGCCCCCAGGGAGCCTGAATCCGGCCCCCGGGAGCAACAGCATACCCCCCCGCCCGTGGGGGCCTTTGAAGGCTTGCCGCCAGCGGTGGTGCTTTCGGGGGAGGCCTCACAACAGTGGCAATGACAACGCGGGAAGCCGGAGGGGCTGCCTCCGCCGCTGCCTCCCCCCTGCTGTTGCTGCTGCTGGTGCCGGCGCCGGCGCCTCCTCCGCCGCGGAGTGTCAGGCGGTGCTTCCCTCCTGGCCATGGCGCGGGCGGCAGAGCGCACGAAGGAAGGCCCGGCTTCCTGGTGCTGGAGAGCTCAGCGGAGCGCAGCAGGACCGGCACCGGGTGCGGAGGGAAAGGGCTCGCCGCTTTGGCCCCCACACCTTGTTGGAAGAGCTCGGCCGGCTGGGCGGGCGGGAGGAGGAGGTGGAGAAGGAGGTGAGAGGGCGAACCCCTGCGTGCTTCGCTGCCTGGTCAGGCGAAGGCCCTCCGCTCGGAGCCTTCCTCTGGCCGGACGGAGCCGATGACCTCCCGCGGGTCGCTGGACAGCCGGGCCTGGAGGGCGGGATGGGTGGGGTGGGCTGGTCGCCGGAGAGGAGGCGTGTCGCCAACGGGGACGCCCGTGCCGTGAACTCTCAGGTCTCTTGGCTCCTTCTGCCTCGGGGGATCCCGAGGGAGAGAGAGAGAGAGGGCGGGCTGCGAGCCCCGGGCCCCCCTTGGGCAAATGTTTTTTTTTAATTTAAAAAAGAAAATCAGAAAGCGCGGACTTCGGCCCGTCTTCCTTCTCCCGCCGCTCCCCCCCGCCGCCGTTCCTCTCTTTCCGCATCTCTCTCGTGGTGTCCTCCAGCTGCACGACCCAGAGGAGCGGGACGCCGCAAAATCCCGAGCCCGCCCGCTTGGCGGGGGCTCTCCTGCCCGGGACGCCGGCGTCGCAGCGGGGGCGGCTTCGGGTCCTTCCCGGCGGGTCCGGAGCGCAGCCTTCGGGGTGGGGGCGGCACACGTGTGGCCGATCAGCTGCTCGCCTTCGCGCTTCTGGCGGTGGTGTGTGTGTGCTTGGGGGGGGCGGGAGAAGCGAGGAGGAGGAGGAGGGATCCCCCCCACGGGGCTGATGCGGCGCAGGGCTGGGTGTTCCCTCCCTCGCACGGTCTCCTGCTCCCTTGCTTCGCCTCGCAGGAGCTGCACGGAGAAGGTTGGCCTCCGCTGCCGCCGCCGCCACCGCTCCTCCGGGCTCTTCCTTCTCTTCGCTTCTCCTGGACTCGGCGGGGGTCTCTTCGGAGGCGAGGCGAGGGTGAGGCGTCCTCACATGCCCGAAACTCCGCCGAGACCTGGGGTGGGCGGCGGGGTGGGTGGGTTAGAAAGACGGGGCTGGAGGTGGCGGAGAGAGCCACCTGAGCGGGGAGAGAGATTAGTCCCACCGCGGAAAAGAAAAGAAAAAATCCCTGCTTTCCAAGCATCCTGCTCGCCAAACGAGCAGGAGGGAGGACAGCGCCTGGGCGACGGTGGCGTGTCGAATGAGAGAGAGAGAGAGAGAGAGAGCAGCGGAGGGGGGGCACACCGAAAGCGAAACAAAGCCTGCAACAGCAGATCCCCCCCAGTTCATTCTGCTTCTCTTGCCCGAGATCCAGGGCGATGGAAAGAAAAAACACCCCAAGAGGGTGTGGGCCGAGAGGAGAGTGGCTAAAATACTCCTGGGTCCCTCATCGCTGGAGTCCGAAGGAGCAGGTCTGGGGGGGAAGTGGGTTATCTTTCTGTCTCTCCTACCCTCTACCCAACTCTTTTTTGTTCCGCCTCAGCGGGAAAGAGCGTTCCACATAGGTATTTCTTCATATATTTTTCAAAATCTAGTCCGGCCCCCAACAGTGTCTGAGGGACAGTGAACCGGCCCCCTGTTTAAAAAGGTTGAGGACCCCTGCTTTATAAGGAGGCATTTGGAGACCTTATTTCTGTTTAATTCTGTTTAATTCTTTCTTCTTCTTCTTCTTCTTCTTCTTCTTCTTCTTCTTCTTCTTCTTCTTCTTCTTCTTCTTCTTCTTCTTCTTCTTCTTCTTCTTCTTTACCTTTATCGCTTCACCGTGCCTGTAGTGATTTTTAGTCATTTTATTGTGAACCGCCCTGAGTTCCTCTTTGGAAAAAGGTATTTGCGGTATATAAATGCTCCAAATAAATAAATAAATAAATTAAAAGTGGTAGCCATGTTAGCCTGTGCTAGCATGTCAGGAAAAAAAATAAAACAAAAATAGCAGAGAAGATAAAAACATTGCATCACCTTAAAGACAAACTGCCATATTTTAATGTGAGCCTCCATGAACAAGGGTCTGAAGAAGTGGATTGGTCCACAAAAGCTCACATAAAAATATATCAGTTAGTGTTTCATGTGCTCCATCATTTTTGTCTTTGTTTTGTTTTTGCCCATACGAAGATAGTTGTATCAAGTGTTGTGTGTAGTAGATATTCACAAGCTTTATCTTTCACAGTCACATCTAGCGGAAAGCCTGTCTAGGGTGCGTGTTCAAAGAGGGGCAGTGGTCTGGGCTTTTTCTTGATTAAACAGTGGCCTACTTCCCTTAAGCTCAGTTAAGCTTTGCTTACTAGCTCAATTATAATATAACTAGTAGTTCTGTTGCTATTTATAATCTGCAGTATGTGCCTTAAATTATTTTTTCTGCTTTGTTTTTGTTTGCAATGATGGTTCCCAAGGAAATTGCCATTAAACCAATGTGGATTTCATTTATCCGCAAACCGTGCAAGTCAGATAGCTGTTTCGTTACAGATCTGAAACAAGCATAAATTAAATTTGAGCCATGGCAGCTTAGAGGATCATATCAAATCAGAATGAACAATTTTTATCTGCAGATTGTAAAAGCTGGATTTTCTTTTAGTTCAGCTACTTCCTATGTACAATGAATTGCTTAAAATTTACGTTGCTAAGAAGTTAATAGGAACAAAACTTGAAAATGTTTATACAGTGGACCCTTGTATAACAAACAGCTTGTATAATGTATAAAGATTTAGGTTGCTAGCTATTCTTGACAAATGCCTGTCTCAGTAGAATTTACATTTACTTGGGGGAACATAGAAGGAGTTACTTCTGATTAAACATCATTGGTATTGTATTGTTAGTCTTATATTGTTTGATAAAGAAGCAAATATAAACACAAGCAATTAATATTAATTTACAAATATTTTTAAGGGCCACATGTCTGTGGGTTAAACTGCTGAACCACTGGGGTTGTTGACTGAAAAGTCGGTGGTTCAAATCTGTGCAATGGGGTGAGCTCCTGTTGCTTGTCCCACCTCCTGCCAACCTAGTAGTTCAAAAGTACGTAAAATGCAAGTAGGTAAATAGGGACCACTTTGGTGGGAAGGCCATGGCATTCCATGTGGTTGTCTGTTTGGTCAGGCCAGCTACATGCCCACAGAAATATGTCTATGGACAAATGCTGGCTCTTTGGTTTATAAATGGAGATTAGCACCAGCCCTTAGAGATGGAATGACTGGACTTAATTGTCAGGAGGAACCTTTGCCTTGTACAAATATTTAGAGAATAGAGTTGCTAGTAGATTAGGCCCTTGAAGTCTGGAACCCTCCATACTGGCCAACCTTTGTTGTGTTCCATCTTGGCTTGGAAGCAGGTTCTTCGTGCCCCTCTATATACACCACCTACTGTGGAAGCTTGGAATATCCAGACTTTAGAACCTGTCTGGGGTGAACGTTCTGTGTATAGGAATGGTGATAGTTAAATTACATGTAAGATAAAAAAAAATCCATAATATCACAGATACTACACATTGCTACTCAGAAGGTTGCCTGTGTTTACTCCCAGGTAAGTAGGTTTAGGGCAGTGTTGGCGAACCTATGGCATGGGTGCCACAGGTGGCACTCGGAGCCCTTTCTGTGGGCACCCAACATCGCCCCCTTCACAGCTACCTGTATTCAGGTTAAATTGCTGTATTGGCACCTTGTGAAAAATTAGTGGGTTTTGAATCACAGTTTGGGCACTCGGCCTCTAAAAGGTTCACCATCCCTGGTTTAGGGTGCAGCCTAAATAGATCATATATTTATTGGAAACCAATTTGGAAAATAGATTTTATGTTTGGTCTATGTTCTCCTTTATGAATCTGATGTGTGTCCATCCTCTTCTTTTGCAGCTTGTACAAAGGATAAATTCCATCTACAGTGCAAAAAGAGGGAAGAAAAGATTAAAGAAGCTCTCAATGTCCAATATTGAAACAGCATCATTGAGAGGTACTCTGTGAAAACATTTTGAACTACTAAAATATTGACTATAGCAAATGCAAAAAGAAACTTGGTTTTTGATAACTAAATCCACAGGGCAGAGCTTTTATGAGCAGTAACTAAAATGTGCAAGCTTTGGAGTTCCTAGAGCTCTTTTCAGGGTGATATGGAAAAGATGTGGGGTGGTGAACAGCTGCATGGAAGTGCCGAAGTTTGACTGGGTGTTGTAGCCTTGAAGTCTACAGTTAAGCTCAGTAGCAATGTAGAGACTGCAGAGTCATGGGTGAATGTTCATGACCCCAATAACACCTAACAATGTCACATAGCAGTTTTCATGTGACCTAGCCTGATGTAGAGTTCTGTGAAACTGGAAAGCTTGCACACTCTTATGGAATTTTAGTTATCTATATTAAGATGTTGTTTACCTGTGGGTTTTTTTGTCTTCTGCCCTTTTAACAATTAATTGTAATTTACAAATGGTTTTCATTGACCAGCAGTATACGTCGCAGACTAAAATCCTGTCACCAGTCCTGAGTAGATCTATTGAATCAATGGGATGTATGTAAGAACTGAGTCACCATTCAACAACTAATTCACTAAGTCTGCTCTAGTTGAGACTAGCAATAGGAGACAGGGCATAGAGTTGCAAGGTGCAGACGTTTGTTTCAAAGAATTCTATGAGTACCCACCAGGGAACTACAGCCAATTCAGAGTTTGATTCATATGTGTGTCCTGAAGCATTTAGGAACTCAAAACTCCCTTTCGCAGATGTGAAGGCCCTTGACATTTAGGAGCTGGCTTGTGTCCCCTCCTGAGTACTTAGACGCTCCTACTGAATCTGCCTTTCACATTTGGCATATTGACCACAGGAGACATTGGGTAATGTCAGTGTAACTGCTGCAGGCACTATCACTGCATCATTTGTTAGGTAGCTGGCCTTCATTGTTTCCTGGAATTTATCAACTAGTTTCTTAGCTGATAAAGAAATGCAGTAATACCTTGGATAACGAATGCCCCTGATAACGAATTTTTCCGATAACAAATGGAAATTTCCGGGAATAGGGTTGCCTCGGATGACAAATGTTCCCTATGGGCTGCCTCAGATAACAAATGTTTCAAAATGCCTTGGGGGGGAAGTGTACCCAGGATGCACTGCAGCCCCTGTAGTTTGAGGAGGGGAGGGAGGAGTTAGAACTTTTTTTCATGGTGTTTTGGAGCCATTCTGAACATGTTTTGCTGAGGGATTTGGACTTGGAAAGGTAGAGAGTTAGCCTTTATTAATCTTTGCACTGCTTTTCTTTGCAGTTTGGGCTGGAAAAGTCTGGGCTAGGCTTTCTGGTTTTATGCTCATGTTTGTCTATTTGGATTTTTCCCCCTTTGCACTTTGGGTGGGAAAGGTTGAGCTAAGCTTGGTGGTTTCATTTCTCCATGTTTGCAAGCGTTTTCCATTGCTTTGGAGGCAAAAACAGACTGCATTTTACTTGCTGCTTCTTTCTCTGTTTTGATCCCCCCCCCTTTGCACTTTGGGCAGGAAAACGATGGGAAAATAGCATGGAGGGCTACCTGGTGCTGTTTTCTTGTATGTGGCTGCCATTAGCAGGCAAACGGTTTTTATCCCTTTGCCTAGCGAAGAATATTTGCCAAAGATACACAATACTGTTTTGAACAGCTTGTGAAAGAGTCAGTTTGGCCACAATTGTGTCCTTCTGCAAATGGGCATTCTCACATGGCCAAGTGGTATTTTTTCATGTAGCTTTCCGTTTACTTAAGCTTAATGTATAAACAATTTCCCAGAACTTATCTGGTGTTTTGCAACTTCCATTATATATGTGCTCTTTGTATTACATTTTTTCAAAGTTATAGAAGAGCAAACATGAAGTATTCTAATGCTTAAATTCCTATCTCTTTCAGATGAAAACAGTGAGAGTGAAAGTGATTCAGATGACAGATTTAAAGGTGAGAGCCTCACATAATATACATTACAGTTTAGTCACTTTAAGTGAAATAAGATCAGAGATATTATTTTTCTTTAGAAAGAGAAAAGGAGTTGAAAAGAGGGTCATTGTCATAGATAACATCATTCAATTTTGGTAAACAGGGATCTGTATTTTCTGTATTTCAAAATTCTGCAAAATGTATCTAACCCTCCTGTGGGGGGGGGGTGTTGCAAAAGAGGGTTCCGTGAATATAGTGGGAAGCAGGATTCCTAGGGATAGTTTTTCAAAGTTTTGCCTGTGTCAAGCCCTCTTATTTTCTTCTACTTTTTGATGCTGTATAGCAGCAAGCTGCCTTTTCCTTATGACCACTCTATAAATTAGAGCCCTCCCCAGGTCTTGCAAACTCAAGCCTATGACTTCTTTTAATGAGTCAATGCATCTCATGCTAAGTATTTTGCTTTTCTACTGCACTTCCACTTTTTCTTCCACTGTTGTTTTTTGTAGTGAGTCGGATCTTTTCATGAAAAGTTCAGAGTACAATCTCTCTCTCTCTCTCTCTCTCTCTCTCACACACACACACACACACACACACACACACACACACACAAACTAACTAACTAACTGCAGTGGACCCTTGTATAATAAACAGTTTGTATAACATAAAATCTGTACCGCATAAAAAATTCAGGAGTTAGGGGAAATTTGCTTAACATAATTGCCTATGGGGAAAATCTGTACAACATAAAAATGGGATTACTCCATTTTCAATGCATTCCTATGGGAAATTTGTATAAAGGAAAATTTACTTAACATAATTTCAGTTGGAACGGATTAATTCCTTTATACAAGGTACCACTGTAACTAACTAGTGCTATGCTTTTACTGTGGGCAATTTACAGCAACTCGCCTCAACACCTAACCCTCAATAAGATCAAAGCAACTCCATGGCTGCCGCTGCCGCTGCTGCTGCCGCTACCACCCCAAGGCCAGCAAAGTAATTTTTTTAAAAAAAATGAATAAATAAATGAACCCCTCCATTTTGCTTTGCCAGGCCTGGGGCTGGCCAGGAGATATTTTCACATGTCTCCGCCTACCAGCTGCTGGTGGGGACATGCACAGATGTCCCTGGCTGGCCCCAAGGCTGGCAAAGCAAAATGGAGGGGTTCATTTATTTATTTCTCATCCAAGGAAACATCAAGAGTGCACACTTGTAGGGATTCCTTCTCTGGGATATCCTGAGATATGAGTAATCTCCCTTAACCAGCTGAGAGATTAATAGTGAACGAATGATGAGTACTCGAACAACACAGAGATCTTTTGGTGCTTAGCATCAGAGAGAGCGACCCGGGAGGCTTGTAGATGGTAAAAGCTCCCCCTCCTCCTGAGCTAGACACTTTTATTAGTTCTCACAAATCACATACACGTCAGCAGAGATCCCTCCAATAAACATACAGTTTGTATCTTCTGAGCATGCTCTGTAGAATAGCATTGTCTGATATTCTTTGGAATGCAAACTCCCCCACTTTTCCAGGGGCCATCTTTAACAGAGGCCTGTTGACAGCTCGTATTGGCCAGCTTATTACCCAATAAGAGACTGTTTATAGTGTGATGTAATACACATAGAGTTTGTCTGAGATTCCTCAAAGCTAGGCTACCAAAGCATAGCAGCTGAATTCCCACACACACTGAAGCAGCTGCCAACAAGATAAGCGAAGGAGCAGTGGGCATGGTGTGTGTATGTGTGTGTGTTTTAAGACAGCCATTGAAGGAATGAACATTAACAAATTGGTTATATTTGTGGAATATCCTGATTTGGTTTTTTTTTTAATTCATTCCCATCTCTGGTCACTATTAGTACCTTGAATTTGGCATGGAAGCATATAGGCAACTAGTGCAGATGAGCCAGAATTGGGGAGATCTGGAAATCCCTACCAGCTTAACTGCTGTGTTTTGTGTTTTCTACGCCAATGCTCGAAGCCTCCGAGCAAAGATGGGAGAACTTGAACATTTGGCAGCTAGGGATAACATTGATATAATAGCCATAACAGAAACCTAGTGGAATGTGGAGAACCAGTGGGATACCACAATCACAGGCTATAAACTCTATAGAAGGAATAGAGAGGGGCAGGTTATAGGTGGAGTGGCCATCTATGTCAAAGAAGGGGTAAAATCCAGCAGAATGGAGATTGACAGTGGGTCTGACTCCACCATAGACTACCAGGTCCAAGGAGCAATGTGATAGTTGGGGTGTGCCAGATCAAAAACTTGAGGGGCACCTTGAAATGAGGAGACAAATCATGGAGGTGTCTAAGAGGGACAGGATAGTAATCATGGGGACTTCAATTATCCCCGCATTGACTGGGCCAATGCGAACTTGGGGCAAGAAAGAGAAACCAGGTTTCTTGACATGCTGAATGACTGTGCCTTAGAGCAACTTGTCATGGAGCCCACCCAAGAACAGGCAACTCTGGATCTAATACTGTGTGATATTCAGGACCTGGTCAGGGATGTGAATGTCACTGAGCCTCTGGGGAAGAGGGAGTGCCGGAGGAGAACTCGCCACCACTCCCTTTTTAAAACATGCTCCAGCCTAGCTGTCAGAGGCTGGAGAATGTTTAAAATGGCAGCAGCAGTGGAGAAGAGTGTTGGAGAGGACCCACCTCCTAGCTCACCTTGCCTGCTTCCACGAAGCTCCACAACAGTAGAGGTGGGCTCAGTGGCAGCGAGTCCTCCTGGGACACTCTCCTCTGCCTGCTACTGGGACCCCCCCCCCCGGAGGGGGCTGAGAGGGGAGCGCTGACGTCATCGCTCCCCTCTCAGCCCCTTGCTGGGGGATTCCCCACCACCTCCCAGCTGGGAGGTGGCAGCAGGCAGAGTGTCCCAGCAGGACTCGTCACCACTGTGCCCGCCTCTGCTGTTGTGGAGCCTTCCGGAGGCAGGCAAGCCGAGCTAGGTGGCCAGTCCTCTCTGACACTCTTTTCCGCTGCTCCCGCCATTTTAAACAGGTTCCAGCCTCTGACAGCTAGGCTGGAGTCTGTTTAAAATGGCAGCGGCAGCAGAGAAGAGTGTCAAAGGAGGACTCGCCTCCTACCTCAGCCCCTTTGCCTGCCTCCGCGAGGCTTTGGAGGTGGGCGCAGCGGCAGCGAATTCTCCTGGGGGACTCTTCTCTGTCCACTGCGCAGAGAGCTGACCTCAGCGCTGCCCTCTCAGCCCCCGCCGGGGGATCCCCTTACCTCATTTTGTTTCATTCATAAGTAACGAAATTATTTTGAGAAATTTCATTACGATACAAAACAAAACACGGGGGGGGGCGCGGACAAAATGGAACAAAACAAAACTCAAGTTTTCTGTTTCGTGACCATCCCTAGTGGCATTTAAATAGAAGGCAGGTTGAAAATTTTTTGCTGACTTGTTGTGAAGTGAGTTCTGTAAAAGACAGCAGCCTGCCTTACTGACATTCATAATGGTAGTGCTATGTAGCTGGCTCAAAGCTGGTCTTCTAAGATGTTGTTGGGCCACAGCTCCCGGAATCTCTCACAGTTAGCTTTGTTTGCTTGCTCTCATGAGAGTTGCAGCTCCATTATCATCTGCCCACCACTGATGTAAACTGATTGACAAGTGCTCTCTGAAGGTGGAAAGACTGTTTATTTCTTCAGTTTTTCAATGTTTAGAGCCTCTATTAAGACAATTGCAAGGTCTGCTTGTTCAGGTTGAAAGTACTTTTGCTAAAGCATAGAAGGCATCTTCTGGATTTTCCATCTAGAGCTTTCTCTCGTGCCTTGTTCCACACAGGTCCATTTTGGACAACCAGAATGCTGCCCTTGGTTTTCTGTTGTATGTACATATGAAGGAAAATAAACACAGGACAAATTGACTGGAATCTGCAGTTTAAATGGGAAGAAAGAGGAGATGTTTGAAGTTATGGTGCTCAATACCTGCATATTTTTTTGTGTACTCTATGGGAAGTGGAGTGGACATTGGTTTCTAGGAAGAAGACAAGATAATGTTGTTCATAGTTAATAGGCACGGATCAACCTCAGTTTCTTTAGGAACCTTCACTGTTCATTGCACTCTTCTCACGTCTTATCATCTGTTAACAAAAGAATTGCATCTCTTGCATTTGGAATGAAATGAATATTGTTTTGGAAATTCTTCTTTTTGATGGATGGGGGGAAAGCCATGAATAATTTAAGAGAGGAGGCCTACAGGGATGTACATCAGAAGACACAAGTGTGGGATTCAAGGAAAGCCTGGGCACCCATGGATGTAGATCTACATCAACAATCATCACCGTAGGTTTATAAAGGAAGTGCAGAACTCTTTGGCTATGCACAATCAAGGTCTGTTTGTCACTTTTATCACCCCCTTGCTGCAAATTGGAAGGGAAGGGTGATTATGGTAAGAGCTACCCAATAAGCTCCTGGCTAGGCTAAGCTTCAAACTTCACAGCAGAGCTCTTAACTACTATACTGTGCAAGTCGTCTTTCTGTAGTCTATACAGCAATTTAAGCAAGATACTTTGACAGCTAAGCTTGGCTTTGTAGCAGTGTATATTTTAGAAACATATATTTCACATTGGCTAATACAGCATGCATTTGAAAAATCCCTTAAGGATAAAAAAATGAAAAAGATTGTGAAATTACTGAAAATGGTTCCTCTTTTCTTCAGCTGTCTTTGCTGCTGTCTAGCAGTCTGGTCCATCTAACTCTTCATTGTCTAGCCAGTAAATCTGTTTTTATGGACTAATTTCCCAACCAGTGCCAGATTCTGCTTTGATTCCAATGAATTTCCTGGCCTGAGGCAGATTGCTGTGGTATTTGTAATTTGAGGTACAGCAGAAACAGATAGATAAAACTGCAATGCGTTGCTGCTAGTTTTACGAGGCATAGTATTAGTATTATGTGTTTGCTATCATATTTTTATTTTTTCTCAGAAATAATACCCTGGTCAATAATACAGTGGGTTCATGGTATACAGAAAACAACCATGAAGTATTGCCCTCAAAGCAATAGAGATAACCTGGTGGTTTCAGTATCTGGAGTCAGAGATGGGGAGCTCAATGCCCTACTCTGTCTGTCCTGACAGGGCCTGCGCTTGATGATCTATAGCGCCCCTTCCAGTTCTGCAGTTCTGAGATGATGATTAAAACTGAAACTATTACAATCATAGAATGCTCAAGTGTACACCTCCAGGGATAAGCAGTTACTAAAAATGATTTCATCTCAACAGCCTTAGAGAAACAGCAACAACAACAACACATGTCCTGATGGGCAGAAATGGGAGTTTCTAATTTTCCCAATTTAGTGTTAAACTAAAAGCACAGGAAAAAGTTCTTTGTAGTGTTGCAGAATGTTATGCTTGTTTCTTGATGGGTAGAGGACAAAGTCTGGTATCATGTGGCATGTGGAGAACTGAAATATCTGGAAAAAAAATCACATATGGTTATTTCGAAATGTGGCACAGGGTTTTGTCATAATTCTTGGCCACCAGTGTGCATTCCTTGCTTGGTTTGATGGGATCATATTCAAGGAGAGAGATCTTGCCTTCATAAACATGGAAGTTTTAAAAAATGCAAAATTCTGCAACTGAATATGCTCCTTTGTGTTACTCTGTCATCCAAGTTGAAACAGATAGGCAGGATGGAGCTGATTCTATATTGGTTGTAAATTGGTTATGTATATAATTGCTGATTAACATGGCATTTAGATCATAGTAGGCATGACAAGTCTATTACATTTGTTTTTATATTGTGAGCTGAGAACATAACTCTTAATATGGTATCTTTTTGAATGACATCTGTCATTTCGCTGTTGGAAGAGACTATAATTTCTGTTAGCAAAGGATTCAGAGAGCACAAGCTTTGAACTAAGAGTGTACCTCTTGGCAAACTTTTAAATAATCTTCCTTCCTTCCTTCCTTCCTTCCTTCTTTTTCTAATACTAGCTCACACTCAACGCCTTGTCCACATCCAGTCAATGCTAAAAAGAGCTCCTAGCTACCGAACCTTAGAACTGGAGCTGATTGAATGGCAGGAACGTGAACTGTTTGAGTATTTTGTGGTGGTTTCCCTTAAGAAGAAGCCCTCCAAAAACACATTTGTTCCTGAAGTCACGTATCAGTTTCCAAAGGTAAGAATTTTATTGTTTGGTCTTTCAGTTTATTAGAAATAATAACATTATTGTTATTATTTCTGTTTATTGTGGTGACACCTATGATGAAATCAATTTGATTTCATTTTGTTTCTATGTGATGATTTAATGTCTTGTTTGTTATATTATATTTCATTGATTATAAGAACATAAGAACATAAGAAGAGCCATGCTGGATCAGGCCAAAGGCCCATCTAGTCCAGCTTCCTGTATCTCACAGCGGCCCCACCAGATGTGTTTGGGAGTGCATGAGACTAGATATCTGTCTCCTGATACCACTCTCCTGCATCTGGCCCTTGAAGTACCCTGGTTTAAACCCTGGAGGTTACACATCTCCATCATGGTTTGTAACCTGTGATGGACTTTTCCTCCAGGAATCTGTCCAATCCCCTTTTGAAGGCATCCAGGTCAGATGCCATCACCACATTGTGTGGCAGGGAGTTCCATAGACTTACAACGCGCTGGGTGAAAAAATATTTTCTTTTGTCAGTTCTTACTCTCCCAGCCCTCAATTTGAGTGTATGTCCCCTAGTTCTGGTATTTTGGGAGAGGGAGAAGAGCTTCCCTCTATCCACTTTACTCATACCCTGCAATATTTTGTATGTCTCAATCATATCCCCCCTCAATCGCCTTTTTTCCAGACTAAAGAGGCCCAAATGTTTTAGCCTTTCTTCATAAGGGAGGTGCCCCAGCCCAGTAATCATTTTAGTCGCTCTCTTCTGCACCTTTTCCAGTTCCACTATGTCGTTCTTGAGATGCGGTGACCAGAATTGTACACAATACTCCAGGTGGGGCCTTACTATTGTTTTGTATAATGGCATTATAATGTTGGCTGTTTTATTTTCAATCCCCTTTTTGATAATCCCTAGCATGGAATTGGCCTTCTTCACCGCTGCCACACATTGGGGAGACACCTTCATGGAGCTGTCCACCAACACACCAAGATCTCTTTCCTGATCCGTCACGGATAACTCAGAGCCCATGAGTTGATAGATGAAGTTTGGATTTTTTGCCCCAATATGCATTACTTTACATTTGGTTACATTAAAACGCATTTGCCATTTCTCAGCCCATTCCCCCAGTTTGGAGAGATCCTTCTGGAGCTCTTCACAATCTTCTCTGGTTTTTACCACACGGAAAAGTTTTGTGTCATCGGCAAACTTGGCCACCTCACTGTTTATCCCTGTCTCCAGGTCATTTATGAACAGATTGAAAAGCACAGGTCCCAGGACAGAGCCCTGGGGCACACTGCTTTTCACTTCTCTCCATTGTGAAAATTTCCCATTGACACCTACTCTTTGTTTCCGGGATCTCAACCAGTTCTCAATCCATAAGAGGACCTGCCCTCTTATCCCCTGACTGTGCAATTTTCTCTGCAGCCTTTGGTGAGGGACTGTGTCAAAAGCCTTTTGAAAATCCAGATAGACTATATCCACCGGTTCACCCAAATCCACGTGCCTGTTGACCTTTTCAAAAAATTCTAAGAGGTTTGTCAGACAAGATTTACCCTTACAGAAGCCATGCTGATTTTCTCTCAGCAAGGTTTGTTCTTTTATGTGTTTTAAGATTTTCTCTTGGATGAGGCTTTCCACCATCTTCCCTGGGACAGATGTCTCTTTGATTTAAACTGCCCAGAGTAGTGCCTAGCACTAATTTGATGATAGACAAGTTTTTGAGATGGATGGATAGCTAGCTAGATATAAGTATATTAGATGTGCATAACTTAAGATGGATCATTACATGTGGTTTTCTGCCAAGCACTGTTATTAGATGATCCCACACAAAATATTGGAATTGGTGAATTTTTTTCTTGTAGCTGTATGGGGAGTGTGACTGAGACATAAGGGGTGGACATCTCACGACATGCACTGTGATACCTTAAAAACAACGACCATTGTAAAAATTGAACTCGGGAAACAGAATATGTAGTTTGATTCTCTTTCAACAAATGAAAGCTTGATGAAAAGAGAGAGATGAAACCACATTTTAAAATGTTCCCACTTCTCCTTCCTTAAAAATGTTTGCAATGTAGCATCATATCACTTTGAAATAGTTTGTTTTAAGAAAGTAATTCTATGCACAAAATTGAAAGAAGTACAACTTAATTTATACTGACTAATTTGTAAGTGAACCTGCATACGATTAGGATAACACAGTTCAGTGTTGTGGATAGAGAGTCAGACTGGGATTCAGAAGACCTGAGTTCAAATCACCATTCAGCCATGGAAACTCACTGGTGTGTGGCTCTGGTAAAACAACTCTTAATTATCATATATACAGGTACTTTAGAAATCCTCTGGGGATTATTAGAAGTCAGAACTGACTTGATGGCATGTGATATGGGATAATGCTGCCCATCATTTAGAGACCTGTATATGCCTTAGTCAAGGTAGTCTCTGTGTGTCAGTGAGTCAGCTTTTTGCACCTTTGATTATCCTGCCATTTGTAACTCTTGCCCACATATCTTAATGGGCTAGAGAAAGGGTCATCAAACTACGGCCCACGGGCTGGATGCAGCCCGCCAAGGTCCTGAATCTGGCCCACCGGCCTTTGCAGACCCCCCCTCCCCACTTGGATGGATGGATGGATGGATGGATGGATGGATGGGAGATGAGCAAGAGGCAGTGTCATTCCTAGAGAGTCCTCCTGCAGAGGAGGGCGAGAGGAGGGGCTAGGACAAAAAGCGGGCAAGTGGTGATAGAGAGGCAGCGTCATTCCTAGAGAACCTCTCTCAAAGAGCACTGCTTCCATTCTCTCTCTATCTCTCTCTGTGGTGCAACCTCTTTTTCCTTCCCCCCCAAGAGCCTCCTCAGGTGGCAGCAGCAGCGGATGAGCGGCGGAGGGCTGTCTGGGGCTGGGCAGTTGTGTGTGTTTGGCTTGAAGGGGGAAGAGGAAGGAGGAAAAGAAGGGTACCCAGAGGACCCCAAAGGGGAGGAAGGAAGGCAAGTTTTTTTTTTCAAACTATGGTCCGGCTCCCAATAGTGTCTGAGGGACGGTGAACCAGTCCCCTGCAGATATGTACAGTGAGGCCACTGTCCATGAGAGGGAAGACTTTATGGAAGATGGCACTAGAAGTCTGATCAGTTTCACATATTCTTATTCTCTGCTGTCCACATGACAGGCCTTCACTGTGTGTCTTAGGTGATGGTTTAAGGATGGTGCAGAAAATTACAGTATTTTCCCGTGTATATTTTTATCTAAAATAGATCAAAAATTGAGGGTTGCCATATACAAGGAGGTAAGCTGAGGAGAGAACTGTGTGGTTGCAAAAACTGTAACTTTGGCTTGTTTTATATATGGAAGTGTCTTATAGACGGAAAATATGGTACATGATATTTCCTACTGAAGATGTTCCTTCAGCTCAAACCATTATTTGATACAACCCCTTAGTGAGGGTAACCGTAATTTCAAAACTTGAACCCATATAAGATTGAGTCAATCAAATATCACATTAGAATAGTGATTACTATTTTAAACAAGATACAGTAATACCTCTTAAATGCCCCTTAAGACAAAAAATTCATAAGACAAATGAAATTTCTGGGAATAAGGTTTCTTCACAAGATGAAATTTCCTATGGGATGCTTCACAAGAGGAAAATCCGTTCCACATTTAGAAACAAGTAACTCAGTATGCACTACACCCCCATAGTTTGTGGAGGAGAGGGAGGACTTTTTTCCATCACGTTTTAGAGCCATTCTGGACATGCAAATAAGATATTTTGTGGAATTTGAGCAAATTTGCACCTACCAGTCTATTAGTATTGACAACCAATTGTCTCTGTTGCCTTTCTTAAATTAGTTGAGTTGAAGGTAGAAAGTGGATGTGGGTGAATTTTGTTTTAAATTTGGCATTTTAATCCAAACCAAGCTTCTTTTTGTGATGCCATTATAAAATAAACATTTGTGCAAATTCTTGTGGGCATAAAAATGAATATGAATGTTTATGTAAGGTTTGACTTTTAATTTAAAACTCATTGTGGAAAGAATTTGCTTGAAAAACGCAAATGTAAAAATGAAACTGACAGATCTTTCTGTCACTACTTTAAGATGTGTACTTTTTTTACTCCACAAAAATTCAAAAGTTTGTTCTCTGCATCAAACAGTGGCAGAAATCCTGTTGTACAGCTTGGTGTACACTGTCGCAATTATGTAGCCATTATCAAGAGCACATGGCGTCTTATTAAAGACTTCTGTTTTGCTTTTACTCAAATTGTTTTGCAACAGGATTTCAAGATAAAATATAAATTTGATTTCAAAATACTGATTTGGTCCTTTGCTATATTCCCCTGATGTTGATTTTTTTTCAACCACAGCTGGAAAGACCCACAAAACAAGTCCGCGAAGCAGAAGAGCGGCTCAAGGCCATCCCCCAGTTTTGCTTCCCAGATGCAAAAGATTGGAATGCAGTGTCAGAGTACAACAGGTGAAAGATCTTACTGGTGGTAGCCATAGTGTTGGGGGATAAAACCGACATAATGTTTCGTCTGTTATATATACTCACCCACCCGGAGTGGGAGAAGATCCATTTTCAAATGTCCTGCCATGAATGCTCCGGCCCCCACAGCACTCGTGTCAGGACATTTGAAAGAGGCTGTAGTCGTTCCAGAGCATTCCAGAAGCCAGAGCGGACGTGGTGCGACATTTGAAAATGGGAAGCACGCTTCCCTTTTGAGCCTCCTGGGGTGGGCAAATGTCAATGGGATCCTGCTCAGCCCACCAAATTGGTGGGCTGACTAAGATCCCATTGAGGTTGGCCCACCATGGGAGGCTCGAAAGAGAAGCAGCAGTGGCGATCTGCTCGCTGTGGTGGGCGTGCAATTTTCAAAGGGCTGGAACTGAGCTGCCATTGGCTCCAGCCCTTTGAAAATTGCCTGCCCGCCCGCTGCCACAGCTGCTTACTTCAGTCCCAGGAAAGAGGAGGTGGTGGAGATTTCTATCCGGCCTTTCCCTGATGCTACAGGGAAGGAAAGGCAGGATAGAACCTGCCTCTTCCTCCTCCTCCTCCTCGCTGGCTTTGTGGAGGAAGAGGCGACAGTGCGACTCGAAAAGAGGCAGCGTGGGCAGGCATGGGCGAGGAGCTGGCACTTGCTGCCTTTACCTTCCAACTTCACCCGGGACCCAAGGCGGTGGTGCCTGGCTGGATAAGGGATGTGCCACAGTGCTCAGGGGCTTGGCATTTGAAAGAGTCTGTAATGGAATGACTACAGCCTCTTTCAAATGTTCCGCCACAGCGCTCTGGCCCCCATTGCTTCTCCAGAACAATGGAGAAGCCAAAGCCAGGGCAGGAGAGACAGCAACATGCATGAGGGGAAGGGGACAGCGAGGGAGGGAGGAAGAGGCTGGTGGGACGGATGGACAGACAGACCAAAAGCGCCCTCCCTCCTTGGATGGGCTCTCCCAGCACTCTTGTTTCTTCCCCCAGCCCGGCAGCTTTCTCTGGCTCTGGGGAGGGGGGGGGGGCTTTGTCTGGGGTGTGTGTGTGTGAGTGAGTGAGAGAGAGAGACAGAGAGAGAGAGAGAGAGGCAAGAAGCCGGACAGGAAGGGGCAAGCCCGGTTTCCTTCTCGTGCTGCTGGCTTCCAGGATCCCCCACTAGGCTTTGCCTGCAACAGCAGTGGCCGTTGCGGGACTTCCCTCTCTCTCTTCTCCTTCCCACCCACCCCACCCTCCTCCGGAGGTCTCTTATGGCCGTTCTCGCAATCCCCGCCACTGCTTGTCTCCTTAAGCAGCAAGAGGATTCATGTTGGGCACATGAAGGGAGGAGGGGAGGAGAAGGGGAGAGAAGGACAAGCAGCTGGCACTTGCGTCCCCACAACCCACCCCCAGCACGGGCTCTTGGGGAGGAAGAAGGCAAATGCCTGATCCTCTGAAGTCTGCCGCCCACAAGTTCCTCTTCTTCCCCTTCAGGCACATATCTGCTGCCACTTGCCCCACATGGCAAGCTGGGCAGAGATCCATCAGTCCCCCATCTTCCCAACAGTATGCTGGGCAGAGCAGGGATCGACCCAGCCTGGAGGTAAGCAGAGGTAGCAATGATCCACTGCTGCTGCTTACCTCGGTCCCGGGGAAGAGGAGGTGATGGAGGTTTCTATGCTGCCCCCCTGTAGCACACACAGATCAGATGCTACAGGGAAGGAAAAGCAGGATAGACGCTGTCTCTTCCTCCTCCTTTTCACCCGCAGAGACCCGGGAAAAGAGGAGGTGGCTGCCCCCTCAATCACCAGCAGCTAAAGACTGTTCTCTGCAAACCCCCAAGCCCATTCTGAGGGGTTGGACCTGTCAAAGTCAGCTGTTTGTCAGGGTTGCGGAAAGCAGCCTTTGGCTGCCCTTGATAGAGGGGGGTTTGGGACAACCTTCCCATAGGAATGCATTGAAAACCTATTAATCCGTTCCCTCCAGAACGGATTAATTAGTTTTCAATGCATTCCTATGGGAAACCACACTGTAAGACAAATGACCTTGTATAATGAATTAAATTCATTTTACGGGGTATTTGTGTGTGTGTGTGTGTGTGTGTGTGAGTGTACAGACATACAGACAGAGAGAACTTATAGGCTGGATAACTCTCAATACCATTTGCAGGGAATCTTAAGCAGGTGAAGACATCTGCTTGGGAATACCGTGAAACAAATGGTGAGCTACTGTGTGAGACAGCATGCTGGACTTGGATGGGTTGTGGCCTGTTCCAGCAAGGCTGTTCTTATGTTCTTATGAGAGAGAGAGAGAGAGAGAGAGAGATGATTTTTATCTTCATAATTTCATAAGGTTTTGCTATGTCACATCTAGCTTCTATCGCTGGTCACAGTTCCTGCAAATGTCATATGCTCAGTATTAAGGAAGGTCACCCATGTTATTATCTATGTAACCGTGATTGATGGCCATTCTGGGAAATTTGCCTGTGCATGTATCCAGAAATGATCTAGATTGTTTCCAGAATTCAGGAAATACCTGGTTCATTTCCTGAGTTAGTCTCAAATTCAGAAAATGGTACATATCTGCCCTTCCAGTCCTCCCAGCTTATTTTCTTCTCCCTAAAAAAACCATCTCTTTCCTTTTATATATTTTATCAGTAGTAGCCATGAAAAAAAATTAATGAATTGATTTTGAAATAGCTTTCAAAATAAGGCATTTAAGCCTTACCTCCTTGTTGCCTGTGATTTTCAGTAATCATTTACACATGGACGGAATGAATACAAATCATGTGGTTAGTGTCACAAATCTGTGGAATAAAACCATGGCTTTTATCCGTCTGGAAGATATCTCAAGGCATGTCCAAAAATCTGATTCATTAAAAAGAAAGCCGGGTGAATCTTAATGCCTGCTTTCAAGTAATGCACTGAAATCTGTGGTAATCTCTGTTACAGTGAGACCTTCTCTTTCATGCTGACTGGAGACGATGGCAGCAGAAGGTTTGGGTACTGCCGAAGACTACTAGTAAGTACGTTAACCTTCCTGTCAAGGTAGTAAATTACAATGTGCCAAGAAAGAGCCTAAAGAAGAGAAGATTAAGTGGAGACATGATAGCAGTCTTCAGATCTGAAGGTCTATGATGCAGGAGATAAAACAGACTAATTCTCGGTTGATCAAAGCACAGAATTAGAACCAGTGGTCTGAATCTCACCTGATTTGATAATCCCAGATAGAGTATAGCCTTTGAATCGTTGAGATTTATTTAATTGTTGACTCGCCATTCAACAATTGGTTCAGTGTCTGTGACCTAGTTGGGTTTAATATTTGGGTGCTGGTCAGTGGGCAGAGGTTTAAAGGAAGCATTTTCCAGGTAATGTGTGTGTGTTGTGTCGTTACAGTCGTGACCGACTCTACGTGACTCCATGTCCATGGAGTTTTCTTGGCAGGAATAATGGAGTGGCTTGCCAGTTCCTACTCCAGGCGCCTACAGCACCTGCTATTCCCTGGTGGTATCCCATCCAAGTACTAACCAGGGCCGACCCTGCTTAGCTTCCGAAATCAAGTGAGATCGGATGTGCTTAGGGCATCTAGGCAGCTCTTTCCAGGTAAACTTCAGGATAAAAGTCCTAATGTTAAGAATTGTTTAAACAGGCTTTGCTTTGAGAGAACTTTTCCGGGTGGTTCGGGACCTCACCAATCCTAGTCTGACGAGGCCTCCTCCTACTGATTTCAGTAGTGAGACGTTCGCAGCCTTTTTTAGATCAAAGATAGAGGCCATCCAGACCGGTCTTGACTCCGGTTGCTCTAGCCCACCCTCGGCACCACCAGATGCCGCACCCCCCGCTCTCCTTGCATGGTGGAGTTTGGGCCTGTTTCCTCCTCGGAGGCCTCCAGGGCGGCCCGCGTCCATCCCCTTCGACCCTTGCCCCTCTTGGCTCATAAAAGCAGCTGGAGGGTGTATGCCAGATTGGGCATCTACCATCGCCACAGCCTCCTTCAGCGAGGGGGTATTTCCCTCTCGTCTGAAGGAGAGCGTGGTTAAGCCCATTCTCAAAAAACCAGGCATGGCGTCGGACGTATTGGCCAACTATCGCCCGATTGCCAACGTCTCCTTCATGGGCAAGGTCCTCGAGAGGGTGGCCGCGACCCGGCTTCAGACTTTTTTGGAGGAACATCAGCTCCTTGATCCATGTCAGTCTGGGTTCAGGCCTGGCCGGGGAACTGAGACAGCTTTGGTCGCGCTGCAGGATGACCTCATCCGGGGGCCCGACAGGGGTTGCTCTACCCTGCTGGTTCTCCTGGATTTGTCAGCGGCCTTTGATACCGTCGACCACGGTATCCTACTGGATCGGCTCTCCGAGGTAGGTATCGGGGGCACTGTTCGCAGTTGGCTCCAGTCCTTCTTGGAGTGCCGTCCCCAGTATGTGCAGCATGGGGGCGAGTTGTCAGCCCCGTGGACACTCCCTTGTGGGGTGCTGCAGGGCTCGTCTCTCTCCCCCATGCTGTTCAACATCTATGTGAGGCCATTGGCAGGGGTCCTCAGGAGATTTGGAGTCTGCTGTCACCAGTATGCTGATGACACGCAGCTCTATCTCTCCTTCTCCACCTCTGCAGATGAAGCTGTCCAGACCCTCGACCAGTGCCTGGACGCGGTCATGGCATGGACCAAGGCCAACAGGCTCAAACTAAACCCCGAGAAGACTGAGGTGATGTTCTTTGGGTGTTCCCCTTCCGGCTATGGAGGCCCTCTCCCCAGCATGGAGGGTGTTTCCCTCCAGCTGGCAGACAGGGTTCGGAATCTGGGAGTGGTCCTGGACCCGGCCCTCACCATGGAGGCCCAGGTGGCGGCCGTGTCCAGAACTGCTTTTTTCCATCTCCGCCAAATCGCCCAGACTCGCCCAGACCTGGATGGGGACTCCCTGAGAACTGTTGTGCAGGCTCTGGTGGTCTCGAGACTGGACTATTGCAACGCGCTCTACATGGGGTTGCCCTTGAATCTTCTCCGGCGTCTGCAGCAGGTGCAAAATGCAGCGGCCAGGCTCGTGGCGGGTGTGCGTCATTTCGACCACATCACCCCGGTTCTGGCTCGGCTGCATTGGCTACCCGTTGCATCCAGGATTAAATTCAAGGTCATGGTTTTAGTTTATAAAACCCTCCATGGCTTGGGACCTGACTACCTGGAGGAGCGTATCACCCAGCGGTCAACTTCGGCCCGACCTATGAGGATGTCGCGGGTGCACTCGCTTCGGGTGCCAACGACCAGAGAGGCCCGGAAAACCTCCACCCGGAACCGGGCCTTTTCCTTGGCAGCTCCCTTCCTTTGGAACCACCTTCCCTGCGAAGTGCGCCTAGCAGAGTCCCTGCAGGCCTTCCGGAGGGCGTTAAAGACCTGGCTTTTCCGGGAGGCCTTTGGTGACCTAGTATAGTTGGGTTTTTTTTATGCCATCCCTCAGAACATTCAGCCTAATGCACGCGCCAGGGTTAGATTCTTATATTCTTTTTTAATCTACATTTTAATATTGCATATGTTACTGTTGTTTAGTTTGTGTTGTCGTCCGACTGATCGTGTTCAGTCTATGTAAACCGCCCAGAGTTCCATTTTGGAAGATGGGCGGTATAGAAGCCTAATAATAAATAAATAAATAAATAAATAAATAAATAAATAAATAAATAGGTGGTGGTCTTTCCTTCACTGGAAGGACATAAGCAGAAATTGGATCGTGCAATGTCTTCCTGCCTTTCAGATTCTGGATCAAATGATGAGTTGGACTAGAGGGTCTCCATGATCTCTTCCAGTTCTAAGATTCAGTGCTTTAAAATAGCTTATTGTTAGCCATGAGCATGTGTGTCCTCTTTGTACTACAGGGGTAGAGAAAATGACACTTGCCTATCTTAAGAGGACATGACTTTTTCTGTGGATAAACTGCACTTTTAGTATTGTAAAAGTCAAATATATTTCCAGTGTACAGGGGAAGTGAAGTTCCTACACTTCTGTATTATATGTTTCCCTGTTTGTGAGAGGAAAATGTTGGTTTTCCTTTTTCACTAAGATCCTCCAAAATCTTGCTTGGTCCACTTTCTTGTTAAAGGCAATTCCCCCCCCCCATCACAATTTTGTGTATTTCGAGGTAGCTTTTCAAAAAAGGAAACTGGAAGCACCTTACAGAAAAGTTGCAGAGTTGACTTGATGCTCTGCATCCTTGATGATCCCATCAGCACTTTTGAATGAGTGGGAGTAGTTTATATGACCAGCATAGGTTTATTCAGGGCTTCCCTGTCTTACATGGATACAGTAGGCTGAAAACATCCAAACAGGGCTGTAGTTGACTCTGGATTACAGATGGCGAGTGCATTTACAGAATGGTGTACAGATCATTTTAAAGGAGCCTACTCAGTTTAGGAAAGATGGTGAATGGCAGCTTTCGGATTCTAAGCAGTACTATCCCATCTCTCCTCACTCCCTGGCAGAAGGCTCTGGATCAACAAAGACAGAAGCAGTAACCTTTTGGCTTTTTAATGCAGTCCCTGCTGAGGAACACTCTTTCAAGAGTTCTGTTAACATTCTGGGGCATGGCTACTGGACTTCTTTTTTGAGAGATAGAAACTTTCCACTGTTCATCCAAACAGCTTCATTGGTCTGAATACAGCTAGTGCAAGTACTCCATCTGTGTACTTGCAGTAGCTGTATTCAGACCGATGAAGCTGTTTGGATGAACAGCGAAACGTTTCTATCTCTCAAAAAAGAAGTCCAGTAGCCATGACTCAACTTCCAGATAAACTCACCTGGATGACTGAGAATCTTCACAGACATTCTGGGGCAGATTTTTAAAGAGGATACAAGAGACTTCGGAATGAAAAGGAAATCCGTTGACATCATACTGTCCCCTTTCTATTTCTCGAATTCCCTCCTGGATGAAAAAGCTGCCTCAAGCAGGAGAAACGGATTGAACCCACTGCTATGAATTCTCACTGCCTGCCTGAGTCATATGTTTTAAACAAAGCTTGTGGGACTGACAGAATGCCATTTAGCTACATTTGCTGTTGCTGGTGTTCTTATTTTGCAAATCAGTGTGTAGAGATGTATGTATTCAAAAGTTGCAATCAAAAATATTGATGATCATACAGGATAATAATGGCAGTTGTGCAGGACAGAATTGTTAGTCGTGTCTAGTTCTGTTTCCAGTCTAAATTGGGCTTACATATTATGGTGATTTCACATTTGGAAACATAAAAGTGCTGTACGCAGACAAGAATAGTTGACAGGCTTCCGAAAAAATATATCCATTGCATTTTACATTACTATATCCTCAGACTGGATTCACTTAACTAAGGGTTACGTTATAAGTGTATTATGATGACTGGCATTAATATCTGAATAAATCCAGCCATAAATTTGGGATGTGTCTCATATCCTTGCTAGAAAGTACATTCAAGTACAGTACAGTACTTAGGTTTATGAAGTCAGCGGTTCTGGTCTTAAATTTTTGGCAGGATTCCTCGTTACATACTTACTTCAGACATTGCTAGGAAACGATTCACCACTTCTTATTCAGAGACTGCAGCGACAATGGTGGAAAACCAGAAGCAAATCTGATCAAACACAGGCTAGAGCTCACTGGAAAGCCTCTGTGGCAGTGAAGAAACAACTATTCTCTGCCACCACTGCAGCTGCACAGAGCCCACCTTTGAAGCTTTTTAGGGTGGTCAAGGGCCGGTTATTCAGAGGACCATAAGAGAGAGAGGGGGGATGACTACTTGATGGACCCCCGTAAGGAGTTTGCATGGCACTTTGCTGATAAAGCTCTACAGTAGGGATGGGCATGAAACGGAAAATTGAGATTTGTTTCATTTCATTTTGTTCCCCCGTGATTTGTTTTGTTTTGTAGAAATTATTTTTTTAAAAAAATTGTATGAAATGAACCAGCAATGAACCAATTTGTTACAGTGGTCCCCCGTCCTTTTGCGGTTCATATACTGTGGTTCAGCTATATCATGGGACCACAGTACGCACTGAAAGGGCTTGACAGAGGGGAAAAAGGTTTTAAAAGCCTGGGCTTTTTAAATCTCCCCCCCCTTTCCCCACGCCCCAGCCTCCAGCTGATTGGCGCTGGGGTGTGGAAACAAAAGATTTTGTTGGCTCTGTTGCCCTAAACACATTTTAAACATTGTGCCGCTTCTCTCAACTCCCCATCGTTTAAAATGTCTTTAAGCAACAGAGCCAAGGGGTATAGGGGATGGAGTTATTGAGCTCCAAAGGGGCTGCGGGGAGAACTTAATTGAAGGAGTGTGGATCGGCGCGCTGAGGAAAAGCTGTCAATTAGCCTTATAATTGGTAAAGTGTGCCAGACACACTTGTTCCATTAAGCACCCCCACCTCCTTTGGAGCTTAATATCTCTGTCCCCAGAAACCCTAACTTTTCTGAATTTCAAGGGATCCCAGCCTGACTCTGTTGCTTAAAGACATTTTAAACATTGTGGGCTGCCCCGCACCCCAGTCCCGACCCAACCTGCATCCGCATATTGTGGATTTTCAATTATCGTGGGTCGGGTCAGTCCCTAACCCCTACAGTAGATGGGGGGTTACTGTACTCTACTAAATGGGTCTCCTGGGTCCTAGAGGCACCAAATATGGGGAATACCCTTGGGGTACAGGAGACAAAGTTATTGAGCACTAAAGAGGCATGGGGAAAACTTAATTGAAGGAGTGTGGAACGACACACTGAGAGGAAGCTGTCAATTAACCCTATAATTGGTAAAAATAATATTTTTTAAAAAATATTCAGTGAAAAATTACTGATTCCATGCATGTGCATGGCAGGCTTCTCGTACCCAAGCGATTTCAGCACCCCAAATCTCTCAAAATTGGGGGTACTTCAAGGGGAAAGCTTGAGGAAGCTCCCACTGTAATTTCCATGTTGGTAGCTACTTGGGATCACTATTTTCAAGCACATAACATTGCAATTCTGAATGTTTTTTTTCCAGGGGCACCCCCCCTTTGAAGTTGAATAACTCAGCCCCCTGAACCCCACAACTCTCCAAATTTGGAGGACTTAAAGGGGACAGTCAAAGGAAGGTTTACACCAAATTTGGTGCCTCTAGGACTCGGGGGGCATTTTACAGAGAAACAAAATGGTTTATTTTTTATTTGTTTCTTTTATTTTAACTACTGTCTATGTGCTCATTTGTGAATGGAATGGGACTTCTGCAGATTCTCAGGCTTAGAAGTGAACTGAGAGACCAGGTTGTTCAGCACCTAAAGTAGCAGAGTTCATAGAAAGAAGAGTTCAGCTAAACCAACCCTTTGCCAGATTTGAGGTGTTCCATTCATTATCACTGTGGTTTGTTAAATGCAAAATGGAGTGACTGTTTTTGGGAAATGGACAAATTTGAAAGAGAGGTCATGAAGCAGGACATTTGGGAAATCAGAATGCTCATTGTTATTTTTAAACTTAGTGACATTGTAGGCTTTTTGAAAAGTACCAAGAGTAATATTTCACAAGGCCAGAGCCTTTGACTAAACTGTGAGCAGTTATTGTTCCTGCTATTATATATGACCTAGGAATGCAGTGTTTTTACTGGCACTCCGCGAGACAGTTCTTAGCTGGTAGCTGTCCAGGACGCCTGGCATGGCTACAGCATTCCTGGAGATTTGACACAATGATTTTAACCCAAATCCCACATGCTAGATATAATCACTTGATTCTTTTAGAAGGCGTTTTTATACCTAATATGGACAAAGAAAGATTCTGTTTTTTCAGAAACGTGACGTCTGCCGAGCAGCAGGTCTTGATCCAGAAATAGATCCATCTGGGTCCACTTAACTGCAGGGTTTATTCATGGTTTTTACTGCAGCAGCACGCGCACCTGCTGACCAATTCCACTCATCCTCCCATTATAACATTAACCGCCTGTTTCCCTTGAACTGTGTGCAAACTGCTGAGCAGTTTGATCATCCTTGTATTCTCTTATTAAAAAAAACATTTTGAAACATTGATTCAGCGGGGTTATTAACCTGTAGGGCTTTTTTAAAAGGCACATCTCTTTTAATTTAAATAGAAATTGGGAAGTACTCCTCATCACAAGTACACAGACTTGTTATTTCAGGGACGGGGTTTGCTCTTGATAGGGAATCTTTGCTTATGTTGGCCTACATCCAGTGTTATGCTGCTGCAAGAGAACTTGCTTGCCCTCCTCCCTGGCATCCTGTGCATCTCCCAGACTGGCTCTGGATCGCTCCCCAGATCCAGTTTGGGGATTCACATAAGGCTGAGGTGGGAGGTGTGGATCACTAGGACTCCCATTTCTTCTGATGGAACCTGTTGGTAAAAAAACCACCCTTTTTGGATCATGGCCATTATTAGCACAAAGAGCTATACAGTATTATGGACCAAGAAACATAACAAAAACTAGGCACAGCATACAAGTTCATTTAAGAAAGATTTATGGCAGGAATATCAACCACAATCTGATCGGCAGTCACAGGGTATTCAACACAGCTGAGCTCTTATTCTTTACATTTCTCATAAATGTCCTTGGTGGCTTCGTTTCATCTACCATAAATAAACCATATGGAAATGGAATAATTAAAATTAAATAAATGCACGTGGTTGTTGTTGTGGTGGTGGTAGTGGTGGTGGTGGTGGTGTATGTGTGTGTGAGTGAGTGAGTGTGTAACTGAATTACCTTGGATTGATGATGGAGATTGCAGAGTGATTTCCAGACCATATAACCCTTGTTCATTTATGTTTCTTGTCTTGCGAAAAAGAAGAAAATGCTTCCCCAAGAGTGGCTTGTTTGGTGAAGAAAGATGTATGATTAAAATCCTATCCAAAAACATCATTGTGTCAATAAATGGCTTAACATTAAAATGCAATTCAGCCTCCCCTCCTTTTTTTCCTATTGTTGTCAGCCAAGTGGAAAAGGTCCACGCCTACCTGAAGTATATTGTGTCATCAGCCGCCTGGGTTGCTTTGACTTGTTTTCAAAGGTAAGCTGTACTTTTTGCACTGCCTTTTTGTTAGCTTCTTACAGAAAAGCTTTACACTTAATGAATCAAGAAGAAGAATTCTTTGCTTGATGGGTGATAACAGCATTTTAGAATTACTGTGCTGGACAACTCATCTCTGTTGTTGGTTTTTTTTAAATCAAAGTGTGTTTTATTACTTCTGTGTCTGAAATACATCTAGATAGAAAAAACATCTGTGCCTGCCAGTGTTCTGTCCCCTCTCCTCCACCTTTCTCTCTCTGCTCTCTCCCCTCCTCCAAGTTCTCAG
The DNA here is from genome assembly GCA_037367245.1 of Phrynocephalus guinanensis. Lineage (NCBI taxonomy): Eukaryota > Metazoa > Chordata > Lepidosauria > Squamata > Agamidae > Phrynocephalus > Phrynocephalus guinanensis. Next base: position 105,123,092 of record CM074732.1, on the reverse strand, counting down.
TTGTTTTCCAAAACTACGTTTGGCTGAGCTTCTTGGCACACATTTGAGACGATGGGGTCAGTATAACACTAACCCACTGTCTGTTTCTTTGCCAGCTATAGGGAATGCCTATAGAGGACTTCCTTTCCTCCCACTGTGGGATATACATCCAGTGTATGTTAAATTCTCACTGTCCTTCTCTAAGTTTAGACACTATTAATCCCCCCTGGAAAGGTCATTCGGCAGCCAGTGCAAGACGGAGCATCTGAAGAATGATGCCAAACTTGGAATTATTCTACCCCATATTTTCACCTTTTCTTCCAATGACTGTTCCTTATTTATTTGTTTATTTTAGAGTATTTTACCCCCATCTTTCTCCTTGGAAAAGGACCCAAGGCGGCTTACAGTAATGAGGGACAATATACAGTCCAGTACAATTAAGACATACTCAAGTATTGAGAACAGGGAATTGAGGGACATCTTACAGCATTAAAAGACAACATTACATTAAAGCTACAAGAGATTGTGAGCAGTTAAAGAGAGGGTAAAAATTCCATGTAAAAGTTATGAGTTCCTTGTGTTCATAATATAGAGCAAAAATTCTGAAATTGTATTTTGGAAAGCTCATTATGTACTGTACGTACATTTGTAGAGGAACAATAATTCCATATCAAGTTTATTGCACATCTGAGAGCTGTTAGTCTAGGCCAGTGATGGTGAACCTTTTTGAGATCAAGTGCCCAAACTGATTCAAAACCCACTTTTTTTTTTTTTTTTGCAAAGTGCCAGCACAGCAATTTCACCTGAATACCGATGGCTGTGAAGGGGCAATGCTGGGTTCCCACAGAAAGGTCTCCGAGTGCCACCTTTGGCATCCATACCATAGGTTCACCAACACTGGTCTAGGCTGTTTCCTGTCACACATCACAAAAGTTTAAGGATGGGGATGTACATTATGCACTAACATTCAGATTCACAAATCAGATTCAGAATTTGGAATTTTAAACATATGGAATTTCCAAATACTGTACCTGGAACTCTCTTACAGTCAATGGAAATACTATATCAGTGTTATTTCCCCCTTTAAAAAAACCAGGCAAAACATTTTTGCCTGGCGATTCTTAGTTTTTTTTTTCCACCCGCCTTCGTTATCTTTATTGCTATTAAGCTTCGACTGTTTTAAGGAGCGTTTAATTTTAATTTTATTTGTTAGGATTTGTTCCTCTGCATGCTGGGATGCAGTAGGTTTTTACATGGTATGTTGTCTTATATGTTATTTTTGCTTTATATGTGATGTTTTCCATGTATTTTATTGTATTTGATTTGGCATTACTTGCCCTTGTTAGCCGCTTAGAGTACTTGATGTAGTAGATAAGCGGGATATAAATACAAAAATAAATAAAGAAATAAATAAATTTTTAAAAGCCCCTGAGGTCTTCCCAATGATTGTGCCAAATAAAAATAGTTCACATGAACAGCCAACAGTCCCTAGGTAGTAGTAACACCTTATTTTGGTAGTACTGTCATTCAGATAAGGAGGCTAAATGGAATTTTGGGCTATAACCATTGCTCTCATTCTTACATCAATAAAGTGGGAGGTGTTATAGAGAGATAAACAGGATGTGGTTCTAGACTTACTGCAAAGAAAACTGCTATATACGTGTTGCCACATTGGCCGCTTTTAAGACCCACCAACCTATCCTTGAGATTGGTTCCTGGCAAACCAGTAGCAGGGATCTCACTGGATCTACTCTCTCTGGATGTACTGAAGAAAGAAAATGAGTGCATTACAATTGCATACCAAGGAATGTCAAATCTGATTTGTGACCTTCACAAAAGGTGCAATGGGCAGAAGCCAAGTGCTGAAAGTGTTGTTTACATTTAGGCTACACATTGACAAGGAGGAGACAGAAATAAGTGATGTACAGTATTTAAATTGGAAGGTGAACAAAACCACATATAGGGGGATTTTTATTGTGCTTTCCTGTTTTATTCCTTTCTTTTTCTGAAAGTTCTGAAGCAAAATAACTGTTTTTTGTAATAACCCCAAGGTTATATTTTTAAACAACTATTAATGGAAACAAAAAGACAACATGTCAGTGGTGGAAAACATAGGATGTAAACCTTAAAAGCAAACTTATACCTCTTTCTCTTTAATGTTGCTGTTTGGCATGGACAGTGCATTATTTTGCATAGCTACCTGGGTATCAAGACAAAAAGTTATTGGTATTATTGTTTCAACTTCTATACTACTTCCCATAAGCATGAACACTCTCTGGAAGAATCACACAACATCATATTATCATTACTACACTGCAAGTCCCCAGGTGGGGTATTGGGAAATGTTTTCAAGTTGTGATAAGTTGAAAGAGACAATAAACCAGTTATAAAATAATATTGCATTTTGGCATTAAGTACTTAAACTCCGGAAATAAATCAAGGCCATTCAATGACATGAAACAAATATGAGACAGCAGAGGTTAAATGTTAGTTTTTAAAATGCAATTTATATAACAGAAGACCTATCATCCTGCTTGCATGAATGAATCAAGATTTCTGGTATTAACATGCATGTAAGGTTAATGCTTTACGTTGTGTGTCTGTTGTATTTTGGCAAGTTGTGTGCCTTGGTAGAAAGTTGTTCTAGAAGTTTAAGAATATGAAGTCAGGTTTCTATGGGTTCAGGCCTGCAAGTAGCTCTTGCAGTTTCTTCTCTCGTGCCCATATTGCATGGGGAAGGCAGAAAGAGGTAGATAGGAAAACAGAGAAATGTAGTGCAGAAGGAGGGACAGTAATGACCCTTGCCACTTTGGTTTTGGCCTCATCCATGGTGGGCTTGGCCCTGTAAGAACATAAGAAGAGCCATGCTGGATCAGGCCAAAGGCCCATCTAGTCCAGCTTCCTGTATCTCACAGTGGCCCCACCAGATGTGTTTGGAAGCGCATGAGACTAGATATCTGTCTCCTGATACCACTCCCCTGCATCTGGCCCTTGAAGTACCCCGGTTTTAAGCCTGGAGATTACACATCTCCATCATGGTTTATAACTACCAGCATGTGGCTTCTAGTATTTTACCCCTCAAGTTGCCCTTGGCAGGAAACAGACTCCTGATTTTGCAACACAATGTAGTAGTGCATTTGCTGCTATTATATTGTACCTTCTCTTTCATATTTGACTGGGATGGGTCAGATACTGGATGAAGTTGAAAGAAGGCGTGGAATATCTGCTGCCCTGGTTTATCCATTTATGCGAAGTCTGATGGAATCTCCTTTTCCTGCACCTGGAAAGACAATCAGAGTCAAAACTTTCCTGCCTGGATCTGGGAATGAGGTAAAAAGAAAGTTCAACCCCAAAAGGACAATTATACCAAGCACAGCCAACTGCCTGAAGCAGCATATATGTGGCGAAAGAAAGGAGATTACAGAGCTCTATCATGGGCTAATGCTATTGTGGCCATTTTTTTTAAAAAAAGTAATAATTTCTATTTGTCTACTGTTATATGAGGCAGTTTACCCTTGGATAAGGTCGGGAGTGGGCAGAAGAGAAAAGGCAGTGAAATTCTAATTCATATTTGCTTAACAACTTATCATATACTTCAAGGCTTCTTGGTTTTATCTGTAAAAGTTATGACGTTGACAGGCTTTGTCAGAAGGTCAGTGGGCCTGGAGTCAGGCTCAAGGCATTTTCCATAACGGCTAATTCCCTCATTGTTCAGACAGGCAGGTAGAATTACAAGCTATCATCACCACTTTGTGATAGTTTGGTACTTTGAAATAAATATTTCATGCTTTTGCCTATATTTGGTCATTAAAAAGCTACAGGGACTCCAAACCACATGTCTATTATAGATTGTGTAGTTTTACTTTTGTCATAGAAACCAGGGCCGGCTCGGCAAGAGATAATACCTGGATTAGTAAAATGTATGAGCTCATTCACAATATACATACTATGGGATGATTGTCTGTTTCCCCTGTATATACAGTTTTATGAGCCATTCCTATGCCAACTTCATGCCAGAGATACTTAAGGCAAAGTCTACACTTTCACACACACACTTTATTGTGTACATGGATTTATTAATGTGCATGTTGCAGGAAGTAACAGGTTCCACAAAAGGTGAAATGAATTCCCCAGCCACCGGAATCATTGGAAATTCTCTGGGGAATATTTTGTTGTTTTAATACTGCATGGCAGTCAACCTAAGAGCAGGCTAAAATCCCTATGAAAGACAGTCCAGCTGGCTCATGACATGTTTGTGGTATGCATTTAGGTGATAGAGCTTCGGCGACCGATGGACTCCCGGCTGGAACATGTGGACTTTGAGTGTCTTTTCAGATGTCTGAGTATACGACAGATAATCAGAATCTTTGCGTCCCTCCTGTTGGAACGACGAGTGATTTTCATAGCAGATAAACTCAGGTGAGCGAGGCCCAAACTTCATGAATGAAAGATTAATACGTATGAGAATACCATGTCTGGTGATATGAAACAGTTTAGGGAGATGCTCAAGGAGATTTGGCCTCTCCAGATCAGGTTGGGAAGGTCTTCTGCCTGAAACCTCAGAGGAGGAAGACAAAAAAATTAACCCTTCTGGCTAGTATATATGTATTGTGTATGTATCATTTAGCTAGATGGACCGATGATTTGTGATTTGTCACAAGGCCTGTATTCCAGTAAATTTAGCAGCTGAGTGGTTTATCCGCATATACACGGTTGGCCACCTAGGCTGGCCGATGACATCACTAGGTCACAACTGGGGGATCACTGCAATTGGACTCTGCCCCCTTCCTTTGTTGCCACATAGCTGCACCCAGGATGGGAAAGGTGTCCACCTGTACTTTTGGGTTGTGACTTCATTGCTATGCCCCAGGGCTCCTTACTGATACGCTTGACAATAAACGGAATGATAAGAGCCAAAAACTGCTTTTTGAAAGGCTCTCCCTTGCCAGACAACTTCAGAATTGTTGGCGCATTTGCAGGCCAGTGTTGGAAACCTAGGCAAGTCATCTTTAATCGCCTATGAAACCTGCTAGAGAACATCTCCGTGGCGGCCAGAAACCACAAGTTCAGAGATCTTTCTTATTGTATTACAAATGCAACAATTCCCAAGCATAAGCATCTTGGCATGTTTGGTTTAGTTAAATCTTCCATGTAAAATGCCCAACAAGATAAATCCTCAAACAGGACTCATGTGTTTTCAACATGAGGTTTATGTTGGCTTGAATTCATGGGAAAAAATTACTTGGTTGAAGGATGAAGGAGTTAAGATTTATTCTTTACATTGTAACCATAGTTAAAACAGCTTTTGGTAGGGGAGATAGTAAATAATTGGCTGATGTGACCTAAAATTATGCTTTTCCTTCTAACTTTGTGCCCCACCCTCCAGCATTAGCATTTAAACTTTGATTGTGTTCTGTGCTTTGTTACAAGGCTCACTTCCAGAAATCAAACCAGCATACAAATTAAAGCAAGAGTGCTGATCATATAGCCACTTATTGCTATGTGACCCACCTTGGGTCCTTTTAAGGAGAAAGATAGGGCAAAATACTGTATATGTTAAATAGATGAGGGGGATTAATTTCTGAAAGAAAAATAACCTCACTGCATGTCTTGGTTAGTCTTTGAATGTGCAGTTATATGCACCTATACTCAGAAGTAAGCCTCACAGAGTTCAGTGCAATTTACTCACAAGTAACTGTCCGAATAATTTCTGTTGAAACCTCATGGATGGGGAATGTATCACTTCCAGTGCCATGTTACCAGAATCTTCCAGACTGTGAACCAATGGCTGTGTCCGTACACATGATGGCAGTGGCTCCAGTGTCTTCACTGTCTGAACAGAAAATTGCTTCTTTCATTATCCTTCTTTTTTTTTTAAAAAAAAAGACTCCCATGGAAGCATACCTAAGAGTTGGTAGGTTAAAGAAAAAAGGTCCTCAGCTCTACAACTTGTGACTTACTAGACTGCCCACATACCTGATGAAGAGAGAACATACATGTCTTCTCAGTGTCTGTCTGGATATGGTGAATATTAATAGATTTCACTGCAGCAAAACTCTGTGGTGGAATCCTAATCAGTAGCATCAGGCAAGGGTGGGTGAAGCACTGGACTAGGATTAGGAAGGTCACGTCCACCCTTACCAATAACATTCGCCAGGTGACTATGTCCAAACTACTCTCTCTTATCTCTCTCAGCATAACTTACCTCACAGAGTTGTGAGGTGGAAGAAAGCCATATATGCCATCTTGAGTTCACTGAAGGAAAGGTAACATATAAATGTAACTACAGTAATAGAAGCATGGCTTTAGAGCAGCCAACTGTCCTAATTTACAGAGAACAGCCCTCGGTCTGTTCAAAAAAGGCATGAAAGGATGGCCTATTTTAAAAAGTCCAATTTAATGTCAAAGGACTACCTGGTGGAGGGAGAGCAGCCTATCGGCAGCCAGGGACACCTGAGAAACAGATGAGCAAGCACAGAGATCGCTGTCTGGTCATGACAGTGAGATATACAGTATTGTTTTTCTGTTTAAATTAAGGACCTACATATTAATTAGAATGTGCAGTTTCATGCAAATCTGTATCTTTGTGAGGCATTTCTGGTTTTAGCAGTTTGTCATTGGCCTTGCATTTTCTTGTTTGGCTACAGTGTAGCCGCTACACGAATGCCACCTTGTAAAAATCTCTAGTATTAGGAAATGCCACAGCTCTTGCTTAGCTTTAAGACGCCTTTCTATGGCATTTATCTTCAGTGTTTGAAACATTAACCTTTAACGCTTCTTAGGATCTGAATTTCCTGTTAATTGCTGGAGGTTTTGCTCCTAACCTGACCACTCAGCTCTTCAGCTTTGAATAACTATTGCCTATGAATGCATATGCCAGCATATTCTGTAACTTCGGGACTTTTCTCACGGTCACAGCTATCCACTCAGCATTTTTAACTGGAAGTTTTATTTTAATGGCTAAGAATGTCTCATACTCTTATTTTGATGTTTTCAAGGAGAAAAAATGTAACAAAATATGCATCTCATGATTTTTCTCCACTTTCTAAAGGATAATAATGGATTCCATGTCTTTTTATCTTGAGTGTCCCTTTGGACCAGAACGGCAAGTTAGTTCAACAATACATCTTTCTGTCTTCAAATCATGAACATATTTGAATTTATGCTGCCCTCAGGGTACTTACTATGGTTCATGTGGCTTGTGGGTTATAGATAATCTCAGCTGGCATTCTCTTTGGACTGTCATCTTAAACAAACCCCTACTCATAATTATTTTCAACGGCAATCCAAAGTGTCTTTGTGGCAAAGAGTCAAACAGAGACCATGCTTTTATATCCCATTGCTCCAACCCTTGCAGAAGGGTTTTGGTGGTTTGCAGAATAGCTGTTTCTTATGGTGACCTGCTAAGATGACCAATTCACCATTTGACATAGTGTCAGACTGAAAAATATGGTCCGACCATGAAACATGCTTGTGATGCAAACAGGCATTTTGGATTGTTAATCACATCTTAGTCTCTAAATATGAAGTGGGACTTACCTTGAGGTAGAGATTTTATTCTCACATACTGCTCCCATGTGAAGCATCTGTAATACTTAGTCTTTATCTGCTGTGCATCATCAAAAATATAATCCAAACAACTGTGACTGTAGGGTAAGCTAGTTCAGACATATGGAGGGCCAAATATCTTGACTTACACATACAGATCCCTGTGACTGCACACACACACACACACACACACACACACACACACAAAATGAATGTTTTAAAAAGATAATCACTCTTCTAGAATACAGCTCCTGGGATCTGTCAGCCAGAACGACTGGGTGAGAAATTCTACAAGTAGTAGTCCAAGAAGGTGACTTTTCTCAGCTCTAACCCTTTGGAAGGCTCCAATGTCGATATGTCCAAAGGTTAAATATACTAGGTTTGTGGCAAGACTGCTGCAAGGCTACTCAGACCATTAGAATTTCATTAACCTGTGTTCCCTATCATGCTGAAACCAAAGAAAGCATCAGAGGGGTTTGTAGGATCTACTGTGCTATAATCCTCCATGGATTAGAGCCAGTTTCCTCATTGTTAAAAGCTGATACCACAGTAAAATTGTTTAAGGTGCTGGTTTTTCCTGGTTTTCTTGCAGTTACCTAATATCCACTGCTCTAAAAGCTCAGACTGCAGACGATGGTCATGAACATGTGACTACCGTCATCCTCTTCCAGCACAGTGGATAATCTACAGTGGAAAGCTAGCGAGAGAGGACCTAAAGTGAAAAGCTCCCCAAAGCGTGGGAAATGCTCATGGGAGAGGATGTTGGTGCTGATTTACATCACGGCCCTTCCTTCAAGAGGAGGGCAAGTTACAAAAGGGCATTCTATGGAAAGCAAAGATTGTGTGCTGAGCACTAAAGGAATGTTTGTGTTGCTGCTTTTAGATTAACACAGTTCTCTAAATTTAGCTCCACTTGATCAGTTACACTTGAGATTTCCACAGTTATTAAGAAGAGTTAAAGAATTATGCTTGGAAGCCTGAAACATGCCCCACCTTTTTCTTTTTCTGAATCAGATCATTGTTTGTTGCTCTTAAAAAAAACAAAAATACATTTTGTTCAGCAGGATGAAAGTTGAAGCCAGCACAGTGCGTTGGCTAACACTATTAGAGTAGAGATGTCTGGTGAGAAGAAATTAATTCTTAGGCTGGGGGAAGATCAAGCAAGTCAGTGGCCCTGAGGGAGTTCCATCTACAGAGTAGGACCTCCTATTAAGAATACCTTTACAACTAAGTCAGGAGTTCTCCTGACCACGAGCCCTATGTGCCTGGCTCACATTTTCAGTTTCTGAGTATTGCAAGACATTGCAAAATGTAGAAGAAATGTTTGCTTGTCTTGCAAAACACTTTTAAACCAAGTTAGTCTTAAACCAAGGTATTACTGCACTTACTGTTTTTAGCTTTTAAATATTGTTTTTTAATGATGTAAGCCACCTTGGATCTTTTAAGGAGAAAGGTAAAAAGATTTTAAATAAATAAATAGAATATCCCAGCATAGCTATGTTATGCTAAAAAAGGATCAGTAGTTCTTTTTTTTTTAATTAAAGAATTTTATTGATTTTGAGGGAAGGGGGAAGAGGGGAAAAGGGATGGGGAATACAATATAAAAGGTTACATTGAACATATCAAGTCAATAATAGCGATTATACATGTCGAAATCAGATAAACATATCAGAGTGCTAGTAAATTTACTACTTCTTGCCATCTTTTTTTTTTGGAGATATCTTCATAATCTCCTTTCAGGAATCTGGAGAGTCTGTCAATTTCGATACATTCTCTTATCTTTTCATAGAGCTTTCTCTCTGTAGGCAATTCAGGTTATTTCCAAAATTTCGCATACAGTATCCTTGCTGCAACTATTACATGATGGAGTATATATTTTTGATCATAAGAGATATTTATGTCCACTATATTCAATAAGAAAAGTTCTGGTCTAAGCTCTAACTTAATCTTCAAAGATCTCTCTATAAATAGTTTTACCATTCTCCAATATGCATTGGCCTCTTTACACGTCCACCGCATATGGTAGAAAGTGCCACTATCATGTTTACATTTCCAACAACTAGATGAGCAGTTATACATCTTGGATAAACGGTGAGGCGAGAGATGCCATCTATAAAACATTTTATAACAATTTTCCTTAAAGGCTATAGACTTAAAGAGTTTTACTGTGCTCCACAAGGAGTCCCATTTGTTCAGGTGAAGAGAGTAGCCAAAATCTTCTGCCCATCTTATCATAGTATCTTTTACCAATATATCATTCAATTTCTCATTTAACAAAATATTATAGAATTTACTAAGAAGCTTTATGTCACCAGAGGATAGTATTTTGTCAAGTGAAGTATCGTTAGTCATAAATTCACCCTCTTTAATGAGATTTTTAAAATGTGAATATATTTGTTGGTAATTCCACCAATCTGTTTTACAGCCTTCAGATACTAATTGTGTAAGTGGCTTCAAGGAACGGTCAACATTCAAAAGTTGTCTATAAGTTAAGGATTTGAGAGTTGCACTTGTATGAGGACCAGTTATCACTCCTAATGGCGATAGCCACATTGGTGCTTTGCCATAAAACTGGTTTTTTATGGGTAACCATATTTTAATTAAAGCATTCCTTATCCAATGGTTTTTGAAAAGTATAGGTATGTTACCAAAAGGGATCAGTAGTTCTATGTCTATATTTAATAGGACAGAGAATTGTGGGGGTTTCTTCTGTTATGTTGTTGCGGGCTATTTTTTGGAATTGTTTAGGTTAATTGAAAACATCATGCGTGGGTGGAGTTGCTAGATTTTGTGCTGAGCTGCTGAGCTATTTCCTAGCAATAATACCTTCCTTCCACTAATCCTGAATTGGCCCATTGGTTTTGCTAAATATACTGAATGAGCATAGGAACTGATGCTGTTAACTTCAGGTCTGTGGTTGCCTGACACGTTGGCATAATGATGTCTAGGTGGTCGCCAAACACCCTGTGACCAGTAGAGGAACTGGAAGTATTGAAAAGCCTTAGGCGTGCCACTTTAATAATGGAGATCTTCCAGACTAGCCCTGTTTTTTTTAAACTCATCTCTTTTCATCTTGAGCTAGGGTTCCCAGTGTGGTGTAGGGGATGGAGTAATAGACTAGGACCCTGGAGAACAGGGCTTGAATCTCCACTCAGCCATGGAAACTCACTGGAGGTGCGGAACTGGAAAACACTCCTTAACTATCTCACTTACCTATTAGGATCACTGTAAGTCGGTTATGACTTGATGGCACAGGACACATGCAAACATCTCAAGCTGTAGCTGCTTAGGAAGTACAGTAGTCTTACACCTTGTCACGTGTGACTTCGGAATGCTGTTGCTGATAGATGCCAAGATGCCAGATAGACTTTTGTTGCCACCTAGGGTTTCTGAAATGCTTCGCCATGTACCTGAAAGCTGCTGTTTTTATATTGTTAGAAAGAAAAACTCTCCAATGTGAATAGGTGCTTGGAACCCAAAGAAAAAAGCTGGCTTCAGCAAGTTTGATTTTGGGGGTGGGGGGTTGTACTGACCTGGATTAAATTCCGCAGGATTTGTCATCTGATGTTTCAAAAGAGAGGAAAAAATGCCCAGCATCAAAAGTTAAAGCAGCAACACTTACAATAAAAGCCCTTTGCTTAACTTTGTTCTTTGAAACCAGTTTTCTAAAGAAGCCATTCTATTTTAGCCTTACAAACGAAAATGTAGACTCCAGTTAAAAGCACTGTAGCAGGAGGATATTTCCCAAGGAAGACACACACACACACGTATTTTGACAGTATGAAGCCCTTTTAGCCTGATTTTCTTTGGGAAGTCCTCTGTCAATGAAGGACAACACAACCGTCCTAACTACATTCTGCAAGCAGAAGGACTTGAGAATAAAGGCCAACACACTGTGGGCTTGAGCCAGCTCGAGGGACGGACGCTCTTCTTTCTGTGCTTATGCAGGGTGTGAAAAATGTAAGCAGAGATGTGTGACAAAGAACATGCTTGAAAGGGGGCTATAAAGACAGCCACTGTCGCGTTTCTGAAACCCAACAGTAGGAACCCAATGAAGAGAGAGTTGCCTTGATCACTTGCCTCAACAGGATTCCTGAGTAGCTCGGAGAAAGGCAACAGGCCCAATCTGCTGTTTCATTGTGTGGTTCAGGCTGGGGAAGGCTGGGGAAAGCTGTCTGTCAGGAAGCTGCTGCTGAAGGCGTGGCGGAGGCACTTGGCTGTCATCATCCTCCAGCCGTGCTCCTAGCAGCAACTCTTCTCAATAAGCCAGTGGCCAAATGACCTTGCAGGTCATAAGAATACTGTATGTGTGAAGATGATACACTTTTCTATTTGTTTTTTAAAGAATGACAGGGCATTCATGTATCAAAACATCCTGGTATGGAAAAGATGTGTGAGTGTTCACACTGTGCTGGAATGGCAAGTCATGCTTCTTTACACATAGCTTTCTGGATTTGGGGAATGTGTAGGCCGAAAGAACGCTTAAAAAACAAGCTAAAGGCCTGTGGAGACCAGCATGCATTTCTTACAGTGGCCAGATGCCAGTGAGAAAACCCTAAGCAGGACATGACATTACCAGCACCCTCCAGCGCATGTCCCCTGGAACAAGGATTCGGAGGCATGTAGCCTGTAATACTGAGAGCAGCAGATGGCCAGCATGACTCACAGCCACTGCTCACAGGTATCCTCCATAAAACTGTGTTGCCTCCTTTCCAAGCCATCTGAGTTTTCATTACATTTTGAGTCACTAAACACCCAACTGTGTGCTGAAGGATAGGCCATTCTTTTTCTCCGGAAGCCCTCTTTCCAGAGTATAATTATGAAAGCCAGCAAGGTGTCCTTGCAGACCATGTACTAAGGTTCGTTCTTTCCTTCCCAGCACTCTTTCCAGCTGCTCTCATGCTGTGGTGGCTTTGCTGTACCCCTTCTCCTGGCAACACACCTTCATCCCTGTCCTCCCTTCTTCCATGATTGACATTGTCTGCTGCCCTACTCCGTTTCTGGTTGGATTGCTGTCCAGCTCCCTGCCCAAACTAAAGGAGCTGCCAGTAGAAGAGGTAAGATTGGAACCGCTAATGTGTCCTAGAAGTAACTGTCAGCATTGACTCTGACCATATATCTGTGTACCTACATCCTTCCTAGTAACAAATGGACAAAAATGCTGGTGTTGTGTTCCTGTAGAGAACGTTCTCCCCGTGCGCTGTTCTTCATGTAATAGATAGCATACTGAAATGCTGATTTCAGTGGAAAAGGAAGAGCAATGAGGCTGAAGGTGAAGATTTTAAGTTGAGCTCCTTGGCTTTCTGTATACTTACTGGTTTGGCTAAAATGGGAATGAGATTTATTTATAAAGCAGATGTAGTGACAGGGTGTCCCTTCCCACCACTGCCACCATCTGTAATGCCCTCAGAATTTGACTTCAGTAGAGTACAGATCACTTTGTAAGAAATAATGTAGCTTGATATAGAGTGCAAAGCATTATATAAAGAAATGACAAATAGTAATAAACTATAAGCATGCATGGGGAAGGGAAAGTGAGGCTCCTGACAATGAACTTTACTACCACAATGTTGGGGGATGAAATGGCATTGCTTTCATATAATACACAATCCATACGAGAATGATAACATTGCCATGGTATTATAGAACTGCTGGATAGCTCAGTGGTTTAAGTATCTGGCTATGGAGCCAGCGGTTGGGAGTTTGATTCCCCCACTGTGCCTCCTTGCAAAGGGCTGCACGTGATGACAAGAACTGGACTTCTTAGGTTACTTATTACAAAGAGCAATGCTATTAAATGCTATTAGTTTCAGGCTAAGCGATTAAGTTGATCCCTTGCCTTTGAGGCATTTCCTCTTGCTATGAAAACAGCTCATATATGAAAACTGATGTATTTGTGTATCAAAGGGGTAAACATGAGATTAGGTGACAAAGGTTACAGACAGTGATCTGGAACACCAGGGTAAAAACACAGCTACACACCTGGCCGTGTTGTTTCAAGTGTCATAAAGACATGTGGGAGAGGGGCCGGCTGCTTCCATTTCAATTCATGACAATTATCACATGGTCTTTGTGTCTGTTCAGTCTTTTGCTTTTTAAATTATTATGTGCTATTGGCAAGACTTAAGGCCTTTTCACACGACCCCTAAGATCCGCTGGCCACTTAAATTCGGACCAGAGATCTTAGGGGTTTGTCGCTGTTCCTGCGTTCCCACCCCCTCCGCACTCCTGGCTGCTGGCTGCGTGAGGGGAGGGAGAAAAAACAGGAAGAAAAGAGACGTGGCTCACCTCCGTTCTGCCTCTCGCTCTTGCCGCGGCAACATTCCAGTCTCTTAGGGTAGCTCTTAAAGGGGCAGGAGCCAAAAAACAACAAACAGAAGCGAGGAGAACCCCGCACTCACTATCGTTACACCACATCAAAGAATTTTCACCTCCAGAGAGCAGGTACTTGAAAGGTGTGCTGGGACGTGCTAAAGTGGGCGTGGTCGCACTTAATTTCCTGTAAACTCCGGAGCTGGTGGGGAAACATTTTTAAGCTCCGGAGCTTAAAGCCATTTGTGGCGGAGTTTAGGGGTCGTGTACAAAGGGCCTAAGTTACATATGCAAGGGCAGTTTCATTAGTTATCAAAGAAGCGAGTCTCTGGTTCAAACCTCTGGCAATATCTGTTAGGGTGTAAACCTTGAGGGATAGCTAAACATTGTCATTAGGATTGCAGTGTTAAACTTTCACTTCTGTTAGAACACTTTGATCTGCTCAGAGCCCCTGGAAGCGAATAAACAGGACACTCTACACATACTGGATTGAGCTCTTTGTTTGCAAATTACTCACACACACACAAAATCAAGTTCTTTTGGCGCCAGAGGGTAGGATTTCTTGTTAGGCAAAGTGGTGTTTACAGCTTCCTTTTTTCAAAAAATTCAAAAAATAAAAGGTGCTTTCTGTGTTATTTCTCTTTAGGCTTTGATGGTGAATCTTGGATCGGATCGTTTCATCAGACAGGTAGTGATGTGGGTCTTTAATGTGTGACATGTGCACAGTGGCTTAGCTGCTTGTGAGGTCATCCTATCAGCTATAGATGAGAAAGAGAGCACCTGGAGATGGGGTTCAACTGCATAAGTAGTCAATATTCACAGCAGATGTGCAAGATATTGGTGGGATGCTAAGCAAATTCATGCTAGAGGGTGTTCGGAGAATCTGGTGCCAACACGTGAGCACAGTCTTTTGCATATTACTTACTCCATGTGTATTCAACTCCATACAGTGGCTAAGTATGAGGTAAGGAGTCTCATTATTGTCACTACAGTGTATAGGCATTGCAGTGTGTGCCTCTGGAAACCATAAGGAAGAATGACATCTTGTTTTTATTTCCTTCTTTCAGATGGATGATGAAGATACACTTTTGCCCCGGAAATTGCAAGCGGCTCTAGAGCAGGCTCTAGAGAGGAAGAATGATTTAATAAATCAGGATTCAGACAGTGAATCAGATGAGGGTAAAGAGGCTGGGAACAATTCCTGTTTATGAGAGAAAGGGAAGGAGAATGATGTGTCCTTGGAAGCTAGAGAGGAAAACAGGAAAGTTTTATATTTATATACCCTGATCACCATATGGCAAAAGTGTATCTTTCACCATTAAAAATGTATTTCACAACAGCAAATGGTTCGTAGGAGTATTTAATGATGACACACACTGTTTTTCAAAACATTGTCACTGCGGTGCTAATTTTTTTAACTGTGAATTCTAGGTCAACTCTTCTGGAGAGTCACTTCCATAATGATATTTTTGGCCCATGTATTTTGTTTGTCTGTAGGAATTTATGTATAACCTTGGATGCTGTGCTAATCCCAAAGGGATTTTTTAAAATGCATTTGACATTTTGCCATTCTGATCTGCCTCATTGCAGCTTCCTTACCCAGACAGCTAATATATCTGTCTGCACCTATAAAATTTCCATTGCGTAGAAAGCATGTGAAGGCCTTCTGGCACCCCTGGCAAACAGCTGTAGGTACTGCTGATTTTCAGAGGCAATCGCCACCACATGAGCTCCTTGGTGTTCCAGGGAAACCAAAATAAGAAGGTTGTTGTTCCTAGTTGCAAACTATGGTAACTTTGCAAGGTAGAAAACATAAAACCCACAAAAAGTTCAAAAGACATCTGACTGTATAAGACACTGGGTTTAGTACCCACAACACAGTTATAAATTGTTATTATTTTTATTGAATCATCATCATCATCATCTTAGACCTGCAATGTTGGAAGGGACCTTATGAATAATCAAGTCTCGCCCTGGCTGTGATGCACAATGAGGAATCAAACCCTCAACCTCTGTTTCCACAGCCAAATACTTAAGCAACTGAGCTATTTAGTTCATCTGGATATTTTAGCAAAACATACCAATCCAAAAGCAAGTTTAGTGACTCTAACTGAATAATGGTGATATGAGGCAATTCCATAACACTAGCGAACAAAAGCACATTAGAGATTTAGGCAACTAGGAATCACTCCTGTTGAAAACAGTGTTATTTGATCCTAAGCTATACTTACAAAGTAGCATGGTTCTATGGCACAAGCAGAGTTCAATATAATAGCAACAATGATTGTATGTTGAGGCAACCATAAAGAGACTCCAAGTGGCTGCTAGACCCATTGTTCCAATGGAATTTGTATCCCATGATCCCTTCATGAGCTGGTCCAAGTTTTTCCACCAATCAGATGAAGCCAATTAACTGGTTTTGTCTGCAAGAGTAATTTCTTATCTCAGCAAGTGTGCTTAATCACCCTACCATGAGAAACCAAGCACTCTCAGTTTCTACAAAGATAGTGTCAAGGTCCCAGATAAAGCTCTGGCATGTGTGATGTCGCTCTAATTATACAGTATGGGCATTCTCTTTCAGTAGGCTGAGCTCAATTAATTTAAGATTTTATGAGAAGTCAAGGGTGTAATTTACATCCTTTTGGTTCGCTCCTTCACAACTGCTAACGATAATGATTTATTAACCCAGAAGGTCTTCAGTTACGGAAGACCAAGAAAGTAGGAGGACAGAGAGTGTGGGCAAAGGCATCAGAACATATCTCAGCTTAATAAGAATGAAGTATCATTCATTTTATCATTCATAAGTATCATTCATAAGTGACTTATGCCCTAGGGATGAAAGTAAGTAATGGATACATAGGATTCCAATGGTAAATGCACATTCATTTTCAGGATCTGGTAGTACATATCAGTGGGTAAAATTAGACATTAATGGAAATGCCTGTTCTCTCCAATTTACCTGGTTTCCCTCCCACAGCCGATATATTCTTCAACAATCAGAATTAGTAAGTCCATGTTTGCCTTCCAAAATAATTTACATCTAATACACTAAATACACTAAATGCAGGATCTGTAGGTCAGGAAAATCACATCCTATGGCAAACAGATACCTTTCACCATTTGGGGAAAGCTTTTGGGAAAATTTCTAATGTAACTTAAATGTATCACCTAGTTTGACCTCAGTTTTGTCATCTATTATTCAGCTATGATTTCCCCCCTTTTTTTGCAGAATGTAATACCTTGAATGGGTTAGTATCAGAAGTATTCATCCGCTTCTTTGTGGAGACCATCGGACACTATTCCCTTTTTCTAACTCAGAATGAAAAGGCGGAGCGAGTCTTCCAGAGGGAGGGTTTTCGCAAATCTGTAGCTTCAAAGAGCATCCGGCGTTTTCTGGAGGTCTTCATGGAATCTCAGATGTTCGCTGGATTTATCCAAGATAGAGAGCTGAGAAAATGTAGGGCAAAAGGTGAGGAGTGTTCTCTCTACTTCAGGAAAGCTTTCCCCTTAACTGATAACTCTGAATAAAACTTTAATGACAGAGGAGAAGAAATATTTGGTACATGTTTTGTCTTCGCTTGTGGGCTCCTTTGATGGCTTTCAAACACCTGCCTTCCCTGCTCTGTATGATACTGTTATAGTGCAAGATTTAGGACTTACATCAAACACATTATATAAACACCAAATATTATTATTTAGTGGTAGTTACGGTATTTTCCTACCTGCAGTAAGAACTCTACCTTTGTGAGGGTGTGGAGGCAGGACCTGCTGGACACTGCTGCAAAATATAGTCTCTGATTTGAAACCATATTTACAAAACCCCTGGAAACGTTGGTGTTGTGTACTATATTGTACTTCCCACCACTTGACAGTAGATTTTAATGGAAAATTGATGGACCCCATGCAGCCCTCCTGGTCACAGATGCAGGTCCTAGCACCTGAAAAAAAATTAAGAACCTTTACTCTATAAATATAGTTGGTGTCCTCCAAGAAGGGTGGGAGCAAGATAGTCATGCTTTGGGGGTGCCCTGGAACACCTGGATATACCTGAAGTGCCCCCCCCATTTCCCCCTTTTTAAAAATTAAATTTTACAGCCACCAGAGAACACAAGGTGGGTTTTTTGACGAAAAAGAAAGAACCATTTTCATAAGAAAAATTGTGCAGGGGGAATACATTTCTGGGAGCAGATGCTACCTTCCAAGGTCCACGGATTTGGGCATGCAGATCCTAACCTGAGGTTGTGCCTTCCAATTTAAAATCTACAGCTGTTTATTGTGGAGAAATCAAGGAAGTGAGGCTGTCAAAGAGGTACAATTGGCAGACAGCTTTTGATATCTGGGAAAGCT
Source organism: Phrynocephalus guinanensis (assembly GCA_037367245.1). Classification (NCBI taxonomy): domain Eukaryota; kingdom Metazoa; phylum Chordata; class Lepidosauria; order Squamata; family Agamidae; genus Phrynocephalus; species Phrynocephalus guinanensis. The sequence goes on along the minus strand of CM074732.1, from coordinate 105,104,906 downwards.
CCACTAGGCTTAATAACTTTTAAAAAAACTGAGCAAAAACAGAAACTTTACTAACTAACCAGGTACAGATGCAAGATGTATATTGATCAGCTTTTCAGAGTTGTCAGGGTGCAGTTCTACTTACTTTTAGAAACTTGCTGGGTTGCAGTGCTTTGTCTTTACATCCTGATAAATGTCAAGAAGAACTGAATGATCTGGAAATTGTCTCTAGTGGCTTATTGTTTCATACACAGCAGTACCCCATCTGCTGGAATTTTGATGTGAATAGCTCTGTTCTCTTTTCCAAGAAGAAATATAATAAAAAGCTGTCAGGTGGTGCCAAAGGCAGGCATGGAAATATAGTTGTTAGTTCCTCTTCTGAATCAAAGCAGTCTGCTTCACTTATCAGAAAGGAGGAAAACAGAGGAGATTGTTTACATGGAGCAGATTACTTGGCAGTGCTTCATAATTAACAGATCAATAGATCTTCAGCTCAGGAAAAAGCTATTAACGATTTCTGGGGTTTGCAATTGGTATCCATTGTTTTTATGTGAAGTATTATTATGAAATCACGAGATCTGCATGGTTTTCATTTATTAGCCATAGTTCTGCAGCTAACAAAACTGCTATTTCCATTTTAGATATTAATTATCCTAAATTCAGTAAGAAGAATTTGCTAAGAAGTTACCTGAATCTGCATTAATGGTGTTGAGTAAACAAAGGCTATTACTTCACGAACGTCTCGCTGCGCGGCGAGCCGTCATTTCTGTGCGAATCGATCGTTTCTGTCCTCACGCTCCTCCTTTTTGGATGCGGCGCCACCCCGACCACGCCCCCTAAACCGTGCTCCAAGCGGGGCGAGTGATTCCCCTGCCGGAGGCAGGGAATCTTTTTCGCTTCGCATCCCGCTTCGCACCCAAAGTCACGTGTGGCCAGTGATTATATATATTTAATTTTTTTAAAGTTACTTTTTCTCCGTAATGCCGATGCATCGGTATTTTGGTTAACCCGTTCTTTTGATCTTGCTTTCTGTGCTTACAATATTCCTTGGAGGAGCGATGGTATACACAACAAATGTTGTGTGCTGGTCCACCTAGTGACCCTGACGGAGAACAGCAATTTTTTCACGTCGCCAATGGACGAAGCAATACAAATCGGGAGTAGAAAACAAAGGAACATACAGTTATTCAGCTCTGCCGCAAATGACAGCCGGGTATTGATGCATCGATACGCCATGGTAGTTTTTTTTTAAATATTAAAGAAAGCAGAAACCGGACGTTGCAAGTAAGCTTCCCAATGCGAAGGGAGCACGTGAGGTAGTACTGGATTCGATCCTAAAACTTCGCCTCGTGAGGACAGAGAAAGAGGGGTGGGAGCGAATGGAGACCACGTGACCGCCTTCGCATTCAAAGCGAAGGCAATCCCGCTGCGAAGCGAAGTACTTCGTGAAGTAACGGCCAAAGTGTGAGAGAGAAGAGGAGTAGGCTGGAATGAGGAAACCACCGGATTTGATAAGAGTCAGTTCTTGACAGCAATATTGGGGAAAGGGGCTCTTTGGCCACAAGAAAACAAAAGCAGTAGGAGGTAACCCTCATTTCCTTTTGGGGGAAAAACCAGTAATTTCCTTTTCATCTGTGTCCCATAGGTCTCTTTGAACAGAGAGTGGAACAGTATTTGGAAGAGCTTCCAGACACTGAACAAAGTGGAGTAAATAAGTTCCTGCGAGGTCTTGGTAAGGAACTGAACTTTGACATACTCTGGGTCTACTCTTGTCTGCATATTGAGAAACTCATTGGAGGTGGGGCAGATCAAGCTGTGCAACACAAATTTGCTTCTGGCAAGCACCTTCCTGTAGCATTTGGTAGGTTAAAGGGGGGGGGGTGGCGGCAAGTAAGAGAAGAACTTAGCTTCCCAATAAGTTGCTGTTTACTAGTGCTGGTCGCCTGGTATATTTCATGGTTAAAAGCCTTCAGTTGAAGATTGAATCCAGTACCTTGCTGTTTTTAAATGCTGTGTCCATATACCCAAATTTCCAGGGAGTCTCTTAACTCATAGCAACACTGCTTTGGCTCCAAGGCATGAGAGATCTACCCTTCTCTAAAGTTCTTGTTTCATATTAGAAGATCGAAAGAGGGTGCTATTATATTTCAGTCCATACCCTACTTTGATCCTAAACTTGGAAAGCCCTCTCCTGTTCCTTTTAAATAGCAGATCACTCAGATTTCTCATCCTTTGCCTCATTTGGAGTCTTTTGGTTCTTCTTGCTAGCTGCTGCCCTCCACCCTCCATTTCTCTCTGTCATTCTGCAGGCACTGCCTCCAGTCTAAAGCCACCACAAACTCCAGTAAGGCAGAGCATCTGGAATGACTGCTATTCCAAATTCTCAGCTTTTCCTCCAGATTATTTTCCTTAAGTAAATTGGAGACATTTAAGGTGCTTTACTTGAGAGCTGCTCCCTTGCTTGTTTGGCATTAGTTCAGTTGTTTCTCTCTGCTTCAGAACCCGTCAGTTGCTCCTCTTGTTGCAGTGTCAGTGGGAGAGACAGAGGTAGTATAGGGAACCACACTGGAAGTGTAGTTATTAAACGTGGATGGCTTTCTTCGCTGTCTCTCTTGCATTGCACAGTGCAAGGAGAACAGCAACCTTGAAGTGGTGAAAATCGGGCAAGGAGAACTGACAAAGAAACAACCCACCAGGAATGTAAAGGGAAGAAATTATTTGCCAAAGGTGCCTGGAGCCCCTTGAAACTCCCGAAAGTTTCCTAAAATCATTGTATTATCAGTTTCAAGTTGAAAATATGAGCATGAGAATCTTCACAGACATGAGCAGTAAGTGTTTTGCAAGGCGAGCTCATTAGCCAGAACAAAAATGTTCCAAAAATTTTGCTCATCTTGCAAAAAGGCTGGCAGACCGGGGCACTCATAAACCCAGTCTGTATTGTGTATTATGGTGTAGGATATCAGTGCTGGTGGATGGGTGGGTGGATGGATGGATGGATTGTGTTATTAGAATTGCAACACTTATCATCCATCACTGCTGGGTATACTGGCTAGTGGTTTGGGGGAGCATGTTCAACATTGCTACTGCACAGTTTTTTTTTCTGAATAATTAGTTGTATAATATCGGCATATTCTATATTGCTTTTTTAAAATAGGAATAGCATTATTGGCTTTTAGATCTATATTTGTAACTGAAGGTGTCTTGTTTTTGGTTGTTACAGGAAATAAAATGAAGTTCCTTCACAAGAAAAATTAATTCCATTCTACTGAAATAAGAAATCCAAAGACTATTTATGACACTGGGCACAGCATGCCATCTGCAGTTTTTCCAGTGCTGCTGCTGGAAGAGACAAAAGGAGCTGGTCACGGGCTTAAGTGACTGCAAATGCTGTTTGACTGTGTGCCAGCAAAAAAAAGTTATAATGTATATGAATAGTTGTCTGTAAATAATGTTCTGTAAGCATCCCTAACATTTCTCTCTCTTTCTGTCATGAGCACAGACAACTGTGGCAATATTTGTATATTCCTGAAAATAACAGGTGCTTCTTTCTTTAGCCTGAACTGAGTTGTGCTTGGTGCAGAACTAAATGGCCAATGACGTGCAGCTGACTGTCTCAGCAGAGCCACAGCCTTCAATGGGTGTTTGCAAGAGCCCTGCGGTGTACTGTGGAAGTGAATGAACTCCAGTCTGGGAATGGGTGGGTGGGCAGGTTTGATGAAAGAGGACTGAGTTGTTTTTTTATATGACAGAGTTTCTATTTTTCTTTAGATTTTCTTTTAATTCATTTTTCAGAGGAACGAATAACCAGCTACTCTGCAATCAGGTACTTGATTCACAATCACAGATTATTCTGCCTTGTATTAAATAGTGGTCAGTAACTTGTAATACATTCTGCACTATGATTGCAAAAAACAGAAATCTCTGACCTTTTGACACAGTCTTGCAGATGATTAGGTACAGTTCATCTTTTCCTAATGTATGTATGATTTCTAATAAATTTTGTAAATACTTTGCATCATGTGTCTATATTCATTGGATCTGCCTTATATATATACTTAATGCACGTGCTCTCTCTCTCTCTCTCTCTCTCTCTCTCTCTCTCACACACACACACACACACCTGGCATATGTGGCTTCCTTTCCCGCTTTTTATTTATTTATTTATTTATTTATTTATTTATTTAAAATACTTTTGCCCTGCCTGACTACTTAAAAAGGGCCTATGGTGGCTTACAGTACTGAAAGACAATACTTAAACCTGGAAAAAGCAAGTATACAATGATTGTTTTATGTCATTAAAAGACAATATTTAAAGCCAAGCATAGGTATAAAGAGGTAACTTACATAATTAAAAGGCAATATTAAAGCTAAAAGCAATTATACAAATATCAAAAAGGTAAAGACAACTACCACTCTGAGAAATGGTTTTTAAAAAAAAGGAAAACTAAAAACACATTCATACCAGTAAGACATAACATTCCAATTAAAAATCCCACTCAGGCAGCCATTCACTGCGGGAAAGATTTCCTGAAGAGAAAGGTCTTTGCTTGCTTGTGGAAAGACAACAAAGATGAGACCACTAGCATGTTGTGGGAGGAAGTTCCCAAGTCTGGGAGCAGCAACAGAGGAGGCCCTGTCCTGACGATCTTAACACACAAGCCAGTGTTACAATATTTTGTTACAACAGTCCTGTGAGGTTGGCCAGTGTGAGAGCAATTAACTAAGCAATTCGTTTCACTTTCAAATCATTTTGATATATTCTGCTGCAGTCCTATGAAACTTTACTTAAATTCCATGATACTTAATTTTCAGTAAATTCATAGGTCTGTACCCCGTTGCACCACTGTGCCTCCCCAACAGAAATGACATTGTCATCAATGTCAGATTGCAGCTATTGAAAGAGTTCCACTTTTTTAATAATACGCACACAATGAGACAAAGTCATATGCAACCCTAAAATTAAAAAAAAAGTCTTTAAACAGGCAACGGTCTGCCACTGGTGCTGATGCTACACCCATTGTGGAGCTGGAGGTGTACAGTATAGGAAGGAATACTGGCCATAGGAATAGACTGGCAAGGCTCAATGTTGGGATCCTCAAGGATGACTGGCATCACACTTGGAGGCGTGTGATGCCAGTTATTTAAATAACTCCCATAAGAAGCAAACACTTATACCTGCAGTCCTAAATACACTTTTCTACACGAAACCCACATTGAATTACTCAACAGTAAGTATGCGTGTACATTATTGTTTGAAATCTAGTTTAAATGAAATCTCATCTCTCACGGATAGTGCAATATATAGTACCTCCTTACTATAAACTCTGGTACAATAAGCAGTAAGAATCCCTTGAAAAGAGAGAACAGTGCCATCAAGATACAGTAATATATTAGTAGTTTAAGCGTACCTTGGTTTAAGAGCATTTTTAAAGACAAGCAAACATTTCTTCTAAATGTTGCCTTGACCAACAAGCAATGCCTTGCAATACAAGCACTGGAGCAGGTCACATGGTTGCAAGTAAGCCATTGGTGGCTCGCTCTCTCCTTGCTGGATTGTGGGGGATTGCCTGGAACATTCTGTCTCAGGTAAGCCTCAAAAGCAGGGGGGAGAAGAGAGGAATGGAGGTTTCCCTTCCATCAGCCATGACAGTTTTCAAAGGGAAGTGTAGATTAGAGTTTTATTTTTCTTTAATTTGTTTTCAACATCTTTTCATATTTTTCAAACCATTTCTAGTCATGGGATCCCATCTCAGAGGACTGAATAACCCAGCTAGTCAACCTTCAGGGGCAGTCGAGGATTGAATCAGGTGGAAAATGATATAACCGAACAGGGTTAGAACTAGAAGTATTCCAGGAAAAAAAGAAAAGACAAAAATACGGGGCATCATAAGGACTATTACATTTTAATGTAAGCTTTCGTGGACACCTCCACTTCTTCAGACATAACAGCAGCAGAATGAAATGTACAATCAATATACAAAGGAATGTAAGTTACATTCCCAGGGTTAGGATTTGTTTAAAAGCACTTTAGTTTGAAAAACAGATTTTCTAATTGTTGTCTGACAAGAGCGGGCAACAAAGACTTGCTTTAGAAAACGGTAGCGGGCAGGATGAAATCCAGCAGCTCCGTGCAGCTTTTAACGCTTGTTGAGTGCGTGCGCGAAGAAGTCCAGTCAAAACCCTCAGCATGGCCCTGCGTGCACTCGCATAAAATACCCAATTTTGACAGGTTCGCAGACGGGAAACACATTTTCAGCCGTTCCCCTCTTCGTTTACTCCCAAATTGATGGCCGTTTCGTGGCTGCTCCTGCTGGTTTTTTTTTTGTGTTTTTTTTTTACCCGGCAGAATATCGGGTCGGGGATATTCAGGGGCGGCTTCGGTGTCATTTGTGTTTATAATCGAGGCAACTCAAAACTCCTATTTCCTATTTTATGAATGTACGAAATGCGGATAAATGTTATGGATTTCTAATTGCCGCCCTTCCCACCCTTAAAAATGCCTCCGAGTTGGATGCCAGCGCGATTCCTTGAGGATTCCGACATGGAGCCTTCCTTGCAAGCCAAGCCCCGGAGGTCCCTCGGACTCGCACGCTTCCATGGAGAATCCCTCTTGTTTCCGGCTACTACCGTTCTCCCGCACGTGGCGGAACCGAACAGGATCCGGAAGTAAAGAGTTGAGAAGAGTTGGCCGCCTGCCCATTCCCTTTACACTCCTCCCCCTCTTTCTCTTCTTCTTCTTCTTCTTCTTCTTCTTCTTCTTCTTCTTCTTCCCGTGAATTGAGAGATCACGCGAGAGAAGCCCTCCTTCCGGGCCTTTCCCGCCTTCTCGCGAGAAGTGAGTCCTCCCTTCCTTTCCCCGTGGCCCGGCAAGATGGTAGGTCGTGGCGGCGGCTGCGGCTGCGGCGGCTCCTCTCGGGAGGAAGCGCCCGGTAGCCGCGTGCCTGGCTCGGTCTCTTCGGGCGCGGGAGGGGGGGGGGGGGTTGGCTCGCTGGTCCCCGGAGGCTCCCGTGGGCGGGCGGAGGAGGACGGGTGTCCAGGAAGCCCCGGCTTGCTTGCTCCCTCCCTCCCTCCTTGGGACGGACTCTCCGCCCGCGCCTCCCCATCTCGCGGCGGATCGAGCCTGGCATTGAACCGGGCGGGTCCCTGCTTGGGTAGCCTGGTTTTTTCGAGAGGAAGAGACTTCGCTAGCTCGTTGTCTGAATTAAAGGGGTTCAAGGGCGGAGTTCTTTTAAAAACGAGAAATAACGTGTGGTTAAAGTGCTTGGCACCTTTTCCAGGAGTGCCACACAGCAGAAAGCCAAGCGATGCAAAATTGTACATATATATATAATCCCGGAGACGGGAAATTTGCTTAGCAGTATCGCCTAGGGGGCGAATCCATACAACATAAAAATGGTCGCAATGCATTCCTATGAGAAATTTATATAAAGGAAAATTTGCTTTATACAAGGTACCTCTGTGTGTGTGTATATATATATATATATACATATATATAGAGAGAGAGAGTTTTTATTTTCTGATATGTGTTTCTTACACATTTTCTCTTAAGCCTTCCAGGTTGAGGAAAACCAGGAAGCTCAGGGGTCATGTGAGCCACGGCCATGGCCGTATTGGTAAGTACCAGATGTGTTAAAGGTGTGTTAATCTCTTGTACTGGTTTTACCTGCATGCAGGAAGGGAAGTTGTGGTAAAACTGAACAATCTTAATTTTATTTTAGTTGTTTGGCAATATAAATTACATGTATATTTTTGCTTGAAAATAGAATTATTCTAAGTGGTGTAAAGTGTTCACATCATATTTACCAAAAGTAAGATACACTGTTTAGCGACCTCACAAGATTACAAAGAATTGTAATCTTGAATGTGTTGAAGGAAAATACTATGCAGATGTCAGGTATTTATTTTGACCCTCTCCAAACTAGAGGTCAGAAGAAGACAAGCAAATGTGTTGCAAGGAAGCTCAAGTCATGTATAGACTCATTTGGATCACAGAGCCCCTAGGAGAGAAATGAAATGCTTTGGAAGAGAAGTGAAGGAGACCAAACATACCTTAAAGTAGTTAAATAGTTTAGAAGTTTCCAGCGTGCATATATTCATCTATCGAGTATTGTTATATGTTTGCTTTGTAAGTGAAAAATGCTTGGCAAAATCGTTTCAACTATAATCCACAGAGTCTCATACGGACTGCAGTATAAGTGATATCAGGGCTTTGTTGTTTTGGAAGAGGTAGTCCTGCTAATCTGCTAGCATTCCAGGGAAAATTATACAAAATATTAATTGGTTCTTGGGTGTGTGGTGCCTTTGCTTGCAATGATTTGGCTATGTTTTAGTTTAGTGCCATAAATTCCTTGGGAGACACAAAACAGACCAGACATGGGCCAAGATGAACAGGAAGGAGGTGGTGGTTGAAGACTGGAGGAATCACTGAAAAACTAAGAGTGACAGAAAAGGAGACTATTAGGATCTCCAAAACATTTGAAGGGCCAAAGTCCTTCACCCCGATCTAATACTAAATACAGTAACTCCCTGCCTATTGTGGGGGTTAGGGACCCGACCAGACCCACAATAGTTGAAAATTGAAAATGCTGGGTTGGGTCGGGACCAGGGGGCCTATATGGGCCCAACCGCACTTACCTGAGGCCTGGCGCTGCCCCAAGCAGGCCTCCAATGGCCTTCCCGGGCCTGTCGCAAGCCCCGGAAGTGCTTTCCAGCGAACTGGGAGTCACTTCCAGAAAACCAGAAGCAACTTCTGGATCGCCGGAAAGCACTTCTGGTTAACCGGAAAGCACTTTTGGGGGCTCTGACAGGCCTGGGAAGGCCATCAGAGGCCCATTCTGAGCAGCGCCAGGCCTAGGGTAACTAGAGGAGGCCTGAAACAGGCCCATCCAGCTTACTCCGGGGGGGGGGGGATTTGCCTTTCATATACTGCGATCCTGCGATATACTGGGACTGCAGTATATGAACCGCGAAAGGGTGGGGGAACACTGTAGTATTTTAAGCAAACATACTATCCTGCACATCTTTAGTAAACCTTGACATAAAAGTACAGTATTGCCTTACTGATAAAAGACACATTTATGGACGTCCTTGCTCCAGTGCCAGTGTTTATGGTTTTGGGGCTTTGGGCCCTTCAGATTTTACCAACTAGAATTTCCTGCCGTGATGTCGTGAAACTTTTAAAGTTGAGAATTGTCTTGTTCATTGTTGCTCAATGTTGGCAACTGTATGTATTCGGAGGGCTTTAAGGCAAATATGGGTAAATAGCCTCTTGATTCTGAGTTTCTTTCTAAATTGAATTGCAATTTTAACATTTTGTTACTGTCTGTCACAGGCAAACACAGGAAACATCCTGGAGGCCGTGGTAATGCTGGGGGTATGCACCACCACAGGATTAATTTTGACAAATAGTAAGCTGGCTCTTTTTATTATGTAAACCTGTTTGAGACTTAATATGCTTTGTAAACTAATATGTATTACAGATATACTGTATATCACATTGAGTTTTGCACCCTAGATTGAGGCACTCAAAGTGCTACTCTTATGCTGCATTACAGCTCTAAGCATTCCTCAGTTTGTTGTGTTAGAGAGATGAGAGTTAACAGTCCAGCAGCATCCAGAGAAGTGTTTGTTGCCTAATCCTGCCATAGATGCTTATATTAATTAAATTAATATTTAATTGAGAGGCTAATAATTGTGCAGGTCACAATATGAATGAGTACGCAGTCTTAGCGAGACTTAAGTTTGGTGCAACAGAGTGTGTTTGGACTTGCAGTTGTAATCATACACCGAGACTAGAGTCACATCTCAATACCGTCAGTTATTGCGGTGTGCTATAGTACTCGGATAGTAACCACTGACCTTTATTCACTGGCTGTCCTTCCCATAGTGCAGTCAGCCACCAGGTTAGTAACAATATTACAGACCCTGAGATGTGTATCATCATCAAAGAAGTGATAATTTTTTGTATGTCAGTAATAAAGTTTTCCACAGTGTGTTGTGACCTCCTGTTACTGTTCATTGATGGAATAAAGATAGATGGTTGTTCAAAATGTACAAGGGAGGATCAAGGATTGAATCAGTTATATCAAGAAAATTGAAAAACTATCCACCGTGTGTATGTGTTCATGTATGCGTTTTATAGAAATCATTAACTCAGTCGTATAACTTGTCAGTTCTGAGAGAATTAGAGTTAAATTACAGTTTTCTTTTGCTAGTGAAAATACGTATTGTTGGTACCATGTCTTTAACAAAGGATACACTAAGAAGATTATAGGTGTAATGTAGAAACCCTTTCTAATATATATACATATATATAATAATTTTACCTCACCGTTCTCCTTAAAAAAATCCCAAGGCTGATTAAATCATTAAAAGACAATATAAAAGCTAACAGAGCGTATACAATTACTAAATTACTAATACAGTCCCCCCCCTGCAAGCAATCAGTAACTCAGGGGAAATTTGCCTTAGGATTTAGTCTGTATACAGTGGACCCTTGTATAACAAACAGCTTGTTTAACATAAAATTTGTACAACATACAAATTCCGGAGATAGGGGAAATTTGCTTAACATAATCGTCTATGGAGAGAATCTGTACAACATAAAAATGGGATAACTCCATTTTCAATGCATTCCTATGGGAATTTGTATAAAGGAAAATTTGCTTAACATAATTTCATTTGGAACGAATTAATTAATTCCTTTATACAAGGTACCACTGTATATCTGTTTGTAATAACTTTTGAGTTTCAGACATTGAATACTAAAATACTAAGTTAACTGTCTGAATCCATGTGAAGAATTTATCCCATAAATGTTTGTGTTAGATTAGTGGTTTCCAACTTTAGGTAATCCAGACGTTGTCGGCTTACAGTTGCCAGATGTCTTCTCCCTTAGTCCAGGCTTCTGGGAGTTGCGGTACAAGAACACCTGGGTTAGCTAAGGTTGGGGACTGTTGCTAATGGCCAGGCACAATTGGGAGCGAGACACCCATACCCCCCCCCCCGCTTGCTTGTATCTCCTAAAATAGGTCTGGTAGATGGGAATACTTTGAGCTGGTTATTGAATGTCAAGATACAGGGGAGCATATTCTCTCAGTGGCACATAGGGTTAGGCTTTATAAAACAAGTATTTCCCCTCTCTTTTCTTTATTTTTTGCTTATTGTTTTGAAAGCGAATGCCTTTGATTAGATACTAAAATGTCTGACTAAAAGTTGTATTGTTTATTTATTGAGACACATTCATAAGCTGCTTCTTTCCACATAAAAGGAATCAAGGCAGCTCACAAAGTTGAAACAAGTAACATTAAGTGCAAATAATTAAAAACATTTAAAGTAATTAAAAGCATTTACTTGAAAAACAAACACAAGCTGAAAAGCTAAAAACCAGAATCCAGAGATTCATTTTATAAGTTATATATTAAAGCTAAAACTTGGTCTCTGAAAGGTGGATCTTCTGCTGTTGGCAGAAGATAAAATGGAGGCAGCCACCGCTAGGTTCCAAAGGGAGAACATTTTACAATCCGGGATCTGCCACAGAAAAGGCCATCACCTTTGTCCCCATCGAGCGTGCCTGCAATGGCTATACAGTAGGACCAAGAGAAGGGTCTCCTCTGAGAATCTTAAGAACTGAGGAGGCTCATGTAAAGAGATACACTCATTCAGATATCTTAGTTCCAAGCTGTACAGGGTAATTTCCTTGACACTTTGAACTGGGCCCAGACATGGACAGATAGTCAGTGCAGTTATTTTCGCAGGGGTGTGTAGTTCTATAACTGGCCTCACTAAGGAGTCTGGCTGCTCCCATTTTGAATGAGCCAGAGTTTCCAGGTTTGCATAGAAATACAAAAAATAACTTGTCAGCTGTAAAATTAGTGTCATTCTTGTAATATTCTACAGATTCATATTTATTTCAATCTGAAACTGATTTTAATATGCTTTTTATTTCTTCTCAGCCATCCTGGTTATTTCGGGAAAGTTGGTATGAGACATTACCACTTGAAGAAAAATCAGCATTTCTGCCCCACAGTGAATCTGGATAAACTCTGGACGCTTGTTAGTGAGCAGACAAGGTTGAACTATGCCAAAAACGAGGCAGGATTGGCTCCAGTGATTGATGTTGTCCGCTCGGTAAGTGTTATTAATCCTTGCTTCCTCAAGTGGTCTTCTTCTTCAGAGGACCTTAAGATGCTTACAATTTAAGAAATAAAAATGTGGCTTTCTTCCAGATAGACAGTATACAAATCGGATAAATAATCAACAACAACAAAATGAGCATATTTCAAGCTCCTAATTGTTGGGGTCATTTTATTATTAGAGACTAAAGCTGTATGTGGCGTAATCTTTCATGGACTGCAGCACACATCATATCCTGTCCAGTCCTAGTTATAAGTGGATGATAGATTCCAGCTGACTAGTAAGGAAGAGCTTTTTTCTATATAGTCAACAGCTCTTCAGTGTATTTGTTTCCCCAGAATGGAGGGAAGGAGTTGACTAGAGAAGACCACCTCCTTTCTGAAGCAGGAGCGCGTTAAGCAATGGCAACCATAGGATCCAAGCCACTACTTATGTAGTCAGGCTATATGAACAAGAGGACATCATACATATCATAGACAATATACCACTCCTGATTTTATTACTTGGCTTTCATGGACAGGTGCTTCGTTTTGCCTGCCTAAGCAAAGAATACAGAATCTGAATACTGACCAATGCTTAGACCCCTTTGTGTAACACTCAGTAAGTTGTAGGTATGAGTCAACTTGTTTGTCTGTGAATAGCACTGAAATGATTCCAGTATATTTGAAGAGGGAGGCTGGACCTACTAAAGCTGACACTGAAAATTGTTAATCTTAAAGGCCTCACAGTTTTTGTTCTCTTGCTGAAAGAGACCGAGAGAGAGAGAGACCTCTCTAAAAATGTCCAAATGGCAATGGCTTCTGGAAACTATATTTTTCTTACCTTGTAACAAATTGCCTATTTCTTTTCTCTTCCAGGGTTATTACAAAGTCTTGGGCAAGGGGAAGCTGCCCAAACAGCCTGTAATTGTGAAAGCAAAATTTTTCAGCAGAAAAGCAGAAGAGAAAATCAAAGAAGTTGGTGGGGCCTGTGTGCTGGTGGCATAAATGTTTGTTATGTATTCAGACCTAAGTAAACAGGCATGAATAAAATTCTGGATTTTGACAAGCTGACAAAGTAATTTTTCTTGCCATTTCTGATACCAGTTTGGTACAGAAGACATATTTCTGTTTCATTTTGTTTGTTAAAAAGCTTCCTTTAAAGATGATTTTTCTAGGTATGAGTAGTTCTGAAGAACATGCATTCTAAATTATCTGCATTTACTGGAAGTGTAATTGGCTGTGAATTATGTCAACTTATTTGCATTAATTGGGGTTCTTGACTTCAGAGAATCATAAAATGGAGTTGAAAGGATTTTGAGTCCAACTGCCTACCTTAATGCAGAAATCCAAGTTAAACATTCTACCTAAACATACTTTAAACTTGGCAGAAGTGTGGGTGTTTATTTTGAATCTTACATCTCTGCCTCTCACATGTCTGGGTAGTGTTTACAAAAAACATCTGTACTTAAAGCAAACAGTAGGAAAAAGGGTTTAGCTGGCAAGACTACCTTGTGGGTGGGGTTTGGAAAGGTGTTGCAGAGGGAGTTACATCCAACAACGTAACAGCAGATCCCTGTTGACTGGCACAGATACCCCAGTCTGGAATCAGTGCTAGAGCCTGGGGGCTACAAATTCCATTCCACAGCAGGATCCTCCTTGAGCTGAATATTTCCACCAGCAGTGTATGGGTTTTTTGTAGATTAAGGGACAAAAAATGAAGCCGTTTCATCTCTAAATTAAACATGCTTAAACTTTAAAAATGTGTTTACCTGTAGCATGTGTGAGCATCGCCCTTGCCATCTTGTAAGGAATCTCCCTCAGTAACTAGAGCCCATTCTGACAGATGTTATTGAAATGCAGACATCATTGCAGGCCCAAGAGCAGGAAATAAGTGCCCTGCTAACATTCAGTCCTGCTGAGTGGGTCTCTGCCCTTGTGTGCACTACTCCCTTGCAACCAGAACCAAAGGAGCTGAAGACAGTTGCTTGGAGAAGGATCACTGTGCAGAGGGAAGTGGAGTCATAGGCATCCACCTTAGAGGGAACCTTGCCAGGAAACCCTCATGAGTAGAGATGGGCATGACCAGGAAAAATGACCGTTTCGAGTTGTCGTGTGCCGGAGCCGGCCCGTTTCGGCTCGTTTCTGTTTGTCGCGACATTTTTCAAAAATTTGTCGTTTCGTTTGTCATCTGTCGTTAGTACTGGTTTAGGGGGGGTAGGGTAACGGGCTCCTGGAGGCACCTCTCTGGGGTGGGTGCCTCCTCTGGCCCGCTACGAAGGGAAGGCATTTAGCAGGCTCCTGGAGGCACCTCTCTGGGGTGGATGCCTCTTCTGGCCCCCTACAAAGGGAAAAGGAAGGGTACATGACCGTGTAGCCATTGCGTACAAAGTGGCACTGGCAGAGGCACCCCTCTTTTGGGTGCCTCTAGCTCACTAAGAAGGACAGCATACTGGCGTAGAGTTTTTTGGAACTTTGGACTGGTGAGCGAGGTGAGAGAATGCCTCTGCTGGGCGCCCTCTGGCTCACTAAGAAGGGAAATGTACTTGCGTGTAGTGCAATGCGAGTACAGATCTGGCTTAGGGTTGGGGTTAGGGCAAGGGCTAGGCTTAGGGTTATTACGGGTAAGGTTAGGGTGAGTTAGTGGGCTGCACCTCTGGGTGCCTCTGACCCACTAAGAAGGACAGTGTACTGGCGTATGGGTTAGGGTTAGGGCTAGGGTTATAGTGGGCTTTTTATGCCCGACTGGCACATCCCAGAAGTCTGTCAAAACCTGGCCAAATGGCCATGCGATTGGTGGAATGGCTCCAAAAATTTGCATGGTCCCATCCCATGGCCAGCCCATCATTGCGCAGGTGTAAAACAATTAAATAAAATAAAATCAATGGGATTGGAGACACGTTTATTGCAAGAAAAACCCACTGCTGCTACTGAAAAAATTCAGGCAGTTAAAATACCTAATTTTCGCATGTTTCTGTGTGGTGCTTTGGTGGGGTTTTGGACCATTTCAAAAAAAATATTGCAGTCGCCATTTTGGATCCCCCGCACCGCATGGCATGGCGAGACGAGGATGCCCCCCACCAGAGCAGCCCAGGACAGGAGGGGGGAGGCCGGGGACCCCCCCCCCCAGAAACCACCCCTCTGGTAGGTGCCCTCACTCAGGCAGGCATATTTTCGCCTGCTTTTTTGGCCGGGAATCGGGTTTTTTTTTTAAAAAACTTTTTTTCTGTGCCGCTTGGCATCGCGCGATTGCCACGATGCCATGGACAACGACAAATCAGACCCAATTTTTCTTTTATCGGTTCGAGTTCGAGTTTTGACGGCTTAATTGTCGTTACCGTTTCCGTTGAGGAACCGAAACGAGGAACGGAAACGGAAACAAGAATTTCGCCAAGTCGTGCCCATGTCTACTCATGAGTTTACAAACTAATGCCCAAAGAGCTGAATTGCATTTCAAAACATTCTAGGGATGTCATGCATGAAATTAAGTGGGAATTGAATTTCTCATGTACTTGATGCATTATAGCAAAATGACAAAGAATCTGATTTAATGAGTTAGCCTAAAAAGGCATAACACTAATGGATTTTGGACTTTTCTTGTAGTCAGTACAGATTCCTTTTTGTGCAGCTGCAGTTTTTACAATTTTATATGAATGGTAGCAGAGGAATTAATGTAGTGTTCAACCATGTCCTTTCAATACTACAATTAGAACTTCTAATGAGAGTACGGAAGATTTGGGGCAGCTGCAAGAACATCCTTGTGAATTGTAGGAGATTGGGGGCACACACAACCCCAAGGGACCCGGCAGCGCTGAGCAAGCCCTTAGACTCCAGGCGTAGAAGCACGGCACAGAAAGGCCAGGACCCAGCGTGGAAGCCAAGCCCTGCTTAAGTGAACTCTACAGGACCTCGAGCACAGGCCAGATCAGACTCAGGCAGTGGCCAGGGGGGAAACAGGTACCACCCAGATACCAGGCCCAGAGACGCCCCCCAGGTAGTGACCAAAGACCATTATGTTCACCAGCACCAGATGTGTTACCTTGTCATTACTACAGTGAATGTTGTTATCCATGTAAACATTTACAGAGGCAAACATGGGATCCAAGCATTTCAAAAAGATGGCCAATGTACAATGGGACTGTGATTGGTTTTGTTTAATTTCCCTTATAATATATCAATCAAAATTCAGGCTAGGACTCAGTTGGATAGTACAGTGACAGAAAAAAATGCATCAGGGCAGTTTTCTGTGTAGGCAGGCATTGACTGTTGTTTCCCTGAAGAACCTTACAATACCACAAAAAGCTATAGTTAGAGAAAGAAAAAACAGAAAAGGCAGCTTCTTTGAAATTTTTATAGCAAGCAAGGTTGTTTCTTAGTTCATTTATTACAGTAATATATTTGAAGTTTACACAAAGTCTGTGTCCTCCAATGATTCCTTTTCAAATTAACCCTCGATGTACTTGTCAGGGAACAACACTTGCCGCTTTCCTTAGAGTCAGATAACCTGTAACAATGTCTGAAGGAAGCATCCGAATGTATGCAAACTCCTCAATGTTACTAAATCTCAGTTTGCTCTGTGGATCAGTATAGTTGGCAGGCAGTCCAGAAATATCAGAGTATTTCTTGGCGGGTTTAAAGGAAGGAGGAGCATCGATACTGAAGTAGTTGGGATCATTCACCTGCCACGGCAGTGTCCTCTCTGATGCGAGGATTTGCTTTAGGTTTTTCCAGGTTCTGTTCTTTTTGCCAGCTGCTGCTCCACCAATCCCAGAATGAATGAAACTTGGATCTTTAAACGGGAGTGGTTTGACAGAATGTTCTGCAGTTCCTGTGCTGGAATCAGTAGCCAGCATTTTATTTTCAATTCCTGTATCTGTGTTGGTACTCTGAGAAGAACTCCCACTGCTGTTACCCCCTGGGGCTGCCAAGCGCTTTTTCTTACCACAGCTACCATTGCCAGGGCTGGCAGGTCGCTTTTTGCCACGAGCTGCTATAGCCCCTGCCCCTGGTCCAAGAGGCAAGGCGGCTGCTATCAGTGCAGTTGATGGTGAACCAGCCACAGGACTCAACGCTGCCATAGCAACTGCAGGTGCCTGGATCTTCTTTTCCTCCTCTACATCTAGGTTACACCTATTGAAGCAGAGGTGGGGGGGGAGATGGTATGATGGAGGTCAGTGGTGTGCAATCCCATCTTTAAGTAATCCTTTAGTGAGTTTGAAAACTCTCTGCCCCATCCTAGCCCCATCACGTAACTACAAAAAAAGAATATGGATTAAGCTCTCAAGATTCTGAAAACAATGACATGGCGTAAGAAAACCTGCCTCCTTTAAGACCAGCAATGGTTTTCAATGTGAGATTTTTTTTCAAGCAATGCTTTACAAATCAGCCTCACCAATGAGTTTGCAATGTGAACAAGGACTGAAATATATGAGGCAGTGTTAAAATTATATCAAGTGATTTAAAAAGGAAAATACCATGCTTATATTTTGCCTTCCAAATGTCTTCACAAGAGCCCAAGACAAACCATGCTGGCTCAAATGGAGAGGCCTGTTCCCAGTTGCCTAGAGAAAGCCTGCCAAAGCTACAGAACTTCAACAGTACCATCCCTACCTTACACTCTCGGTTGAGTGATACACAGTGCCTGCAGCCAAGTTTGAAAAAAACAAAGGAAGTGTTTGGAGCACCAGAAAACATTTTGTTATCGCATATATTATTGCAATTGTGAGTTCATTTTGCTGCTCCCATACCAAAAAGTACAGCATCAGCCAGAAGAATTAAATAAAACTAGTCTGTGGCCTAGAAAAGACTCATAAATTAATTACAAAGCATCAAAGTTAAGTTCATGTTGTTAAGCAGTAAAATCTTGTAACAACTTTTAAAAAAATGGAATTGTCTCAAAAGAAGCAAAAATGAACTGTTAAGTGTCTTTGTGACCAATTTTTATAAAAATCCTGACTTCACTATGCCTTTTTATATTTTAATAGCGTAAAGACATGGGAACAGGTCCAATCTGGTCGCCCAAGCCATGCAAAGTTCACAATGGAATTTACCAGAATGTAACTAACCTGGTGACTGGCTGTGCTACTGAGCAACACAGTCAGTGAATAAAGGTTAGTTGTTTCTCTTCGAGGACTATAGCACACCATGGTGACTGAAGACATCTATGTGTGACTCTAGTCTCGGTGATTTGTCAGTTATTAATTCAAGACCATCAGAATCAGATTAATTTCACTTAGCATTCTAGCGATGTCTGCTATCAGAATCAAGCAAAATAAAAATAAAAAATAAGACAGATATGTGACAACCTAAAGACTAACTGCTATAATGTATTTTAAGTAGGCCTATCTATGAAAGCTCACATTAAAATATAGCAGTTGGTCTTGAAGAGAGATTCTCATGCACGAGGCCCACGATTCTTCTAGCTTACCTAATGTGTCTGTGCATGGCTTATTTCACTGCACAATCAGAGTGGCCACCAGCAGTAAATGTGTCCTGTCCAGGTGGACAAATGTTGGTGAGTTCTCACAGGAAGATGGTATCAGGTAATGCTTTCCAAGGAGCCTGACAATATTCAGATGTGACTCTAGTCTCAGTTATCTGCAGATATGCTACTTCAACATAAGAAGTTTCTCCTCAATAGTAAAGTAGGCTACACTGTGTATATTTTGCTTCATCTATTAGATGGCCTGCAGTATCAGGTGCTTGTCGTCATAAAAGCAAGACAACAGCATTTACCTGAGGCAGAAAGAGGTATATAAAGCTTGTTAAGAGGAACCAAAATGCCCACCTGGGACCAGCATGACAGGCCACTTGTACTGTACACGTCACCATAAAGAGATTCACTGCCCTGAACCTAAAGTCTTAAATTACCTCTGTAGGCTTCAGCAGCCACTGGCAGACATTAAAAGGCGCTTCTGGCATAGGTGAAAACCTAAGATTCGTGCCGGTGCCGCCGTCAGCCAAGGTACTGCTTGTTCCTCTCCTAGAGCTGCACAATTTTCACTTCCACCTCTTTCCACCATGCCAGGGCCACGGGTGGGGTCCGTCCTAGTCTTCTACATCCAGAAACCCTGGAAAATACGGGGAGAAAGGGATAACTTATTAGTGTGTGACATTTGCATTTGGCCTTGCCTCCAGGGCACCGAAGTCCTCCCCGAACCCAACCCACCCCTCACCTGGAGAGGGAGGTCGGGCTCAAAAAGGTGGCTTGGCCCAAGGACGCCTTGCGAGTTGCATCGACGAGTGGAAGTTCCAAGCCCGCAATAAAAGCAGGAACATCTTCGCCTGGGGTCTAATTAAAAGGGGAGCGCCTGCTTTGTTTGTCCTCGGCCAGGTTTTTAAATTCTCTCTGGAGATTCTTGGAAGAACAGATAAGTGGTATTTTGTATAAATGAATTAATTCGTTCCAAATGAAACTCTGTTAAGCAAATTTTCCTTTATACAAATTTCCCATAGGAATGCATTGAAAACAGAATAATCCCTAATCACGGCCACTTTTAGGTTGTACGGATTTGCCCCATAGACAATTCTGTTAAGCAAATTTCCCCTATCTCCGGAATTTTTTATGTTGCACAGATTTTATGTTATACAAACCTTTCGTTACACGTTGGTCCAATGTACATGGAAGAGCCCTCTCGACGCCGTTACGGAGGCCAGGCAGGCTCTCCGGGACGAGCAGGAGGAGGCTTCCTAAAAACAGCAAACAAAAAACCCAACCGACACCACCGCGCAGGCTTCCTTTGCAAGCGAGACTGCACCACGCCGCCACCCCAAGATGGAAGGAAGTGGCGCGAGGACGGGCAGGGTCGCTCCAGCCCTTTGCAACTCTATGGTGAAGCGTCTTACCGGGGTGGGGTGGGGTGGGGTGGGGTGTTGGAGCGAGAATCTACTCTGGCACAAGGGCTGCGATTGATAACCGCGAAGCCCCGCCTCCTTTCCCGCAACTTCCGTTCGGGCGACGAGCATGGGGCCGCTCTTGCCCTCCGCTCTAGAATTGGTGGTGAGTCCGGTCCGCCCAAGGGGAAGGCGGCTGAAGGGCGGCGATTTTGAAGGTGGCAGAGGCGGCGACAGAGCCAGGGCGACGGGCCGGCTGGGACGGCCAGCCACGGCATCTTCCTTGGAGGAGGGGGTCCCACTTTTCCTTTATTTTCGGCCGTCCCGAGGATATGCCCGCTTGGCCAGCCGGATAAAACGTGTGAAACGAACTGACGTTGGCCCTTGACTGAACGTTCAGAAATCTGCTGAATTTCCGAGCACGTGGTTTTCACTGCAGAGGGTTCCAGTTAATGTCCTGTAAAGCCCGGAGAACCTCCAGGCTTTGTTCATATAAAGAACAACGAAATCACTCTCAGTCTGCTGCCCAGTTTAAAGGATATCAAACGCCCTCCTTGATTTGCACACAAGTTTGTATGGTAAAAAAAAATCACTCTTTAAACATTTGAAGTAGGAAAAACATTTTTACTTGGAGTAACCATCTCTAGTTACAATCGGAGGAAAATCTGGAAGTTGAGTCATGGCATGTCCAGTTGCCATGACTCAACTTCCAGATAATAAGCTCACCTGGATGAGTGAGGATCTTCACAGACAGTCAAGGGGGAAAGCGGAGAGAATGGAGTCTCCTGCATTCAGGAATCCCTAGGATACTTCCTGCTTGGAGGATGGTCAGAGGAAGAAGAACAAAACAATGGGAGCAAAAAACCAAAAAGGAACGGAGCTGAGGACTTGCCTCAAATATCAGAGGCAGGAAAAGAATTTTACAAGTCAGTATAGTCAGTATGGTTACTTATCACACCGTATGCTTATTTTCAAATTGGTGCATTATTTCTAAAAGGTGGCTGATGATATTAACAATTTTACCCACCATTTCAGAAAGTCAAATGCTCCCCTGCCCTCACTGGAGCTGTGCTTTAAATGACCCTAAACATCTGGTTCCTGGCTTATGTACCGTTGTTCTGAGATTTTTTTAAAATTGGCTTTCCTAAAATTCAGCATACATGTACAGCTACATGCCACTTTTGCTTCCTTTGAAATAAAGAACTCAAATAGAACATGATCATTTTCCCCCAGAATTCTCCTTAGTGCCACTTCTTCCACCTAACCATTTTTATTGGCTAGAATCAAGTCCAGGACAGCAACTCCTCTAGTTTCTTCCTCCACGGTTTGTAGGAGAAAACATCAGCCACACAAGTCAGGAATTTGTCTCCCAACCAGTATCAGAATGGTTAAAAAAACCCATTATTACTACATTGTGTCTCTTTGAAAATTTTTGCAAAGGTTTTTCAAAGGTTTTGTCTGTATCTGATTGGGCAGTTGGTAGCAGACTCTAATTACCATTTCCCTTTTGATTTTTGCTCAGTTACAGTAATCTCAATATTCTTAATGAGACAAACAAGCTCACCCTCCTGAATTTGACCTCCCTTTATTGTTATATTTACCATCCTGAACTAGGAATTCCAGTTCTTCCTCGTTTCTCATACTCCTGGTACTTGAAACTGTGTGATTTGTGACCTCCTTTGGTTTCTATATTTTTATGAAGATTATTATTGGGCTCCATTAAAGGTACTTGGTCTGTTGTTCTTACTGTGCATAAGCCTTCATCAATCTTCACCTCAGAGCCTGTCTCCCTTCCCGTTCCAATTCAGTCTAAAGCCCTCCTGATAAAGTTCTTTGCTCTGTGGCCAAACATATTCTCTTCAGTCTTTGTGAGATATAATTCATCCCTTGTCAGCAGTCCATCTTCTATGAAGAGCAGAGAGTAGTCTCAAAATCCAAACTGTTTACATCAGTACCACCTCTGTAGTCCATCATTCATACAGAGTGTTTCCCTTTCCCTTTCTATTCCTCTTCTGAGGACTGGTGGTAGGATGGACTATCTGGGCCCCAAAACTTGGGAAGTTGACTTCTCAGAGCTATGAAGTCTAATATGATTTCTTTGTATTTCATCTTGACTATATTATTTATCCCTATGTGGGATGATTCTAGATCATTGTTTTCACAAGAGAGAATGTTGACATTTTATCATCCCATTGTTGAAAAAGAACTATTTCCACTGTAGATCTTATGTTGTGATATCACACTACTGAATTATTATTTAATTTAAATAACATGATATCATCAGTAGCATTTAAGACCCATAAACTGAAGATTGTGTATTCAGAAGCAGCTGTTGTTATCCAATGCCAAGTATACTTTTCTCCCAAATAGCATTTGATGAGCAGAACCTTCTCAAAATATAGGTATGATCTCAGGCCACACAAAGTATTCCAAGGCAAGTGTCTGATTGAGGGGCTGCTCAGTGGAATATTTCACCCGTGACATAACTAAAGATGGCTTTATACTGCCCAACCTGAGGCTACTAAGTATAGTTAAAAGGCTTCTTAGAAATACTATTTCAATTTTTCAGTGAAGGCATTCCCACACCTTGATTGTGGATTTTGCTCATGGACCTCTTAGCTATGCTTCCTTTTAGTTTCCCAATGTGATGCCCTTCCCCATATGATGGTTTGGGCTAGAACACAGCCAACAGTGGACAAAGCATGCTGGGCCCGATGGAATGTGTAATCAAAACAACGAAAGGCACTACACTAGGAAAGATCGGATGTCCTTGCATCCCCTCTTACAGCAGTAGAACGGGTGTTCTTTCATGGTGGTTTTTCTTGGGAATCTTGTGGCAAAGCCCTGTTCGTTTAGAAGAAGACAGGAAGATAGCGAGCTGCCTTTCTTTCCTCTGTTGTTCCTGCAAAAGTGTGCTTTTTCATTAGTGTTCCTGCTTGTGAAATCCTAGTTCTTCTGCTATAAGGCTGAATAACACAACTCCGTGCTTTGCCATTTTATATATCAGCTATGCTACTTATTTGGACATTTTTCAGCTAACGCATGGCATTGGCACAGTAGAATGGTAGTGCTCACTGCATGACAAAAAAGTTGCTCTCTTCACTGGGTCCAATAGGAGTATTTTTGTGCATACAGTAGGGTATCTGTATTCATGGGGGATTGATTTTGACACCCTGATACTGAAATCGGTGGATAATACCGAATGCTAACTATATAGGGGGGAAATCCTAGAAAAAAATGCAATAGCCATTACCAAATTGTCCTCTAGAGCAGTGCTCCCCAACCTTTTTGTCTCCACGGACCGTTATTTGTTTGATTCCAAGGCCCGTGGCCCGGGATTGAGGGGCTGCTCAGGGGGGTGTGGGGGGGCCCGTGACATAACTAAAGGGGGCTTTATATGGGGGGAGGGAGGAGGGGGAGGAGGAGGTGCGGGTGGGCTTGGTGTGTGTACCTTGGGGGGGCCACAGGAGTGGCGGCGGCGGCGGCGGCGGCGGCGGCTTGATTGTGGCGCTCGCCGGCTGGGGGCGTCGGGCGCTGCGCTCGCCGGCTGGGGGCGTCCAATGTGCGCTCCCCCCCCGCACGCATGATGGGGGGGGCTAGAACACTCCTGGGCGGGCGGGCCCCCGCCTCCTCTTCCTGTCGGCGGCCGGAGGCAAGCGGCGGCGTAGGAAAAGGGGAGGAGCCTCCCCGGCCTCCCCAGGCAGCCCGGTGCCAACCGGTCCACGGACCGGCACCGGTCCGCGGCCCGGGGGTTGGGGACCACTGCTCTAGAGGTACCACGTTATGTATACTATATTCAGACCGCAGATAAGTGTAGGGAAATAACCTACACGGACACGGGGTTGGGTTCAAGTGTCAGGCTGCCATGCTCTTCTCTTCTCCGAGCAGGCTTGCAAGGCACACTTTTATTAGCTGTAAGAGGCGGAGTTACAGATATTGTGTGGTGTCCTAGGTGTCAGCCTGTCATTGGCTTGATGGACTCCTGGGGAGGGCTTTCTGTGACGTGGACATGTCATCTACTGAGGGATGGTAATGATTGATACCCTAGCAGCTTGCTATCCCATCCCATGAGGTGAGGGTAATCATTAATGGTCTGTTTGTTCCTTGTGGCCAGAATGGAAGGACAAGATAGTCAGTTATCTGCTTCCTGCATCTTAATCTTAGGGACTCTATTTCCCCTCTATAGGGGGGAAATCCGTGCAGGAGAAAGAGTCAAATATTGTCCCCAGAATGCCCCACAGGAAGCTTGCTGGATTTGCCTATTAGTACCCAATATCCCTCAGGAGACATCCCTTCAGATAAGTAAGTGGAATGGAATCTTCGGATATGAGGTGCCTACCATACCTTTTCTTTTGTTTATAGGATCCTGACACCTTAAATCTGCAGATGCATTACTGCCTTCTGATTAAACTCTGCTCTCCTTTCTCCTCAGCCCCCCAACTTGGTCCCGTTTTGGCACTTTGTATTAGTGTGAGCTGCCATTGTATCAGCTATAATGTTAATATCGTGCAATGTTGCTACAACTATAACACTGTGCCAGTGTAAAATCTGCTGAGTAGCAGAGTTTGCCACCATAAAGGATCTTGTAGCAGCCAATTCTCCAGACGGTGGTTTTAACCTGAAGAGAGGTTGCCGTGGTCTAGGATAGAGCAGTATTCCTATACTGTTGTTACATGTATACTTGGGATTGTATATCCCTAAATGCTAAGGTAGCATTTTAAAAAAAAACAAGAGCCCCTTGGGTGGTTGAGTGCTGTAAGTTGCTGTAGCCACAGCAAAGTGGGGAGGCTGTAAATGTCAGCGTGGATCCTAGTATACACATTTCACCTTGTGGCTGGCCTTTCCAGAGTTGGCCAGGGACTCTCAGAAAGCTGATCAGCAGAAAGGACAATGACATTACAGAGTGTGCCTTAGAGTCACCCCAGAGGATGCCAGTTCATTTGTTCCAAAAGATTTTTCAGACTAGTACAACAGCGGATACCTGTTGTTAATCCTGTGGCTCACATCTTTTGGTGTAAACCAAGAATATATAAAGCTAAAAAGGACATGTGTGTTGAAGTCAGGAGAAAGAGCAGGGAAAGAATCAGTCAACAGAGGTATTCTCCTAGGCCGCTGCTAGGCACCAGGTGCAAATCTCTAATTAATATGTCAGCAAAGCGAGGGGGAAACATAACACTTCTGATTTCTATCTAAACGATGCTACGTTTCGTGTGCTGAACATCAGTGAAAAGCCACGAGTGCTGACAATGTTGAACAGTGATGCACCCTTTTAAATGCATGCTTAATTGATTCAATCCTAGTAGACAGTCCAATAAGCATTGGGTGTTATACTTGTCAGATTTGGTCCCTCTGCATGACAAATTTAGACATGATTGTAGATTAAAATCCTTATGTTTCCAATGCAAAAGCAATCCATGGTGAATTCTGCGCTGACACATTCATAGGACAGAGAAGTTGACCATGACATTTTCAGGAACAAACGCTGAGCAAACCACAGCCATTCTGTAAGACACAGGATGTGGAAGGAAGGAGTCAGTGTCCCTGGAGGAAGAGGGTTAGTGGCATGTTATGCAAAAGAGGTTGTCTAAGCAGGACTGTAGCTCTCCAGTGGGAGGAAGTCTTCTGTTGTTTTCTGATGTGGAACTCAAATTGCTTTATTATGTCGACATACACTGTCAAGCTGGTGGCCTGATTTAACGTGAGAAAGGTAAATCAGGAAAGGGAAAGGAATTAAAACTCAAACTGCCATTATTGTCAATATCCTTATCTCTGGGGGAGATAAGGGGATTTGGGGAGATTTTTCTGGGAATTCCTCTCATGATCCCACCAACTTTGCAAGTGTGCCTGGGGAGAACGCAAAAGAGGGTCTTTCTATGGAACTTCCCTTCAAGGCTGAGTCCATTCTGGTTGGCTTCTGCTGGGAGTCTTGAGACAGGCTTTTGACGATTGCCTGGGCTACTGAGGACAGGGATTTTTTAAAATGTCTGAATTCCATTAGGGCTGTAGGAAACAAAATAATCCAGTTTCAATACTATATTCTATCATGCTTTTTAGCTCTTTTTAATCATTGTTCCCCTGTATTAAGAGAGAGATGGGGAGAGGCGGGATGGAGATAAAATCTAATGAAGCAAAGTAGAATAAATAAATTGGAGTTCACTGTCACAAGATGTTATGTAGCTCGGCCAGCATGAAAGGGGAAGGAGACAAATTCATGCAGGATAAGGCTACCTGTAACTACTTGTTGAGATGGCTAATTATTATCTCAAGTATTCTGAGGATATAAGAATAGTACTATTGCATCAGGCCAAAGGTCTATCTGGAAGTCTACAAAAAGAAAAGCAAAGTGTTCTGCTTATATACTGCCCCATACCATTAGTCTCTGGGCAGTTTATAGTTTTTAATTACAGTATGCAAGCTACACATTGTCCCCCCTGGGTACTCATTTTACCTATCTTGGAAGGATAGAAGGCTGAGTCAACAATGAGCTTGCTACCTGGGATTGAACCCCAGGTTGTGAGCACAGCTTTACCTGCAACACAGACATTTAACCACTGTGCCACAGGGCTTCCTTAATAGCACCCTCCTGCTCCAGTGCTGGGAGAAATACTAATAGTGTTGGGAGAAATACTAATAGAAAGTTAGGGGGATTTGTAATTGGTGGATTGATCCTACCCAAAGAGTGATCATAAATGGCTTCTTTTCATCCTGGAGAGAAGTGACTCGTGGTGTGCCCATGGGTCTTGTGCTATTTAATATCCTCATTAATGATTTGGATGAAGGAATAGATAGTTCACGTATTAAATTTGCAGATGATACCAAATTGGAAGGGGTGCCAATTCTCTAGAGCACTGATGGCAAACCTTTTAGAGACCGAGTGCCCAAACTGTGATACAAAACCCACAATTTTTTGCAAAGTGCCAATACAGCAATTTAACCTGAATATAGATGGCTGTGAAGGGGCGATGTCGGGTGCCCACAGAAAGGGCTCCCTCCGAGTGCCACCTTTGGCATCCGTGCCATAGGTTCGCCAACACTGCTCTAGAGGATAGGATAAAAATCCAAAAGACTTTGACAGATTAGAGTGCAGGGCCAAAGCTAACGGAATGAATTTCAACAGGGAGAAATGTAGGGTCCTGCATCTAGGCAGAAAAAAATGAATTGCGTAGATATCGGATGGAAGACATCTGGCTGGAGAATAGCACATGTGAAAGGGATCTGGGAGTCTTGGTGGACCACAAATTGAACATGAGTCAACAGTGTGATGCGATGGCCAAGAAAGCCAATGAGATTCTTGGTTGCATCAACAGAAGCATCGTTTCTAGAGCAAGGGAGGTGAGAGTAACACTCTATTCTGCTCTGGTCAGACCCCACCTGGAGTACTGTGTCCAGTTCTGCGCTCCTCATTGTAAAAAGGATGTTGACAAACTTGAGCAGGTCCAGATGATGTAGACCAAGATGGTCTGGAAGCAGTGTCTTACAAGGAGCAACTTAGAGAGCTGGGAATGTTTAGCCTTATAAAAAGAAGATGGATAGGGGATAGGATAGCCATGTTTAAATATCTGACAGGATATCATATTGAAGAGGGGACAGGTTTGTTTTCCACGGCTTCAGATACTAGGACTCGGAGCAATGGTTTCAAATTACAGGAAAAGAGATTCCATCTGAACATTAGGAAGAACTCCTAGCAATCAGAGCTGTTAGTCAGTGGAATATGCTGCAATGGAGACTAGTGGAGTCTCCTCTGAAGGTTTTAAGCAGAGGCTGGATGGCCATCTGTTGGGAGTACTGTGATGGGGGTTCCTGCATGGCAGGGGGTTGGTCTGGATGGCTCTTGAGGTCTCTTCCAACTCTATAATTCTATGATTCTATGAGTCCCATTTTCTATGAACTTATTCAGTTCCATTTTAAAACCACTCAATTTTGTGGGATGGATACATTTTGCAGAGGTGAATTCCAAGATGCCATGCTATGGCATACTACCAAGATAGATCTGAAACATTTTGTTCTCTGAAGCAATAAGCAAAGGCAACAACTCCTCAACACACACACACACAAACACACAACATTAAATGTGCAAAAGTTAATCTTTTTATTTGTTGGATCTTATTTGGACATTGGCAATGCCACAGTGGCCTCAGTGGCAGTAAGCTTTCACAGAGGATGCAAGGTAGGCTTCATGGCTTTAGAACTGTCCGGCAGTGGAATATGCTGCCATGGAGGGTGGTGGACTCTCCTTCTTTGGAGGTTTTGAAGCAGAGGTTGGGTGGCCATCTGTCAGGGGTACTTTGATGGGGGTTCCTGCATGACAGGGGGATGGACTGGATGGCCCTTGAGATCTCTTCCAACTCTATGATTCTATGATTGTATGGTCTTCATAATAATGGTCAATATCCTTGGCACCAGAGGCAGCTGTATCAATCTGCCTAATGGTACAGGTGGCTTTGAAGACCTTTGGCACTGCTCCTGCCCATGTCTACTGGTTAGAAAGATTGGTAAACTTCTGATTTGGAGCTTTAGAGAGAGCAGAATGCCCAATGCACATGCCTGACCCTAAGAATCAATACATGCAGTTTGAAAAAAAAAAGCCTCCAATATTTCCCTTTACCACTTTCATGCCGTGTAAGATCATTTTTGAACATACTGTTATTAGGAGAACCAAACATCAGTTTCCTGAGTATGACAGCAATCTCTCATGGCACATGCACTTTGCTCTCCTGAAGCAAGTGAAATTCACTAGATGTGGTTGTCCTTATGTTGTATTTGATTCTACTGCCAATTTGTGTTTGTCCATAGAACTGTTCTGGGCTGATGGCAGGGGGAGCTCATTTCCACTGTGGGTGCTAAAGAAACAGAACTGCCTGCTTATCAGGCAGCTGAGTTCCATCTGCTACGCCCTGCTGCTGCATCATCTTTTGAGAGGCTTTGTTTTACCCCAGGGGGTTGCCTGGTCGCTGTTGAATCTTCCGGGTGACATCATGGTACAGTATCTGCTTTTGCTGGGGAATTGCTGCTTTGTTTAAAACTCAGGAAGCAACTGATTGGAAGTGCTAGCAAAGTGTGGATCTTTTGACACTTATTTCTCATTTTTCCAGATGTGCTAGGCCTACAGTGAGTTGCTGTTACACTTCTGTCACAGGCACAGTACATTCAAAGGTTATTTGGGTACTCCTTGTTTTTCAGGAAAAGCTCCATGTAAGCATCAGTGTAGTGATAAATTTTGAATTGTCAGGCCATCGTCATGGCAGTGTTCAGAGCCACAGGTTCAATGGGAATTCTGAAATGCACACAGCTGTTTTGATTGTTGTCAACAAACCTGTTTCAGCAGTTTTTATTTTCAATGGGAACAATTCTTTTCTAAAGCTAAAAGATATGTATTCCTCTGTCTAAAGAAGATGCCAAAAATACTGTACTTCATAGCAGGGATAGCTTATAACAAGATATTACTGCTGGAAAAATCCATTACAGTACCTCCTTCAGCTACTGTAAGCATGGCAAAAAGGACAGGGGAGCCAAAAGAGGATGGTACAAAACAGTGGTGGCAAACCTTCAGCACTCCAGATGTTTTGGACCACAAATCCCAGCATTCCAAGCCTGTATTGCCAGTGACAAAGGACTGTGGGAGTTGTGGGCCAAAACATCTGGAGTGCCAAAGGTTTGCCACCACTGGTATAAAACATAATTATCCTTGCTAATAAAAGAGCAGAGCTTAGAAAGTTGCTTTCAAAATGTAACTAGATGCCAGTATAGTTCCAAAAATGTGATGTATTCACCACCCTACATGTAATGTAACTACAATTTCTTATTTTTCCAGAAAGTACTGTTTTTCCAGCTACAACACAACACAAGGCAGCACCACAAATCAGCACTCAAACCATGTGATGTTGTGCCACATTTAGCAAAGCCACACCTTCATAACTCTGGAAGTAACTTTAAAGATTAGAGTAAAATCCTTGGAGATTGACAAAGGTACCCCTCCCAACTGCAGCTGTAGCCTCAAATATTCGACAGGAGGATGAAAGACCAGGCTTGTAAAAAAGAATTCAAACACTTCAGAATATTTAAATACTTATCTTCTTTGTTTTAGAGGGAACACAGTTATTTTGTTCGGGAAGCATTAAGAGTCACATGGAGCAATAACGAGGCCAGTGAGTGGGGTGGAGGGGAAAGGTGCAGACATGCTTACAGGAAGGAACTGACCTGGAAAAATTGTGTGACGTAGGCTCTGATGCTCTCAAATGAAAGCAGAAGATCCATCAAACAGAGCCATTTTGCTTCCGCTGAATGAGTTTAACAAAGAAGTTTGGGAAGTGGAAATTTTGCCTGTTCTCCACCTCTCTCCAACCAGCTCTGGTGAGGACCTTGTGAGGAGAGTAGAAGTTTGCAGTAGATCAAGGGTTAACCAATTCTGGAAGGGTGCCATGGTGGCAGCTCCTCCTGCCCTTCACTGGGGAAATTGTTTGGACTTATGATGTCCAATACTGTCTACTTACTGCCCCCAAAACAAAACTAGACTAGGCAGTTTTCCAGACAGAGAACGTGGTAGTAGAAATCCAATTAATGCAGGCATTTTAAATGACGGCAGCTTTCACCACCATAGTGCTCCTCCCACTCCCAGAGCATAATTATAATTATATATGTTCTGTTGGGTTGCTTTATGTTACAGGCTGTAGATTATAGGGATATTAAGTAAAATTGCTTTGTTGAAGCCTCTCAGAAGCCAGTGATGCAATGTATTACATGCACTACTGTCTGAAAATGAATACCCTTTAGTTTTAATTAAATGTTCACCCTGAGGTATGGATAGCATAATGTTATTAACTGAGCCAATAAGAAATGTGATTGAAGAGTAAATAGTATATTGCAAGTTGTTTGCGTAAGTGTAGAAAGCCTGTTGGGTTGGGGATTACTTCAGAGTCATTTCTGTCACTTTCCCCTGTTATCCTCTCAAAAAGGGTAAGCGGACCAATTCGGCTTGGTTAGGTAAATCTGAAAGCACAAGATACAATGTTTTGTCTTTTAAAACATTGCTTTATATTGCCTAATTGGGCCTTAGAGAAAATATAAATAACACCAAGAGTTCTGTGCACTTGACTAATACAGTACTCTTTTGAGAGTTATTAACCAAACCTGATGTAGAGGAGAGAAGGACTGGTAGTGGTGGCACCCCTTTGGCACTCCAGATGGTTTGGACCACAACTCCCACAGTCCTTTGTCATTGGCAATATAGACTTGGAATTCTGAGAGTTATCCAAAACATCTGGATTGCCGAAGGTTCGCCACCACTTCCTCACTTAATATGGATAATGGTGGATACAATTAAAGAGTAACTTTTTTGAGTTTAGTTTTATGGAACAGACTGCTATAATCGTGAGACAGAGGGCATCGCCAGTATTTCAGCTAGACAGCCGAGAGTCCAGACTGTTCATTCAGGCTTCACAAAAGAAATTTAACACACACCCCTCTTGTCCAAATCTTATATTCCATCCACTGTCTTGCACTGTTTCATTGGTTAGCATGACAAATGCTAACAAATAGTCAAAGTGTACAGTATCTATGCCCCCCCCAGCATATGAATCTATACTGTGCAAAAGGAATACATAAATGAAGAATAAGCACTGTTGGGATTCTAACGTTAAGAAGGCAGGCTCATGGTGAAAAAGCAGCCAAAGCTCTCAACTCATGAGAATTCAGAGTTGTACAGTGTTCTACAAGAGGGCAGGCTCATGGTGAATCAAAATATGCATAAAGCTACTAAGCAGATGATCTCATCCACATGACTACAAATCAAGTCTGAAATCAAGGGCCTCTCACCATGCGCACTCGCCCTTTCTCAGCCCAGGCTCTTTGGTGGCAGCGGCAGGCCCTCTTGCCACGTGCGCTCACCTGCCCTCTTCCACCTGGGCTCTTCAGCGGCGACAGCAGCAGCAGGGCTTCTCGCCATGCGTGTTTGCCCTCTCCCGGCGCACAGGGCTTGGGGAGTTTTAAAAGCACCAGGCTTTTTTAAAAAAACATTTTTCCTCCCCAAGCCCCACCCACCAGCTGATCTGTGCTGGGGTGAGGTGAGGAAACCATTTTCCCCACCCTAGCACTGATCAGCTGGCAGGTGGGGCTGGGGGAGGGGGAAAAGTTTTTTTTTAAAAAAGCCTGAAGCTTTAAAAAAAACTTTTCCCATCTCCCAAGCCCTGTGTGAAAGCTGATCAGTGCTGGGGTGAATAACGAATAACGGAACAAATGTTTGTTTCATGCCCATCTCTACCTGGGAGCAGCCACTGAGAAGGCCCTCTCCAGTGTCGTCACCAACTGAGCTTGAAAAGTTAGTGGAACTGAGAAAAGAGTCTCCCCAGAAGATCTGAAAAGCCGAAAAAGTTCACATGACGTGATGCATTCCTCCCACCATTACAGTATCTTGTTATCATTTCTTATATAGATTGAAACCTACCAAGCTAAAAAAAAATAGTCAGCAAATCTTAATGAAGCAGGTCCTGTCTATAAATGTGTGTGTGTGTGTGTGTGTGTGTGTGTGTGTGTGTGTGTGTGTGTGTGTGTCCTTGTGTCTTTCAGTTGAATGTAACAATCAAATAACATATGGAGGAATAGTGGTTTTTTTTTTTTAAGAGAGGTGAGGTGTTTTTTTGTAGATTCCCTGGCCCACTGATCTTCAGACATTGTTGTCTGAGATGTATAATTCCTGGTTGGATTGCTTTTTAGTTTCACTGGTTGCATCATTCTCCATACATACAAACACTGAACCTCTCTAGGGCGATGTTGAGGGCATATTTCCTCTAGCAGCTGAGGTTTATAATCACGATACCTTTAAAGGAGTTGGCTGCAAAGTGCTGTCTCCAAACAGAAGTATACTGTTTTGGGTATAGTGGGTTCGGATGGCATTGAAGTCCGGCAGATCTGATTTAAGGAGGCTGGCAAGGGGTGCCTGGTTGAGCACTGTTGTTTCTCGTTCCTTTCCCCCCCTCCTCACAGTGCTGATGCTCTCATTTTTTGTCTTTGGCAGCATCTCTTCTAAAGCAGGCGGAGAGTTTCTTTTTAAAGAAGATCTGGCTGAAAAGAGAGCGATTGCACTAATTCCCATCTCAGGGTGGGATTGTTGTTTTTATCAGGGGGAAAAAGATAGCCCAGCAAGCGTGCAGAAGGCTAAGAGAGGAAAACAAGGGATGTTTAGTGATCTCGACATGTCTTGGTTCTGATCCTAGTTTTCCAAGTGGGCTTTTTTTAAAAAAAGGAAAAGAGCTCCCCCGATGCTCAACGCCGGAAGACCTAGCCGTTTTTCCTCTCATCAGCACTCCTGACGCTATACAGTAAAAGCTGTTTCCAGGGATTACGCTCTGCCCGTTCTTCTGCTTAGTAACAACCCATTTCCTCAGCCAAGGGACACTTATTTGTGAACCTCACTCTTAAGTGGCTGCTTTCTAGAGAGAACAGGTAAGCAAAACATGAAAAGTATCATTCTCTTTTTTTCCTGAATAAATAAAATAGCCTAGCAGCAGTTTTCAAGGAGGTTGGCATAAGCACTTCCCATTGCTCTCACTGGAAACAGCTGTCTGTCAGTTGCGATTCAGTCTGTAAAGAGGCAGAGAGCGGGTATTTTTCTGCTGTGTGCTTCGTGTTATGCTGATTAAGTTTAAATAGCCATGCCAAAGGCAAATGTGCAGATGATCATTGGGGGTTTGGAAGAGGCAGGACCAGGGATGGGATGGAAGGGTTAATGTGTGCACTTCTTCAATATGCAGGTTTAAAATGACCAAGTATTGCCCATGGAGCTTGATTAATCAGCCAGGGGTAACTCAAGGTCATTATATCCTGTGGGTTGACAGAATTCAGAAAGCAAAAGGCAAACATATTTGTTGGAGATCAAATGCAAATTATTATCATGATTTAGCTAAATGTACACGTGCAGCAGAGGGATTGGGGGGAGGGGAGGAATCTGCCTAATGCAGTAACTGCATACGTCTAGGATCTGATATATCTGTGTTGTTAACAGTTACCCTTTTGCTTCTGATTTTCCTCTTTGGAAGAGTCTGCCTGCTTACTCACTACAAGGCCTGAAGGTCACCTGAGTTTTCTTATATCCACATAGATGGAGTGATAGAGACATGTGGCCTATTTACAGCCTTGAAATAAATTTGCACTTGGATAAATGCCTCAGAGGGTTTCTTCACACATAGGGTTTTGAGGAGAAGTGGAAGAAAGGGCACCTGCCTGTCCAAGCTTGTGTGGGCCTCCAAATACATGTCCCTGTGGCAAAAGGCACACTTGCCCAGTTTTGGCACATGACAGTGTCCAGGAACATAATTCTGAATTACAGTTAAAATGAAAGACAAGTTTCATCGAAAGGGGAAAGAGCGTGTTTCATTTAGAAACATGAGATTAAAATGCAAGAACAAACCAATTAAAAAGTACTGTCGTGTAATTGCAAAATGTTTTTGTGGCTTGTTTTCTACTTCCATCATAATGGTGGCCATACAATAATAACACAAGTCAGTTATATGTGTGGCTTTCTGCCCGATGGGCGGTATATAAATTGAATAAATAAATAAATAAATAAATATAATATTTTAGTCATGCCCAATTGCCAAGAAAAATTAATAATCCTGTCACAAACAAAGATGAACA
The DNA here is from genome assembly GCA_037367245.1 of Phrynocephalus guinanensis. Lineage (NCBI taxonomy): Eukaryota > Metazoa > Chordata > Lepidosauria > Squamata > Agamidae > Phrynocephalus > Phrynocephalus guinanensis. Next base: position 105,070,353 of record CM074732.1, on the reverse strand, counting down.
AAACTCCTTGGAGACTGCTGAGGAAAATATCTGTGTGAAGAAAAAGTAGGCTTTTGCCAACACCCCCCTCTTACAAGCCAACTTCTGTTTTAAAAAGCATGTTGCCATTTTCCTTTAATTACACATGCATAAATTGGTAGGCCACTCATAAGAATTTTCAACCAATATTATATGTGGGCACTTGTATTTATATCCCAGTGTTTACTTAACTTAGTGATAATAGGCATCAAGAAGCGATTGTTTTCAGCAGAATGGGTGCTTCTCATCACAATTTTAAAAAAGGAAATGCATCACTAGGGGGAGAAAAATGATGAGAAATGACATAAAATTTGTGTCTTCTAATTCAGATGCATTGATGGTACTTTAGAAATATCTTTGTAAACTTTCAGTTTGCCTCTGTACCTGGCTATCTGGTATCCACAGAAATATTAACAGGGAATGAAATGTTACTCATGAAAAGCTTCCCTAAATAAAAAAGTCCCACCCCTTTGGGGGAGTTTCTTAGCCTAATAGCAGGCACTGAGAAAGATGCCCCTAAAAGCATCCACCAAACATGCCTCCAAGGGTGGCAAAATGAGACCCAAAGATCTATACACCAAGGCGGGCTTGTAGAAGCCTTCCGCTTCTGTCACGTGGTAGCAGGGCCGGCACTAGGTTTTTTTGTGTCCTAGGCGGCGGGGGGGGGGCAGGGGGGCGGCAGGGGGCAGCGGATGGCGGGGCGATGATGGGCACGGGGGGTGGGCGACGATGGGGACAGGGGGCGGCGGGCGGGCGGCAACTGGCGGTGGGGGGACAGACGGCAGTGGGGGGGCGGCGGGGGGAGGCAGCAGGCTGGCCAGCGCCCCCTGTCCATTTTGGTGCCCTAGGCAACTGCCTAGTTCGCCTTAATGGACGCGCCGGCCCTGCGTGGTAGTTATGAAAATTAAAGGAATTGTTGTCAGGTGTCCTAAACTCGCTCATTAGAAGGGCAGGATACACGTAAGGGCTGTGTGTCTTGAAAGATTTTATAAACCTGACCAAACATGAGTAATGTAAAGCATTAGCCTAATTAATGTGAATGGTGATCTAAGAGGGAAACTCTGTCACACTTGCAGCATCAACAAAAGCTTGTGCAGGCAGGTGCCACCTCCTTTTCTGGCTTGGACCTTCAGGGACTCTGCATCCAAGGACAATGAATGCAGAGTAAATGGAAAGCAGCCAAACCTCAGGGAATCATGGGCAAAGTCTAATTACTAATTGTAAGAGCAATGAACAAGATGAGCATGAATGGAACTTTAGAAATTGCTTGGGCCTGAACTGGCATGATTCATAGCTATCTTTCTGGGCACATAATTTTAAACAAGATTACTTAATTTTGATGTGAAAAATAGGTTGCCTAATAATAAGACAAACTAATCACAAACACACAAAATACAGAATGGTGGGCACACAGATCTGCAGTTTGGCTGTCACATGAAACATTATGGAGGATCTTAAAATAGATGTTTTTAGTGATATACTCCTTTGATCTTTGAATAACTAGATCAATGTAGTGAGCATATCTGTGAGTATAATTTTAAGAATATAAAAACTGCCTTGCTGAATTGGACTAAACATCTGCATAAGTCACCAGTTATCTCCAGCCATGGCCACCACAATGCTTCTGGGACATAGCTAACCATGTGTCCTCAACAATTGGTGGTCATGATAAGGGCATGTTACGTTTTATATCAGAGGGAGCAATTGGGCTTTGATGAGGCCTCAGGCATACAGATGTTATCATGCTCAGATTGTACAGGTGGACTTCCCATAAGCATCTGGCTGAACACTGTGGGGGGAAAATGTGCGTCAGGCAGGCCTTGGATCTGATTCAGCAGGACTCGGAGTATATTCTTTATGAAGTTGAAAATTAGAATGAGGTCTACGAACATAATTCTATTTCTCTCCTGTACTGAGATAAAAGTGGATTAACAGATGGCAACTCCTTGTTTGCAAATTATAGATATGTGTGCTTTATATAGCAATGCAATTTATATAGCAATGTTTGAGGATAGGGTATAAAATATTTGGAATTCTAAGCTCATTATACTGAAGACTTCATAATGGATCACAACCTCCTAAATGGTGAAACAGAGGAACCAGAAAAAGCAGAGAGAGGCAAATATATTTTCGTATCTATTTCTATAGCTTGGGAAATTTGATATTCCAAGCTATAGAAATTAAGTTTTTTTCAACCAGCATGGCCACTGGCCATGAGTTGTAGTTCAAAAGGGCAAAAAACCCTAAATGTCCAGCCTCTGTTTCCAAGTTGTGTTTCAATGGGCCTGTGTGTCTCATATACAGTAGAAGAAATGCTAGCCACATATCTCCTGAGTGCCTGTTTCTATATTTCTGCTTCTGTGTTGCAGCATTTTGATATGGCAGGTTTGTCAGGAACCCCCACCCTCCACCCCACAAAAAAAGAAAAAGAAAAGAAAAGTGAGCACCTGACTATGAGTTCTAGCTGTTTCTATCTGGCTTATTAACTCTGGAGAGCCATTGCCAGTATCACTATATATTTATTCTCCTTAGGTTTTGTAGGGAAATAATCAGGGGTTCGAAATGAACACAGTAGGTCACAGATGGGGAGACATTGGTACTAGGAATTCTTTCTCTTTAGATAGATTTTTTTTTACAAAATCTATATAGTTAGATATGAAAGTGACATTTCCTAAGACACAATACTGTTAAAATGTTTTTCTTGTATTGGAAGCTGCTTTACACTGAGCCATTAAGTTTGTCCATGTGGAAGATCTCCAGGATTTCTGAGCTGGGTCTTTCTCAACTCTTCCTGGAGATGCCAGAGATTAAATTTAGGAGCTTGCTGTTAAACTATCCTAACCTCTGCAGGTAAGGTGCACCTATTTGTAAGGGTGCCATGGCAGTGTTCTATACTAGATGTCTCAAAGTGTAGTTGATTTTATTCTCTAAAAACTGTGTTTTTCCCCTACCATGTTTAGGTACTCCTTACACCCTATTTTGTAAAAACTTCCATTTACCAAGGAATGTAGCTGAATGTTTCTTTCTTGGAATTTTTTTTTGCCAGAAACCCAGCTATGGCAAGGGTAAGTGGAAAATATTATTCAACAATCATTTTGTGTTGTTCTTTTACCTGTTGTGTGCCACCATATTGCTTCCTACTTAGGGTGGTCCTGTGAACTTGTCTGCTTGTTTGTTTGTGTGTGTGTGTGTGTGTGTGTGTGTGTGTGTGTAACTTCTATGCTGACTTCTTGATGATGGATCACTATTAAAAGGCAAGCCAATAGAAAACACTTTAGATTAATATATGAAAAACAATTAAACTTGCAATAATATTGAAACAACTAGTTTAAAGCGACAACATGAATAATGTGCACCTTCCAAAGTCAAAAACTCTTCATTGTGTAATTCATTTGTTAGACACCTGTTTAAAAAGAAAGGCCTTTACTTGTTTCCATAAAGGTAGGAAGGAGGGAGTTAACCTAGCCTCCGAAGGAAGGGCATTCCACAACCCACCACCAGCAACTGAGGAGGATTTCTCTTGCATCCTCACCAGTGAGGGCAGTAGGCCTCGCTTAGTCCTACAACCTGGGTAGGTTCATATACAGTATACGGAGAATGGTCCTGCCAATAGCAGATACCCACTCTGTATTGGGAGCCTTGTAGCACTGTGGTCAAAAAAACCAAAATCAAAACAAAACAAAACAAGAAAACACCTGAGTTTGATCCTGATGGACTCAGGTAGCTAGCTCATGGTTGACTCAGTGTTCTACCCTTCCAAAGTCAGTAAATCGGGTACCCAGCTTGCTGGGGAGGGGGAGTGTGTAGCCTGCATAATTAATTTGAAAAGTACCCAGAAAGTGCTTTAACCACTGCAGGGTGGTATATAAACAGTACACCTTGCTTTAGCTATGGTTTGCTGTACAAGTAATCACCAGTACTGTGGATTGTATCTGGAAACAGACCTGCAACTAGTGAAGCTGATGTAACAGGGGAGTTATGGGCTCCCACTTATAGACCATGATCAATAGCATTTTGGGCCAGGAGAACCTTCCAGGCGGTCTTCACAGGCAGCCCCATGTAGAGTAGTTACAGTGAGTAATCAAAGTGTGATAGTATTAAGACATGTGCCACTGTAGCCAAATCTGGTCTCTCTGGTCATGGTTATTTATTTATTTATTTATTTATTTATTTATTTACCACTTAAAACCATGTAGCCCAAAGGACACTCTTGGAGGTTTACAACTTATAAAATACAAAACGATACAGTGTGAATAAATTTTAAAAAACACAAAACACAATTCAAGTCCTTAACCTCTAATGCATTGTACGACCTGGGTCCAAGCTACCACAAAGATAGAATCTCACAGTATGAACCATCTTGGGTGTTAAGGTCATCAGCAGAGGCCTTTCTCTCCATCCCACCACCCTCACAGGTACGTCATGTTGGGAACACATGAAAGGGACTTCTCAGTTGTGGTGCCCAAACTCTGGAACTCCCTTCCACTAGAGGCCAAGACTGCCCCATCTCTGTTGTCTTTCCGTAAACAGGCAAATACCTTTTTCTTCAGGCAAGCTTTCCCTGAATGATGGACTACCTATTATGTGCCTTTCATATGAATCTATAGGATCACATAGACTTCGTGTTTATAACCACTTATAACTTTACATAGAATTTTACTCTCCTTTTAACTGCCCGCGTTCTCTTGTAGCTTTATTGTAATGTTGTCTTTTAATGGTATTAAGATGTCACTCAATTCTCTGTTCCCAGTACTTCAACATGTATTAATTGTACTGAACTGTTTATTATCCCTCATTACTGAAAGCCGCCTTGGGTGCTTTCCAAGGAGAAAGGCAGGGTAAAAATACTCTTAAATAAATAAATAAATAAATAAATAAATAAACTATAACATATAAACAAATCACAATCCAAAATTAAACAAACAAACAAAAAACACAACATCCACCATGTGCAAATAAAATCACCGTCTCAGAAATGCATGAATAAACAACAGAAATTCTGAATTAATGAACTTCAAAAAGTCCTATTGTTAACAGCTCTGCTTGGCTGTTGAAGGACAAAACATTAGAATGCAAAACAAGCTCCAAAATGAATGAGCAATTCAATGCAATGGAACAGGATAACATGAGAGTCTACTAGGGCTGAATTAAGAGTACATTATAATCAGATGAACAGATATTTCCCGAGATCCATATGAGTCATAGATGGAGAGGCATTCTTATTACAATATATTAATACAAAAAGCTTGACCCTCGTCCAACTGTTCTTGGCATCTCTCTTCCCCAGTCTTCTAGGTAACCCAGTAGATATACCTACACATTTTTTAATCATATAGATCATGCAAGCTTACAAGCATACAACTGCTGGATTGCTTAGGTCTCTGGCTGTGATGCCAGAGATTAGGAGTTCGATTCCCCATGGGACTTCCTCGAGAGGGGCTGGACTTGATGATCTCTATAGGGTTCCTTCCTGCTCTGCAGTTCAAAGGTTATTTATTTGTATTATTTATTTAACAAATAGAACATAATAAACAAACACAGCGAGGGAAAATAAGTGTCTGTGTGTGTGTGTGTGTGTGTGTGTGTGTGTGTGTGTGTGTGGACATCAGTCTGGCATATTTCGTGGTCTCTTATCTATATACTGTATGCCAATCACCCAGCAACTCTAGGGAAGTGGTTCACATCCTTTATTGGTTTACTTCCCTCCAGTTGCAGGCTGTTTTTCCTTTGATGGTCAGATACATGAAGTCTTCTGCCTAGCGTTTAACATTTAACATGCAAGGTGGTAGAGGAACTAATGAAAGCCCATTTCTGTAGAAATGAGCTTACTGTTACCAAGTTGTCACAGAACTCTGAGTGTGATTAGCTTCTTTATGCCCAAAACCTTATTGGATAACTATGTTAAGTTGTATGTTTCCATCCATCGGTTATTGGCAAATAAAAAAAACCCTCCCCAATTCCTTGGGGTTGCATGCATGTGCCAATCCAACAGGTGTCAAGTGAAACCTTTCTGTTCCATACCAATGTGTCTCAGAGGAATATACCACAAGGCCAGACATGAAATCACAGTTAATCCATTGTTAGAAGCTCAATTCCCTTAAGAAGAAAAGATTGTTGATTCTAATGCAAGCTTGTCTCACTCCGCATTTGGGAAATGAGGGTGTGACTGGTGGCAATCTACCTTGCATTTTGGACTGCTTTTTGGCACACTCAGGTTCAAATTATTTTCTAAAAGCAAAGTGTTCTGCTTATATACCGCCCCATACCACTACAAGTAGTCTCTGGGCGGTTTACAATTTTAATTTGCGCAGGCTACACATTCAAGCTGGGTACTCATTTTACCGACCTCGGAAGGATGGAAGGCAGAAACCTTGAGCCTGCTACCTGGGATTGAACCCAGGTCGTAAACACAGTTTTAAGTACAGGCATTTAACCACTGCGCCACGAGGCTCAGTGACTGCATGACATCTAATGCAAGATTAGGTGATACCTTTATAGGCCACTAATAAAATAATAAAACAAAACATTGCAAGAGTTTTGTACTTCCTCTGTAATTCCACTGAGCTGATGAAGTTTTTATTTTACCAATATCCCAAAGCAGCTCTTTTTAAAAGCCACAGTATTGGCAAACTGGTAGTAGGCTGGTGTTAACCAAATAGGATCACTTGATGTGACCCTATATGGCAACTGGGTGTGAGGATCATACCAGATCTCATACCAGACCTTCTAGTGACTCTATTTAACCTGCTCTTTAGTAACTGTGTAGAAAAGCTCTAGTTCAGAACCTTTCCATATTTTTTCTAGTCAGAGAAAATGTAGATTAACTTGTCATGTGTTCATTCATATGTGATTTTGTTCCTTTTTATTACTCTGCAATTTCAAAAAATTAACACCCCTCCCCCACAACATTGGGGACTTAAAACATATTTTACCTCAGAACACTCCCAAGTTCTTGGTGTCAGGCCTGTAGCTGCTTACAGATAAACACTCAATCTCAAACTACTGTTGACACACAACAGACTAATCACTGTGCAGGAGAATTAATGGCCATATCTCGTATCTGACATCAGAAGTTGTAATACAGAAAAATATATTTCTGAACATTTCAGTTTGTCTGAAGAGTCCCTATTGGTCTCCCTACCTGCAACCCTGCCTCCCTCATGCAATACTAGATAGAGAAGCCGCTGAAATGATGTGTACTGAATATGGATGCTAGAAACTGTCTTAAAATGGCTGAATATCAATCAAGAGGTCCTAAATCATTACCTAAGTGTGAAATCCTACATTGATTCTTACAGTCTGCCTCTTCATTCCCACAATCTGCCACTTGTGTCAACAATGCTATTGTTACTTTGTAGACTGAAAATTCATCACAGCCTGATAGTCCTCTTCCTTTACTATTGCCACTTTGTCCATTATGGTACCTGCGTCTCCAGCTGGTCTAAATATAGCCGTCATGTACGTTCACTCTTATGTCTGTGGACTTGACCCACGGATGCTCATGTTAAAATACAACATTTTGTCTTTAAGGCTTTTGTCTTCCCCGCTTCCCCATTTTGTTTCTTTATTTTATGTGCATGCACAGACAATGTGACTAAGACTTCTCTGAAGTCTTTAAAAAGTACCTGTATACTTGTTGAGCCAAGAGAGATCCTGCAAAATTCAGAGAACTATACAATCTGAAATACAGTATAACAAAGTTCTGAGATGCATATTACTCAGGAAGTGCTGGTCTAGTTAGGAAATGAGAATTCACAGTCTGAATTTGCAAGTCAGTTCATTCCTGATTTATATGGCCTGAATCTAAATGGTAGTCCCAACTCAAGTAGTTTTATTGAATCAATGGGATTGACTTAAGTGCTGACCTGCAATTCAGCAGTAGATTTACTGGGCCTGCTCTAGTTGAGACTAGCAATAGAACTGAAACTTACATCCCTTATTCTGCTTTTGACATTGCTTTTACAGATTTATGGGTCACATTGGAAGTTCCCCACCACCTTTTGTTACTGCTTTCCAAAAATGAAACCAGGAAATCAAGAGGAAGCATTAAAACTGGGGCATCAGTTCCCAGAAAAGACTAGTGACAGAGATTCTTGTTTCTAAAGAGCTTTGAAGGTGTGTCTACTTAAAAATAACATTTCCAGGAAATAGCCTGTAGTTCTTTCAAAAAATGGCCCTCTAGCTGGTTCATTGCCCTAACAGTGTTGCCTGGGAACAAAAGGGAAGAGAGAAAGAGAGAGAGAGAGAGAGAGAGAGAGAGAGAGAGAGAGAGAGAGAGAGAGAGAGAGAGAGAGAGAGAGAGAGAGAGAGAGAGAGAGAGAGAGAGATTTGATCACTGGTGTGAAAAAGCATAATGAGCAGTTCACAAAGACATTTAGTTCAGTGGTTCCCAACCGGGGGGGGGGGGTCAGGACCCTTTTGGGGATTGAACGACCATTTCACAGGGGTTGCCATGAGCCAATGAAGAAAAAGGCACAAACGGCTTGGGTCTGGAGGAGAAGGGGGAGGAAGCGAGGGAAAAGAGTGAGTTACAGCTTGATAGGTTGGAGGGAATATCAGTCAATGGCACTGGAGGCTGCGATTGGCTGAGGGTGCCTGTAGAGGGAAAGTTCTCTATGGCACCTGTGGCAGTGGTCTGCCAAAGGGGGCTTATGGCCTCTTCCAAGCAGGGCAAGGGGTCACCACAGCATGAGGAACTGTATTAAAAGGTCACGGCAATAGGAAGTTTGAGAACCACTGGTTTAGTTGGAAACTTTTCTATTGTGAGTTGCAAATGTGTCTGTTTTCTGTTAATCTCTTCACAGCAAAAATAGGACACAAGTTTTAGGCTGATGTGTAGGCTGATGTGGCATGCATGTTTAGATTGCCAGCATTAAACAGGGAAAAGGGATATAGGTTTCAGTTGATTATATTCCCATGAAAGCTCTCTTCTGGTGTTTCATTTTAAGAGGGTAAGGGACAAGTGGAAACATCTGGGGCTAGTCCAGGTGCCTCTCCCCCCTCAACAATGGCATGTATGGCAACCTCCAGCATCTTCTACAAGCCCTAAGAATTTCTTCAGGGGAACAGGGGTCTTTAATAACTACAATTCACATTCCCCTGTTGGAAAGTTTTATGAAAGTAGAACGTTGTCCTCTGCAGCCTGATCATTCCTTACCTGGGAAGAGTGATACGTTATGTGTTTCAAGGATGGGAAGCATGTGGCCCTGCCAATCATATTTGACTGCAGGTTCCATGACTCCTCACTATAGGCCAGTGGTGGTGAATGTTCGGCATTGCAGATGTTTTGGACCGCAACTGCCAGGATTCCAAGCCTAGATTGCCAATGACAAAGGGCTGTGGAAGTTGTGGTCCAAAACATCTGGAGTGCCAAAGGTTCATCATCACTGCTGTAGGCTATGCTGAGTGACTAGGGCTAATGTGAGCTGCAATCCAGTAAAACCAGAAAGGCCACCCGTTGCCTTCATCTCCTCAATCCTCCACCTCCCTATTTCCTGTGCACATCCCCTTTGCTCTCCTTTACTCTAGTTTGCCAGTGCAGCCTAACTTCCCTGTTCTCAAGGTGCCCGCTGGAGTCTCAGAGGACTCTTTATGATATTGGGAAATGGAAAACTTCCTTGGTTCCTCTGTGGAGGAGCAGAGGAAGTTTTTTTTTTTACCTCACAATATCATTAAGTGTTTAAGCTTAACAATAAGAACTCCCAGACTTTCCCCTTCTTTTGTCCAGCACATTCATCAGCACGGCTAGAACATGGTTCTTGACTGCACTCCACTTATATTAGGGAGTACATAAGCGAGTGGGGGATAGTTTGAGCAAAGATGCTTGTGATTATATTGCAGCAGTGCAAGCCTATGTATATAAGATCCACTCAGTTTAATAGGCCTTACTCCCCAATGAATGAGTATAGACTGCAGCCTAGGACTCTGCATTTAATAAATTAAACAGAAGAAACTGGATTAGTAGCAACTTTGTTCTTAAACAAAAACTTTAGTACATTAGGTCTTTCATCTTCACTGTATTCCAAATAAAATCCAGTATCCTTGGAATTTCTGTCTTCTCTATGTTCTCCAGAGAACTGAAATTTGCTTAAGTTTAAAGTCTGTCTCATTCTCACAGTATCATAGAGAAGACACGACACAGCCCTTAATTTCTCCTGATTTATGTTTTCAACAGAGGCAGTTTCATCTTCACCTCTACATGCTCCATGTACAAAGCTTAAAGGTCATGTGTGTATGTGTTGTGTCGTTACAGTCGTGACCGACTCTTCATGACTCCATGTCCATGGAGTTTTCTTGGCAGGAATACTGGAGCGGCTTGCCAGTTCCTACTCCAAAGCCTAAAGGTTACTTTCTGATTAATTATTATTACAGTTCCAAACATATGTTGGAAGTAACCAATGACAAAAAAGCAAATTACTTGTGTTTGGTTCATTTTCCCCCATTAACAAAGTTCTGTCCCATTAACAAAGTTGTATCTGTGTTGAGGATGCCCAGTGGATACACTGATGGGTTGGGACTCTGGAGGCCTGGGTTTGAATTCCTGTTCTGCCATGTCAGCTCACTTGGGGGTGAGGTGGGGGGATTTGACCTAGTGAAAGCACTCCTTAAATTTCTCATCTTGAAAGCCCTATTGGGGTTGCTTTAAGTCAATCTGACAACATGCAGCAAAATTGAGAGGTCTTCTTGGTGGACCATTTATTTTACAGTAAGTACCTGATTGTGTGCTGGTTACAATGCAATGTTTCTTGTCATCCAGATAACATGAGACCTATCTTGTTACTGACAATAACAAACAGAAAACCTTTCCCCAACTTCCAATGTTTTTTAAATTCCATTTGTTTGTGGGCAGCAAGCATTTCTTGGGTTGAAAGCTTCAAATTTTAGTGCTAAATAATCATCAGACAAAACAATTCAGCCTAGATAATTTCCAAAGATGTTTTTAGCGCCAGCTGATTTCTGAAGTGAATTAACAGAGGGTGTCTGTTGCCAAATACTCTGCTGGGAAGCTTTCAGTTGTAGCTTTAATCCACCCCCCCCCCCAAACAAAAAACATCTAGCAGAGCAGATTATTTTTAGGGAGTTTCTTCAAGCACTTTGAAATATTTTTGAACAAATGCTTAAATGGATGTTTATTTCTTAAAGAGAAGAGACATGGCTTTTTTTTTAAAAAAAAAGATTTGGATAGAAACTCCAACATGCTCTGTACTTTTTCAGCACCAAGCTGCACCAAGGAGAGCAGAAATACTGTATATGCTCTGTGTGAATGAGCCCTATTTGACTGTAATGGTAGCTCATTTGTTTTAAAAGTTGTGGTCTATATGAGTGGCAGTTTCACATAACGCCTCTCTTTCTTTGTTAAAATGTGATAATTAGAAAAAGAAGATTTTGAGAATCCATCCACATTTCAGAAAAACTCTTACATTAAAACACTACAATATGAAAGTTAGTCTTTAAAGTGCCACATGTTTTGTGTCTTTTTTGTTTTGTTTTGTTTTTCTTTGATTTTTGCCAGAAAAACTCTTGTGGAAGCAAACTTTTGTGAAAGAACTTATATGGTATATAGTCTGTGAAAGCGAATGCCAAATAAAACACAAGTTTTTAAGTTGCTGCAATACTCTCCTTTGTCTGTTGGTACAGCAGACTAACATGATGTCTTTTTGAAAATACTTGTAATATCTTGTGTAATTTTATGTTATACTCAAGACTCACTTGCATGAGGAAGGTGGCTCAGCCAATCGCAGCCTCCAGTGCTTGGATTGGAGTGCCAGTGTTAAAAAAGGACCACAGGGAATAGTGAAGCAGGGTGTGACGCAGCTGGCCTGGTGGGGCAGTGGGCCACTGTGATACCTCTCGTGCCATGCTTTGTGCTTTCTATAGCTTAGTATGGAGCATGAAGTGCCCATCCCCATGTTAAATCCCAAAATAGGGTTTTTAAAAATTATTTTCAGATGGGCTAGCCCCACTGAAGTCCGCTGAATCCCACAAGAAGCCAATAAAGATCCAACGCGAGAAATCCGAGGAATACTGATTTTATTTGGTACCAATAAAAACAGTAGGTGGACACCTGCCTTCCAACCGGGCTAAGATGTCGACCCCGCACATGCGATGGGTTCCAACTTTTATTGACTTTTCCCCCTTCCTTTCCCTGGGCGGCACCAATCCCAGAGATTGGTCAGGGGCAGTTCAAATGTCCCAATCAGAAGGGGTTGGGGGTTGGTTGGGGGCAGTCCTGGAATCAGACGGGGTTGGGGGTTGGTTGGGGGCGGTCCTGGCTAGCCCCTGGTAGCAATCAGGGCTTATGCAAATACCAGACAGAATGTCTCAATGGAGGCCAGGAAGTGTGGCATTGTTCTTGGGTGTTGGTAAACTGGAAGTATCAGCTAGTCAATAGGAGGTGGCAGAAAGCAATTACCAACCTCAGGGGGGGGGTAGGAGGGGTTGATGGGCCCATACACACACACAAACATTTAGGAGACACAATGGTTTTGATACATGGGGACACAAGTCATAATAGGATTATGTTCAGGCGTGCTGGAAAGATACAATGGTGTAAAGGCACAAGGATGTAAATTCTATAGGAGTGGTCTCATGGCTTCAGGGAGTGCAGATATGAAAATACAAGTCCTCTCCAGGTGTAAATGAAATAATGAAAAATGTCCTTGGGCGTTGATGACAATCTGGGTTGGCAGACAGGAATGTTGATTTTCTGAAGAGCAGCTACTGGGATACGTGTTGAAGATACCTGGTGATTATGGAGGTTTCCAGATGCCTCTGCCAGCCTGCAAAGTGGCCATTTTCTTCTTGGTGCCTGGCCTTCCTTCAGCCCCAGTTGATGAGAGATGGGGGTCAGGGGGGAGAGGGTACCTCAGGGTGGTGGGATGAGGGGAGGTTAAACAGGAGAAGAGAATAGAGAGGTGGAAGGAAGGAAAAAGCCTTTTGTGTTTTTGGTTGGTGCCAGAGGTAGGCAAGAGGACCAATGTTTTAAGGGTGTTTCTTGGCCCAAAGGGTGAGATGGGTAGTCACTCCCTCCTTCAGCCTGAGTAGAGAATATAGAAATTAGTCTAAGACTTATTTTGCCCAGGCTGAGTCCCTGGCTGCAGTCCTTTTGGGGTTCTGCTTGGTGAGCAGGAGAGGGGAAGGGAGGGGAAAGGGTTAGAGGCAGGAACGGGTTAATAGTAAAAGACAGAAAAAGGTTAAAGGATTCTGAAAGATAGGCTCAAAACCTCCGCTTATAGAAAAGGCTGGAAAAGGCTGGCTCCATAGAGAAACATTGTAGCAGGAAGGGAGGGGGGGAGAAGCCGATTCCCATTGAAAAACATTGTAGTCGGAAGGAAGGGGGGGGCTCGCTTTCTGCCCATATTTCGGGAACGGCTGGGTATTTTTAAACGGGGTGAAAAGCAGCTTGCCTTTCTCAGTATGGGGACCAATTGGGCCGTATTGTTGACTTTCGGAACCGGTCCAAAGGTCCTAAAATTTTATCTCTTCACCGTGACTTCACACCCACTTCCAAGTTCACTCCACTTCCATCTCCATCTTCCAAGTACAGAGTTTGGAAACGTTCCTACTTTATTTTGACTATAGCTTCAAGAATTGCCCAGCCACCATGGCTGATTTATATGCACCTCAAAGTGCCATAAAGTTGCAAAATAGTGTTAAGAAATACTATCCTCAAGAAGGCTGGCTTTTAAGTCTGTTTTAACTTAAGCATCTCTATTAGTTACCCGTTGCATGACATTTTTTATTCATGTAAGTGTTCCACTTGCTTTTGTGGTTCTAGACTTGTTCGGGATGCAAAGAGAAGAGGCCCGCACACAGTTTGTGTACAAACTGCAACAAGTGGCTGTGCAGCTTGTGTACAGAGGAACATGGACACAGCGAGGAAACTGGAGACCATTTCCTGCCTATTCCACTGAAAGGATGTTCAGGTAGAAATTGTCCTCTCTTCCTTGTTCAGGAACAGCTACATAGAACAAAGTCTCTGACAAGGGCCCAGAAAGGTGTGTGGAGGAATACTCTGTGGGCAGGTTGGTTCACTCTTGCAAAGATGTCATCTGATTGCTAGCTATCAAAAAGAGTGATCCAGCCTGTCCCCGCAGTGGACTCAACAGCGCATCAAATGCCCATGTACTCACCTGCCAAGACAGGATGACATTTGTAACACATAGGATTGTGGGATATCCTCCTCTCACACAAGCAAATGGGGCGGCGTGAAGAGGGTGCGTGTGTATTGTATTTCCTGTCCTTATTTTTGAAAGAAGGCCCTAAGCTCCAGGGGTTTCTCTCCATTTTGAATGGCCATGTTTTGTGGAATCAAAGCTCAAAGCTCCTGTCTTTAGAATATACATTCCATTGAGAGAGTTAAGCTTTTCCAGGATTTGTTAATTCTGTTTATTTAAAAATTTAACAATAATGCAGAATAAAGATGTCAGATAATGACATGTCCACCAACTAACTAAGGATAAAACATGGCACTAATTTGAATAATGAATGCCCCAATAAAATATGCAGCACTCTTAGATACATGTGGCACTTTAATGCCACATATAACTTACTTGATTACATATGACAACTGAACAGGGTGAAAGACTAGAAATGGAGGACATGCTAGAACAAATATTTGATATAAGATTTTGGTTGGAAACTTGCTTAAGGAATGTACATGTCTTTTCATTTAACTGTCCAGGGAAGCAAGCAGGCCATTAACAAGCTGAAGGAACAGTCCCTTTTTATATCCATTCTCCATTAGTATCTTCTAGTTTTCCCTTCTTTGAAGCTAGTTGTAAGTGACTGAATAGGAACAAAGTAACAAGGACTAAGGCCGCTGATCCACGCAGATATTAATATTTATTGGACACAGTAATTGGAAAGCAGCATTCCATATACCTACAGATTTGGGAAAAGTTGAGTCTGTGCATTCTAGTCTGGGAATCAGTAGTGGAATAGTTTCATATAGAGGTTTGAAAGCCAAATTATTTAGTGGATGAATTAAGAAAATTCAAATTCTGCTTAGGGAGGGTCATGTTATTTTTGCTTTGATGAAAAATATATTCATTCTGTGCCAAGAAAATTCTGAAGATGCATTTAGAATAGCTTATGGAAATTAACTATACCATATATGTAAAATTGTTAATTTCACATAAGACTATTCCATTTACTCTGTTGCATAGCCAGCAGTGCAAGGGAAGGATGAAGAAAATTAAGAACGAACAGTAGTTGCAGGGACTATGTGCATGAATGTACAGGGAGGGAGCAAGGGGGTGTTCTCCTCCTTCTTGGAATCCTAAATTAATTTATTATTTTAAAGTACAGCAACAAAGACACAGGTTGCCCGTGGAATCAGTAGGGATTTGGTGAGTCTACAACTATGTACATTCCACTGACTCTATGGGCCTACTTTGATTTCAAGTACTGTAGTAGTGGAGCATGCTCTATATAAGTGTATCATGGAGCTCTGCCATTCTGGAAAACAATCTATGGGATACTGTGGTTATATGTGTAGGAAAGCATGTATGAAAGCCATGGGGAGGATGGTGTCACCCGAGAGGTACACAGAAACTCTGTCCCCTGAAACAATGACAAGCGAGCTTACAAAATGACAGTGGCCTCCATCTTGGCTTTGGGTACCATTTTGTGCAACCAAAGGGTGGCCTAGAAATTCTAGAGTATTGATTCCTTAATAGGAGGATTGGAGAGAAATATCGAGGAGAGACATGGGAATTTACAATGCAACATGTTTGTGCAAGGAACACATAACTTCTGAAAGCTAATTGCTGCTAATTGACAACATGCTGGCTGTATATTGGTCACATGCCTGGCCATGCACCTGATTGCACAATTGAGATATGCTCTGGCACCTCATCAATTAACTGCAATTAGCCACAACAAGTTATGCAAACCTTGTAGGAACTGCAATAGGATTCTGGCTGTACATGGGCATGAAGCGCTTCAATGTAGGAGCTCAGGCTTCTCTTCTCTGCATCGTCTGGCAGCCAGCAACTCAGACGAGGAGGCAGGGCAGGGTCTGCACTGTTCAGCCATAGACTTACTAACCAAATCAAGGAAATCCAACAGCAGAATGGTGCTACCCATAAAGGATATATTGGCTCTGAGAGACAAATGCAGTGGATTTGATGGAGTATTTTCTGGAGTAATTTTGGGCTTATCCTGTTTCCAGGAGTTGAAGGGGAGTCAAGTCAATTTCCTTTATTTTGCCCCCTGCACAGTCAAGAGACACTCAAGTTGTTTTGTGAGACCTGTGATGTCCTTACTTGCCGCTGCTGCCTCCTGACAGAGCACAAAGAGCACAGGTACCAAATATGAGTTGCCGTTTTCCATGAACTGAGTTCTGCATAGAACTATCCAGGCAAAAAAAGAAGGCAAGACCCATGCATTGTGAATACTTATGCAGCGGAAGGAATTCTAACAGCTTGGGCTTTTTTCCTGTAACTGCTAAAGTTCCCTTGGCTACTGAGCTATTAAAGCAACTTTCTCTTCTGTGGTGCTTGGTTTCCAGGGTTAAACAATAAACAAGGAATCCAGACCAATTCCTGCTGCTAAATCACTAATCCTGCAATATAATCTCTATCTGAATGGGACTCAGCTAGGAAAAAATGTAGAACATTCTTTCTCTCTGTGTGTGCCATTTTCTTTTGTCCACCAACCTGGCAGAATCTGTTGCTCTTCCCAAGCCTTGTTCTTTTCTTGGATTTGCCACGTTCTCTCTTACACAGCGTTTTCAGGGTTGTAAGCATGGCGGGGCAATTCCCCCCCCCCTCTACCAAGCACCACATTCCTTTGGGGCAAATTGGTTGAAGGCTACATAACCTGAAAACACTGGTGGTCAGAAGGGTGAAGGCTCAGGTGGGTGGAACCATGTTAAAAATGGGTGGGATTACCTAACTGTTCCTAGGGATTGGGATTCAAGTCACGGGCTTGCTGTCAAGTTGGACTTAAGTCAAACTGGTGACTTAACTCAGACTCAGAGTGGGGTTTGTTTGTTTTTTGTTTGGTTTTGTTTTCTTGTTTAAATGAATGATTTGGACTCACCTTGTGTCACTCACCACTCCCTTTTCCCCCAGGGAAAAACTTGGTTTTAATAGGGATTCAGAATTGGGGCTTGAGACTCAGGACTTGATGCCAAAGTCTTGGACTTGGACTTGGGACTGTGTCCCAAAGACTTGCTAACATCCCCGACTGCTCCCCCTTTTCCTTCTCTCCACCTCTGCACACATGCCATTAACTTAAACACACAGCCACCCATACAGCCATCCTCCTAGACATGCAAGCATGTGCATTTCCTTTACATGCATGCATATATATACCACCACCACCCACAATTATTTACTGTGCTCAGTTATTCCCAGCAATTAGCTAAACAACATTAAGAGAAAAAAGAGGATTGCATGAAGGGGTTGTTTAAGGGCCTTTTTATACGACCCCTAAGATCCGCTGGCCACTTAAATTCGGACCAGAGATCTTAGGGGTTCGTTGCTCTTCCTCTGTCTTCCTCTGTCCCCACCCCCCCTCCGCACTTCCTGGTTGCTGGCTGCCTGAGGGAGGGAGAAAAAGAGAAAGAAAAGCATGCCGCTCACCTCGTTCTGCCTCGTCTCTGTAAAAGTAGCTCTTAAAGGGGCGGGAGCCAAAAAACAACAAACAGAAGCCAGGAGAGCCCCGCACTCACTATCCTTACACCGGATCAAATATTTGTCACCATCAAAGACCAGGTACAAGAAAACTGCTGTTTGGTCGCGCTAAAGTGGGCGGGGTCGCACTTAATTGTCTGCAAAGTCCGGAGCTGGTGGGTAAACATTTTTAAGGTCCGGACCTTGCAGCCATTTGCGGCGGAGCTTAGGGGTCGTGTATAAACGCCCTAAGACTTGCCTTGCACTCCCTCACTTCCCGCACCCACCCACATACACACACAGCTTGCTCCACTGACTGAGAAAAAGCAACTGAGCAGTGAAGGAAAGGGGGCTACAGAGTTGCTGGGCAGCAGTATCTGCAGCCAAATTCCCTCCATCTTGTTTTTTTTTTGCGGTTTCCACCAAACCCCTGGATAGCAGTGAGGGAGGCCCAGGGAGATCAAGGGGAAGAGAGGATAGACTTCACTTTCCCTGTGATCTCACTAGGCAGCTAAATGGCAGGCAGCAGGTGAACAAAGAGGGGAAGGGAATGAAGGAGGGGCAGAATGTTGGATGAGAGTCTGGTTGGCCAATTAGTAAGGCTCACACATGACTTAGATCGACAATTCTGATACAAGGATGTGACCAGTTCTTGGACTCAAGAGTGTGCATGCTGAAGAGAATTGTCGTGTGCCTGGGTGTTTACACTGCCACCATTTAAATTTCTCCCTATTAGACCTGAGATATATATAAGCCTATTCTAACATCAATCAATACTCTCTCTAACCCTATTCCTATCTGTATACATCACTCAGATCCTAGCTTACTACCACTATCCCATGTCAACTCCCTATCTATCTATATGCAGGCTTGTACAAATGTATATAACCACACATTGGCTCCACCGAAAAGGTCCTCTGTTGGGTTTGCAAATGCCAGATCTTTACATCTTTCTAAGCAATAAACATTCAAGGGTTAGGCTACACCTTACATGAATAAACAAAATCATGAAGGTTTCTCATCTTTTTGTAGATTCCGTCACCTTCAGGAAGCTTTGCAAAACCAGAGGGTCATCCTGGAAAATGTAACAACTAAGGTGGAAGAAAAGAAAAATGGGGCACAGGTCTCAGCCAAGCAGATTGAAGACAGGTAACTCAGAAAACACATGCAATAGTAATTCTGGCAAGACCAGCTCACTGAAATGCTTCTTTTTAGTCGTGACTTCTCAGTCACATCATTAATGAAGGCACAATGGGCCACTCTGCAGATAGACTGACAGATGTTGTGTGCAATGGACAGAGGTAAATCTTAGGGGAGTTGGAGAAAGTCCTTTACAGTAGAGCCAGATCACATGGGCCAGCAGTCAGACAAACCTTTTCATGAGGTCTAAATTAATATTCAATTCTCATGTAATTATCACCATGAGCAATCTGCAAACTGTGATTTTTTTAAAAACTTTCACACCCTCAGTGGTGTTATGAACAGAACCTTCATGTGGACTGAAAACAGCTTGTAAATGGATTTAAACGTATGTGCAAATACAAAAATAATATATCACAACCATTAAAGAGAGATTCAATACATATTAACATTGAAAAGATCAGAAATTCAAAAGAAGTTTCAAAGCATTGTGTGAGAGGGGTCTCTCCTGGTGGCCCTGGTGGGCTGTTTGCCTTCACCTCACACCATCACCCCACCCCACCCCACCCCAAGAGCCCTTGGTGGAGCAGCTGCTTTGGGCTCTAGTTATGGCTTGGAAGAGGGACACCCAAGTACCTGTGAGTAGCTGGGAGATGAGGAACATCTAGCAGGTCATGAAGAGAGCCTGTTGCCAGGTTTAAAGGAGGGTGGGGATGATGGCTCAGAGTCTTTAGTGAATAATCAGCTGATATGGAAACGTGTGTGTGTGTGTGTGTGTGTGTGTGTGTGTGTGTGTGTGTGTGTGTGTGTGAGTGAGTGAGTGAGTGAGAGGTGGAAGAGTTAGAGCTCATCCTCATCTTCAGAAGAGTTGGTCTTGGAGCAGGACAATGACCCCAGTCAAGAGTCAGCAAGCAGCTTCCTGCTGGCTAGTGGCAGAGACCAGGACAAGAGGGATTTGGAACATCTCAGTGGCAGAGAAGGATCCAGCCTGACCAGCTCTCTGGCACCTGAGATAGCTAGCAAATCCTGGGGCACCTGCCACCATCCAGATAAGGGGCTGGTGGTGCAAACACAAGTGTAAGAGGTGGAGGAGGCTCCTCCAGGAACAAGAGGACAGCCCAAACCCATCAGCTGTTTCTACTGGCCCTCATTAAAAGCCTCCAGGCCCAGGCTGGTGCGTTTATCACTAAGACATCACTGGCATCCATGATGGGAACTGAAACCAGTACTGAACAGGAAACTCAGCACCCAAGGATGCAGGAGACTGGTAACTGAGCCTCGTGGCGCAGTGGTTAAATGCCTGTACTGCAGGTAAAACTGTGCTCACAACCTGGGTTCAATCCCTGGTAGCAGGCTCAAGGTTCACTCAGCCTTCCATCCTTCCGAGGTCGGTAAAATGAGTACCCAGCTTGCTGGGGGGGCAATGTGTAGCCTGCACACTGTAATTAAAATTGTAAACCGCCCAGAGACTACTTGTAGTGGTATGGGGCGGTATATAAGCAGAACACTTTGCTTTGCTTTGCTTTACTGCTGAAAAGCACCTGACCCAATAAAAAGCACTCTTGTATGAAACCAAAAGTGTCCACTTGGCAAAAGAAAGTGGCCTAAGGAATAAAGTTTTAGCTATCTCCAGAACGATAGGAAGGGGAAGGGCAACCTAATCTTCCAAGTGAAAATGCCCCACAACATTGGAGTAGCCACTGAAAAGACTTGCTCTCATGTGCTCACCAAAGATGCCTGTGAAGGTGGTGAGGCCAAAGTAGGGGCTTCCCCACGAGGATCCTATGAAACCTGCCAGACTCACATAAGGAGACAATGTTCTTCAGATATCCTGGACTCAAGCTTATAGTACTTGGGGCTCAAAAAGAGATCAGCCAATCGATGAAGCCGTGGCAAGAGGGGACTTATGTACTCCCTATAAGCCTTGTTCAGCAGTCTGTCTGTGGCATTTTGAACCAGATGAAGCTTCTGCCTACATGTTTCAAAGGTTTATTATGAAGTTAAAATGTTCTGAGCACCTTGGCGGGTACAGAAAATACGGTAATAAATATTTCCTAACAAAGTGCTATATGTAGTGGCACAACAGTTGAAAAACCTTTTTCTTTCTTTTAATGGATAGAAATAGATACAGTGAAGAAAATGACACATAGATAATGTCTAAAGATAAAACGCCGATTACTATGAAATATTCAGCACTACAATGTGACAACTAAGTACTGTATAAAGCTTTTCCTATAATCTATTAATAATGATCTAGGTCAGGGGTCCTCAAAGTTTTCAAACAGTGGGCCGGTCCATCACGCCCCAGATACCACTGGGGGATGGACCACAGTCAAAAAAAAAAAAAGGCTGACATGGAAAAAAGGGGGGAGCCCCCCACGATTGGTCCATGATCATTGCGTCTCCAGGGCCCCAGCAATGTCTCCTGCTCCAGATCACCACCTTGAGGTGACACTGCTGGGATCCCTCTGCTGTGACTCTTCCTCCTCCTCCTCTTCCTCCTCCTCCTCCTCCTACAGTGGCAGCTGCTGGAGCGTCTCTCCTTCCTTCCTTCCTTCATTGCGTCGGGAAGGAGGTGGCAGCCCAGGCAAACTCAGGCCCCTCATCACCTTCTGGGCAGCCACTTAGGATGAAGAGCAGCAGCTGCAGCAAGGGCAGCAAGGCTGGTGCCACTGCGTGCAGATCCAGCCATGTGCCCTGGCCATCACTGTACCCTGGAGGGAAAGCTGCCTCCTCTCTTGGCCCGGCCTGGCCTGGCCCGACTTGGTGCGCTGCACGTGAGGGAGGGAGGGAGGGAGCAAGGACTGGGAAGGAGGGAGGGGAGGCAGGAAGGCATGCCCAAAGCCACCTGCAGCCTGCTCACTGGCCGAGTCCAGCCTGCCCATTACCAACCGGGGGGGGGAATGCAGCCCTTCCAGCCTCCCAGGAACCAGGCCCAGGCCACTGTTGACCTTCTCTTCCCTTCTCTTCTTTCTCCACCACCTCCTCCTTGCTGGTGTCTACCCCGGTGATGGTGGTGGCAGCTTCAGCCTCCGGCCATGGCTGTGCTCCCTCCTCCCCTCCCTCGCTCCACGGAGCAAGGCAGCAGTTCAGAGGGGGCTGGGTGGGCGGGAAGTAGCTCCATTTCCCCTTTGGTCACCTGCTGTCCATCCCTCCAGCAGTCCACTGCCATGGCTGCTCTGGCTTGGAAGGTTGGTCTGCCCCCTTCCTTCCTCACAACTACAATAGCACAGGCGGCAGCCACACAAGGAAGGCAGGTGGGCAGGGTGGAGGAGGAGCAGGGGTGGGGCCTCAGGGCCATGGAGGGAGTGGGAGACCTTGTGGCAGCCCTCCTGTTTTAAACTGACCCGCTGAGCTGCAGCTGGTGCCCCGACCATCTGGGCGGTGGGTGGCGGGAGTGGGGGATCTTGCCGTAGCCCTTCTACTTTGAATGCCCCACTAGCCAGCATGCTGATCATCTGGGCGGTAGTTGGGGTGAGTGGGAGAAGTGACATAGCCCACTGCTTTGAACTGCCTTAGCAATAGAAGCAGCTGCAGAGGCTTGCTTGCTCGCAAAGCAGAGGCTAGGGGGGTTGCGATTGGTTCCGGGGCCGGATTCAGGACCTTGGCCCCGGGGCCTTAGGTTCAGGACCCCTGGTCTAGGTAAATGTAGCAAGTGCTTCTTCAAGAAATCTAGCAAACAAACTAAAACAAGGTCTCAGAAACACTCTTTAAGTTTATAAGCCTGCCAGATAACTCATTTAAGTTAATGGAAGTACAGAACCATCGCATTTAAGTGCCCCATGGTGTAATAGTTAAACTGCAGTACTGCAGTCAAGCTTCTACTCATGACCTGAGTTTGATTCCGTGGATTCAGGTAGCTGGCTCAAGGTTGACTCAGCCTTTTATCCTTCTGAGGTCATTAAAATTAGTACACAGCTCTCTGGGGGGAGTGTCAACTATTGTTTCCATAATTATGTTGTAAACCATTCAGAGAGGGCTTTAGCACTATGGCAGGGTATGTAAGTTGAAACAACAACACAAACAATTAAATATTAGTTTGGTACACAGAGAGGAGTATCACTTATAATTAAATATCAGATTGACCCTGACATCATGTTTACAATTAAACATCACAATTAGCCTAAGACATGGATAGGAAGAATGTACTTTAATGGAGAAACTGCTTTTTTCAACTATGACAGCCAGATTAACATTAAATATTGGCTGGGAGTTGAGTCATGGCTACTGGACTTCTTTTTTGAGAGATAGAAACGTTTCGCTGTTCATCCAAACAGCTTCATCGGTCTGAATACAGCTAGTGCAAGAGACCTTCTTATAGTCAGCTTGACCTCTTGTCCCCTTGTCTGATTGGCTCATAAGATGAACAAAGCCTGAATAGGCTCGTTAGGGAGACATTAGTGTCCATGGCCTTAAGGTAAACAATGGCCTAAGGTGCTGAAACCCATCAAGAATGGGTCGTTAGCTGTGACCTGGTGGTGAAGGCTCCTTGATTTGCCTGGGTACTGTGGAAAGTACAGCCTGGTAAGTAGCAGCTAGACTATGCCGGAGCCCCCCACCTCTGTTGAGGGAGGGATTTTCAATGCTGACATGAATGGCTTCCCTTACTCCTCTCTCAAACCACCTCTCTTCTTTGTCTAATATGTGTACATCCTCATCTTTGAAAGAGTGGCCTTTTTCCTTCAAATGGAGGTGTACTGCTGATTCTGGTCCTGAGCTGTTACCTCTCCTATGTTGGGCCATTCTTCTGTTTAATGGCTGTTTAGTTTCTCCAATGTAGAGGTCTGAACACTCTTCACTGCATTGGACTGCATATACTATATTGCTCCTTTTATGGTTTGGTATCGGATCCTTTGGGTGGACAAGTCTCTGCATTAGTGTGTTCATGGGTTTGAAATAAACAGGGATGTGGTGTTTGCCAAAAATCCTTTTAAGCTTCTCCGACACTCCCGCCATGTAGGGAATGACCAGGTTCTTCCGTCGGGTCTGGGTCTCAGACTGATCCCTTGTTCTTCTGGGATGGCCCACTGCTTTGTTGAAGGCCCACTTATGAGCCAATCAGACAAGGGGACAAGAGGTCAAGCTGACTATAAGAAGGTCTCTTGCACTAGCTGTATTCAGACCGATGAAGCTGTTTGGATGAACAGCGAAACGTTTCTATCTCTCAAAAAAGAAGTCCAGTAGCCATGACTCAACTCCCAGATAAACGCACCTGGATGACTGAGAATCTTCACAGACGTATTAAATATTGGCCTTGCTGGCTGCAGTGCCTACATTTTTAGAAGCTACTGCAGGTTGTACCAGGCTGTATTTCTGGTGCAGCTGATATGCTGTCAGTGAAATACAGGCATGTTTGTCTTTCTTAGCATTCAATAATAATGTATTTATTCATGAGTATGTATAGTGAAGTTGTTAATAAATAATTCTCGACAGGCTGTTTGAAGTACAACACCTGCAAAAAAAAGTGGAAAATCAGATCAAAATGGCCAAGATGATGCTGATCAGTGAAATAAATAAGCGAGCTAATGTTCTCCTAGAACAGCTAGAGGTAAGTAGCAACGCACCTTCTAAATTGTTTACTGCTGAACGGGAGCCTTGTCCATCTGTGCAGGAGAGGGTAGGTTTTGGCCGAAAGTCACTGGGCGTTGATTCCGGCTGCTGCTGAGTGGCGTTGATAAAGCCCTGTGCATGTGCACTCAGTTTACAGGGAACATTGGGAATTAGGGTGATACGGTGGAAGATAATGCCATAGATTGGTAAAAAAAAAACATAATCAATTTGCCACAGCACAATTTATTGACCAGAATATTAATTCTTTTGTGGTGCATATTCTAGCTAAGAATTGCTGGGAGTGAGGAAACATAGATGAAGAAATTGATTCCCAGGGTGGCATGGCCATGGAAGGGTCTGAGAAGGACCAAAGAGGAAAAGTGGCTTTATGCATAAAAGCAGAAGCATGCCTACGTATTGTCTGCATTAGTGCAGGGCGCCAGTTAAAGGGGCCCCTGAAAAGCACCCAGTCAAGTTCAAAGCTGAAAGAACTTCAGATTTGGAGAAAGGGAAATTGAAAGTTATTTGTTTCTTTTAGCATTTATATCACACTCTATGGTCTAGCAGATGCAGCACAGTCAATAAAATTAGATAAACAATTTAAAGAATTCAACAGATGAAAACAATGGGCAGAAAGCTATGTTTCAGTGGACAAAATCTGTTGTTTCACCTAAGGAAAAAACACGACTTTCAGTTTTCCACTGTCTGGCAAATGAAAAGCCACTACTATGATCTTAAGGTTATACACAGTGGCACATGGATTTTCACCCCCCAAGAGTTGCGACAGGGACTTTTTATTTACTGTGCAGGAGGAATGGATGGAAAGCTTCCATGTTTCTTCTGCTCAGCAACCCATTAGATTAGAGCCAATCACACCAGACCCCAAAATCTGAGATGAAATAAACTCAGGACTAGAGTGAGTTCTAGGGGGTGGTAGGCATCAGTTGGTGCCTACCAGTTGGTGCAGCACAATAGCAGATAAACCAATTCTGTCTTGGCCCATGCAGTATTGGTTTCACAGATGTGGCATACAGAAAGCTTTCTTGCCAGATCTCAGTACCTGGGTAGGTGTATTCAGGGACAGGTGAGCAGTCCTGTACTGAATCCCTGAGCTATAGAGGTTTTTAAACATCACCAGTTTTTAAGCATCACCAGCACCATATGACTGGGGCTCTATTGGCAGGAAGAAAACTATCTTGTTCTGCCCTTCTCTTCTGCACAGAGATCTTACCTTTTGTTTGTAAAACTGTTGGACTGCTAGTTACATGCTTTTTGTCTTGCTGTTTCTTTGCACCCGGCTGCAAATTATAAACAGTGCTGTTGGCTTCAGAAGAATTTTTTTTTTGGTAACAGAAAATCCCTATTAGACATGGGCACGACCAGAAAAAATGATGTTTCGAGTTTTCGATTGTCAGAACGGGTCCATTTTGGCTCGTTTCCGTTTGTTGCGAAATTTTTCAAAAATTTGTCGTTTGTCGTTTCCACCGCGATTTAGCGCGATTTGACTTCCCACAGCATAAGGGCGTCCCGCAATCAGGGCCGGCGCAAGGTGTTTTTGCGCCCTAGGCGGCGGGTGGGGCGGGGGGCGGGGGGAGGTGCGGGCGGGTGGCGGTGGCGGGGGGCCATGGGTGGGCAGTGGCTGCGGCGGGCGAGTGGGCGGGCGGCGGCGCGGGCCGCAGGCGGGCGGCGGCGTGGGCGGACGGGCGAGTGGACAGTTAGGATATCACTTAGGAAGGATAGAGGTTCTGTTCTTGGCTTGCACCCCAAATGTGTGTGTGTGCAAGCAAATTGAAGTTGGGAAAATAGAAAATAAATGGTAGTATATAATATATATTTAAAATAAATCCACACCTCCCACTCCGAGTCGAACCTCCCCCTTTATACAATATCAGAAAAAAATCCTCAAACTGCCAGAGAAGAAATAAAGAATAAACTGCTATTCCCTTCAGCAGACAAAGCTGCAGGGAATCAAAGAAATTATTTTCTAAATTCAATTCCTTCTCTGCCTGCCTAACGTAAATCCTAAAGCCTCCAGCCTCCCTCCTCAATCTCGATTGGATCACACCAGCACCAGCAGCCAGCCCTCCTCCCTCAACCACATCCATACACCCGACTGCGATTTCTGGAAGGTGCCTTGGCATCCAGAAGTGTCAGTCAAAAACCTGGCGATGCCATTGGTGGAATGGTTCAAAAAAAATTGCATGGTCCCATCCCATGCCCAGCCCAAATGTGCAGGTCTAAAAAAATAAAAATAAAATAAAATAAAATAAAATCAATACAACATTTTATTGCTATAAAAACCCACTGCTGCTACTATAAAAATTCAGGCATTTAAAATAAATAAATTTCACGTGTTTCTGTGGTGATTTGGTGTGTTTTTTGACCATGATTTCAAAAGAAAAATTGTGGTCGCCATTTTGGATCCCCTCCCACCGCATGGCATGCAGTGAGACAGACGACGAGGATGACCCCCCCCCCCAGCCTGGTGCAAGCAGCCCAGGACAGGAGAAGAGGGGGGGGGAAATGCTGGGAACCCCCCAGAAATCACCCCTCTGGTAGGTGGCAAAGCCTCAGGCAGGCATATTTTCGCCTGCTTTTTTGGCCGGGAGTCGGGGTTTTTTAAAAAAACTTTTAAAACTTTTTCTGTGCTTCGCATCGCGCGATCGCCGTGATGCCACAAACGGAAACGAAAAACCCGACCAAATTTTTCATTTTTCGGTTCGAGTTCGAGTTCTGACGGCTTAATTATCGTTACCGTTTCTGTTACGTAATGGAAACGATAACCGAAAACGGAAACGACAATTTCGCCAAGTCGTGCCCATGTCTAATCCCTATATTAGAGGTTGACTCTCACTCCCTGCATGATATTGTAATAATATCATTTACCAGTTATATGCACATCTCGAGTATGCCTCTTCACGTCTCATGTGTGATTATTGACAGAGGATCTCCAGTGAAAGAAAGCAGAAACTGGAACAACAGCTTCAAGGCATCATGGTGCTAAACAGGCAGTTTGAACACGTCCAGAACTTCCTCAGTTGGGCCGTTTGCAGTAAAAACAGTGTTCCGTTCCTCTTCAGTAAGGAACTGGTAAGAATAAATGCTCACAATAGTGAGAGATTAACATGGAAGGAAAATAGGAAAAGCAAACCTCTTAAGAAATGAGTAGAAAGGACTCTACTTTCTTATCTACTAGCCATGTGGACCTTCTAGAATACTCGTTCACAGAAGCCAAACCAAGACTGAGGTGGACACATGTTCTAGCAATATAGTAACTAATATATAAAGGTGCGGGAGCCCTGATTAATATTTTGGAATAATGATTTACCATGTCACTCATATGGATTCCATTAATCTGAGGGGGATTAACAAAGAGGAAATGTCATCACAAGTCTTGGGATTTAAAGGTACATTTGCTTAGCCAGTCTTCTGTTGGCTAACCATGGAAGGTGGTTCAGTTGTAGTGGCAGGGAATTATAGGAGCTACAGTCCAAAAACAGAGAATAATGTGTGTGAGCTCTGAGGAAAACACCTTATTTGAGGCCTAAATCCCACACCTTGATTTCCAGAGGTGAAAATTCTCATTTCTCCCCAGCGAAGCTACAGTAACCAAACCAAACATAGATTGCAGACAGCAAATGTCCTTAATAAATCATTTTATTTCCTAAGATAATGAATGTCATTCTCTGCACTCTTATGAATAATCTGATTAACAATTACTTGTAAAGTCATACTGGGCCCATGGGTTTAGTTTCTAACTAGATATGGAAAGGATTCCACTATTCCTTATCAGCCTTCAGTGAAAGAAAATGAAAGAGAAACCTCATACTCGTATGAAAGAAAGCACTTTAATGCCGCATTACCCCGTGAGGTCACATAAGTTTTGTAACAATAAAGTGCGACCTTGGAGACTCAGGAACAGCAACAAAACCACGTGACCATAACAAATTATATTACGCATTATAATTTGTTGCAGTACAAAATGGACGTGAAATAACGGCCCAAGGTAAAATAAGCAGCCACCAGTGGGCAAGTTATTGTTAGCACAATGTCTTCTTAATGGACTTAAGCCCATTGAGAACCTTATAACCACTTTTAAAAGGGAGCCACACCATGTGTAACTAATTTAAGAACAGAAACTAAAAATGTGCAGCCTTCAACATTGGTATGTTAGCAAAATTAATTAATTTTTATTTATTTATTTGACTTTTATACTGCCAATCTAGCCTTAGGGCTATTCTGGGCGGTTTACAACATAAAATCGCAGTATAGAAAAGTAACCCATTTAAATAACCAAAATACAAACATAATAGAAATATAACTACATAAATCAACAACAATAAACTAAAATAAAAGTAAAAATAACCAGGTGATTGATCAACTAAGAAATAAACAAAAAGGAGATAAGCGGTAAAAAGAAGATATGCATTTCAATTACTCAGTAGGAATGCAGGAAATGACTCAAAAACCATACAACTTAACTCAGCTAAAATAGATATGCTACATATTGTGGGTTCCCCCAACCCCACTCCACAAATGTAGAAAAGGGCTAAGTTTACATAAGAGATGGAATACGCCTGCTGTTGTCTACATAGAAATGTATTTCTCCCATAGTGAAGTACAGCTGGCTCAGGAGGCTTTAATGTCAGCATTCATTAATTTGGATATGTAAGGGAATCAGAAGCCAACATGAATTAAAGGGTCTGTGAAGATTCTCAGTCATCCAGGTGAGTTTATCAAAAGTTGAATCCTGTTGTCCATGAGCCCAGTTGCCATGACTCAACTTTCGGATGAATTAACAGGCTATTATGCCAGAATAACTGAATGTCAATACCAGCAATAATGATAAATATAAAGCAGACAATGCATATCAAGCAGCAAGTTATAGTCAGAATTGAACTATCAAGTCTATTTATTGAAGTGATCAGTTATTCTTTGCTTGTTTCCAGATTGTTTTTCAGATTCAGCGTTTGCTGGAGACAAACTGCAATGCAGATCTAGGCTCTCCTTGGAAGGTCAGATTCACGTGGGACCCCTCTTTCTGGACTAAACAAGTCTCCAATTTAGGTAGAAAAATAGTATTATATATAATTCAAGAGAAATTTGGACAACCACCTGGCAGATATCATTTGATTTGTATTCCTGTATGGAGTAAAGGGTTGGGCTTGATGACCTTGTAGGCCTTTTCTAACCTCACTATTTTATGATACTTTGACAATTTGTTTGGGATTCTCTTTGATACTCTCTCTCTCTCTCTCTCTCTCTCTCTCTCTCTCTCTCTCTCTCTCTCTCTCTCTCTCTCTCTCTCTCTCTCTGTGTGTGTGTGTGTGGTGTGTTTTGTTTCCATACATTTGTACATGAGAGAGAGAGAGAGAGAGAGAGAGAGAGAGAGAGAGAGAGAGAGAGAGAGAGAGAGAGAGAGAGAGAGAGAATCTTACAAAGGTATATTTCTTGCTATTGCTATTGGGATAACTCTTCATAAACCTCATTTACTGTACCCCTTGAAAGTTGAGAGAATGTGTGCATGATAAATATAATGAATGGTTGACTTCTAGCATGAGTCTTATTGTATACATGGCTACTTGCACTAGGCGTATGATATGACCACAGATCTATAATAGCTCAGAAAACATGGCTGAATTTGATTCAGTTTACTGTGAACCGCCCAGAGTTCCTTCGGGAAGATGGCATGGGACTGTTCTAGTGGCATGGGAGTCTAAAACACACATGGAATGAATGAGATCCCATGAAGAACCATGGCAAGAACAGGAGCCAGATAAGGCAAAGTGTGCTGCTTATATATTGCCTCACAACGCTTAGAGCACTCTCTCTAGGGAGAACAGGAAACAATATTGATTTGGACCCTCCTCATCACTCTACCACTCCCAGATAATTATCTCCTCTGTGACACAACATGGTCTGGAGCTGCAAATGAATAATAACCATATTGCCCTTACCAAAATTAGAAGACAATCTTTAGCTACATGCTGAACCAAGCTTTCAAGTGCTGCAACAATGCTGAATTGGGTATAGATCCACCTTTCCAGTGTTGAGCAAAATGTTCTCCCACCTCATTGTGTCATTCCTGGGCAGTGAAACAGAGGGCACTTCCAGGCATCTTTTTAAGGCGTTGGCAACATTTTGAATCCCTCCCAAATATGTCCCCACTTGAAGTCTTCTTGAGTGATGGCATCATCAAGCCGTTTGCTTTGTGGTGGGATGGAGTGGTGCCAACAGGCAGCAATGGGTGCTAAGAGGACCTCAAGTGATATTGGTGACTTTTATTCTCCCTGTCTTTAAAAATGCCAGGGGTTCATCCCTCATTATTATTCACCCAAACATTCAGTGAAATATATAGCTGCAGAAAATTTTCAGCTCTGCTTTAATCTATGGAGCTGTTGAAAAGCTATCAACTGCAGAATGAGAGTTTTCTCAGACCCACTGCACCTGCCTGCTCCATCCGTGAAATATGATACTGAATCAGGAAAAACCCTTAAAGCAAGCAGGAAATGCTTACATTAAAAAAACTATTTCATCTGACCTTGATTTTATACCAAAGTTTGGCAGCATAATGGAGAGGGAGCATAGAATGACATATGTGGCCAATGGACCAACTTTTGGTCTAGGACAATGATGGCAAACCTTTTAGAGACTGAGTGCCCAAACTGTGATTCAAAACCCACCAATTTTTCACAAAGTGCCAGTACAGCAACTTCACCTGAATACAGGTGGCTGTGAAGGGGCGATGTCGGGTGCCCACAGAAAGGGCTCCGAGTGCCACCTTTGGCATCTGTGCCACAGGTTCGCCAACACTGGTCTAGGAGATAGGCCAGGAAGCATTGCTTCGTGTGAGTAGTTCTCCTGAGAGATAGCCTGGAGAAAACATGGATTACAGATCTGCACTGGTGTTTTGTCAAAGTATTTTCTAGTATGCATTAACATTGTCTCCTTTAGGTGCCTTGTAATTTCCAGAATCCTTGTTTGTTCATATGGTTCTCCATTTATTATTATTATTACTAACCACACAGCTAACTACGCTGGATTTATTATTATTATTATTATTATTATTATTATTATTATTATTATTATTATTATTATTATTATTATTATTATTATTAAAGACACCTCACTTGCTTTTTGCAGGTCACTTGTCAATTGATGGGGGGCCCGTCCATCACTCAGAGGCTCTAGCCTATGGAAACATGCAAGGACTGCAGCCCTCTTTATATCATCATAACCACGGACATAATTCACCAGCACCACAACACGAGCCTCCCAATAACCAGTCACGCCAATTTCAGCCTCCTGTCCATTGTCCAACATCGGCGTGCTGCACCCACTGCCTTAATATCCCCCACACAAACAAAGGACAGTTCCCGCCTCAGGCCATGAGCCACCCTCTGCCTTTTCGACAGCCTTCTGAAATGCATCCTCCGCAACAGCCTTTCCCTCTGCATTACAGTCTACCGCATCCAGAAAGGGAGCAGAGGAGTTGCCTCCGACCAATGAAAACATTGCAGACTTGTGCTGAGCAGAAATCTCACCAGGAGCACGACATCCTCTCGGCCGGGATGGGAAAGCATTCCCAAGAGCAACCTGCACACCTGGGATCCCATCCCATCTATCTTCCTCTACTCCAGGAAGGTCAGCAAGGACATACTGGCCATTCCCAGCAGTCACCCGTGCCATCTGCTGCGCCCAGTCCCACAGTGCAAGTTCAGCCAAGTCCTCTCCAGAAGCCGAAGCCGAAACCCTTGCAACAACCACTGCAGCAGCAGGAACAGCAACTGCCGCTGCCACCATCACCGCAGCCGTTGCCTACTATGGCAGGTCCCGATGAGAAGGCTCATGGCCAAGTGATCCAACAGAGTTTGGACCTCATGCACCACCAGTTTGAGCTGGAAGAGATGAAGAAAGACTTGGAACTCCTCCTCCAGGCTCAGCAACCCTGCTTGCAACCGAACCAGGCCAAACCCCCTCAGCACGTACAGCAAACAATTGTGGGCCAGATAAACTACATCGTGAGGCAGCCTGCCGCAGCTCCCCAGCAAAGCCAGGAAGAAATTCAACAAGTGAGCTTGCTGGATTTCTTTTCTTTCTTAGCCTCTAAGAAGCAGCAGAGACGAGGTCGTTAGCGAGAACTGTTGGGAGATGGGGGAGAAGGCTGTTGCACATTTGCCAATATTAAGAAAGGGCTCCTGTTTTAATCTTTAAATCAAAGCGAAGCAAGCAGGGTTCTTCTTTTTTAGTATCCTAGATGCTTCATAGTTTTTTTTGTTAAACATGAAAATTTGATCCCTGCTCCTTTAATTTCTGTGCAAGAAAAACCTGTCATGGAATCTGAAAGTGTCTTAGTGTCCACAGAGTGCATTCTTGCAAACCTGTGTAACTGAACTATCATGCTTGTACATGAAGTCTATTTAACCCCCAAAAAAAACAATCACAAAGAAAAGACAGCTCATTTTCGGCTCATGGGATGTACAGAAAGCTGTTGTTGATACTGTCAGACACTCTCAGCCCTTAAGGATCTCAGTCTTCTAACTATGGCCTATCTGCGCCATATGGCCTGTCAACTGACAGATAAGGAAAACAGCCAACATGTATCTAATTCCCTCACTGTCAAACCCTATTAAATGTGTGGTTTGCATTTATCAAACAATGAGAGCCATTGAAGCCTTTACATTCCATGCTGTGGGTGGAGAGAACTTGAATGTTTTCTGTTTAAAAATGTTTTAAAAATCCCCACTGCAAGGAGGGCATTAGACCAAGACAGAAAAGGCGCTATCCCACAACCGCTAAAATCCGGTTCTTCCTTCAGGAAAAATCGCCTCAAAAGCAGCCGGATTTAAAACAACAACAACCCACGCCCACTTAAGTGGAACCCAGCAGGTTTTCTCTATACCTGCTCCGGAGGTAGTAATTTTTTGTCTCAATTTGGATGCACCTTTTTTTAGCCAAAGCAAATGTCAGTGGGGATGCTAAAATCCACTTTTTCTTCTTTTAGATCCAATTTACTGTTTTTTTCGTGTGTTTTTTAAAAAAAACTTTCTGGTTGGTATACCGATTAGGCAGAAAGGGTCTGTCATTTCTGGAGCATTGTAATACCGGCTAAACGAAGGCTTTGATATTGTTGTGAAGACAAAATAAAGGCGGTTAATGAAACACAGTTTGTGCGGACACAGGAAGCGTTTCTTTAATCACGTGACCATTGCCAAAGTGAAAGTGCCTTTTATTAAAAGCCGGTTCTTCCGGCCGTGGGATATAGCCCAAGCAATGTTTTCTTTCAGGGCAAATAAGGAGAATGTACACATTTCGCTAGAAAGTTGGGCATTTAATCAGGAGGGACGAATCCTTGACTGACACGTAGATCTGGAGAAAGATCGTCCCAAGTTCAGTTATTAGTAGAGATGTGTCCACAGGTAGGCCTGGCCAAGGGCGCTTTTACATGACCCCTAAGATCCGCTGGTCCCTTAAATTCGGACCAGAGATCTTAGGGGTTTGTCGCTCTTCCTGCGTCCCCACCCCTCCGCACTTCCTGGCTGCTGGCTGCGTGAGGGGAGGGAGAAAAAAAGGGACAAAAGAATGCAGGCTTACCTCTGGTGCCGGTGGACGCTGCCCCGTCGTTGTGATTCCTTCTCTTAAAGGGGCGGGAGGCAAAAAACAACAACAAAAAGAAGCGAGGAGAGCCCGGCACATCCGCATCAAGATTTTTCACCCTCGGAGAGCAGGTACATGAAAAGTGCGTTGGGACGCGCTTAGGTGGGCGTGGTCGCACTTAATTTTCAGTAAACTCCGGAGCTGGTGGGTAAACAATTTTCAGCTCCAGAGCTGGGAGCCATTTGCGGCGGAGTTTAGGGGTCGTGTAAAAAGGCCCTAAGTTTCTTTAAAAACTCCAAGGTCATAACCAGCACATTGAATCAAGTTTGGTTTATACCGTATAAGCAGGTTAATATATTATAGCTTTAAAGAGCTTTTTGTTCCTGGTGCTTTAATAATAAATGGCCTGAAGCTTCTAACCTGTGTGTGTGTGCGCACACAAGTTATAAGGAAGGAATTTGGTTTCCACTAATGAATCTCTGCTGCTCATTCTTTTCTCATAGGTTGGTGAAGATTCTGTTGAAGCAGAGGGTCAAAAACCAGCACTTCCCCTTGACAGAAACCCGATACCACCCATGGCACAGCCATTAGAAGAAGCTATTGTCAATATTCACTCTCCAGAGAGCGACTTGAATCCTGTCAGAAAGGTACATAAAGCTTCTTTTTTTCTTCTTAATAAAAGGAAATGTTTCTACATAGCCACTTTGAAGATGGCTTGTCCCCTTCTTCATTACACAAGAAATAAGATCAAGGTTGCGGCTGGTAAAATCTTATCTTTGCAGCAGAGGCTCCCTTCTAGAGAAAAGAAACCCATAATATGTTTGGAATGTAGTTGCCGAAATTTTGTTGGCTGCACTGCACAATGAAGTTGATGTCATCAGCCACAGCTGTGCCCAGGCCATTTTGGGGTAGCAAAGAGCTTCATAGTTGTTTCAGGGAACCCACAGGAGTCCCCGTGGTCCTGGGGCAGGCCTTCTGGAGCCGTGGAATCATTTGCATTGGAACTGGTGGGGGGCAATTTTCTAACTCTAAATCACCCCCCCCTTCTGTTCTGAGGTTCCCGAAGGTTCGCCAGGATGAAAGAAATCCACAGGGATTCCCTCAACCAGGAGGAGACTGACTCTAGGAAGTTTTTTGTTGTCTTGAAGTAACCATGGCATGATCACAACTGATAATACCATTCTTGTTCTTGTGTCAAGTGGCACAGCAGGATTGCAGCCAGTGTGTGTCCACAAGTGTAACTGAACAGCATTTGAGTTTCTCATGTTATTTGTTATGCATGCTTGGTTGTTGCTAGTATGTGCACATCCTCTGTTTTTAATGCAAATAAGTTTTCTGGCCAGTGTTTTTCATCTCCATTATATTACGAACCCATTGAAGAACAATTTAAAGCCGTTTTTGTCAGTCTGTTTGCTCTGCTGCCATCTTTCCTGACTTGTTTTGTTGACTTCCAGGCACAGA
Organism: Phrynocephalus guinanensis; assembly: GCA_037367245.1. Taxonomy (NCBI): domain Eukaryota; kingdom Metazoa; phylum Chordata; class Lepidosauria; order Squamata; family Agamidae; genus Phrynocephalus; species Phrynocephalus guinanensis. The sequence goes on along the minus strand of CM074732.1, from coordinate 105,034,966 downwards.
GCAGAATCCATTACTTACATAGTCTGGTGTTAAGTGCAATGGTGTAAATCACAGCTGTGTGTTGTCACTAATTCTGGATTACTTCTTGCATTTCTCATGACACACCAGGTTTCATGACTTGTGTGCAGTAAAGAATACAAGTGGGGACCCCTTACGTAGTAGAAATCCATCACTATATTTATGCCATTGCCGTTAAGCCAGAATACATAAGCAGTTGGATTCTAGCCAATGATGGCAGGTTTCATACATGACACTTTCCCCTCAATATCTGCTTATTTATATGTGAAATTATTCAACTTTTCCCTGTGTACAAAGAGGAGCGATCAAGCAATGTTGACAGCTGTAGCAGTGCTGGCAAATATGGCAGGTGTCCTCAGGAAGAACATCAGCTAACAGCCAACCAGGGAGAGCGATCCTGGCAGCAGGTTGCCCAGGAAATGAGAAATGCAAGGAGGAGAATGTGTATAAAGCCAATTGATTCCAGCGAGGGATATGTTCTCCTGCATTGCCACGGGGCTTGGAATTCTTATGAGGCTTTGCCTGGGAGAAGGTGTTGGTATTGTTGGAATGGGAGGTGGCACATAAGGGAAGGAGCTGAAGGCCAGCAATAGAGGCAATAACTTTGCTTATACAAGCTGTCTTAGTGAGTTGCTGTGATGCCTGCCACGTCTATCATCCCACCCTGCACACAATTCATTTTAAAGCCCAGCTGGGTATTTGGATAGGAAACCACTAGAAAATACATTGGATCTTGATGTAGGACCAGGAAATAATTCAAATGATAGAATAAAGCAGTTGGAAGGAAGCCTATAGTGAAATGTTTGGATTTTGCAAGAAAAGAATTCCAGTTGCCATGTCTCAACTTCCAGATAATCTTATCTGGATGACTGAGAATCTTCAGACATAATTTCTAGATAAAATAAACATCTCCAATCCATTATCTTCACTCCTAATGTAATGTTTGTCTTTGTGGCCACATGATATGTGAGTTGTCAAGGTTTTTTTGCAAAGTGGTGGCAGCAGGTAAGAAGAAGGTAATGTATGGAACAGCCCTTTACCTGTTTTATAGTGTTAGAATATAATGGAATTCTGTGCATGTTAGGGCTTTCTAAATCAGCATCTTCCCTGGTACCAAATTGCCTGTGTAAGAATGCTGTGCTTGTTTCCACTCCAATGTGTTTTAAATTGATTTCCAGTCAAGTGTTTTTGTATTGCTGTGCATGTTCATTTTGAAAATTATTACTCTGCAGTGTTTCTTTGGTTTTGGGGTATCATTTAAAATGTGTGCATTTCTCGGTCTCTAAAGAAAATTAAGTGATATAGTAACATTGAGACATTACAGTACTTTAGAGACCCATAACTGCCCACAAAGGCATATTTAATGTGACAAGGCAGTCACATAGAATCATATACAGTGGACCCTTGTATAACAAACAGTTTGTATAACATAAAATTTTGTACAACATAAAAACATTCTGGAGATAGGGGAAATTTGCTTAACACAATCGCCTATGGGGCGAATGTGTACAACATAAAATGGTCACGATTAGGGATTACTCTGTTTTCAATGCATTCCTATGGGAAATTTGTATAAAGGAAAATTTGCTTAACATAATTTCATTTGGAATGAATTAATTCCTTTATACAAGGTACCACTGTGTAATAGTAAAGTTGGAAGGCGCCTATAAGGCCATCAAGTCCAAATCCTGTGCTCAAAGAAGGAATACAAACCAAAGGATAACTGCCAGGCGGTTGCCCAAATTTCTCTCGAAGCACTCACCACCACCTCTTGAGGTGATGGGTTACATTGCTGCGCTGCTCTCACAGTTAGGAACCGAAATCTGTAACTTGAGCTCAGTGTTGCGTGTCCTGCATTCTGGGATGATTGAGAACTAATCCTGCCCCCTCCTTTCAAGTACAGTATTTGCAAAGTAGAGTACTATCATATCTCCCTTCAATTTCCTTTTCTCAAGGCTAAACATGCCAAGTTCTTAGAGTCTTTCCTCCTAGCTAGGGCTTGGTTTCCAGTCCCCTACTCAACCTTGTTGCCTTCTTCTAAACTTGTTCCAGTGTGGTGGAACCAAAACGGTGTCCTTAACTGGACACAGTACTCAAGATGAGGCCTAAGCAGTGCTGAATAGAGGGGGACTAGTACCTTGTGGGATTTGGAGGCTATACTTCTGTCAATGCAGCCTAAAATAGCCTTTGCCTTTATGGTAGCCACATCACACTGTTGGCTCATATTCAGCTTGTGATCTGTGATGATTCCAAGATCCTTCTCGCTTGTAGTGTTGCCGAGACAGGTATTCACCCATCTTGTTACTGTGTGTTTGGTTTCTTTTTTCTAGGTGTAGTACTCCTCCCTGTTGAATTTCATGCTGTTGTTTTCAGCCCAGTGTTCAAGGCTATCTGGATCAAGTTCTCAAGACCGTCTTGTAAAAAGGATTAATAAAGAATTGATTTTAGAAGCATATTAAATTAAAACAAACAAAGAAAACCAGCTAGCCTCTTCAAAACAACTCTAACAACAAACCACCATGATTTGTGACCAAAAATAGTGGGGTTCACCATGCATCGTGGAGTATGGATTTTTCTAATATATTTTAATTGTGCAAAACCCAATTCAAAAGCAACTCTTAGTCTCAGTGTTACAGTGCACTAAGCAAGGTGGTGTGTAAAGCCTGATCATAGCTCCAGAATCCATTATGATGACTTCCCTTGCTGCTATGACTGGAATGGTAGCAAAAGCTCCACATTTGTCAGTTGTCTCATCAGCTCTTTCCAGACCTCTGGATGCTACCTGATTTGTTCATCTTTCCATGAGGAGCTTATGTCCACCCTGTAAGACTGCAATCAGGAAGAAATATCTAACAGCTACAAGGAAGCTTCAGCTCTTATTATAGGGAATAGAGGACTAACATAGATCTGTGTAGGCATAGAGCTAGTAATCAGCTAGTGTTGTTGTGGATGTATACCTCAGGCCATTTAACTGATGTGGAAGTTAAAATATCTGGGGGTTTTTGTCTGGAAACTAGATATTTAGCAACTTATGGTAGAATACGATTACCTGCTGAAATCCACTTACTGCTTTGGCATGGTTAGCTTCTAAGCAAAGAACTCTTCAGCTTCTCCTGTATAGCATTTGAACTCAATGGAAGGATAGGATATACCAATATTGTGCTATAAGCACAATAATTAGATAAACAGTTTGTTTTGATTAGATGGCATTCCAATATCTTTTTTAAAAATGTTGTTAGTACCTTTTCACAGCTTGGTTGCCAACATTAGGTAACCAGTGATTCAAGTAATATGTATTTTAGCAACTTCCATGATATAGCTACAGTGGTACCTTGGGTTACAAGCATAATCCATTACAGAAGCATGTTCATAAGCCAAAATACTCGAAGCAATCAAAATAATCAAAGCATTTTTTTCCATAGGAAATAATAGAAACTTACCTGATCCATTCTGGGGTCCCAGTTTCCATTATTTCCTATGGGGAAAGTTGCTTTGGCTGGGAGCCACAGTAGCCTCGGGAGCTCAGCTTGGGCCCAACGCTGCCCAGGGTGTGCTGTGTGGAGGTTGTGGATGGGCAGCGCTGGGTCGTGGGCATGCTTTGGAGGCCATGGATGGGCACTGGCAGTGCCAGGCCTGTGATGTGCTGCAGAGACCCAGTGTAGGATCACCACATGACCTGGAAGTCACTTCCGGTCAGTGCCAGGCCCGGCACAGGCCCACCGGACACCCTGGAGGCCATTCCAGGCATTACTGGGCCTGCAGAGAGCCCCAGAGGCCACTTCTGGTCCATCGGATGTTACTTCCAGTCCATGCAGAGGCCTGGAAGCCCAGCGTGTGCCCACCACGTGGCCTGGAGGCCCATTCCAGGCAGCATAGGTCATGTGATAAGGAAATTTTTATTACTAAAAAATTTGGTTGGTTTTCAAAATACTAATAATCCATGGATACTACTGTTTGGTGTTTCGGCATGATTTACATTAAGGCTGCAGTCTTACCTGCGTTTTCTGCGAAGGGAAGTAAATAAGTGTCCCAGTCGACCATGCCCCCGGAATCGCACTTTCACAGAAGTTTCTTAAACTACTGCTAGGGGCTGGTTTAAAAAAAACTTCCCTTAAAAATGCTCAGTTATTTGCTTCTCTAACGAGGTGCCACCCCAGAAAATACGCAGTAATTAGCTTTGTACCCCTTTTCCTGCAACGGAGACTTAGAAAATAAACCCAGATAAAAGGGAAAAGATGCGCAGTAGGCAAGTAGAGAAGGGCACAGAGCAGTAAAATACTACCCTGATGACAGGACACTAACTGCACATCAAACACCATGTGACTGCCCCCAAAAAACTATGCATAAAATTAAGATGCGCAGAAAACTTTAGTGAGACCGTGGCCTAAGCTGCTGTATCATGGTTTATTTAGTCAATGTAGCACTGTCCACAGTCAACTTATGGTTAAAATGCATTTCAAAGGTCATATCTTTCCCTCCGAAAATTGAATATGATAGTGTGGAATAAAGATGGGCACGAAGCTCCATTTGGACGTTTGTGTTGGTTCGTACTTTGTGTAAACTGCCCAGAGTAGCCTTATTGCTAGATAGATGGTATAGAGATCTAGTAAACAAATAAATAAATAAATAAATAAATAAATAAATAAATAAATAAATATGGCACCGCAGGTGACACACATGCCTTTATCCAGTCTCTCTGGCTGGATCCTCCACTCACCAGTTGGTGTATGTTCCTCCTCTTCTTCATCTGTTTGACCAATCTTCAGCTGAATTGCCTACTCAGATAAGTAGGCAGGACAGACAAACCTATATTCCTACTGGGGACTGGTCCTGTAGCCAAAGAAGAGGAGAACAGGCACGTGCTCTAACTAGTGAGTGGGTCATTGGCTGGGGAGGCAGGGGAAGGGAAAGTGTGGCACCTGTGGTGTTGTCTGTACGAAATGCCACAAACCTCCACATTAAGCTTCATACCCATCTCTAGTGTGGAATCCTACTGAACAAGCTTAAGAGTCTGTTGTTCATTCAATTACATGTTAAATACATTCAATTACATGTTAAATACTGAGGAACTGTACTCTGGTATCATTGCTGGAGAGGAGAACAGGACAAAAGCTGAGGCCCTGCCTCTGCTGACCTTGGTTTCCCTTCTATTAGCCAATCTGCCATACCAGTCCCAATAGGCACAAGTAGATCTCATAGGTAATATTTGAATAATTTTAAAACATAGTTTGTACAGACATTCAAACACTGGAGGCCATGCAACGTACTCTATAGAAATATGAACTGTCTGAAGTTGTCCTGAGTTTCTGCAGGAGGGTATCACATGATATGGGGATGGTGGCCAGGGGAGCGGGGATTCCCTTGAGGAGGCTTAATAGGCACACAATGCCCTCCTTCGCATGCCCCCTTGTATCTAGGCCACATTTGTACTTATTGAAACCAAATAATCAATATATGTAAGACTGTATGCAAATTGTATATTTCCATTATATCACACATATAATTGGATGACAGCAAAGCTCTGATACTTCTTTTGCCCACCTCTTATTGCTTCTTGATATCCTTCATTAATCAGGACTTGAAGAAGTTTGCAGGAGTCTTAACCGACAGACAGGACAGCAGCATCACCCAGTCCATCCATTCTGATCAAATGGAGTTCTTCCCGTCATGACGTCAGGTGCACAAAATGTTCTATGTGGTTGATGTTACATACAAGGCAAAAGCAGAACATCTCCTGAACACCTTGGCCCTCAATGCTGAGAAAGTTTTTGATTCTGAAATAGTTTCTTCTCAAGATGAATTGCAGCCCCAGTTCCTCCAGGGCCATTCAGTTGGTAACATTAAATGACTCTGACTTCCATCTCTTTCATCTCAAAAGAGATACCAGACAAAGTTGTCTGCTGTCTCTGATGTCTGTCTTGATAGTGGAGCCATTAAATAACGCTTTGTGGAAGAATCAAATGTTTCGCTTGTGACAAAAATGAGCTTAATCTGGGATGTTCCCTGTCCATGACAGTCTAACTCTGCCACATGGTGTCTGCTTGACCCTCTATGGCCTATCGAACCATAGCAGCACCTTGGACTCTAGTTGGACCCTCTTTATCTAACTGTTGCAAACTCAGCCACCAAGTACTTCAGAGACACAATAACAGACAGAATCATTCTCTGATGATGACTTGTAGATCTTTGGTCCAGCAGCTGAGTAAACGAATTAAAACCTAAAGTCCATTTTTAAAAAAGCAAGTAATTCTATTCTATTTGATAACTCTTCAGCACAAGCAATAGCTGGAGAATTCTGCATTCAACAGAGCCAGGATTAAAAGAGGTTTGGAAATTCTGAACCAGCTTTTTATGATTTGCAGCTGCTGTTGCCTTCTTTACCTGGTGACACCCCTTCTCAGAGCCTCAGGGGGCACAGGTGGGACACTGTACACTGAGATACCCCCATTTGAGGGTATCATAGGCCATAATAAATATCAAAGCATTCCTTAATTAAAGATGTTCTACTAAACTAGGTGTCATTAGAAAATAATATCATTTCTGATCTACCCCCCCACCCCCGGATAATTCATTATTCAGAAGAATTTTGTTTTTCTTGTTGAAAAGCAGCACAGCTATACTGGAGGGAAAATCATCCTGCAGGGCAGGGGGTCCTCAAACTACGGCCCAGGGTCTGGATCAGCCCCCCCCCTAGGGTCCTGAACCCAGCCAGCCAGCAAGTGCAGACCCTCCCCCCTCAGGGTGGAGGCCAGGCATGGGCCCACTGCAAACACATATGCACCGCCCGGACTACTTCTTCTTCCTTGTGGTGCTTGTGGGTGGCTGCTCAGGAGTGGCATGGCCTCCTCCACTGCTACCGCTGCCACCGCTGCCACCGCTGTTGCAGGCAGGCAGGCGAGTGAGAGCTCCAAGGCCACATGGCTTTCTCCTCCTCCGCTACCAGGAAACTTTGACAGCCTGGGATCATAGATGCTCAGTGGAGGAGTATCCCGGAGGAGGAGGAGAAGGAGGAGGAGGAGGAGGAGGAGGAGAGGGCATCCTGGTGAGAGCTGTATGGAGGGCTACTGTGTGGGACAGGCTGGTGCAGATGGGGTTGGGGGAGGAGAGAGAGACAACGAGGACATTCTGCTGACTGCTGCTGACAGACACTTCTGCCAGCCTGCCTGCTGCCACCTTCCTCTCCACCCCATCTTCTCCTTCTCAGGCGGGTGAGCAGGTGCTCTGGGGCCACGCAGCCTCTGCTCCTGCTGCCAATGTTGGAGGCAGGCAGGCGGGCAGGCATTCCCCAAGCTTGCAGCCTCCTCCTCCTCTGGCCCCGATTTGCAGGCCCACTGCCGGGACTGGGCCCCTGCACCACCACTTGCTATATACGGATAACTGAATCCACAGATGGCAAATCAGTGGATATGGGGGTCATACTGTATGGTCCGACCCCCAGCAGTGTCTGAGGGACAGTGAACCGGCCTCCTGTTTAAAAACTTTGAGGACCCCTGCTGTAGGAGGATACTGAAATATTTGCTAGTGTAAAAAAGACAACTCCACCAAGGCTCTCTTAGTCCTTCTGATCTATATTCAATTCTGCTCGGAGAGTTGCAGCCAGACCTTTCCCCCATCTGATAGTTATGCTCAGCCCATTTTTTTGGGTCAGGAGCAGCTCTATTCCCAGCCAAATATCATCCCTAAAGCCATGCAACTGAACAAGGTGACCCTGGTTCGCTGTACAGAGGCAATGGGAGTGAATGGGAAAGGTCTGGGAGGCAGGCCCGGCATCATGGATTGGCATCACTGGCCAGCTGCTTGTGTTGAACTGCATTGGCATGACTGTTATGGCAGACCCCCCCCGCCTCCCTCTTCTCTGAGAGGGCAGGCTTGCTTACATGGTATCAGGGTTACTTCTGTGGCTGCAGCTGCAGCTTCCTTTTCCAGGCAGGCTATGAGGGCAGTGACATAATCAGCTGGAGGAAGATTGCTGAGCAAGTGCAGGCCTAACTCAATTATATATTTTCAAACCTGGACACTGTGTTGAAAAGCGTAAAAATATTTAGTACTTGGTTATCTCCTTCCAGCTAATTATTTCTCTTCTGTCACAGCAAGAGGCTGGCCATTTTTATTTATATATTTTGACTATTTTACCCCATTTTTTCCTTGGAAAAGGACCCAAGATGGCTTACCATAATGAGGGACAATATACAGCCCAGAACATTTAAGACATATTCAAGTTAAGAACAGGGAATTAGAAGAAGCATCTTATTAGAGTACTGAAAGGTAACATTATAGCTACAAAGAGCATGAAAAAAAAAAACCCCTTTCATTATGAAAGGTGAAAAGCAACATGGAAAACACTAGTGTTCTTATGAAATCATTCAATGCAATCATGTATGGTAATCCTTATCCCTCATTCAAGGAAAGCTTGCCTGGAGAGGAAGGTCTTTGCCTGCTTCCAGAAAGACAGCAGAGATGGGGCAGTCCACACCTCCAGCAGGAGGGAGTTCCAAAGTCTGGGGGCAGCAACAGAGAAGGCCCTTTCATGTGTTCTTAAGAGACGCACCTGTGAAGGTGGTGGGATGGAGAGAAAGGCCTCTCCTAATGACCTAAGCACTCAAGCCAGTTCATACTGCGTGATTCAATCTTTGAGGTAGCTTGGACCCAGGCCGTTTTGTGCTTTGTGCACCTTGAATTGTGCCCGATACCTGATTGGCAGCCAGTGGAGCTGCTTTAATAGGGGTGTAATGTGATCTCTATAATCCGCCCCAGTCAGCAATCTGGCCGCTGCATTCTGGACCCATTGAAGTTTCTTGAGACTTTCCATTGGTAGCCCCACATAAGAGCGCATTACAGTAGTCCAGCTGGGAGGTCACTAGGGCATGTGTCACCGTTCCCAGAACAGGTTTCTCAAGAAATGGGCATAACTGGCATACCAAGGGACAAGAAGGGAAATGAATATAACTACAGTAGGACCCACAAGATCAGTATCTACTGATTCCCTTTATATTTCTGAAAATATAAAAAAATTAAAAGGAAAAATCCTAGAAATATGTGCAGTAGTTCTAAAGATGGTGTGTGTGTGTGTGTGTGTGTGTGTGTGTGTGTGTGTGTGTGTGTGTGTAAATGTATGCATGCATGTATAAAAATCTATATTAGGATGTTGTGCCTGAGGAAGCAATTTGTAATCTCCTGAAACTCGGGTTGGAATAAATTGGTAAGTCTTAAAGTTGCCACAGTATTCCTGTTTTTGCTTTTGTATAGTGTCAGTTCTTGATGCTGCAGCATTGGTCTCTTATGCTTGTTTGAAAAAAAAGTCACATTGGGAAAGCTGTGATAGATAGAAAAAGCAGGAGATTGGTGGAAATAAGTTAATGGAAATATTGTTTCGACTCAGACACCTTTTCTGCCACAGTGCCACAAATGTGTTTGGATTAACGCACAAAAAAGCATGCTCCTGATTTTCATGGCAATGCTGAACTCTCTCATCCTCATCCAACAGATGGAGCTACCGCTGTTGCATTGCTAGTTTGTTGTTCTGTGCTGCTAAGCCACTTCCGACTACGGCAGTGACCTCCACAAGGTCTTGCCATGAAATGTTCTGCTCAGCATCTTGTAAGCTAAAAGCTGTGGCTTCCTTTACTGAGTCAATATGCCTTCCATTTTTTCTCTCCCAAGGTTCTTTTTAACCCCCAAGTATGATGATCTTGCATACAAAATATATAGCAGAAGACTGTACAGCAACTGTAAGCAGAGGAGGATTTATGTTTTGTAAACATTATAGGAGGTTGTCAGTGATACTGTAGCAATGAATGTATGATTGTGGAGAAGCATCACATTTAACCAAGTACAGTACGTAATGTTTGCAGAGGTTGGAATAGCAGCACTTATCCAGTAATGGAGCAATATTCTTACAATGTGGGTGAGATACTGTATTTGGACTCCCTGCAATATATAAAGGGATCAAACAGGCAGTGGTTGCAGAGGAACCACATAGGACAGAAACTACTGTGATATACAGAAATAATTAAAATACTAAATATTTACAAATAATTTTTTTAAAAAAGAGAAACTTTAGAAGTGTATTAATAGGAAATCACATTTAGAAAAGAAAGTAGCAATAGCAACAAAATAGCATTATGTCTTATGTGCAAGTGTGTGTGTGTGTGTGTGTGTGTGTGTGTGTGTGTGTGTGTGTGTGTGTGTGATGCGCGCGCATGCGCACATGAATGATAACGATAAGAATAAGGACATCCTTCTCATTAAGAAATTGGTATCACCCATAGACTTTGTGAGGGCCAAACAAAACATTAAAGATCACTTATCAATTCATTGCTGAAAATCCTGACCAAGATTTAATTCTGAGAGAGAGAGAGATATTTGTATATCATTTTAAACAGGTTATTATTGTATGATTTTAATTGTTGTGAACTGCCTTGGGTCCCTTGTGGGGAGAAAGGTGGCATATAAGTAAAAGAAATAATAAATAAACAAGCCAAGCCAAAATGTGAATCACATAACAGTCACTGTTAATGAGTACTAGAAATATGAGCTGTGGTTTTACAGTCTAAAACACAAAGGTTTTTGTACCACACTCCTAAACATCCAGATTTCTAAATCCAGTGGCTGAAATCCTGTTGTGAAGTAACACAAAAGGTGTACATTTTAGTGGCCAATTGTCATGAGTTGAGAAGTCTTTGTAAACAGTGTATGTTGTGTACCGAGCTGCACAACTCATCTTGCAACAGATAATGCCTACATAGATGTCTTAACCAATGGCAACTTGCCACTAAATGCTATGCCTTTTGCGTAACTGCGCAACAGGGCAACAGGATTTCCATTGTTGGTTATAAGAGTGCTTCATGGCCTAAACCTCCCATTAGCTGCCTTGCTGAGGACATGCTTAAGATGGAGACATCCTGATTACTGCATCTCTGTAACGTCATTTCATGTGTGATCCATTTATGGCAAATGAAAATGGCCCACCTTCTCGGGGGGGTGGGGGTGGGGGTGCCAGGTAAAGTACCGTAATTGATTAGAAATACATTAGTGTAAATAAGAGGATGCTTTCAGGGTTTCTCTGTTGAAGATGAAAATGTCTGGGATCACCCTTGTCTCCAAAAGATAAGCTCTGCAAAAACAGTGCTTCAAGGTCACAGAATTCAACTCTGAAGCCTTATGCACTATTAACTAGTGTTTATAGTGCAGTCTTACTACTAGCACTTGGCAGATGGCCCCCGGTTTGCAAAATCAAGTTGCCTAACTTTTTTTTAATTACTTGACAAAAATGTCAGGGCCAATGGCATTGTGCCTGCAGTGCGCCAAGCAGATTATATGCAAGGAGGAAGATTAAATGGTTACAGCAGATCCTGACAGCTGCAGAAATCCTGATGCAATGGATAAACTCAGCTAAGCCATGAACGTGGGGTGTGTGTATCTGCTTGTTTTATGTACACTGATATTAGCAAATATTACCATTTCTTAGCATCTTTCAAATCAGCAACGCTTATTTTTTGACCTGAAAAGAGATAAATAATTCACGGCATTGCTCATTCAGCTGGCTTTTACTGCCCCATGCAGTGTAAAACCAGCTCCATTTTCCTGAGCATGGATTGTGTTTTTCCTTTGGGTCAGGTGTACTCTTGTCGGGAAAAATCAAACTAGAGCCTTGGAACACATGTGTAAGGCTTTTGGCACTTTCTGAGTTAAACGTATGTTAACTGGATTTGAATTAGTGAATTTGTTTAACCTTGCAGCATAATGAGCTGCCGAGGGGATTGCTCCACTTCACAGCCGCCTTCATTACTTTGCAGCCATTTGCGCTCTGTAATTTTTCTGCAATTACAAAGAATCTGTGTAGTCTTAACAAATCCCAAGCCAAGATTTTGCTAAAGGTAGGCATTTCCATCTCTGACTTCCTCTGTTGTTTATAATGCATGTTTGCATGGAGCACCTCATTTTTTCACTTTGATTTTTTTGGGCAGAGTGTCTACTGTCTTTTCTTCTATATTGTTGTTGCTTTAGCTTCCCCCTTTCTCTCCATCCGGCCTTGTTCCTGTGCCTATAACAATAGCCTGATGTGGAGGAGGCTGGGGGGATGAAGTTTATCACACCACTTGATCCTCAGCTAGGAACAGCGTCACCTCCTAAGTGTCTGCAGGACAAGCAGACTTTTCTTACAGGGACTGGTTACCAAGGGCAAATAGTGGCAAATACGTAGCAACTTCACGGCTAAAACATGTCTCCTTAGTGGGAAAACTCTTTTTTGTCACCAAGATCATTGTTACCGCAAGGCTCGTGGCACTTCGGCAGCTATTAGTGCAGTAGGAGCAGACGTGAAGAAGACAAGGACTTGTTATATTGAAAAAGTAGAAGATGGAGTTTAGAAGGAGGAGAGCAAACGGGCTGCCAAGATGCATAATGGCAGAAGCGGGCATGTTTGTAATGTTAGATGTTAAAATGCCAAAATATTAAGGATTCCCAGGATTAGCAACTGTACAGTGACAGGTTGTAGAATTGAGGTTTAATGTTCTCCAAGGCTGACATTTTCAACTGCTGAGAAAAATTTGAATGTGAAGGAAAGAGAATAATTACCCTGTATTATACAAACACAACAGAAAACTACTAGGATAAATTCTTCAATTTTAATGTCTCTCCCCCACCTCCACTAATGACAAAAGGAATGATGATTTTAGGGGGAGAATTAATAGGATCTTAACGAGCCTTACTCCCAGTGCATTGTTCGTTTCACACTTGACAGCGGCTTTGTGGATCAGAGTGTAGAATGAGTCAACTCCTAGCAGGGGTTTTAATATTACAGACACATTTTAAAAAAAATATCTGAAAGATCATAATGTTTCCTCATTATTAAAATAACCACAGAATTAACTTTTCCCTCCAGGGAGAAGCAGATGGCAGTTTGATGGCCTCATTTTTCCTTTCTTTCCTTTTCAGTAAGATTAATGTTCTGTACTGATGGAGGCAGTCTATTATGCATTCTTCATACTATCCTGTAACTGGAGCAGTAATAAGGGAAAACAGAAACCTGCTTCTGTGTCAGCCTTAATCTCTTGAAAGGTATTAGTTGCTTCAGATACATCAAGTGTTCCTGCCAAGCCCTGTGCTTTGTAATGCTGAAGTTGCCTGCTGTTTTTCTGTGGAGTCTTTTGCAGCTTGATCAAACAAGTCTAATTTGGTCATGAAAGATTCTAATGCCTTGGGAACTGGAAGGAGAGCTCTAGATATGGTTCAAAGTGTTATCATTGCTGGCACTTAGGCCGTTACTTCACGTCCCTCTCGTCCCTCTCTGCTGTCCCGCTTGGGACTGGTACGAAAAAAGGTTACTTCATGTCTATAGTGTGACAGCAGAATCTCGTCCCGACCATGTCCCCTGAACTTGGAGCAGAGCATGACAAGCCGTACCTGCCCTTGGGCTGGGGAATTCTGTTGTCACACTTTGTTCCCAGTTCCTGTTCCGAGACAAGGGACGTGAAGTAACGGCAATGGATGTTTCCCCCTTTTGCTCTAGGAAAACTCCGACAACCAAGAAAGCCGACTGGAACTCCTGCGCCAGGCCAAGCTCGGCTGCCTGCCTGTCCCTGCAGGAGAAGGCAGCTCTTGAAGGGGCAGGCGGAGAGCCACTGTCAGGCGTAGGTCCATCCTCCCCGGGTCCCGGAGGCCGGGCTGAGCACTCCTTGCCTGCTTGCCTGCCACCCCGCAGACTGCTGAGTTCAGGGCGAGGGTGTCTCACCCACCGCTCACGCCGTCGCCGCCCACCCGCGGCAAGTGGTGAGGACTCACCTGGCTCCTCCTGCCGGGTTTCCTGAGACAGCCCGCACGCCTCGGAATATTGAAAAACGGAAGCCTGACCAAAAAAAAAAAAAAAAAAAAAAGGGCTAAACAAAACCAGGGAAATCCAGTAGTTGTCACAAAACAAGGACATGAAGTAACAGTTGTCACAAGACAAGTAATCACGCCCGTGGGTAAACAAAAACAGGGATTGAAGAGGGACAAAACCACGTGACCGCGAACAGCATTGTCACGGAACGAACATGATCGCGGAACGAAGTAGGACGTGAAGTAACCACCTTAGTTGTTCTTTGGGACCCAACGCTGGAAAGCACTGTAACACTGAGAAGTGGGCACCTTGCTTTGGGTGCAAAAACACTGTACTCTCAAGATCTTTCAGAATATTCTACCAATTTCGTAATTCTCCGAAATCTTCTCTATGAGGTTCACACACACACACACACACATCCACACACCCCTGATGCTCTTTGTATGGTGACAGTATCATAGTAGCCCTGCTATTTGCCTAAGAGGCTGGGTCTTTATCCCTTCCATTCCCTTGACAGATCTCAGAACCGAGTAAAGAGGAGGGGGGCAAGGTTAAGGATCACTGGATAACTTGCTGGGAATAACTGCCCTTTAGCCTTAATACAAGAGGTGGTGGGGGTGTCAAATACATACATGAGCATTGGGTGCTTGAGAATTAGGCGCATGATTGCTATACATGAATGACTGGTCCATATCACGAGAAAAAATATTGCTTATGTTAAGTTGTAACTGGTAATAAATTATATTCTTTATTTATTTTGATCCTTTAAAAGGCAGAGTTATTGCTTAATTAAGCAAATCACTGTGGATTATATTGTGCAATATAATCAATTATATTAATGCTTTAAATTTGGTTTAATTTGCCTATAATAAATAAAAAAGGTATACAATACTTTGCTAGTTTTAAATGATATATTTGTTTATTGAAGTCAGAAGAGGCATTTTCCCCTGTGACAGAGAATACCACTTCTACAATGACATTTATCAGCTATAGGTTTTAGAAATACTTGTATTCATTTTTAACACAATCTGCTCATTTAAATTTAACTACTTTAACATTAAAATACCCTCACCAAATTTATAGCCTCACTGCTCTTACAAACATCAAAGATGCACCACAAGAGCATGAAAATGAGATGATAGAATAACACAACCAAACTATGAGAACCTACCTGTCCACTGAATGCGTACATTATGAATGAATGTATAGTAAGCTTTATATCATCTTTGTTTTCAGCGGTCAGCATCACTGAACATTGTGGGCTTTTCAAATGCTGTAGAAATGGATTTGTCTTTGACAAGGGTATCCAAGTCAGCTGAGGTACAGGCAAAAGAAATCTCCAGTGTGACTTCCGAACCATTCCAGAGCATGCCCAAGACTACTGATGGGACTCTTGAAGATGTGCCTGGTTGCAGCCTGAGTTTGGATAGAACTATAAATGGCATAAGTCCTGATCCAACTGACCATGTGACAACTAGCAGCTTGCCTCTGGTGACGTCAGTGTGCAAGGTGAGAAATATAAAGTGACAATTTTGAACTTATGTATATGTGTATACACTCACACTCACTCACTCACTCACTCACACACACACACACACACACACACACACACACACACACACACCTTTTGATGCAAGAAATGGCTTCTTCTGCATGTCTAAATCAAAAATTAGGCATATCAAATGTAATCACATTCCTGGGGAGTAAACAATTTAAGGGTCTATGTTTCTTTGTTTTTCCATATCATTTGCAACCTCTGGTGAAATCGTGTGAGTGTATATGCATGTATGAATGAGTTTTTAAAAATTGTTTTGGATATGGCATGTTGGTCAGAGTTTCAAAAAGACTCACTTAAGAGTATTGAAATATATTTTGGAATCACAGCCTTTGTGTGTGTCAGAATACAAGGAGGGCTCTGAAGCAGAACAATTTTGAATAATGTTATTCTGCTGTTGTTACATTCGATCAACTTGCCTCTAACTCAAGGAGACTCTGAATGAATGACATCCGATATATATGATCATCAACAGCCCTGCTTCATTCTTGCAAACTCAAGGCTTCAGCACTAATTAATTATGTATCTATTCATTTCCTGTTTGGTCTTCTGCCTTTCCTGCTGCTTTCAACTTTTTCTAGCATTATTATCTTTTCCAGAAAGCCTTGTATGACAGTCATAGGGTGCAAACAGATGAGGACACAAAGATTGCAGTTTACAGCACAAGAATGGATCACTTCCAAGGTGTGATCTTAATAGGGACCCTTTAAAGTGACCTTTCTATCCAGTCTTGTATTGCAACAGCCCACTCCACAAAAAGAGCAATCCAGTCCCTTGACCAAAAATATCTAGACGATCTGCAGTAGATCATCAGGTTGCTGGCAAGTACAGCCAACCAACACCCCAGCATGTGATCTAAAACCTCACCCGATTGCACCCTCAGTTTCATCATTTTTGCTTCTAAAGAGCATTCAGACTAGGGTTATCTTTCTGTCAGTCTGTACTACAGTATTTGCAAAGGTTTCCAACACCACCCTATTTCAACAAACAATGTCATTCTCTTCTGTTATGATTATTTTGCTATTGATTTTTAAAAAAACCTACATATGTACATTTCAATATCTCGTTTAAAACCACCAGCTGGAAAGCGAAGAGTTTGGCTCTACAAGATACTCTCTTGGAAGTGATTCTACTGGTACTAAGTCCAAAAGCACGAGCGAATTACCTTTTCCTATGCACAATATTCTGGAAGAACCTATTAATCTTTCAGTGAAGAAGACTCAACCATGTGCCTCTCCTCCCATACTTATCAGCAACACTGCCTCCCTGCAGTCAGTTAATCCAGAACCAAGACACATTGAAGGTATCTTTTTTTTCTTGATCTTACTTGGGCTTTTAAAATATTCTAACATTACCCATTGTGGTTGCCATTGGATAGCTGTGTTAGTCTATGGCAGCAGAAATAACCAGGAATCTTGTGGCACATTCAATGTGAAACATGTTTTGTCAGTCTAAACCAGTGGTTCTCAACCTGTTGGTCTCCAGTTGCAATCCAGCAACATCTGGGAACCCACAGGTTGAGAACCACTGGTCTAAACCTTTGTGGGCAGTTGCCTACCTCTTCACATGCATCCACAAATGAAGAAGTATACTACAGTTCATGAAGACCTATGCCAAACAGAGCTTGTTAGTCTTCAAGGTGTCCTAAGACTCTTTGTTATTATTGGAGGTCCTGTCCCATGTTCCACCAGTGAAGGGCCCAAGTGACAGTGATTTTTCAGTTGTTGCACTGAAATTGGATGGGAACATCCTTCTCAAAGTGCCAGGCATTCATTGTTCCTTGTCTTTCAATGAGGAGTGAGAAGATGACAAGTTAAATGCAACTTTAGAATATATTTTTGGGAAATGTGTTTTAAATGTTTAAAACAATTCTTACTACAAACACAATTTCCTGTAAAATAAACATACTAAAGGAATAATTGCATTGAACTATGATGGAACACAATAATTACTATCACCAAGCGTGATGTACAATCACCAAACATAATTACGGTACCTATGGTTTTTTTTTTAAAAGACAGACACTTGCATCTTATTAATATATGAAGGATAATGAGCATTTTGGGACTTAGGTTGGTTAAACTGAAACTGTGGGTGAAATCCTGTTGTGTAGAATAATAAGTTCAGGTGGAGTACACCCACTTGAATCAATGGACTTGTCAAATCCCATCTAATTCAATGGGCCTACTCTAATGCAATCTAATGATAAGCAAGAAGATTTCACCCAGTGTGTACAAGATGTCTCCTCGTTGGTTTTCATAAGATAATATATTTATTTCTCTTGTAAACTGCTCTGAACCTCTTCAGATAGAAAATTTGTAGGCTAGTAAATGCAAGCACAGCTGTTTGCAAGCTCATTCAGTACTATGAGCCAATCTGAATATATATTAGGAACTGGAAGAGCAAAAATTCTATTCAAATTTGCGCAATTTGCCTAGCATGCATACTGGCTTCAAAAGTATAGATTTGTATCAGTTTTGAATCAGCTGTGTGGTTGTCAAGTTATGTGAAAGAAAGAGTCTCACTAGATGGACAATGCGTGGTTTTATGCGTAAATACAATTTTACAATTTTATCTGCATACAATTCTAATATTCTGCCATACCAGGGGATTCAAAACTGATGTTTCCCAGAACCCACCCTCAGAAACACCCCATGTTGGTTCAAATGGATTAAAATATATTGGGCTAAAATTAATTGGTAGTTGCAGCACAAGTAGAACCACTGATTCAATTGCTGTATGGTGATCCAGCACTTATGTGTATCCCATTGGTTTGATATGTCTAGTTTAGTTGGGGTGCTCTTGGGTGAAATCCTATAAACCCTGCCTAAGTGTCCACTACATTTCAGCAAATGTCCCCCTCGACGGGCACAGAGGGACTTCCATGGCAGAGATCCTCAAACTAGGACTGACACTGCTGTTTCAACATTTGTTAGACAAAAGGGAGTTGACCCAAAGCCATGTGGGCAGTTGATAAACTGTAAGCTTTGGATGAGATATATTCCCATCTTCCTTAGATATGTCCCCCCCCAAATGACAAAGTACTATAATTATATTTAAAAAGGCAAACCATTTGGGACCCCCCCTTCCTACTTTTGAACTAACATTAGCTCCCAATAGCACAGGAAGTGGCCTCCCCCCCCCCCACAGTGGACTCCCATACAACCATATCAGATTGCTGTTAATTAAGGTAAGGGTGGGCCCAATGTGGCTTGCATTTCCAGCAGTTCTCAACCATGGTTGAGGAATACTTAGAGTTGCAATTCAGGAACCTCTGGTGGGCCACATGTTCCCCATGCCTTCTTTATTCTAGCTAGGTAGGTTGGGTTGACACTGCCCACCTTGAAACCCTTCTCCATAGACAGCAAGGGATGCGGGTGGTGGAACTGCAAAGCTGCTGGGCATGTCAGCTGAAAGGCCGACAGTTCTATGGGGTGAGTTCCTGTTGATTGTCCCAGGTCCTGCCAACCTAGCACTTCAAAAGCACCTAAAAATGCAAGTAGATAAATGGGTGCCACTTTGGTGGTAAGGTAATGGTATTCCTTGCGCTTGCGCATTTAGTCATGCTGGCCACATAACCACGGAAATATATTTATGGACAAATGCTGTCTCTTTGGCTTACAAATAGTGATGAGCGCTGGCCCACTGAGTCAGAAACTTAATTGTCAGGAGAACCTTTACCCTTACCTTTACCTTTACAATAGATAGCTATTTATTTCAATTTTTTGAAAAACAGTCCAGAGACACAAACCAGTGTGCAAAACAGGCACCACTTCCACTTTATTAAGGCCCTGACTGGTATTGAGGATGGAAAATATGGGAGCCACCAGACTGTGTAATTAATGTCAGAGATATTTTGTCCTTCAAAGCCTCAGCTTTGAACATTGGACTTGAACTACACGCAGCTCATAGACTGAGTAAGTGCATGCTTTAACTCATGATTTCATGGTGAGCCTTCCTTCTTTAATTCATTTATGGAGGACATGTTTAAGGTTAATAATACAGGGTTACACTTCGTCCCTACCAATCTACTTCCAACTATGAAGGAGACCATGAATGCCATAACATAAAACCCTGTTACTCAGATTAAGTTTGCTGGTGTTTTATTATTATTTTTCTCTTGTAGATCACCATAATTGTGAAGAGGAGCATGTTGAAGTGGAAATTAAAAGTAATCAGAACAACAGGTAATTAAACTTAAGGCACAGTCTGTGGAAACAAATCATTTTCTTTCATGCATAGAAAGGAACAGATGTGTATATATTGGTAAAATCACTCAAACAAACTGAAGTAATCTTAAATCAAATAAGTATTGAGATCAATTAACAGGCATAAAATTTGTTTTAGATTACAGTTCTTAATGCATTTGTGGGCTGTAAGATTGCAGGTTTCTCCCCAGTTTAAACACCAGCATGTGATCCTGAATTAGTACCATGTTTTATGAAATAAGGCTGATATCAGGATTTTAGTACATCTAATTTTAAAGTAAAATGTAAAGAGAAAATATTACATATAGTTCACTTAATTGGGCTGTTGGTGTAAGACTCTTCATTTTTTCTTCAGAAAACTGACAGTTGCCATCTGTGGTAATTTTAAGTACTTATACAGTACACACATAGGAAACAATTACAGTCGCTCTCCTGGCTACTGATCTGTTTCTGGATATAATTCAAGGTTCTGGTTTTAACCTATAAAGCCCTAAAGGGCTTAGGTTCAAGCTGTCTAAGGGCCTTTTTACACGACCCCTAAGATCCGCTGGCCACTTAAATTCGGACCAGAGATCTTAGGGGTTCGTCGCTCTTCGGGTGTTCCCACCCCCAACTGCATTTCCTGGTTGCTGGCTGCGTGAGGGGAGGGAGAAAAAGAGAAAGAAAAGCATGCCGCTCACCTCCTTCTGCCTCTCGTCTCTGTAAAAGTAGCTCTTAAAAGGGCGGGAGCCAAAAAACAACAAACAGAAGCAAGGAGAGCCCCGCACTCACTATCCTTACACCGGATCAAATATTTTTCACCTCCAAAAAGCAGGTACCTGAAAGCTGCGCTGGGACGCGCTAAAGTGGGCGGGGTCGCACTTAATTTCCTGTTAACTCCGGAGTTGGTGGGTAAACATTTTTAAGCTCTGGAGCTGGGAGCCATTTGCCCCGGAGTTTAGGGGTTGTGTATAAAAAGACCGTGTCTCCCTTTATGAGCCTACCTAGGTATTAAGTCAATTTCTGATTCTGCCACCCTCACAGAGATGTTTGGTGAGGACACGTGACTGGGCATTCTCTGTTGTTGTTCTCTGACTCTGAAACTCTCTCCAATGAAAAGCCAGTCTGGCCCCATTTGACTCTCAGGCTTGAAATGACTGATTGATCCAAGGAATTTTTAAAAGGGATTCTTTGATTCTATTATTTTTCTTGTGTTTGCTCTTATTATAAGTTGTAATATATCTGTTTAATGCTTTTTAAATATTGTAATAATTTATTATTTAGGTCTTAACTTTTCTTTTAATAGTGTAAGCCACCCTGGATCCTTTATGAGAAAAGCAGCAGATAAATATTTGAAAACAAACAAACAAACAAACAAATAATGCACTTGATGCAAGTTTTCAGCTTTTTAGCACATTTAGTAAGAAGTTAGAAACTGGAATGAGTACAGTAATTACAAATAATTATTTATTCATTTGTAATTCATTTCTTTTTTTCAGTAATGCAGCTACAACTGAGTTATACAATTTTAGATTAATGAGAAACATGTTTGTTTCTGTTTGAGCATAATAGTTACATTTAGAGCTCCGGGAATGCAGTCTCATTAATAGGTAGAGCCGAACTATATCATAGTTCAAATGAGGCACCATGTTGCTGCTCCATGCTTTGTCCTGGATGTTGGGGCAACAAAGGAGGCGGGACAAAAGTGTGTCTGTGTAACTTTAATGGCATCAAGGCCATTCACATTATAACTAATGTTTAGAGCTTGGAAAGTTGACTTTTTTGGACTAGTTTCTAGAATCATCCAGCCAGCAAGGCCACTAGAAGCAGTGAACAGCAGGTAAGCACAGGAACAGCCTTCCAGGAAGGAATGTGCCTGCCATTTCCAGCTATGCTTGACAGTTTTGTTGGTTCTAAATTATGCAAGATGAAATTCTGTTCCTGAAATGTCAGGACAATTAACGACACCCTATGAAAGCATTTTGATTAGCCATGTGAAAAGTCGAGCTAGCTTGTCAAAATGCATGTATATGCTGGTGACAAAAACAAAATGGAACAGCACAGATCAAGCCCACCTGACTTTTAATGTTCATTTTAGAGTTCATGCCAAAGAGGCGAAAATCCCATATGTACGACTGGAAAGACTCAAGATATGCACATCAGAATCAGGAGAGTTTCCAGTATTTAAACTGCAGCCACAGAAGAATCAGCATGACGGGACTTTCCTTTTGATAATTGAATGTGGGAGTCAGTCCTCAAGCATGTGCATTAAGGTGATCTCATTTGGGTTGGTTACGGTGTGTTATTCTTTTTTATTCTGTACTCAAATATATATATACTCAGGCTAGCTGATGACCTTGATCAGTGGACCTCACAGTTCTCAGGACAAACAACATGTGGCTGCAAGATCCATTGTTTGGGAAAAGTTGGTTCTCTTGAAGTTTCAATAGATAGGCAGCAAATTATTTTGGTCCCATGAGCTGGTGGGACTTGGGAGATCTGTTTTAGTCCTCTCTGATGGATCTGCACCAGTTACCTGACCTCTATCACAGGGTGTTAAATTCAGTGGAAGAAAGATGAGATTTGTAGCTAGCAAACAAATACCCAAAATGAACAGAACATCTGGATTTCTCAGTTGCAAAGTATAGCACGGAGACTGAATGCTGTCCCTTTGAGACATTTTGTAAGCCACCGAGGGCTCCCCCAAGCCCCCCCCCCCATGCAACCATCTCATTCAAAAATACAGGGCTATTTTTACTGTCGGGAGCAGCCATTTTCATTCTAGGGGAATGTGTGTGTGCGTGTATGTGTGTCAAAGCTGATGAGTATTCCTGGCCTTAAGTGATGTGGCCTGTGTGGCTTTGCTGAAGGCAAACATCTGGCTCACAGACTTGGCAAAGATGCTCCATCCTGGCCAGGTGAAAGTTGCTTTAAAAGAAGTATGAATAGCATCCATGGGTTGGATCCAGAGAGCAGAACTCCAGGCACTGCATGCTCCTGTGGGTGGTGGAGGAGACAGTGCTAATCCCATCCACCCATCTGTCCCCTGTTCCTTTAATATCTGTTCTAGAGGCTTGGGGGAAGATGGATGTTCAGAGATGGAAGAACTTGCCATTACACCCCGTTTCACCAGACTGAAGTCTCCACGGGATTCTAGGTTCTTCTGGAAATGGAAGGAGCCCTTCTGATCCCACAGGATCTATTGTTTGGGGTTCTTAAAGCTAGTTAATTGTGTTTCCAGAGGTAGCCAAAATTCATTTAGCTGTGGATTAAAAATGGAAGGAGAGGCCATTTTAAAAAGCTCTCTCATATACTTTATATATGGTATGGGGAGGAGCATTCTGATGTTCTGAAGGGCATGCTGCCATTCAGGCTTCAAAATCTTAGCTTCACTAATTAGTTGGTTAATCTATCAATTAAACCAATTAAAGCTTCAGGCGTAATTTTTAATGACTGTAACTGGGGACAGTGTGAATAAATCTGGAACATTTGTATGCTCTCCCACCCCAGTACTGTATCATATGAGGGAATTATCATGGATAGAACTCTCTGGTCCAGGATGCAATACAGCTGCTTGCCACGTGGCTTTTATTCATTGCATTTTGGCTTTTGCTGTATTTCAGGTGTTATGGAAATTAAAGGTTTCTTAATTTAGATTTCATTTTTATTCCAAGGTCAATCAAGGAAATCCACCTGACAGAATGAATCTGAATCCCAGCTCTGAGAACCTGGAGGAAAAAAGAATCCCCACAAATCAAGTAACTGAGCAAGTGTCGGTTCCTTCTGTAGATCAGAGGCTCACTAGTAGTGGGATGAAAAAATCAGGGCTCACCCAGAAGGAAAAACAGCCTATTGAGAACGAGGACTTCTGTGCTGTGTGTCTGAATGGAGGGGAGCTCTTGTGCTGTGATTACTGCCCAAAGGTGTTTCATCTGTCTTGCCACGTTCCAGCTTTGCTCAGCTTCCCTGTGTGAGTCCTTATGTACTGTATCTGGGATAATTGGTTCCATTTTGTTCCAGCCACCTCCTCAAGGTCATGAAATGTGGTCCTCGGCTGTTGTTTTCAGGCTGGATGCTTATCTGTAGGATTAATCTTGTTACCAGATTATCAGAGTGATCAGTGGGCCATGGGGATTTTTTTAAAGAGGAGTTTTTATTTTCTATTTCACTCATTTTTTTTAATATTGTCCTTATGAGTTTTAATATGATGGTTGTTGATGCTTTTCAGACACTGTAATAATTTACAAGTCTTGCTTTTGTAAATAATTCTGTGTTTAAGCACATTACTTAGCATATTAATTCCTAAAGAGTATGTTAATTCCTGATGAACAAGGTCCAAGTGGACTTATGGAAGATCTGTTACCATGGCCTTGACTGCCTATGGCAACTAGTAAATGAGAATTCTTCCCCAAGATGGACCTAAATCCGGTTGCTTAGTGTAGCAAATAACCCTAGAGTAGGCCCATTAAAGGTTAGGTAAGTCACCTCCTCCATAAATTCCATCGGTCCAAATGGGTTTACTCTAACTGTGACTTATTTAGCACACTAACTCTCAGCGTAAGCCCATTTTAATCAATGGAGTTTATGGAGCTGTTGACACCTCAAATCCTAATTGATTGAATGGGCCTACTTTAGTGTGATTTACCATACTAGGCCACAGGATTTCAGCCACAATCTTTGTCAAGGCCTTTTCTTGTCAGGTTTTTCTTACCCAACATATTTATCAAGACAATTGATGTTGACGTTTCATAACAGAGACAAGAAGCCTAGAGCACTAATCTGATGATGTGTTTTCTGTTAATCAGAGGTGAGTGGGTGTGCACACTTTGCCGCAATGTAGAGAAGCCAGAGGTGGACTATGACTGTGAAAATACACGTTTCAGCTACGGTAACAAACTCATCCCAGAAAGAGCACTTTATGGCCTTAACAGCTGTGACCAGAAGGTAAGGGCTAATAGAAGAACATAAATAAGAAATGCCCAAGTCTCTTCTTTTTTCATAATGTAAATTGCCTGAGATAATGTCCTACATGGCATGAGATTTTCAGAATTCATAAACTGCACTCCCAGAAGTTTGTAGGACATTACAAAGGCAGGCTTCTGGGGATTTAGCTAATGCTCCCTCCATATACCCCTTTCATCTGAGAAATATTGACTTGTCTCAGACATGATGAAAATAGAGAAAGTAGCCAGGCAAGGATATTTTCTATGGTAACTGCAAGGCATTATAGATCTGGTGGTCTTTCTACCTGTTAATGCTCCATAGATGGTGCCCCTTAAGATTATACAAGATCTACTGGGCATGGAGTTCCCAGAGAACCTAGCCCTGCATCCATGTTAATCGTCTGAGAGAAGCTGTTATTTTTCACCTGAAAGCGATAACAGACACCTGAATGAACTGGATGGTTTTGAGTTTTTTTGTTTTTGTTTGTTTGTTTTGCTGCTTTGCTAAAGCCCTCAGAAATCTGGTCTTGGTGGAGTCTTCCAGACATCTAGAGGCCATAACTTGTGACTTCCAAAATTCCCAGACCTTTTTTCTTACCTCCTAAAATGTACTTTAGAAGCAAGGCAATGAGCACAATGCAGTGCTGTTACAGACTCCTACAGCGTATTTCAATAGGACTTAAAAGAGGTGAATTTCAGTTGGATGAGTTAAGCAGTTTTTAGGTAACTGTGGCCCAAAGTCAATGTTTATACCAAATAAAATAGGGCCACTCAGTTAGATTTATTTAAGTGTTGACTCACCATTCAATAACTGATTCAATGGGTTTACTCTAGTTGGGACTAGTAGCTGAGGTTAGACCCGAGAGTTTTCCTGGTTTTATCAATTTGTGATAGTTCTGGAATCAAGCCCCTGCTTCCCCTGCAGCATCTCTGTGGAGGCATGAAGAAGGTACTTGGATGAGTAGTGAAACATTTTGATCCTACACGAAAAGAAGTCCACTTGCTAGGATTCAACTCATGGACCCCCTGCAGCATGTGATTGAATTTAGTTTTGTTATCATCTACAAGGATTTAGCTGGAAATCATGTTATCAACAAAACAAAGTAAAACAAAAATCCATGCTTTTTAATATGATATGCTGAAAATAAATTAGCCAGGAGCTTGTATATTCTTTAAAGCACTGGCAGCTTCTGACTGGTTGTCCCCCAGATTTTGAGGTGATGCATGCCCTGTTTTGGCCCATCTGTAGAGCAGCCTGATTTAGTACTGGGGCAAAGGTGGAAATATTGAGTTGCAATGCAGCTTGTTTATAAATCAACATTAACTGTAAACTTTACACTTTACAGAAATGTGAGAAACTGGTGCTTTCCCTGTTTTGCAGTAACTTGAGTCTTCCTTTCCATGAACCAGTCAGCCCCTTGGTAAGTATTACACAAACTGCAGCAATCTTATGAGAATTATTTTTGCTACCATCATATCCTTCTCTCTGAGCTTGGAAATAATACATTAAAACCCAACACATTAATGTTACATTTACAACTGTATGAAACAGAAGGAAAACATCTAATGCTTTAGAAATTAAACCTTCAGATGTAACATTAACATTGTTTTAGTGACTGAAATCCTGTTGCTTAGAGTAGCAAGTTGCAACTAGAGCAGTTCTATTAGCGATCAAGTAGATGTATGGTTGAGATTTCTTACGCTAAGCAGCTAGATTTCAGCCTATGTGTTAGAAGTTACTTATACTATGCAGGTTTATCCCCATTTCTTCTTCACAGAACTAATTATTTCCACACAATCTCCAGCATTTCTGGTGTTTAACACAGGTTAATTAATTTTCAGAAGTAACATTCAAAGCTGTGGTTTTGCTTAGCTCTTTCTGTGTGCCTTCCCTGCTGGACTCCTACTCAACAGCCCTGTTGTCTATTAGCAAACAGTGCCTTGCACTTTACGCTGTCTATGCCTATTTCAAATAAATGCTTAGAGTTATCAAGATATTTACAATCTTTACTCAGATGATTAGCCACAGCTTCATGCTGTTCTTTCCCAGTATGCATCTCATATTTTGCAATTATAGTCATAAGACTATGGAGAAGCCCGTTTAATATATTTGTAGCACACAATCATATCCCCCCCCCAGCTAAAGAATGTGAGCTCTTTCTATTTTCTCCTATAAGGAGTGGAGGAATATTGTTCTTCATCTGATTCCCTCGAGAGTCTTATCATTTCCCTTCAAAATTCAATTCATTGTGTATAAGCGGGTGAAAAATGCTTGCCACTTATAGAATAAATGATTTATCAAAAATACCAATGAGTTTTCTTTACAGGCGCGCCATTATTATCAAATAATTAAAAGGCCTATGGATTTGTCCACTATAAGGAAAAAACTTCTGAAAAAGAACAAATTCCATTACTCCACTTCGGAGGAGCTGGTTGCAGATGTACGCCTTATGTTCTGGAACTGTGCAACATTTAACTATGTAAGTACTTCTCAGCTCGAGGAGTCCCTGGGAGAGACTGATTATCTATGTATGTTTAAATCTGGCTTCAGGCCTGGTTATGGGACTGAGACTGCTCTGGTTGCCTTGGTGGATTACCTGTGGGCAAGGGGTGTATATCCCTGTTGGCTCTGTTCAACTTCTTAGCAGCTTTCAATACCATAATAGACCATAGTATTCTCCTGGCATGTCTCTCTGGGATGCAACTTGGAGGCACTATTTTACAGTAGCTCGGAGGAGATAATTCAGAAGATGGTGCTGGAAGAATCCTATGTGATGCCCTGGCCTGCAGGGTCCCTTGGGGTTTTGTCTTGTCTCCTAAATTAGTTAACATCTATTTGAAAATGACTGGGAGAGATTGTCCAGAATTTGGGGGTTTTCTGCCACCCACATGCGGATGACACCGAACTCTATCTCTCCTTGCCATCTAAATCCGAGGAAGCTGTTTCAGCTGTAGATCGGTGTCTGGCGTCAGTAATGAACTGGATGAGGATGAATAAACTGAAACTTAATCCAGACAAGACAGAGGTGCTCCTGGTCAGTTGAAAGACAGATCAGGGAACAAGGATGTTAAATTCCCACTGAAAACCAGGTACACCTGCTTTTGTCTCTGGTTCTGGATGCCCAGGTTTTGGTTGTGGCCTGGGCACAGTTAAAACTAGTGTGATATTTTATTCATTTTAGTAATGTGTACTCACTGTTGCTGACTTAAATATTGTCTTTTAATTGTTGTAAGCTGCTTTGGGTCCCTTTAAAGGAGAAAAGCAAGTTAAAATATATTAAATACTGTACAATAAAATGAATACTTGTGATCCAGAAAGCAGCCTTCAGAATTACCCATGGAATGAATTTGGGCCAGAGTCCCCCCCCCCCCCCGGTCACAAATATTTGTCTTTCTCCTGCATTGTGGCTGTCTCTTATTGACCAAACTGATTGATCCATTTCCATTCTCTTGCTATTTCTTTTGCTATATTTCTCTATACGTCTTGAGTCAGCAGTGATATCATAGTTGTAAGACATAGGGTTTAGGAGGATAATTTTGTTTATTGTTTGATCCTTGCTGTCTATGAGAAAAATTCTGTAGTATTTAGTGCCTCTCCGTTCTCGAGGTGTTTGCCCATACTGTAAACTGAATCAGTGGGATATGATAGACAGGTAGATTTAAGCATCTTGAGTCCTAATTAGGGCTTGTCCAACTAGTGGTGTTGTCTACAATTGTTCTGTTGTTATTTTTGCTTCAGATTTGTATACGTCACCTTGAAATATCCATCCACATAAAAGAGAATATTTGTTGCTGGATGTATTGCTTTGTCCTGGTACTGTACCACCTTTCTCCACACAGCCCTAACTACTCCCCAACATCTCACTTCCAAAACAGATTGTCTCTTCCCCCCCCCCCCCGCATCTACTTCACACATTTCTGTGGTTTTTACACATCAATAGGGTCTGTAGACACTAGCTGAAGAACATATGTAAGGAAATGCCATCAAAGGACACCCATTCATGAAGTATTTGTATCAGCATGAAGTAATGCAGTACATTGGTTGCCATGAGAATATCCTTCACTATAGGAAGTCAGTGTAGAAAAAATATGCCATCATTCAGTGGTGGTGTAAAATCCCTCCAGATCCCTGTTCTGCTCTGATTCTGTTGACACTCATTTCAATTCTGCATTGTGCAGGCACAGGGATGCAGTACTGGTATCTTGGATGTAAGGAAAGTTGAACAAATGTTCTGTGTGGACTGATTCAAGATGTCTTTTCTAAGTGCACACTTGTTGCAATATGCAAATTGGTGCTCCAGCTTCACTCCTCCATTCTTCTGGAAAAATCAGTATAGTTTTTTTTTTATTAGAGACTTTTATGCAGGGATCTCTTTCACAGTAGTCTTCAGTATGCCTCCCTACACAGAAACCAGATGTCAAGTTCACGGATTTCCCTAATTGCACTATGTCCAAATGCATATTCTAAAGCAACAATTGTGTAATTTATAAATACTAACGTACCTAATTAGAAGCTTCTGAAGTAGTTTCCCCTCCATGCTTAATGGATAACTACGAACACAACACCCATTTGCTGTACCCTGCTAGTATAAGTACCAAACCTTCTTGTATTTCTCAGTGCATTCTTTCTAACTATTTCCTGCACTAATATGAGGAAAAAATAGGAGGAAGACAGCAACAGAGAAAGTAGCTCGAACGAAGTTGAGCAGCTTGCGTTTGTAAGAAATTATGACACCTTCTCTTGTAGCCTGATTCAGAGGTGGCTGAGGCTGGACGATGCCTGGAAATATTCTTTGAGAGTAAGCTGAAGGATGTTTATCCAGAAAAGCAGTTCTATTCCAGAGTAAAGGAAGATGATTCTGATTCTGAAGAGGTGGATCACGAGCAAAACAAAGCAGCCCCCAAAGGATTCCAGTGGCCCTCCTACAGACAAGAGTGCATTCAGCCGAAAAGAAGGCGACGGAATGCAGTAAGAAAACCAAGTTGAAACACTTGATACTTAAGAGGCCACATGACAAAACTAATTTTGTGATGTGTATTGATGCTTTGATAGTATATTTGGGAATGAAATGTGCTGCAAGCAGATATGGGTGAGGTGTCTGGTAAACTGATTACAGTAGTAAGATGAGATTTATTTCTCGTCACATGAATAAATCTGGAAGGACAAATGAGTGAGTGAGTGAAGGTCTGTCAAATGGTCTTATTTTGCTAAGTAAAATACAGTGTTAAATAAAATTTTATTTGGTATCTTTTCAACACAGGACAGTGAAAAGACTAAAAAACCAATCTTCTGGCCAGCTAAAGGCCTTTCTCAGGTGTGACTTCTGGACTGCTACTTGGTATGCAGTGAATGATGAAGAAGAAAAATAATTGATGGCGTGAGAGGAGAGAGACAAATGTTGTTTACATATTTCACCTGAACTTCACACTAATGGTTGACCAACTTCACGTATGTGTTCTATGGGGAAATTACATATTCAGCAAAATGTAATTTTATTGGGTCATTGCTCAGCTCTCTGTTTTATCTAACAAGTTGTATTTACATGAATGTTTTGGTTATATACAATGTCAGTTATTAATAAAAATAGGGTATTTGCTATGCTCTTTTAAAAATATTTTGCAAATTATCTTCACTTGATAGATTGTAGCTAACATAGTTCCCTGGGACTCTTACCATCAGAGGGCACAAAACATTCCACACATATATTGGAGTAAAATTAGGAGCCATTTTACTATGGAAATCACAGTCCGTCCTCTCTTATACTGAACAAAATAAATTCCACATTTATCTGGTATGGATAATGCACTTTCTAATGTAGCTTCTAGCCATATGTTGTCTTGTTAGATATGCTGTACAATAGTAACCCTACTCCCACGACTTCATTTGAAGCAGTGACTGTCATTGACTTGGGAGGTTGTGTTTAAATAAATTGTCTTGGCTCTCTGTTCATAGAAAAACCAGCATGTGCTGAAATTTGAGGGCAGAAATATATGTATTATAGATAACCTGTAATTGAAAACATGTTAGCAAAGTGATTTGGGGTTAAATAACATCTTGAGAAAAATGTGTAGTTCTTCCTCTGGCTATATTGTCACTCCAGGGCTGCAAGTCTTTTCAAGATAGTTGTTGTCAGTTTTTCGGGCTGTTTTTCAAGATTCTTCTCTGAAATGTCAGAGGTGGAAACAAAGCTGTGCTGTCTCCCAGCTGGCTGATTACAAAACAGAATGAGGCTAATTTGCTAAAAGAGAGGGAGGCATGCTGTTTGAAGAAAAAGACAGCTTTCCACCAAAGAGAGTGTTGTTTCTAATGCCACGTTGACTGTATCGTCTATTTTGGCCCTCAGACAAACTTTTGCATTTGAAAAATCAGACTTCAGAGGATCCTGTTCATATGCTCTGAAGACCAGTCACTAAATAAACTGATTTGCAAATTAAGTTGAGGTGAAACATGTTTCTGCTGTGCATACAGGTGCTGTATGTCCACCAATTAAATTATTCCTCCTTCTCATCATAGGCTA
This sequence comes from Phrynocephalus guinanensis, assembly GCA_037367245.1. NCBI lineage: Eukaryota > Metazoa > Chordata > Lepidosauria > Squamata > Agamidae > Phrynocephalus > Phrynocephalus guinanensis. The sequence continues at coordinate 105,003,926 of CM074732.1, read as the reverse complement.
TACATAATGGTTTGTTTCTGTCCCGAGAGAGCTGCACACTGTTCAAGAATATTCAAGAAGAGCAGCTATGTGCTAGAAGTGAACCCTTTGCTACACGCTTTGGGGTGGGGATATTGTTTGGATGGCCGTCTGTCACCAGGAGTTCACATGATAACCAGTGTTCAGTTTATTTTAGTCCCGTAACTGACTTGTACAGTGCTGTCTCTGTGTGATTATGGAGAAAGGCTGCATGGCATCATTTGTTATGCTGATTTCTGAGACACGTCGTTCTTGCATTTCCTTGGCCTTTTTTTCACCCTCCCATTTGAATGGAACACTTTCAGACTTGAAGCGATACTGTTCATAATTTCAAGTGCAGTTGTTTCAGTCTATATAATGTTTCAAAAGCATTCCTCACATCTTATACTGATTACACAGTGCTCTGATCTATCCCATTATCTTCTCCAGCATTTTAACCCAATCTTAGTAAATTAAATATTTAAAACACAATATTAGTGGAGACTGAGTGTGATTACAGGTATACTGTTACAGTCTTCTTATGTCATGTGATTCTTTAAAATGAGAGTCATTTTAAGGCCACCAAAGGGTAGTGATACTGTATACCAGTTATTCTAGGTTTAATGTAAATTTAGCATTTTTTACACAGTCAATATGAATTCATGGAATATGGTATTGATGGATGTTATAACAGAGAATACTTAAATTGATAGTTTATAGAAATCTTAGGAGGACCTATTTTTCTCCCGATGCCAATGTTAATATTGTTCAACATTAATGCTGTAGAAACATGTTATTTCTCTTCCTATTGTACAATAAACCAGTCATTGAAAAAAGTAAAATGTTAAGCTAAGTTATTTCCCTGTCAATGTTCTTAGTGAGCATATCATGCCTAATTAACAAGCCATTCATGTGCAAATCTTTGAATAATGTCAAATCTTGTGTTCTTGTTTTCTCTTGCAGAATGTCCTTGATAATTTCAGGGACTCTGTTGTCATCCAGGATTTTGCAAGCTTTTACCCAGATAACAAAAGGGTCAGAAGCAAACTTAATTCCAAAAATTGCCACCCACACCTCTTGCTTGTATCACAGTTATATAGTATAGCTGTTAACAATAAGGGCTTACCAAATTATGCACTTTGAGTGCAGATTGATACACACTGTTGGCACTCCGGTCAACGTGACTGGCACTTCTGTCAAAGTCCTTGTCCCATTCTTGAAGGGGAAGAGGGTGGTTGCTGACACCATTGTTCCCAGTGCCACATCACCCAGTCAGTTCTCTAATTCAACAGGAAGTTGGGGGCAATGAAGAGGGTAGGGCAATGACAAAAAGGCAGATAGCATAGATCTGGCAGTGCTTCTGTATAGACTCAAGCAGCAACACAATACCATGGTTACATTATGGCGGTGGTAGCTGAGCATTTCCTCTTTTCTGTCGCCATCACATTCTCAAGTATCAGCCCAACAGAAGTCTTCCAGGTGATGAAGGGAATATTACATTAAACCCGGGGAAGAATAGCACCCTCAAAGGCCTGCTGGGTAAGAATGTTGGGTGCAGCAAACCAGGAAAGGGACCTTAGTGTCCTGGTGGATCATTAGGCAGGTTATAGAAAATAAGTCAGGAAGTGTCATTTTGCCTCCTTATAAATCTGTATAAATCTGTGGTAATGCCCCATCTGAAGTATTGTGTACAGTTCTGGTCCCCACACTTCCAGAAGGATATCATGGAACTGGAAAAAGTGCAGAGGAGAATATTCAAATATTCAAAGAAATAAATAGAGGAGGGCAACCAGAATGATTAGGGGACTGGAACACCTTTCTTACCATCTGAGGCTGCAACGGGTGGGCCTCTTCACACTTGAATGAATGCGTCTAAGAGGTTACTTGATTGAAGTGTATAAAATCATACACGGTGTGGACAAAGTAGATAAGGAAAAACTGTTTTCCCTATCGCACAACACTAGAACTATGGGATATGCCATGAAACTTTTGGGTGCTAGATCTCAAACAAATAAGAGAAAGTACTTTTTCACCCAGAGGATCACTGGTCTATGGAACTCCCTGCCAGAAAAAGTGGTGACAGATGTCAGCCTTGACAGCTTTAAGAAAGGATTAGATAAGTTCATGGAGAACAAGGGTATCAGTGGCTACCATTATGGATGCCTACGGACAACCTCCGGGTTGGAGAGAGAGACAGGATATCTCTCAATGCCATTTGCAGGGAATTGTAAGCAGGTAAAGACATCTGATTGGGAATACCCTGAAGCAAAGGGTGAGTCACTGTGTGAGACAGAATGCTGGACTGGATGGGCTGTGGCCTGTTCCAGCAAGGCTGTTCTTATGTTATTATGTAAGATTAATTTGCTCATTATGCCATTTGGTCTCATACAGCTTGTATGATGCTGACCAGAGTGTCATCTATTATGAGATAAATTTATGTGGCCTAAGAATTTGGACAATGTACTTGGAGAGCGTTGGTGGTTACTTCCATCACAAATATTTCATTTTTGGGAAAGGCATTTTAGAAGGTGGTGATGATTCACCTCTATGATTGTGGTTGAAAGGGATTATTGGGACTCATTTCATTTTGGCTTCATGATAGGCTTGCCGCTCAAAGAGTCTTTGTTGTCCTAATGGACAACAAAAGAGAGAGGCAACAGGAATGCAGTTCTATTGACTCTTCTGGTTGCCTTCCTAATCTTGTAGTAACTTTGGATACCATTAATCAAGGTTGGAGAAATTGGCATTAGGAGAGATGGTAGTACTGATTGTACAAATAGGCTTGCTACAGAAAAATGTAAAAGGAAATTTCTTCTTAAAAATGGGAAATTGTGGTGTTTCCATTTTCCTCTCCTTGCCTATACCCTATGTAATATATAACAATTACCTATATGAAGCTACTGGGTATGGTCATGGTTCTGGACATTAAATACTGCTTTAGAAAGAAAAGATAAATGCATGATTGTATTCTCTAAGGCTTTCATGGCTGGGATCTGGTTGTGAGTTTTTTGGGCTGTTTAGCCATGTTCTGGAAGTTTTTCTTCCTGATGTTTCGCCAGACTCTGTGGCTGGCATCTTCAGAGGGCAAGGAGTTCCCTGAGCTCCTTAATATCTGAAGATGCCAGACACCGAGTATGGCAACATGTCAGGAAGAAAAACTTCCAGAACACAGCCAAACAGCCCAAAAAACTCAAAAGAATTATCAAATGCATGATTATTAAAGGTCCAGATATTCTCTGTGGGAAAGAGTAACTTTCACTAAGTTCCAGTAGTTCACCTATGGCAGTTCGTCTTGAACAAGGACAATTTGGTTTGACAGAAGGACAAGGCTCACTGAAGCCACCCTAACCTTCTAGCTGTGATCTGGTAATCAGTCACAGCAGTAACCTATGTTGACATGGAAGTTGGGCACAATGAGCATAGTGATTATCTGGCCATGTGGCATTGCCTTGGAAGAGGATAGCCAACAGGGTGGGGGCAAATGGCCTTAATAAAAGCCATTTTAGTGTCTGCCATGTTAATGTCTGACATGTTGGATCAAGCAGCTGACAGGCCAGCCCCATATAGAGGTGAAGGAAAAATTACATTTGGAGGCCAGGCAGCCAGTGCACCAGACTTCCCAATGATGGGAGAGCTAAGGGAGAGGTCATTAACAAGAGCAGAGCAGACAGTCACAGAGGAAGAGACTGCAACCATTGGATTAAGAGTAGGTAGCTCCAACATATGTGGGTGATGTGAAGATTTCAGTCATGGAGGAAGCAGAAGTGCCCAAGATTGGGCCATGCAGAGATAGAATTCAGACACACGTCCCAAGTATTCACTTATCTGCTGAGCTTGGGGGCATGAAACAGAATCCTGGTCCTCCAGCAACATACTTACTTGCTAAGTAAGTAAAAATGATCCTGCATTTTTAACCTGAAGATTACTGTGATGGGGCCAGATCCAGAATGCACCTACGTACCTAGTGAGAGAGGTTATTTCAGAACATGATCACAAGAATTCTCACTGATCTGAAAGGGAATGTGCTTGATCATGTGATCACTTAGCCATGGAAAGAGTGAGGCAAACTATGTTTGGCTACAATGATCCATGATCCATATCTCAGCTGGACTGTTGTTATGCACTATATGTGGAGTTGACCATTAAGAAGATCTGGAAGCTTCAGCTAGTTCTGAACTTGCCTACATGAATTCTACATGAATTAAACACATTAATAAAGAATTGCATCTCCTGATTTTTCAGAGTCTGATTTAAGGTGCTGGTGTTTATTTTTAAAACGTTAAATGGATTTAGACCCAAATACCCAAAGGCACACCTCCTTCATGTCATCCTGCCTGAAGTATTAAACTGAGATCTTCATATGAGGCTATTCTCAAGTAGATATTGATAGTGATGTTATTGTTGTTACATTTCTACCCAGCCTGTCCATTACTTGCTAACACTCATGGTGGCTTACTTCTAACACGATGAAATAAAACTTTTATTCATTGGATGATTACAATCAAATAAAAGCAAATGTCATGATGTCATGTCTGTAGAAAAGCTTTCTTGTGGTTGCTCCGCAACTATGAAACAGTATTCTAGGAACATGAAATCTTTTGGGTGCCATATTTGCCCAGATGTTTTAGATTGATTTTAACTAAACAAACAACATTTCTGCTTCATAAAGCAGAATTAAAATAGAAAGCATGGGATCATTTTTCCTGAATTTAAACTAGAGATTAGTGCCTTGTGACATTTGTTCTCCATATTCAATGGGATTTACTTGCAGGTAAAGACAGTACATATAAGTGGAAGCTCTAAAATACAATACTGTATGTGTCATGAAAAGTAAGCTCAATTCAGTTCAACAGGATTTATTTCTGATAAGCAGGGCCGGCGCGTCCATTAAGGCGAACTAGGCAGTTGCCTAGGGCGCCAAAATGGAGAGGGGGCGCTGGCCAGCCTGCTGCCCCCCCGCCGCCCCCCGCAGCTGGCTCCTGCCGTCTGTCCCCCTGCCGCCTGTCGCCGTCCGCCCGCCGCCCCCTGCGCCCATCGCCGCCCACCCCCCATGCCCGTCACCGTCCCCCCCCCCGCCCCCCGCCCACCACCCAGCCGCCACTGCCGCCCCCCACTGCCCCACCGCCTTCCCGCCCCACCCCCCGCCCCTCGCCTAGTGCGCAAAAAAAACTAGCGCCGGCCCTGCTGATAAGTATACATAGGGTTAGGAATTGAGCCTTAAGAGATTTTAAAGTCAGGACCAACCAATACGTGGATCTATGCACAAAATATAACAGTCCAGTGTAAGGATTAGATCACTGGTGAAATGTGCCTCTGGCAACTTACTTGTTCCAACCTTTTTTTCATGAGCCACACATTTGTATTCTGTAGAAAGTGGAGCTTCCAAGTTGTCCTGGAGGGCATGCTGGGTCATGTGGGGTCATAGATGCTGTTCCTTGCAAACAAAGTCAAATATTTGTTTTGAAATTCAACTATCAGAATCTACAACAATATTTATTTCTAGATGTACTTAATAGGACAGAGGTATTACTCTTATTTTCATATATTTGCTTCAGTTTGGGTACTGAAGAAAGATAAATATTGAATCTGTTAAGCCCCTTAAAGGCCAAGAAATAGCAGAGCAGCCTCATGTCATTTCGTTGCTTGAGGCAACATATCACACAACAGTCCCCTACTCATTTATGTCAAGTTATGCAGTGCCTAAATCAAGCTGGGTTATTTTAGGACAATCCCAAATATTTCCAATGAAGTGGCACAGTGTAGTTTGCCCAAGTCCTTTGTAGACTGATGTTCTCTCAAGAGAAACTGTCAAAAATTAAACTCCTAAATTCTGGCTCCATTGTCTGGTTTCTAACTCGCTAAGAATTTATTAACAACTGTGAAATAATGTTAAGGCCATAGGGTCACCAGAAGTCTGAAGCAACTAGATGGCACATAAAAACAACAGACTTGCTTGACTATATAATACTGTATGCTCTTTGGCCAGAGTTTGGAGTTAACAATAATTTGTCTGTTAGATAGGTGGTAGCATGACAAACTTAGACTAGTGTAATGACCATTTCTGCTCCCATAGATTTGTAGGTGTGTGGGTGTGTATGCATATAGGATTACTGATCTCTAACAGAGAATACTTCTGCTTCTCCCAGGAAAGATGTGCTTAAAGATATCATGTTATTCTGTTTATCATTTATCATTTACCCATCAAATGATAAATAGGATGAGGATGATGGTAGGTTAGTGCAATGGGAGAAGATGGACTTAGGAAAATGGCTGTCCATGTTTAACTACTAACATCATTGGCAGACACATGGATAATTCATGACAAACAGGGTGAGTAAGAGATGCCTGGCTGTGAATGACAGTTCCTGACTGGAGAATGGAAATATGCAACATGATAGATATAAGTGACTAAACTTATATATTACCTCTGTTTATTTTGATAAATGATAGTAATTTACATTTGTTCATAGTGTAAAACATAAGTCAGACTAAGACCCTCTTTCTCTTCAACAAGAGAAGCAAAGCTAGTCTGACACCTACATTATGCAATAAATTAGCTTTATCTAGCCTCCTTTCTGCTTTTGAAAAATAATAATCTTATTTTATTTGGCTGGACATTTCATAATTAGAGCCCCAAAGATGTTTTAGTTTGATGACTGCTTTAAATATATTGTTAGGATATTGTTTTTAATTTTGCCTGACTTATATTTCATTTATTACTGCACTGAGTCAGATTTTGTTGTACACAAGTGGAATCATTATTGAAATAAATTCAATTAATGCTCTAGAATTTTACCATAGTAACTGCATGTATTAGATATATTTTGTTTGGAATGATAATGAACATTTTGTCCAAATTTGCAGGATATTTCTTCTCTCAGAGGAACTGTTATTAGATGTCTAAAAATGAAAGCTTGCCATTTTAGTTGCATTATGAAAGCCTTGGGTTTCGATGGCATTTATTTTCTTATGCCAAGAGTAAACAGAAATAAGTGTTGCTATGAGATGGTGTACCAAGTGGTTTTATCACTTCTCAAATGTGGATCATATTTACAAAAACAAATGGTAGTGGTTCAGATAACATTAATCAGTGCACAAAGCTATATAAACTCAAAGCAAACCAACAGGGCTGGAGGTAGCTACAGCAATTTATAATTTAGCAGAGAGTACTGGCAAACCACTCCAGTATTCCTGCCAAGAAAACTCCATGGCCATGGGGTCACGAAGAGTCGATCATGACTGTAACGACACAACACACACACAGCACAGTAAAGTACTAATGACTTAAGCAGAGAATTAACCCTGGAAGAGACACAGCATCATACTGGGGCTGGGGATCCCATGCAGGCCACACATCCTCAAAAATGTAAATTCTGAAGGCTAGATAACCTCTAACAGAAATCACTCTTCACAGTCATGCATTCTGGAATACGATAGTTGAAAAACAGTGCAAAAACCACTCTTTACAGTCATGCATATGACATACAGATGTGAGTGAATGTTTCTTACAATCCTAGACTGTTTTAATTTCCTTGAAGGATACATCAGATCAAGTGGACAAAAATCCAAGAAAAGCTTATGCCAAGTAAAACTTGTTCATTTTTAAGGTGCCACAAGACTGTCTTTTTTACTGCCACAAATGAACAATAACTAAGCCCCAGAAATGTTAGCAAATGCAGTTAGTTCTAAATGATATACAGTCGTTACCTTTAAATATATTTGCATCCCAAAGGGAAAAAATGCATACAGTGGACCCTTGTATAGCAAACAGCTTGTATAACATAAAATCTGTACAACATAAAAAATTCTGGAGATAGGGAAAATTTGCTTAACATAATCGCCTATGGGGAGAATCCGTACAACATAAAAATGGGATTACTCCGTTTTCAATGCATTCCTATAGGAATTTGTATAAAGGAAATTTTGCTTAACATAATTTCATTTGGAATGAATTAATTCCTTTATACAAGGTACCACTGTATTTCAATTCCATTAAAAATTGGGATGGGGCTAAAAACCTAGAATGTTTCAAAAATATTCAAAATGCACTATACAGTGGTACCTTGTATAAAGGAATTAATTTGTTCCAAATGAAATTATGTTAAGCAAATTTTCCTTTATGCAAATTTTGCATAGGAATGCATTGAAAACAGAGTAATCCCTAATTGTGACCATTTTTATGTTGTATAGATTTGCCCCATAGACAATTCTGTTAAGCAAATTTCCCCTATCTCTGGAATTTTTTATGTTGTACAGATTTTATGTTATACAAACTGTTTGGTATACGATGGTCCACTGTATATTATTTAAAGAAACCACAAAGAAGAAAGTTACACCTGCTTTTTTCCCAATTATATTTGAAAAAAATTGATAATGTCGAAGAAATCCCAAACATGTTTAATTGGAGAAAATGGAACATTATACCCAAGTTTATGTATGACCACATCCTAAATAATTAAAGGTAACAAAGTATTCACAGCTGTTATTCTAGTTAGCAGTACTGAACACAATATTTTAGTGTCTGCAAATTCTTGTCACATTATTGCAAACATGCCATTAATCTAAGGTAAATATAGATTGTTTACCCTGTAAGAATGGCTCACAATAGTTTGGACATTCAGAAAGGTCCTAATAGAACAATCAGTTGTTCAATGCTTAACAGCAATGTCATTCCATGTTAATAAATAAAGTTTGCATTGTGCAAATAGATACATTCCTGGTTGCCCTGGACATGTGGATTTCCCCCCAATTACTAAGCATAATAATGATTCAGCATTCCTGGCATTAGTCTGTCACACACAGACATTTCGAATCCATTAGTCCAAATAACAGATTAGAATGAGCAGGAGTAGCATGGGTGGCACAGATTAAATGTTTAAATGTAGCACAATGCATTAACACATCCATAGATTCCTATGCAAGTTTTTATATGTTTTTTAATTTAGTAATTTCTTGCACCTGGGAAATGACTGCAGATGTTGTACCTTAAGGTTTCAGTTTGTATACATGAGAAGTACAAGATGATGAGGTATCTCCCTGATGTAATCACATATAACCAAAATAACACTTAGTTTCATAGGATTCAAATATGTGGTCCCTACCCTGATACAGCCTGAAATGGGTTTTTTATGTTCCATTTCCACAAATTTCAGTCTAGCACAAGGCTCTTCAACTACATTATAGTTCTGTTTGATGTTACAATAATATCTTGTTTTACATGCATAATTCATTCTTGACACCTGCTTGTAAACCAAAATACTCTTATATCAAAGCAAATTCCCCCATGGAAAATAATGGAAACTCAGATTATTTGTTCTGTGGTCCCATAGACCACATACTGTACATACAAAATGCCAAAACTCACAAAAGAAGTTGGCTAGCAATCCATGTCTACACCATGCAGAATCTTCTCTGCTTGGGACTAACAACTGGGTTTTACTCTGTGTTCTTAATGTGATAGTAATAAAGTGCAATTTGTGGTCCTATACACACTTGACTAGCTGTTCCATGACTAGAAATGGTTTGAAAAGATAAAAAATGTTGAAACAAATTAAAGAAAAATATAAATATAAAGAAATATAAAACCCTAACCTGCACGTTCCTGGCTGTTGCAAGGGAGACCTCCATTTCTCCCGCTGCTTCGGAGGCCACCTCATCACCCACAATTCAGCAGGGAGGGGCAAAAGAGAGCCACCTTTGGCTCACTTATGATCATGTGACATGCTTCAATGCTTCTATATCAAGACATTGATTGTTGATCAAGGCAAAATTTAGAAGAAATGTTTGCGTGTCTTGCAAAACACTCTTAAACCAAGTTACTCTTAAACCAAGGTATTAATGTAGTTAGGATTAGACAAAACCAAAGCATGCATAACTGTTCTAATAATATTTAATCCAGTTTCACTGCTATTATGTCAATGGGACTCCATCCTTTCCACATTACCTAAATGTCATATGGCCTGCTACAGTTGGATCACAGACTGCTTCCAAAAGCATCCTGCTTACGCAAACATGTAGCCAGGCAAACTTACAGTAATAATGGCCAAAAAGACTATTGCTTAGCACAATACTGTACATTGCTCTACAGCAGGCTCATTGAATCCGTGGAGATTTTGTGAATCAACTCCTGCACAAGTTCCATTGATTCAAATGGACCCACTCCAACTGCAACTTGCTATGCTAAAGTAATTCATAATCAGAGCAGCTGATTCTCAAAATCCACATTAGGTCAATGGGTCTACTCCAGTGTAATTTACTACCCCAAGCAACAGGATTTGGACCAATGTGTTTGAAAACACCAGGAGTAGCTTCCCCAATACTTGATAAAGTCTTCAGCTGGAACAGGCAGACTGGAAGTGAGAAATTGGAAGGCCAAGCTAACTCCCCTGTGGACTTCTATGGCTGCAGTTAAAATCAATTGAAGCTAGCAGAATCCTGCAATAAGAACCAAAACTGTGTTGCACTGGCCACTATAAGCATCCATGCAAAGGTGGAACCTGCATAGTCCCTACAGATGTCAACAAGCAAGATTTTGTAAGCATGGGTGCAGCTAGATATTTTGCTGTTTAAGGCAAAGGCAGTGTTCCCTCCCTCCATGGACAAAATTTTACTGCACATGTAGGTGAATCTTACCTCAGTAAGGTATATGGGATAGGATCCCCCACCACACCTAAAAGCAGTACAGTACACTGCTCTGGCGTGGGTTGGGAAGGCAGGAGAGACTTTTCCGAGCGTACAGCTTTGTTCTCCCAAGGGAAAAGAAGGGCTGAGGCAGAATTGTTACTGCAGCCCTCCTCCCAGCCTCTGCCATTTGAGGCAGTAGTCTCACTCTCCCTGCTAACTGGACCAAGCTGGCTAGCCGGCCTTTGAGGCCTCTGGGGAGCAGAAAACACCAGAATTAACGCTTATTATTTACAACTGATCTTACGGGAATGTTGGGTGTGTTTAGCTATTCTTCAAGTGTCGTGTCCTCACTGAATGTTGGCCATCAGTAGCATGATCTGGATTTTATCCAAAGCTATTCTAAACAAAGCACCTGTGCTCACTGTGGACCATTGTCTTAAATTCTTAAGCCAGAATGTTCTTCTACGTCCCAGGCCACACTTCCCATCTATTTTTCCTTGAAGGATAACCTGCAACAGATGGTATTTGTTATTGTGCATTACGTGACTCAAATATTGTAATTTTCTTCTCTTTATGGTATTGAGAATTTCTAGCTTTTTATTCATAGGCTGTATTACAGACACATTGTGACTCTGGATGTCCAAGTTTTCTTTGGAATTCACTCTAGCTATTGCATACCTGATTCTTTCACCTTCTTCAGTACAAGAAAATGAGGAATGAGATGTTGTTTTGTCTATGACGATTCTCAGTCATCCAAGGGAGTTTATCTGGAAGGTGAATCATGGCAACTGGACTTATTTTCTTGAGAGATTGAAATGTCTTGCTGCTCATCCAATCAGCTTCGGGGGAAATATTGTGAGTCCTGTATTTTATAGTTCACTTTGATGTTATCTTCCACTCCAAGTTTTTAGAATGATGACAATAATCAGACGGACAAGTTTTGAAAGGGAGAATAAATTCTTTCTTTCTTTCTTTCTTTCTTTCTTTCTTTCTTTCTTTCTTTCTTTCTTTCTTTCTTTCTTTCTTTCTTTCTTTTATTTGATTTGTAAGCTGCCTTCTGCCTGGTGAGGGAAGGGAACCCAAGGTGGGAGAGGTTATCACTGAGGGGAATGGAATGGGTTCCAGTTACAGCAAGTGTTGTTTGAAAAGAGCAATTCATCACAACTCTTGATACACAAAACTGCAGGTCGGCTGAGGTAATGTCAACTACTTCAGCCTCCAGGAAAGTGTGTCATTTAATGGGTGGGGGAAGGCAGCGAGTCCCTCCTCCTCCTCCTCCTCCTCCTCCTCCTCCTCCTCCTCCTCCTCCAGCGCTGGCCCGCCCCACCCCAGAGGAAAGAGGGTGAGGGCCAGGAGAAGGTCTCTGCGCGCTGCCTTATTTTGTCCCCGCGCGGCCCCTGTACCAGCGGTGGTGCCCAGGCTGGCGGAAAAAAAAGTTTCTGCAAGTGCGAAGGTGCTGAAGGGCGCCAGAAGAAGCCGCCGCCACAAGACGACGAGCACAGCGGGAGGGGAGGGGGTGAGTTGCGGCCGTTTTCGGGTGTGTGTGAGGGGGCACGTGAGGTGACGAACTCCGTGGCTTTGGAGCTCGCGAGCCGCCGCCGCCGCCGCCGCCGCCGGGAGGGAGGGAGGCCGGCCGGCCGGCTGCTAGTTGACCGGTTGCCATGGCGACGGCGAGGATGCCGGGCGCAGGAGGCGCTCGAAGAGGGCGGCTCGGCTCCCGCGAAGGGAGATGCTAACATGCAGCGCCTCCGCCACTTGCTGCTGCTCCTCCTGACCGGAGCCCCTTTTTGCGGGAGGACCTGACTGGACAGGTTAGGGTTCATCCTCCGTCCCCAGCGGCGGCTGGTGCTCCTTTGTGACTGGGTCCCCATTTCTCTTCATGGACCTGCGGCTTGGGTCACTTATTTAGATATCCTTGTAAGATTAGCCATGTCCGAAGGAATGCCGGTATTAATAGGTTGCAGGGGGGAAACAAGTTTCAAATCGTAACTTTTTATCTACGGTGGTCTATTTCCTCAGTTGCACGTCTTGCTTGCGATGTCAGATGGGAAGTAAATGCAAAAAGTTGACTACCAGGGTCTATTGACATTGAACCAATGAAATAGTAAATACTGTAGGTCTAATCAAAAGTAAATCCCAAGCCAGACCCCTTCTCACCTTTGCAACATATATGTGGGAAGCAATTAGTAAATCTCAGCATTCCCAAGCATTAATTGTGGCAACACAATATAAAGCCTTGTGACACCCTAAAGCCCCTCTTCATTTTATTTTGTGTGCGTTTTGGAGAAGTGCAGCCTATTTCATTACATTAATTTAAGGTGTCATACCGTATAACTGTTCTTTTTACAGCAAAATATTTATTTATTTATTTATTTATTTATTTATTTATTTATTTATTTGAATTTTGTACCACCCATCTAGTCCTAGGGCTACTCTGGGTGATTTACAACATAGGATAACATGACAAGATAACAAAGGAATATATTAAAAAACTCGAACACAAACAGCATAATAAAGCAAAGTGTTCTGCTTATATACCGCCCCATACCACTTCAAGTAGTCTCTGGATGGTTTACAGTTTTTAATTTACACTATGCAGGGTACACACCCCAGGTCGTGAGCACAGTTTTAGTTGCAGTACAGGCATTTAACCACTGCACCACGGGGCTCCTATAACAAAATATACATAAATGAAAATAGAAATGAAAATAGAAATAGCTGGGGGGGGGAGAAGATAAGCTGAAAAATAATAAGAAGAGTGTCTTGCTAGATGTTTGAAAAAGCAAAAAGGCCATTCTATATAACCTAGTTTTCAATAGCTTTTACAAAGTATGAAGTGAGGATGCCAGGTGAATTTCTGGAGGTAGATGATTCCACAACTGGGGAGCAACTACTCCTTGTTACTACTTTCCGGGCCTCCCTTGGAATTGGAACTCCCAGATGTCCTGCCTGGCTAGCACGGGTGATCTGGGAAGTTCTTCTTGGGAGGAGATGCTCTCTCAGATACTGAGGTCCCAAATCATTTAGGGTTTGTATATTAACATCAAAACCTTGAAGTCAATGCAGTAGCGTACCAGCAACCAGCGCGAAGCTGCCAGCACAGGAGTAATATGTTGATTCCTTTTTTGGCTTGTTAAATGTCTGGCAGCTGTATTCTGTACTAGCTGAAATCTCCGCATTAACTTCAAAGTCAGCCGAACGTAGAGAGCACTACAGTAGTCTATTCTCGAGATTACAAGTGCATGAACCACCGAGGTTCACACCCTGACGTCAAATTGGGCCTGCAGCTGGGCAATCCTTCACAGTTGATAGCGAGCGGTATGGACCACAGGCACCACCTGGTTTCCAATGGTAAGGTCCGGGTCCAGCAGGACACCCAAACTGTGAACCCCATCCTTCACAGAGAGAGTCACCCCCCCAAAAAAGTGAGGGAGTTCTCGAACCCATAGAGCCCAGGGGGGCCCACACGGAGGATCTCCATCTTGCCCAGGTTCAACCTCAGTTTATTAGCCCCCATTCAATCCAAGACGGCTAACAAGCAGCGCTCAAAGGATGGAATAGCATCTACTGTAGAAGATGGAAAGGAGATATAGAGCTGGGTGTCATCCGCACATTGGTGACACGAAGCTCCATACCCGCTTATGAGCCTTCCCAGCAGCCTCATATAAATGTTGACGAGCATGGGAGAGATGACCGACCCCTATGCCACCCCACAATTGAGGGACCAAGGGGCAGAGGTCATCTCACCCAGCTGCACTCGCTGTCCTCTAAGAAGGAACAGAACCACTGCAAAGCAGTGCCTCTGATCCCCAGCTCAGAGAGCCTCCCTAGGAGGATACTGTGTTCAACCATATCAAAGGCCTCTGGGTGATCAAGGAGGACCAACAGAGACGTTTTGCCCCTGTTGGCCTTTCTCAAAAGGTCATCGTGCAGGGCGACCAATGCCGTTTCCGTACTGTGGTGCAGCCTGAAGCCTGAATGAAAAGGGTCGAGGGTATTTGTGTCATCCAGAAGACCCTGAAACTGGTCTGCTGCCACCTTCTCCAGGAACTTGCTTGTATAGGAAATATTGGCAACAGGCCTATAGTTATTTATTTGGTCTGCTGCCACATTAGATTTTTTTGAATGGGCCTAATGAATGTCTTCTTAAGGGCCAGGGGAACCCTGCCCTCAAGGAGAGACCCATTAATTATTGCTATGGCCTATTCATTAGTAGTCGGCCTGGCTGCTTTTATTAACCAGGCTGGGCAAGGATCCAAGGAGGAGGAGGATGTGGCCTGACAGCAATCAAGGGCTCTGTCCACTTATGTTGGTGTCACTGGTTGAAAGCTGGAGAGCAATGCCCCGCAAGGCAATGTGCTGGACATCTTGGCTCAATCTACTCAATCATTTTTTTTGCAATATCTCAGAAACAGGCGGAGCAAAAAAAATCTGAAAAAAATTTTTTTTAAACATCTCATGGTAAGGTACAAACGTACCAAAAATAAACCAAATCCATGACATCAAGTTCCAAAATGGATTTTTCATTGGTTGATTTGACATGGAATGACAAATCAATGAAGAGAATTAACTAAATTGAATGAAGAGAAAGTAAATTAATATTAAACATATCTGGGTGATATCTTACCCAAGGCAGCTTTGTATAGTAATGTCTTGAATGTCAGGATGAAAGAGCCTGGTGTGCCTTAATTGGAAACTATTCCACAGACTGGGGGGCTGATTTTTTGTTGTCACCTTTTGATTTCCCTCAGTGTGGCCACTTTTAGCACCTTGGATTTTGAGGAGTGGGTGAAACTGGTAGCTGTAATCAAGGTCATAAATTGGAAAAGGCTTTATGGGTCATAACCACCATGGGATCAAGAATTCCATTTTGCAGTGTTTTGAGCAAGAAGATCAGTAATAAAGTCTGAGATAGTCTTGCACTGGTTTCTGAATATTGCTATTTTTAAATAAAAGATACATACAGTACCTAGTAATTTCTCCTTGATCATGTATTAGTATACCATTGTCTTATATGGAAGCTATAGGATCACTGTCTTTCTGGTTTATTCTTGTTTAAAAGTGGCATGTTGAGATTGAATGCATGTTTGGTCCCTAATTTTAGCTGTGCGCAATATTGCCAACTGATTTCTTACTGTAAGTACTTAGGCTTAATCAGTTACACATATAGCAGAAACACGGGGCGGGGGGAATCTGTTGGAATTGTTGGAAAACTTTCAGTGTTAGATTTGTTTTTCTCCCACAGAGGTGTCCAATACATCTGTGTGAAGTCTTGGAAGAAAAATGTTGCCAGTCCTAAATATGTAGAATGTGGTTACTGTATTTCTATCCAAATCATAATGGTACATAATGAAAAGTATAATCTCTTTTTAAAAATCATTTTCACACATTACTTTGACTGAGGCTATTGGTTCTAGGACTTAGTTTTGTTTTAGTTTTTGTCTTTCTCGGGGCAAGTTATTATAGTTCTAGACTTTCAGTTGAATGACACTTATCAGGGTTCACCAAAAGTTTGGTTTTGTCACCGTGATATTCAGTCAATCTTACAGTGTTGTAGTCTTGAAGTTATGAGTTAGAGCTATAGCAGTACCTCATCCTTGGTATCTTGGGTTTTTTTCCCTATGTTGCCTTGTTCTTTTTGTAATTAGCTAGAAAGTTACCTTGTGGTTTCCAAAGTCCTATTGCCACATGGATATATTGTCTTTTAGAGCTGAAAGGTAATAATTGAGATTCCTGTGTCACAGAATTGAGTGATTAAATGTTCAGTTTCCCAAGATTCAGGGATTTTTCTATATCTCTTATTTCTAAATTTAGATTTTAGACTTGTATTACAAAACTATTGGAATAAGATCTTTATTCAGTCTTATATGCAGAAGTTCCTCTTCCTCACACTCACTCTAAATATTTTAATTGACATGGGTTTCTTGTACAAGTGTGTACAGTATTTTGTTTCCCAGCTACTTTTTTGCTTTTATTTTTGAACTCCCCCTAGTGGTCTGCATCTGCATAACATACTTTGCATATGACAGCAAGACAAAGTTTATAGTTATGGTTTATTATTTACTTTATTCTCCAATACTGCTCACTGCAGTGCTTAGTTTCTCAATTTAGTAGAATTTCTGAACTCAAAATGGAATAGATGGGAATGCTTTGTCAGTAGTAAAAGAGGTTGAATACTGATTGTATGCTTGCTTCAATAATGATGCTAGATTAGCTATTTTCAATTAAAATATAAAACTAGGGCTTCAGTCTAGCCAATTCATTCAGTGGATAGAAGGTAGTCTAAAAGCACTTGGTGATAGCACTGGTGGATAAAAACTCTTAATAAAGCCTCCTTGATATCAGTGTTATTACAACAATTATCTAACACAGCTTTGTTATGCTCAAGAATGTGTATTTAGTATTTTCTCTGTGGATGAGAATACTATTTGGTGATGTGTCCTTTTGCATTTTTAGACTGCCTCCTATAATTTCATCCCAATAGTTGTGTTATACACTGATTGACTACCTTTAAGTAGAACAATGTACTCACTATACATCGGGGTCAGGTATCTTGGAGCCTCTAGGTGTTTTGGACTTCAGGTCATAGAAACTAAAGTCAGCGTTAGCCAAACTTAAAAGTTGCTAAGAGTTGGTCCAAAACATGGAGGACCAAACGTTCTCCATGCTTACTGTGTGTGGTTGAGGTTATTTAGGTTCTCATAACTTACTGAAGACCCAGACTGGAACATGAAAATAATACTGATGCACTATAACAACCAAAATGTAACAAATGATGGTGCATTTAGGCGGCATGGATTAATTGATTAATTAATTAATTAATTAATTTTAGAGTATTTTTATCCCACCTTTCTCCTTGGAAAAGGACCCAAGGCATCTTACAGTAATGAGGGACAATATACAGTCTAGTACAATTAAGATATGTTCAAGTATTTGAGAACAAGGAATTGAGGGACACCTTACAGCATTAAAAGACAACATTACATTAAAGCTACACGAGAATGCAAACAGTTAAAGGGTGGCAGTGGTGGCAGGGATTTAGCCTTGGAAATAGAAGTAGGTACGAACAGCAGTTCAGCGGTTTGGCCCAGTGTGGTGCAGCCCACATAGATAAGGAGGCAGGACAAGGAAGCCCATGGTGCTGCCTTGGAGTGGGTGATTGCCCAAGGAGGTGGAGGAGGGAAGTGTGTGGATGCTGGTGAGTGAACCATCACCTGGAAGAGGCAGGGAGGGAAGAGCTTGGTGCCTGCAGAAAAGAACAGCTGTGCTCCCACCTGAGCTGCAGTATTTTATTTCAGGTCATTCAAAACAACAAGCAAAAGAGTAAAATACAGCTTTGATTGTAGTTGGTCCTACACATCTGCCTTGCAATGTGTATCCTGCGGCTTCCACTAAATCAAATATCTGGAGAGGGAAAACATTAAAACATAGGCATATCTATATTATGCACTGAGGGTATTTATAAAACAGAAATGCTTATTTCAAACAATTTAAAAATGAAATTATATCATGGCTCTCAAGGCACCAGAATATTTTTCCTCTTGTACTAATATATGTGGAAGAAATGACACTTAAACTGTGCCAACCAAGTGTGGTACTAAGCTGCCACCTTGTGGAAATAATAAATAACAACATAATTTTCTGACTAGGATTAATGTACTGTATTGAACATAGATTTATATAGCTATTTTTATCTTGTAAAATACAGAAAAGTAATTTGAATGTGAATGTTTTAAAAGTATTTTAAAAAGTATATTTAAATATAGTACCTTATGTTTTAGCAGCAGTTTTGTTCTGAGAGTTTTTGATAAGCAAATCCAATCAACAATGTTTTCTGCTTCAGTAGTAATTATTTATAATATGCACACCTCCTTTTTAACAAACAGGCTTTCAAGTTAAGGTAACTCCTGTTCCTTATCAAGTCAGCACTTTCCAACATTTCCTCATTTTAAGTAGTGTTCTTTGAGTGAATGTCATAGAAGATATTGTCTTATCGAACAAAATCCTTGCACATGTTAAACCAATTTTTAAAGTTTGGGTGATAAAGATAACCAGTCTGCTTTTTTTAGTGTTTGAGATAATGCTACATGGATAATAGCTTTGATTTAGAAGAGAATAACACAGTGGGATATAAATAATCTCCTACACTGGGTATATAGATTATTTACATGTTTTTGTATAGGGAGCACCCCCCTAATTATCTAAAACAGATAGACAACTCGCTAATTTTTAGAGGTTTTTTAAATTTCAAATTAGTTTTGGTTCACTTTATACATAAAACCTGCCTACAGCTGGACATTGCAGAATTACTCAGCTGAGAGGGTGGTTTTCCTTATTGTGTGTAGAGGGAGACTAACTATTCAGCACATAATGTTGGCAATGCACAGGTGTCTGTCAGTTTTTGACTTTGTTGTGAGTCCAGCTAAAATGTCCAGTCAATGATTACTTGATGCAAAAGCTAATTTGCCAAAGGACTTCTGTGGGCATTGTTTTGAATGGCAGTGACTTTAAGCACTCATGTGAGGTCTTTTCACACGTGACAGTTGGCATAATTGGCAGCTCAGTGGTTAAAATCCCGGGTGCCGCACAGCGGAATGAGCTCCCACTGTTAACCCCAGCTCCTGCCAACCTAGCAGTTCGAAAGCATGTAAATACAAGAACTGTAGATAAATAGGTACTGCCGTAAAAAGCGGGAAGGTAAAACAGTGTTTTCTTGCAGCCATGCTGGCCACATGGCCACGGACTTGAACAACACTGGCTCTTCAGCTTGGATATGGAGATGAGCACCATCCCTAGAGTCGGACATGACTAGCACACATGTGTGGAGGGAACCTTTACTTTTGACAGTATTACAAAAGTAGGATTAAGTCAGAAGTGGGCAAAATTGTAGCCCTTCTTGTAACACCCTCTCCAGCCATCTTAAGTGGCCTCATCCTCCTCATTACTGAACTCGTCTTGATGGCAAAACCTAATATTTCGTTTCTTCTGTTTCTTTCAAAGGAAGACACATTCAATATATATATATATATATATATATATATATATATATATATATATATATATATATATATATATATATATATATATATATATATATATATATATATATATATATATATATATATATATATATATATATATATATATATATGCATGTTAGGGTGGATTCGGGTTTCTTCCCGTGTAGAAATCTGGTTGTTTTGGCGACGTTTCGACGAGGTCTCACTCGTCATCTTCAGGCTGGTGTTCTGGCTTCTTTCTTCTTGAAGCAGAGTGTGATCTCAGTTGAAGTCCTTCTATAAATACTGCTGGGGTGTGTGGTTTGCTTGCTCTGTTGCTGATTGTAGGTTTGTTTGTTCTTTAATTGCGAACGGATTCCAAAAAAACACCATCACCAAACTAATCCAAAAAGAAACACCCCCCAAGAACCAAGAAACAGAAGAGAACAACGGCACTGCCCTCCTCCCTTACATCAAAGGCACCACAGACAAAATAAGCAAAATTCTCCACAAACACAATATCAAGACAGCCTTTTGCACCGAACAAAAAATAGCCAACATTTTAAGAAACCCCAAAGACAAGATTGAGCTAGAAAACCAAGGAGTCTACGAAATACCATGCAAAGTCTGCCCAGCCACATACATCGGACAGACAAACAGGAGAATAAGCGCACGCATCGCAGAACACAAGAACGCAGT
The DNA here is from genome assembly GCA_037367245.1 of Phrynocephalus guinanensis. NCBI lineage: Eukaryota > Metazoa > Chordata > Lepidosauria > Squamata > Agamidae > Phrynocephalus > Phrynocephalus guinanensis. The sequence goes on along the minus strand of CM074732.1, from coordinate 104,983,608 downwards.
CAAAAAAGAAGAAAAATCTTCCTCTCTCTTCCAGCACATAAAAACAACAGGTCATGAAATTGATTTTAAAAGAACCAAACTCATCTCCAAAACTGAACACTTCAACAGTCGAATAATCATGGAAGCCATTGAAATAGAGAAACACCCAAACAACATGAATAAACGTGATGACACCTCCCGCTTGCCTGACATCTGGAAACTAGCCCTGGTCAACAGACGAGCCTCTGTCACAAAGACTGACACCAGGTCCAAAAGGACACAAGATGCCACCACCTTCCATCCACACCAAACACAAACCCAGACCCTTCCCACAGATGAAACGAAACCACCATCCAATAACAAAACCACGACTGCACCATCTACCGCTACTCCCCACTCCAGCCACCACATGGAGCACACTTACACACGCCAAAAAAACATTGGGAGACCACAGACACGCAGCCAGACCAAAATGAATTCACAAGACACAGGACCCCACTCTACCAAAGCCCAGGATGCTGCCAGAACACCCATCACCAAGGTCGTTAAGAAACAAAAGGCTAATAGACACACATCCAGCACCTCACCCACACATGATGTCTCTAAACAACCATCTAACCCACCAGCAGTTAAGCCCTTAATGATCGCCTCAGCCACACAGCAAATCACAAAAGAACAAACAAACCTACAATCAGCAACAGAGCAAGCAAACCACACACCCCCAGCAGTATTTATAGAAGGACTTCAACTGAGATCACACTCTGCTTCAAGAAGAAAGAAGCCAGAACACCAGCCTGAAGATGACGAGTGAGACCTCGTCGAAACGTCGCCAAAACAACCAGATTTCTACACGGGAAGAAACCCGAATCCACCCTAACATGCATACCTATACCCGTGAAAATCTACGAAAACATATATATATATATATATATATATATATATATATATATATATATATATATATATATATATATATATATATATATATATATATATATATATATATATATATATATATATATATATATATATATATATATTGCCTGGGCATGATTATCCAGGAAAGACCTGAAGTGATCTGCTGTGAAGTTGCATTTGAGAAGTTTGGTTTTTGAATTCGCTTTAGCAGATCGCAGAGGAGTTGGCACAGACAGCATAGGAAACAGCCAATCTGAATTGGTTAGCATCTTATTAAGGTGTTCTATGGCAGCTGTCCAAATTTGCAGGAAGCACAGATACCACAGAGCTTCTTTAACAAGTTGTAAACAAGAGCTGGTTGTCAATTTCCTCTTTTCTGCTGATTTCCCCTTCACATTCTCCACCCCCACCCCCAATTTGCTCTCTAGCAGGTATAGTACACCAAGGCAAGCACCAAGTCTTTGGATCTAATACTGTGTCCCTGGATCTAATACTGTGCCCCTGGATCTAATACTGTGCGATACTCAGGACCTGGTCAGGGATGTGAATGTCACTGAGCCTCTGGGGAACGGTGACCATGCTGCAATTTCCTTTGCCATGCATGTCGGAGGAAGAGTGTCAACCAAATCAGACATAAAAACCCTTGATTTTCGAAGGGCAAACTTCCCTCAGATGAGGAAACTAGTTAGAGATAAATTGAAGGGGAAGGTTAGAAGAATCCAATCTCTTCAGAGTGCATGGAGCCTCTTTAAAACAACAATAATAGAGGCCCAGCACAAGTGCATACCACAAAGAAAGAAGAGCTCATTTAAGTCCAAGAGGGCACCGGCATGGTTAACGAGTGGAGTTAGAGAGGCTCTAAAGCACAAGGAGAGGTCTTTCTGTAAATGGAAATCCTCCCCAAATGAGGAAAATAAAAAGGAACACAAACTCTGGCAAAAGAAATATAAGAAGATGATAAGGGAGGCAAAGAAAGATTTTGAGGAACGCATGGCTAGCAATATAAAGGGTAATAATAAAAGCTTCTTTAAATATGTTAGAAGTAGAAAACCTGCCAGAGAACCAGTTGGCCCTCTGGATGGTGAGGGAGGAAAAGGGGAGGTTAAGGAAGACTTGGACGTTGCAGAGAAATTGAATGAGTTCTTTGCGTCTGTCTTCACGACAGAGGACCTTGAGCGGATTCCGCTGCCTGAGCCGCCCCTCTTGACTAAAGAATTAAATCAAATACAGGTTAAAAGAGAGGAGGTTTTAGGACTAATTGATAAATTGAGGATTAACAAGTCACCGGGCCCAGATGGCATCCACCCAAGGGTTATTAGGGAACTGAGAAACGAAATTGCAGATCTCTTAACGGTTATATGCAACTTGTCTCTTAAAACGGCCACAGTGCCGGAGGACTGGAGGATAGCAGATGTCACACCAATTTTTTAAAAAGGAAGGAGGGGGGACCCGGGAAACTACAGGCCAGTTAGCCTTACATCTGTCCCAGGGAAGATGGTGGAAAGCTCATTCAAGAGAAAATCTTAAAACACATAAAAGAACAAACCTTGCTGAGAGAAAATCAGCATGGCTTCTGTAAGGGTAAATCTTGTCTGACAAACCTTTTAGAATTTTTTGAAAAGGTCAACAGGCATGTAGATTTGGGTGAACCGGTGGATATAGTCTATCTGGATTTTAAAATGGCTTTTGACACAGTCCCTCACCAAAGGCTGCTGAGAAAATTGCACAGTCAGGGGATAAGAGGGCAGGTCCTCTTATGGATTGAGAACTGGTTGAGATCCCAGAAACAAAGAGTAGGTGTCAATGGGAAATTTTCACAATGGAGAGAAGTGAAAAGCGGTGTGCCCCAGGGCTCTGTCCTGGGACCGGTGCTTTTCAATCTGTTCATAAATGACCTGGAGACAGGGATAAACAGTGAGGTGGCCAAGTTTGCCGATGACACAAAACTTTTCCGTGTGGTAAAAACCAGAGAAGATTGTGAAGAGCTCCAGAAGGATATCTCCAAACTGGGGGAATGGGCTGAGAAATGGCAAATGCGTTTTAATGTAACTAAATGTAAAGTAATGCATATTGGGGCAAAAAATCCAAACTTCATCTGTCAACTCATGGGCTCTGAGTTATCCGTGATGGATCAGGAAAGATATCTTGGTGTGTTGGTGGACAGCTCCATGAAGGTGTCTCCCCAATGTGTGGCAGCGGTGAAGAAGGCCAATTCCATGCTAGGGATTATCAAAAAGGGGATTGAAAATAAAACAGCGAACATTATAATGCCTTTATACAAAACAATAGTAAGGCCCCACCTGGAGTATTGTGTACAATTTGGTCACCGCATCTCAAGAAAGACATAGTGGAACTGGAAAAGGTGCAGAAGAGAGCGACTAAAATGATTACTGGGCTGGGGCACCTCCCTTATGAAGAAAGGCTAAAACATTTGGGCCTCTTTAGTCTGGAAAAAAGGTGCTTGAGGGGGGATATGATTGAGACATACAAAATAATGCAGGGCATGAGTAAAGTGGATAGAGGGAAGCTCTTCTCTCTCTCCCAAAATGCCAGAACTAGGGGACATCCACTCAAATTGAGGGCTGGGAGAGTAAGAACTGACAAAAGAAAATATTTTTTCACCCAGCGCGTTGTAAGTCTATGGAACTCCCTGCCACAGGATGTGGTGATGGCATCTGGCCTGGATGCCTTCAAAAGGGGATTGGACAGATTCCTGGAGGAAAAGTCCATCACAGGTTACAAACCATGATGGAGATGTGTAATCTCCAGGCTTTAAACCAGGGTACTTCAAGGGCCAGATGCAGGGGAGTGGTATCAGGAAACAGATATCTAGTCTCATGCGCTCCCAAACGCATCTGGTGGAGCCACTGTGAGATACAGGAAGCTGGACTAGATGGGCCTTTGGCCTGATCCAGCATGGCTCTTCTTATGTTCTTATGTTCTTATGAAAAATGATTTGGAGATAAGATGGTATTTGGTTGAGAGGAACTAACAGCCAATCAAATGTCCCTTTGCTTCCTCTCTTCCCACTTTAAATGAGAAAACTGGGAGAGACAGCTTCTTGTCACAGACTGCCTTGGCTGAAGTGATCACTTCATCTGAACTACTGTATATACATTCAGTTCTGAAGAAAAGTAGATAGACGATGCAGTGGTGGGTGGGTGGGGGAAGTTCGGATGGGATGTGAAGACTCTGCGGTGATTTATGTTGACTTGTTTGTCATGCAGTTAATGGAAAATAAAATGCATTAGACCATCTCAATCCCAGAACATTTTTTGTTATTTGTTAATATAGTTGCAACCTTCTCCTCAGAAGTAGTTTACCATCCCAATCTGGGGATGCGCTGGGACTGTGCAGCTTGTCCAAGCCACACAGGCTGATACTACCCAATGAGGAATCAAACTGCAAACCTCTGGGTCTGCAGCCCGATACCTAAACCACTGAGCTGTCACTCTAATCATACTCCTTAAAACTACTGTTAAACGTATCATGCATGTTCTGAATGCATTATTTCCAATGAAAATAGTGCTTATGGGAATGCTATTATAGCGAGAAACAATAAGAAGTGTTTGATAGTTGTGAGTTTTTCAGACTGTTTGGCTGTGTTCTGAAAGTTTTTCTTCCTGATGTTTTACCAGACTCTGTGGCTGGCATCTTCAGAGGCCTCCTTCTTGCTGATTGTTTTGATTTTTTTTAAAAAAACCATTGATTTTTATCCACCTTGCTATCCTGAACCACAAAAGAAGGGCAGTAGATGTTCCAAGAGTGCTCCACCATGGCTACATCTCAGTGGTTTGAGTAACAGTTTGAACCACGCTTCCCAAGTTCTAATACTATCCACTTCATCAGAGTGACTGTAATATGATGGCCAAAATCCTGTTTGCTTATTCCCACTGCTTTCAATCTGATAAAGTGCTCCCAGTTAAGAAGTCACTGCTTGTACCTGTATTTCTTGTTGTAAATCAGTCATATTCCTTGGTACATAACAAGGAATGCAAGTATAGGGCATAATTTGCCCCTGAAATTTATGCTGTTGGTCCTATGCTGTCACAAGTAAGTAATTGAATTTTAGCTGTTCTATCTAACCTTCCAGATATTTCATCTTCAGATATTTGGTCTATCCAGAGCTTATAACAGCATAGTTAAAGCTATGAAATGTCTGTTCAGTCTATGTGTTTCATTTTCAAACAGTAATTTGTTAGAGTTAGGAAGAAATTATGTTTGTGAATCTTGTAGCAGTAATATGCTTGTTTTGATAGTGAACAAAATTTTCTCACATTAATATCTCCCTGTGCACTGGAGTGCTTCATGACTATACCTGTGATTTAAGAGCAGCAGGTCCAAGATATGTGAAGGTGGGGATCTGCATCTTATGCTGGGTGCCAGATGAAATGAAAATCTATCTGGACAATAGGTGTGCTGTTGTCTTACTTTAAAAGATAAAGCAAACAGCATAAAATAGCATTTTATTACTAAGGTGAGATACAAAAGATGGTATGAACAGTCCTGTAGAGAGAACAGTAGATAAGAAGCATTTGTCATTTCATTAGTACAGTATGTTATTCCTTCTTTGAGTTAATATCCAGTACAATGTAAAGTGAACAAATATAAGCAAAAACTGATGCTGAAAAAGACCACTAAATTATAATTTTAATTTTAATTTCTGACAATCTTTTTTATATACTGTAGTTATTTCTTGAAAAAAAAAGTTGTGCAACATTACACTGCAGTAATGTGTAAGAAATGTGAACAGGTAAAGCATTTGTATGAGAATGTATTGTATATTGTATTAAGCATATGTTGGCATATATTTCAAATGTATAATATACAGCATATGTATGTAGATTGTAGATTATATACCTGTATTCATACATTTTGCTTTTAGACAAAACTTTTATTACATGGTGAAGCAGGATTACTAAATCTTATCTTAAACTTTGCCTGTGTTGTTAGTTGAAGAAATATGGTTACCCTTCTAAAAGTCTTATGATGCATTAAGTGGCCAGCTATATATACTCTTTGAATTTGTTCCCCAGGATGAACAAATATTTCTTATAAATTTTAATTTGATTAACGAGCAGTGTCTTGCAATATGAGTCCTTTAGTATGTTACATGATCAGTAGTAACTAAGCCAGTGGATCTCCTTTCCATCTCCCCCTGCTGGATTGTGTGTGATTGTCTAGAATGCTTGGTCTCAGGGGCAGGCCTCAAAAGCAGAGGGATGGGGAGAGGAAGGGAGGAAAATGAGGCCATCGGCCAGCTCGCTCCCTTCGGGAAGAAAGGAAGGACAGCCAGTTGGTGGGAGCTGGCAAGTGGTGCAACCGCATGGCCGGCAACTGGGCTGGGCATGGTGGGGGGGAGAGTCTTTCTCCTTGGCAGTGCAGGAGCTCTAGCCTCTGCCCCCTACCATCCCTCTCTTGTCTCCCTCACACCAGCCACGAAGGTTTTCAAAGGTTGTTTTATTTTCTTGATATTTACATTTACATTTACATTTATTTTATTTTATTTTTCTTATATTTTGTGTTTTCCTTGTTATTTTATGCTATATTACGGTATTGTAACCATTTTATATGAATATTTTTGGGCTGTAGAACGATTCATTTGAGCTTCCATTATTTCTTATGCATAAATACGCTTTGATGTACAAGAGCTTTGGTTTACAAGCAAATTCTGGAATGAATTATGCTTGTTATCCAAAGTTTTACTGCGTAGGAGATGACAGTAGATGGCCCTCAGAAGATGACAGTCATTTATTGAAATAATTTTGTGATTTTTGATTGAATGTTAGATGAGAGGAAGCACAGCATGAAAATCAGGTTAATATAGTACATAGAGTGTACTTTATTACTAGGTCTAAGGTGACCTTGGTTCAAATTCCCAATCAACTGTGCAAACTCAGTAGGGGGTAGCAACAGTAATCCACTCCTTGAATATCTCACATACCTTGAAAGCCCTCTAAGGATCATCATAAGTTGGAAGCGGTATGACGGCATGTGTCAACAAGTACACAATATGTACAAATGTAGCTTCTGTTTCACATTAAACTAGATATAGTTTAAAAAGCATTGACCAAACTTAAATGCATGTATTATAACTGAAAAGAAAAGGCTGTTTTCAAAGGCTATTTATAATTTGTTATAAGCTATTTTACACAGTGTATGATTTAACATACTAAATTTGTTTCAGTTTTGTGTGCTTGTATTCCATACTCCCTCTTTTGGAAACTTGTAATGCACTTCATGCATTGTTAGTATCAATTCATAGCAAGGAAACAGATGCAGACATGTCACCCACAGAATTCTGCCCACCACAACATGAGGAACTGTATTAAAGGGTCAGGGCATTAGGAAGGTTGAGAAAGCAAAGCAAAGCAAAGTGTTCTGCTTATATACCACCCCATACCACTACAAGTAGTCTCTGGGCGGTTTACAATTTTTTAATTACAGTGTGCAGGCTACACATTGCCCCCCCAGCAAGCTGGGTACTCATTTTACCGACCTCGGAAGGATGGAAGGCTGAGTGAACCTTGAGCCTGCTACCTGGGATTGAACCCAGGTCGTGAGCACAGTTTTACCTGCAGTACAGGCATTTAACCACTGCGCCACGAGGCTACTGACTTAGAGCATCTTAGGTGAAGATGTTACCTGAATTTCTGTCCAACCTGCTCCACTTCTCTTCCTCTTGGTTGGTCATCATCTTTTAAAAGCTGGATTTTTTTTTGAAAAACCCAGTTTATAATCTTCTAAAAGCCTTTAAAATATTTTTGTTTGCTGTTTTTTTCCTCCTTTGGTAGAAGATTAGCCATAGATCAAAAGGTTCCAACACAGTGAACATCCGTTGGTGATCCAGCTTGAAAATTAGCTACCTTAAACACTGTTTTAAAAATCTGGAAACCATATAAATACTCTTCTGCTTGATTTTTGTGCTGGATTGTTGTAATTTAAAAAAGTCTTTTGTTTTAGGGAGGTACCATTGAATTGAAAAATTCTGACTGGAAAAACTCTTGCTTTCTGAACTCGGCCACTGGTACAAAGTGAAATGAAACAATTTCTCCTCTTCCTAAAGGTGCCTTATAAAGCGAGGGCAAGCAGATATCTTTCTATACATCTCTCTTTTGGTACTAGTTAAAACCTTGTGTCATCTGGGCAGCAGGAATAATATCAATATCATCAGTGCATGTAAAATGCTATAAGTGGTTTGTCTGGAGGAGATAGGGTAAAATATGAAACCAAGTGGACAAATTAAGTGTCACTTTTGGATGATGACTCACTTTATGAATGTTCTGGTTCCATCTTTGGTAATAGAGTTGGTGCATGATCTAGAGCAGGCCTGCCCAAAGTCCGGCCCGGGGGCCAAATCCGGCCCTTCAGGCCATTCTGAGTGGCCCGCGGCTGGCTGGCCCGCCCCTCCTCCCCCTCCTTCACCCACACATTCCCCTGCGGTGGCCACGGCTCCCTGTGCTTCCTTTGGTCCCCACCTCTCTCCCTCCCTCCCTTGTTCCCCACCTTCCTTCCTTCCTCTCTTGGTTTCCACCTTCCTTCCTCCCTCCCTTGGTCCCCGCCTTCCTTCCTGCAGGTGGAGTTGCAAGGGGTCAGTGGGTGGGGCTTATGGGTCAGCGGGTGGGACTTGCAGTGGGGTGGCAGGGTCAGGGAGCAACTGGCCCCTGACACATTCTCAGCCACCAAATCTGGCCCTCCTTACAAAAAGTTTGGGCACCCCTGATCTAGAGTATATGTGGATTTTTTTATTTGTATACAATAAGCTTTCATATTTTTGAAATGTTAGAAGAAAATCTATGTGGTAGAGATGCTTAGCCCAAAGCAAGGTAGATTCTTAAACACACTTTGAAATGAGGCAAAGATTATGATTATGGAGGCAGCAAGGGATTTGTACGAGAAAAGGTTGAGGGTGAGATTTGCGAGTCCTATGATCCATCTTGGATCTCTTTGCTCTCCTTAAAGCTTGTTTAATGTTATAGTTGTTTCAGTTCTAGTTTGGAATACTTTGATTGGAGCTGTGTCAATTATCCAACAATCTATTCAATAATGTAGATTAGAAGATCTTCATTCAGGAAAGCACTTTTTTTAAAAGTCCATAACATGTGGAAAGGGCATTGGACAGGAAACATCTGTAACAATAATCATGTACATTACTTTTCATACAATTTAAAAGGGCAGATGCCATGTAATAACTATATAGCATTTTGTAGCAACTTCATCTGATATTTGTGCATAATGATAGACACATTTTCGCTGAAGAGTGATTGCCAAATGGATAAAATAGTATATTTTGTAAGAAATGTTAGAATACAGTACACTTTTCCCCATGAAAAATGCAATGAAATTCTAAATGTTAGCCTGTTATTTGCACCTGATGGCACCTCAAGATGAGAAATTGCCTTATTTACTTGATTTTTGCTCATAGGTGGATAGTTAATATTGGTCAGACTTCAGGTAGTGCTTTCAATTTTCTGGGCCATTTGTTAACCATTAATTAACTAGTTAAATAATGACATTTAATTACTTTTACTTGTATAGACTTGGCCCTTGTTGTCCTTGGCAGTGGTGTGCTTTCATGTGTAATCAAGTATCCATTTGGCCCAACTTTGCTTGGGGGTCCCTGCTTTCAGATTTCCCTCCTTCCTGATGATAAAGCTTCGGTTTCCTCTAACTGAAAATCTGGTGAGATATGTATTGTTTTTGTGCTTTGTTGTAGATGTCAGATATTTCTTCCAAAGTGTGATCCTGCTTTAGATTTGCTCACTACAGTATTTTGAGGTATAAGAACAAGAAGAAAATAGCATATTCATTCATCCCTTAAACTATAGGCAATGGTCGAAAATATTGCTGCATTTTTTCAGCCAATCAAATGTGAATGAATCAGGTAAGAATTTGAACTTTTAATCAGTTTCACAAAATTCTAGATCTATTCAAGTTTATTCTTGTCTCGGTTTTGCAATCCATCGAAAACAAAATGGTCCAAATCCTCTTGCCTGGTTATGCTGGCATAACAGAAACAGCACAACTTTTATAGGCAAACTAAGAAATCACCATACAAATTGTTTGCTGCCATACTGAGTTGTATGTCTAAGTATGTAACTGTCAAAGTACACAGTAATTTCTTAATTTGGGACAATTTGTCTCCAAAGGCTTTTCCCTGTATGTACCTTTTTATGTGAGGACCATTGCTTGTAATAAAGTGGACACTACTTTTTATTCAGTTTTGAAATTTAATTTCTATTTAGACCAATGACAAGTACCTTCCCCTAGATAGAAGGATGTTCATAGGCACTTCTCACAGGGGGATCCCAGGGATAGCACTTCAAATATTGCATTTCATATTTTGCTTCCTAAAAAGAGAACAAAAAAGGAACAAAAACAAGTTTGTTGTATTTTATAGAAAGTGAAAATCGAGTAAAGTAAGTTCTAAATATTTATTTATTGTAAAGTGAGTTGCAGATATAAGGAGCCTTGTGGCACAGTACTGCAGCCAAAACTCCGCTCACAATCCATGTTTAATCCCAGGTAGTTGGCTTGATGTTTACTCAGCCTTCTAGCCTTGCAAGGTCATTAAAATGAGTACAGTAGTGAGCTAATTGGGGTGAGGTGGGCAATGTGTAGGCCATAAACTGCCCAGAGAATGCTTTAAGCTATATGGGACAGTATATAAGCAGCATGCTTTGCTTTTGTGGATATAAGGAAGAGTTTAGGAACTAAGAAGCATGTACAGTGGTACCTTGTATAAAGGAATTAATTCGTTCCAAATGAAATTATGTTAAGCAAATTTTCCTTTATACAAATTTCCCATAGGAATGCATTGAAAATGGAGTAATCCCATTTTTATGTGGTACGAATTTGGCCCATAGATGATTCTGTTTAGCAAATTTCCCCTATCTCCGGAATATTTTATGTTGTACAAAGTTTATGTTATACAAACTGTTTGTTATACAAGGGTCCACTGTAGGCTTTTTTGTTCCATGCAAGTAACAGATCCTGTATATTCACTCTGGATCAGGACCACTGAAAAGGTCAAATTATTAAATCCTTCCCTTCACAATCCGAATCAAATATCTCATGTCCAATTTATGCCTACAGTTTATTTTTAAAGTGCCATCCAAATATTTGCTAATTACAGTAATCACATCTCATCTATTTTGATCCAAACGGTTCATCATTCCTTGTCCCTTAATCTGCATGCAAGGTAAACTGGAGAATAATAAATTAAACAAATCTTGGCATGTATGTAACTCTTCTGCTTGGTATAAGAATTTGTTATCTTTTCAATGCAGGCTAATCTGGCAGCTACTGTGTTCTCTGTTTTTACCTACACCAAAATAGGCTAATTAAAAGCTTCAGGATTGGTGGTATTGTACCACATTTGGCACCTGCCAATATCATTTGACTGGTACAGCCTGGTATTGTATGTTAAGCTGACAATCCTAAACATGCAAGGATGTAATATAAATTGACTTCTCAGGCCTATTTACTCAGAGATGGGCAGAGATTGGAAAGAGCTTGAAAACCGTCCATTTCTGAAAATAGTTCTCAGAATAATTTGCTGATCAGGAGATGCTAGGATCCATAGTACCAAAAAGGAAACATTTCATACATTTTCAACCTTATGCATAGAACTGTAAGATTCAGTGCCAGATTTTGCACCAAACACAACTAAGGTCCAGAGCAATATTTATCCTCTAAATATAGTTTCTTTACAGCAGTGGTGGGCAGGTTGTGATACTATGGTTGTTGTTAGACTGCTGTTTCCTCACTCCTTATGAAAGAAATAATTGAAGAAGCTGCCTAACAATATTTGGAGGATCACAGTTTTCCCACTCCAGGTTTAAATGGAATTGGATAACTGGCAAAATTGTTTCTGGAGATGGGTTTCCTAGATGTTGCATGCATGCTTGAGATTTGAATGGAGATTCAAGGATAATTACATCTCTGTAGAATTTGCCCACAAATATCTGTGCACAAAGTTCATTTAACTGTTAAGATCTTTACAAAGAGACATAATTGGCTTTGGATACTCATTTACTCTACCATGCCTAAACAAAAACAACAACAATAAAACAAACAAATATAAAAACAAAACCTACAGAGTTTGGCAGATATTAATACAGTTGTAGAAGGTACTTCATTCCAGTTGCTTTCCTTTCATTGCCAGTAGGTAATTTGCTTGTGTAGGGAAGATCTTTGAAAAGGCAACATTTCCCATCTTAGAAACAGACGGGGGGAAACAGGCAGGCAGGCAGGCAGGTAGACAGACAAAAACACTACAGAGTCTTCTGATTGAGAGGCTACCATATGGCAGGGCTGTTCAACTTTGAACAGGCGGAGGTCTACTTTTTTCTGGCGCAAAGTGCCTGAGGGCTATTACATGAAAACCTCTACTTACTAATTTTATCTGTTCCGAGCACATGCAAATAAGAAAAAACTTTTGTAAGTACAGCAGCAGTTTCCCATTCATTCATAGGAATGCATTGAAAACCAATTAATCCATTCTGGAGGGAACAGATTTCAATGCACCATGGCCCTTGAACTGCCCCGCTCAGCTTAGACAGTAGGCTGGCAGAAGCAGAACTTTGCTGAGGCAGTAGTGGTGGTCCTCGGGATGGGGGAGGGCGGGGTGGAGAACTTATCCTCTCACTTTTTTATTGATGGCTGGCGAGCTACTTTTGAAGCCTTTGTCAGCTACTGGTAGCCCGTGAGCCATCTGTTGTGCAGGCCTGCCATATGGCATTTCAGGTTCAGTTTGTCCTGCAACAGATTGTCATGGTTGAGGTTTGGAATCAAAGTATGCAGTGGGGAGGTACCTAGTATAAAGCTTGGTCATGTGGTCTTGCTTCCATTGTACACTGCCATGTTCTACCTCTCTGTAGTTTGCACTCATGCCACCCTCCTGAAAATTTCTTCATTGCTGCAGGCAAATTAAATTGGAATGTCAGAATCACTATAGTGATACTTAGGGAAACTATGATTTAGTATATAGACATCTTTGTGATAATGTATTTTATAGTACTGCCGTGTTGTGGTGGTATTAAAACAATCTGTATAAGTAGAATGAACTGCTGTGATGGAATCTTTATAAATTTTCTCTAGCTGCTCATTAATATTAATACAATCTATCATTCAGACAGCCATCCATTTTAACATATTCTATTGCATATCCCACATTACCAATACTATAATACCTTGGTTTATAAGTACCTTGGTCTAAGAGTGTTTTGCAAGACAAGCAAACATATCATCTACATTTTGCCTTGATCAACAAGCTATGTCTCGCAGTACAAGCACTGGAGCAGGTTACATGATCGCAAGTGAGCCGATAGTGGCTCTCTTTCTCTCCCCCTGCTGGGTTGTTGTAGGTGATTATCTGGAATGTTCCATATTAGGTAAGCCTCAAAAGCAGAGGGAGAAGAGAGGAAGGAACGTCTCCCTTGCACCAGCCGCAAAGATTTTCAAAGGAGAGTGCAGATTAGAGGTTTGTTTTATTTTTCTAAATATTTTTCTTTAATTTGTTTTCAACATCCTTTCTTATTTTTCCAACCATTTCTAGTTAGGAGGCAGCTAGTCAAGTCTGTATAGGGCTATAAATTGCATTTTATTATAATAACATTAAAAACACCGAGTACAATCCAGTTATCAGACCCAAGCCGAGCAGATTCCGCAGCCAGATACCTAAACCATGGTGTAGATGTGGACTTGTGTAGGAGCCTCGTGGTGAAGTGGTTAAATGCCTGTACTGCAGCTAAAACTGTGTTCACGACCTGGGGTTCAATCCTAGGTAGCAGAACACTTTCCTTTCTATCCAACTTCTTTTGTCAGTTTTGGCATTTTGTGTGTACATTATGCGGTCTATGGGGCCCCAGAATGAATCATCTGAGTTTCCACTCTTTCTTATGGGGAAATTTGCTTTTATACAAGCACTTTGGTTTACAAGGATGTTACTGAATGGATTATGATTGTAAATCAAGGTATTACTGTACTTGAAACTGGACAACTCTGTCTCACATGTAGTACTACAGGCCATCATAGTTGTAAGATGCAGCTCAATGCTGCAGCATGTAGTATAAAGCCAGTACTGTACTTGTGGTATCTACTACAGGGATAAAAGATAATCAATGCCATATTAAAACACCTGCACAATACACAGCCTATTTTGATGTAACATAGTACACTTAATATAATGTTTCTATCATAAATTGGATGAGTTATTAATTACTTACCAGTAGTTTACAATCTGAAGGAGCCACTCTGAGATTTTTTAAAATATAGGATGGAATATAAATGGTCCAAACAAATAAGGAAGTCAGAATTAGTCAGGTTAAGGGAGCAGGAACTAGATGTTCAGAATGGACTGTGGAACAGGATCAGGGATGAATATAAAGTGTAGGAAGTCAGGACGATCTGTGTTTGTGCTTCGGCATTACATAGACAAGGAGACTTTGGCGCGGCATGTCCTCAGAGCTCGGCTCATGCTGCAGACCATTCCTTCTCAGTGAGGAAGAAGTGTCCTCCCAACTCTGTACTCTGCAGTCAAACTCTACATTAACTCTTTAAAGCAAGCTTCCTTTATTGTTATGGAAATAGTGATTTGCTGGACTGGAGGGTGATTTCTATGGGCCAGGGGATGTGGCCCCCTGAATGAACTGCTGGATAGATCAATGGGCTTAGGTATCTGGGTACTGACCCTGAGGTTGGGAGTTCAGTTCCCCCACTGAGACTCTTTGATAGGAGCTGGACTCAATGATTGATAGGGTCCCTTCCAGCTCTCCAGTTCAAAGACGGTGGCAGCTGTTATTATTAATGCATGATAAAGGTGAACATCTAGAGAGAGGCCTTGATGGGAAATCACATTGTGTGACAGGATTGTCTCTGATATTGGTAGAATGTCTTTAAAATAAACAATAGCAACTTATCTCGAAAGTAGATTTTGTAGGATCTACCTGTGAGAAATATTGAATAACATCGATGAACCCAGGATGCTTTGGGGGACCTGCAATAGAAATAGTAGATTGAATCTGGTCTCTTCTCCAACTATGGTGAGCATTTCTTGTTCTGCTAGGATGCTGGTAGACCTGCTTGTGCAAGGAGGGAGGAGACGTTTACCAACTTCTCCTCCTTTTGCAGTTGTTATATCCTTTAAATGTTTCCTTTAGAAAAGCTCACATGCCTTTGTGCATGGAAGGAACCCATCTGTAAATGGAAGATGAAACCTGGATCTAGCTTATGATTTCTAAATACAGTGGTCCCCCACCCTTTCGCGGTTCATATACTGTGGTCCCGCTATATCACTTTTAAAACCTTTTTCCGGGCTTTTAAAACCTTTCCCCCCCTTCCCCAAGCCCCAGGCTCCAGCTGAGTGGTGCTGGGGTGGGGAAATAAAATGTTATTCTCCCCCACCCCAGTGCCAGTGAGCTGGAGCCAGGGGCTTGGGGAAAGGGGGGAAAATGGTTTAAAAAGCCCAGGCTTTTTAGACCTCCCCCCCTTCCCCAAGCCCTGGGCTCCAGCTGATTGGTGCTGGGGTGGGGAAATAAAGGTTTTTCTCCCCATTCCAGCACCAATCAGCTGGAGCCCGGGGCTTGCCTCCATGGAGGCATCGCGCGTCACTCCCCCGTGCCCGGGGGGGGGGGGTGTCAGGAGAAGCGGCACACGATGGCTCCATTGCTTAAAGTTATTTTAAACATCGCACGCCACCACCCGAGGCCCGATCCTACCTGCATCTGCAGATCGCAAATTTTCAATGATCGCGGGCTGGGTTGGGTCCCTAAACCCCGTGATAGACATGGGCTTACTGTATACAAAGCATAATGGAAGAACAGATGGATTTTCAATTTCCAAAAATATACACAGAGATCATACATGCACACAATTATTATCAGAGTTAGAATAACCATTAATATTTTCAAATGATACTATGTATTGTTGAAAAAAGTCAAGTTGCAGGAAATCTGCTTTTTTAAGATTAGAAGATATTGAAAAGAAATTTTCATGTCAAGTATCTTGTGACAAAAGGCAGATTTTATTCTCTTTTTTTTAGCTTTGAGGAAATGACATGGTGATGTCCTTTCAAATGAAGAAATGAATCCTTTTCCTCTGAAAATGAAATCCTCCACATTTCTCAATTGCCTTTTAAGCCTTTCAACCTGTCAATGAAATTGTGTAATCAAATAATAGCGTGCCTGAGGCTTATTGCCTTTTCTTGAGAAATAGTATCATCAAATAGTGCGCTCTATTGATTTTAATCACACTGAGTCAGATCTCTTAAACTTAGAGTAAAAGTACTGGCTTCAGTGAAATTCCTTCAGAATGTCTTTTGTATAAAATCAGAATTCTGTTCACATCAGAAAAATATGATCTGCTATAAGCCTTTGGAACATCATAGAAAGTACATTGTTGAAACTTCTTTTCATGGAAACAATTTATTGTAATGGTGTTTTCCTTTGACCAGCTGCTAAAATTGTCAGATATTTGCCTCCATATTGGCAATGAGTATGCAATGTTATTGCAGTACTCAAATGAATAGACTTGCTTTACTTAATGCTTTTTCATATTTTTCCACTATATTTTCTACCTCACCACTGCACTATCAACTTTTTGCCATGCTATACCATATTTTTCACTCTATAAGACGGAATCCCCCCCCCCAAAGTAAGGGGAAATGTCTATGCATCTTATAGAGTGAATATAGCCCTCCGGACCTGGTGGTGGCCACTGGAAGTGCTGGGTGGTGGCTGCCAGGTCCAGAGATCTCTGTGGCTGCCTACAGCTCCCGACAAGTGAGAAAGAGAGGATACCCCTCTCTGTGAACTCGCCCGGATCTGGCATTGTGGTGATGGTGGCAGTGGCATGAGGAACTCTCAAGCCTGGTGAGAGTGAAAGGCACCAGGGGGGCAGGGAGTCAACGGAGGCTGGTTGGCTGCTGGGAGATGAGGATTTGGGCTCCCGTCCTCCCTAGGTGATGGAAAGGGCCCCCAGTCTTCCTTCCCATTCCACAATTTGGCTAATAGCTGGACAGCTGCACCCCCACCACCACACACACACTGCCTCCACCTCCTGTAAAGTGGCAAAGGGAGAACATGTCATGTCAGCTCCACATGCCAGAGATTTAATGGTACAATGTATGGACTCATGCATGAAAAGGCGGGGGTGGGGGGGAGAGAGAGAGAGAAGGGAGGGTTGGTCCTCTGGCCACAGTAACCCTCCTTGGTCTCGGCTCTCCTGTCTTTCTAAGCGTGATGGAGGAGTAGCAGTGGTGGCAGAAGGTGAAGGGAATCTGCTGCCTTTGTCAAACCTCGTTCCCATTTGGAGGATGTGGCTGGGTAAGCGGGTTTCGAGTGCTGAGGCGCCTGGGGCGGAATGGCCAGTCAGGGGAGAGGGTGTGGAGAAAGGGGTGGAGCCTGGGGGCAGCCGGTCAGTCTGTGAGCTAAGGTGGCTGTGGGAGGTGGAGGGAGGGAGGAGAGGAGGCAGACATAGAGGAGGAGGTGGTGGCTCCAGTCGAGGCAGGGAGGGTTCCCCTGTGACCGCCGCTACCCACAGCAGCAGCCTCTTTCTCCTCCCTCCATGGCCGCTGCGGCTACCAGACCCATGGTGACGCACACACACACTTGCCTCATGTGTGCACATGCACATGTCACCTTGGCTGCACACCGCTCTCTACAGCCCAGCGGCAGCCGGAGCAATCATGGCTCCATGCGCTGGCTGGTCAAGTAATAGATTCAGGGACAACTGCCACACTTAAGAGGGTAGCTGCTTCTGCTTCCTTCTTCCACGGCTGTTCTTCCCCAGCCTAGCCTGGAGCCTCCAGGGTGGCCGCTGCAAGGTCCCCGCAAGAGGCATTATCTCTCTCTCTCCCCTGCCAATAAAGCCCATTATCATTTCCCACTCAACAAGGCAGGTCGTTATCTGCTCTTTCTGGATGTGGCTGAGGATGAAGAAACAAGGAAGATGGAAGAAGACCAGGGGAAGGAACTGCCCTGAAGTGTTAGGATTATGTCGTTCATTTAAGCCAGGCCTGCCCAAAGTCCGCCCCGGGGGGGGGGGGCAAATCCGGCCCTTCAGGCCATTCTGAGTGGCCCGCGGCTGGCTGGCCTGCCCCTCCCTCCCCCTCCTTTCCCCATGTTTTTTTTTAAAAATCTTCTGCCAACACTGACACTTGCAGTGGGGTGGCAGGGTCGGGGAGCAACCGGCCCCTGACATATTCTCAGCCACCAAATCTGGCCCTCCTTACAAAAAGTTTGGGCACCCCTGATTTAAGCAAATGCACACAGTTTGTAGTACAGTATAATAATATGTTCCAAATATTTTTACACAGAGAATATTGCCCTCCGCTGCTTCTCGCTCGGAGGCTCTTCCACTTATTTTATGTCTTTTTAACATTGTTAGCCGCCCAGAGTTCCCGTCAGGGAAGATGGGCAGGATATAAGCCTTTAAATAAATAAATAAATAAATAAATAAATAAATAAATAAATAAATAAATAAATTTGAGCTGAATTTGAATTTGTTACATTAAGATGTAGGTATGTAAAATTGCAGCGCTAATTGTATCTATTTCACACGAGTGTATTCTTAGAAATCAAATTTTGCTCATGTGCAACCAATAAGTTAACTTTTTTTTTGGCAGAGATACAAGTCTTGGCTGTGACAATGTACTGTTGTTTTGAATTATTTTAGTATTTGTGTTTCTGTGGGTGCTAGAAAGGAATAACATGACACCAAAAGTAATAACATTTCAATCTTTTTACTTTGGTTGCTAAAAGAATTTGGAATGTCAGGAACAGATAAGCTAAATACATCTTCATTCGTTTGGATTATCATTTCTGTACTTGGTTGTATTGTCTTCTTCTTTGGTATTTTCGGAATGCTTTCAAATGTAGGCTGGTTCTTCATGCATAAAAACAGGAGTAAAGGTTTGCATTTTTGATATGGTTGACTAGCACAAAATGTATATGAAAGAATCTCTTGGTTAATAATTCTGTAGTATTCCCTGTGGTAGGTGAACTAGGTTTCCATTTTGCATGGTTGATCATTAAACTCATTGATGTACCATATGTCAGGGATAGCCAATTTCTGAATCATTATGGGGGATTTCATTCTTCAGTTATCTTTATGTGACAAGTATGTGTGGAATAGGAAACCAACCTTCACATGTATTGGGACATCCTAATAGGAAGTACATGCGTAAGAGGCAAATGTACTTCAGCTTAGATAGACCATCCTCTCATTCTCGCCACTTTCACAGGTGTGTTTTGTGGGGACATGGGAGAGGGCCTTCTCTATTGTGCTTCTTGCTTCTAGATGCTAGAACTCTCTCCCACAGGAGACTAGGTTGGCCCCATATTTAATGTTCTTCTGCAAGGAGGCAAAGACTTTTCTCTTCAGGCAAACTTCCCACAAGTGACTGGCTTGCCAAGTGGAGTTTTTTTTAATGACGATTGTACCATACTGCATTGAATGTGTTTTTGTGTTGCTTATATTTTGTATTAGTGTGTTCATTTGATCTTTTAAGTGTTGTAATCTCTCTATTCTTAGCTCCAATACCTGGAAACTATGCCAACCTTCCAATTCTTGGTGTGGATCCTTTCCTGTTTTCAGCGTCTCCCTGAGCTTTTTGTGGAGCCACATTGGTCTTTAATATTGTTTTCCACCTTTTCTTGTGGTTGAAATTGTATTTTGCCTTTAGAATTTCCCTTTTCAGAAACTCCCACCCATCTTGGATACTTTTACTGTTAGTATCATCTGCCATGGGAGCTTACCTTTCATTGTTCTCTATTTACTAAAGTTGGCTTTTCTAAAATCACAAGTACGTATGACTACTAGTGCTTTTGTTTCCTTTGATATCAATAACTCAAGTAGAACATGTTTGCTTTCCCCCAGAGTTCCTATTGCTGTCATCTCTTTTGGTTAGAACCAAGGATAGCTTCTCCTGTAGTTCTTCCTCCACTTTTTGTAGAAGAAAATTATTAGCCATGTAAGCCAGGAATTTCTTGGAAGTGCCATGCTTGGCATAATTTGTCTCCCATCAGATATCAGGATAATTTATATCACCGTTACTATTACATCATGTTTCTTTGAAATTCTTACCATTCCCCCCCCCCCCCAAAAGAGGTTTCATTGTGTGTTTTAGGGAATTTTTTCCACCCCATTTATTTTGATTATTTTTGCAGTTACCATCAGGTAGCCTGCTTGTACCACTCTGGTTTTTCATTATTTTATTTTTTTAATTACTGTTCATTTCTTTAGAGCCCCTCCCCCTTTAGTTTTTGTTGCATTGCCTTTGCTTTTTGGAGAAGTTTCTTAGGGCTTTTGGATTAATGCCAGAAAATGTGAAGGGGGAAATACAAAATGAAATGTCCCAAAAGAGGCAGTCCCTTTCATGTAACATGAAAAGACCAGTGCATGGGAAACACAAAAATGAAAGATGCATATCTGAAGGAACCCAATATGAAATGTGTGGGTACATCCTCCTAATTAGAGATGGGCATGAATCGAAAATTTCGTTTCATTTTTCGTTTTTCATTTTTACCCGCTTTTTGCGCGATTTAAAGCATTTCCGTGCGCTGGCGTCCCCCAACGCCCCAGAAAACACTAAAGAAATAATGCTGGTTGAGTTTGGGCCTGTCTCCTCTTCGGAGGCCTCCAGGGCTATTGCCCACTGCTGACCCGTGTCCACCCCCTTCGATCCTTGCCCATCATGGCTTATAAAAGCTGCCGGAGGGAGTATGCCCGAATGGGATTCTGCCATCGCCACTGCCTCCTTCAGCGAGGGTTTTTTTCCCTCCCGCTTGAAGGAGACGGTGGTAAAGCCCATCCTTAAAAAAACGGGCATGGCATCAGACCAATTGGCGAACTATCGTCCGATTGCCAACGTCCCCTTCATGGGCAAAGTCATCGAGAGGGTGGCCGCAATTCGGAGTCACTCTTTTTTTGGAGGAACAGCGGTGCCTTGATCCATGCCAGTCCAGGTTCAGGCCTGGCCGGGGGACCGAGACAGCTCTGGTCGCGCTGCAAGATGACCTAATCTGGGCAGCCGGCAGGGGTTGCTCTACCCTGTTGGTCCTCCTGGATTTGTCAGCGGCCTTCGATACTGTTGACCACGGTATCCTACTGGACCGGCTCTCTGAGGTAGGTATCAGAGGCACTGTTCGCAGTTGGCTCCAGTCCTTCTTGGAGGGTCGGCTCCAGTATGTGCAGCATGGTGGAGAGTTGTCGGCCCAGTGGACACTCCCATGCGGGGTTCCACAGGGCTCGTCTCTCTCCCCCATGCTGTTCAACATCTATGTAAGACCGCTGGATGGGGTCATTCGGAGATTTGGAGTCTGCTGTCACCAGTACGCTGATGACACGCAGCTCTATCTCTCCTTTTCCACGTCTGCAGTGGAAGCTGTCCGGACTCTCGACCAGTCCTTGAGGCGGTCATGGCTTGGACCAGGGCCAACAGGCTCAAGCTCAATCCCGAGAAGACCGAGGTGATGTTCTTCGGGAGTTCTCTGTCTGGATACGGAGGCCCTCTCCCCAGTTTGGAGGGTGTTTCCCTCCAACTGGCGGACAGTGTTCGGAATCTGGGCGTGGTTCTGGATCCGGCGCTATCCTTGGACGCCCAGGTGGCTGCTGTGACCCGAACCGCCTTTTACCATCTGCGCCAAATAGCCCAGATCTGCCCGTACCTAGACGACAACTCTCTGAGAACAGTGGTGCAAGCGCTGGTGATCTCGAGGTTGGACTACTGCAATGCCTTCTACATGGGGTTGCCCTTGACTCTCCTCCGGCATCTGCAGCGGGTACAAAATGCGGCGGCCAGACTGGTGGTGGGTGCGCGCGTCATCATGACCACATCACCCCAGTCTTGGCCCACCTGCATTGGTTGCCCGTTGCGTCCTGGATCAGATTCAAGGTCTTGGTTTTAGTTTATAAAACCCTCCATGGCTTGGGCCCGGACTACCTGGCAGAGCGGATCGCCCAGCGATCAACTTTGGCCCGACCAGTTTGGCAGTCGTGAGCACACTTGCTTCAGGTTGTCACCCCCCGAGAGGCCCGAAGAACCTCTACCCGCAACCGGGCCTTCTCGGTGGCTGCCCCTTCACTGTGGAACAGCCTCCCCAGCGATGTGCGCTCTGCAGAGTCCCTGCTGGCCTTCCGCAGAGCGCTGAAAACCATCTTGTTCTGCGAGGCCTTTGGTGACCAGGTTTAATTCTTTATTTTTTCCCCCGCCATATGCTAGTTGCTTAATTAATGAGGTGCTCTCTTAATTGAGCCACATTTGCTTTTTGCCAAGGGTGTCACTGTTTTTATGTTAATGTTGTTTTATTTGTTCCTCTATTGTATGATATTTTGCTGATTTGATCAGCCTATTGTAAGACGCCCAGAGTTCCCTTGGGAAGATGGGCGGGGTATAAATTCAATAATAAATAAATAAATAAATAAATAAATAAATAAATAAATAAATAAATAAATAAAATGCCGCCATCACATGGCTTGCATCCATCTTGTGGCTGGGATCCATTTTGTGTTATCCTTAAAGGGAAAAGAAAAAATACATTGCGATGGGAGAAAGACAAAAACATTAACGTTTTAAGGACCCAAACCCCTGTTGGTAATAATTTCAAATAATTATCGCTGTGTTTTTACGTATGTCCAGGGCGTTTTAATACGCAAGAAATCAATATTGGGCATCTGGGAGCCATTTTGGGTCGATGTCCCCTAACTCCCCTTAAAGGAAAAAATACAGCAATCTGAGAAAAGACATAAATGCACGTTTTAAGGACCCCAACCCCCCTGGTAGGTATTTATCAGGCAGAATAAATAATTATTGCTGGGTTTTTACGGATATCCAGGATGTTTTTAAACATTTAAAAACAGCTCATTTGATTGCGCGCCACCATTAACGAAAACGAAACATAACAAACCTAATTTTCATGGTTCTGTTCGGTTCGTTCCAATTTCATCACAATTTTCGTTATTCGTTTTGTTATGTAACGAAATGAATAACGAATAATGGAACAATTTTTCCCCGTTTCGTGCCCATCTCTACTAATAATCACTGTGACTATTGTAGCCACTGAATCCCAAGTCTGTGGTAAGACAGCAAGGTTTAAGGGAGGTTGTGCTAACTGGGGCTTTCAGACATACACTTAGAGTCATGAGACCTGGCATCTCTATTACCTTGGACTGCCCATATACATGTACACTGGAAGGACACTAATATACTTAAGATACCAAGGCTGCAGTGTTCAAGAGTCTAGTTACCAGAGCTTATGTCACTGTCACAGAAAAGTTGATGTTGCATAACAGATAGGTGGACAATGTGTCTCCCTGTGACAGGCTGGGAAAGTGCAGCACAGCCACATTTTCATCACAGCCCCAGAATGTGTGCCCAGAGTCCCCTGCAATGCTGTCTGGAGCTTGGACAAAGTGTGAGAAGTGTTAAAAAAAAGACCAGGGTGTAAGGACCCAAAGCTTTTCTCACCACCTATATTTTGAAAATTAGTTTTTTTGTTTATTTTGTGATAAGTCAACAAGAGGTGGCCATGAGCTTCATTTGCAAATCTTATTGGCCATACATATGGTCCTGGAAAAATGTCTCAAGAGCAGTGAAATACAGTATGTTTTGAATGGCAAGCTGCTTTCACATCTCGTTTGACTCTTAATTGTATTGGCCATTGCATCTGCCTTCATAGAGAAAGGAAGACAGGCGGTCTTCTTACAGATTAGGAGGGCATGAAACTAGCAGGTGAGCAAAGGGAACACTGGAAGCAAATAAAACCTGGAACAAGATGTGCCTTGAGTTTTATGATGCTCAGATGCTTTGAAAACATCTCATCTCTAGTTTTTGTTAATATGGAGGAGAGCTCAAAAGTATTAACAAGGTAAAAGGAATCACATCACTCTGTTCAATCCCAGGTTTCTTTGTCCTTCATCCTTCTTGAAGACAACCAGTCTGTGACCTTCACTCTCTAAAGAGGGTCAGGGGGAGAGATGAGAATCTTGCAGCTTCTTTTCCCTGTGATGAGGGAAAAATGATATTTTCTGCTTGGAGCAAAAATAGTGTGAGATATCTTAAAACAATTTATCATGATTTGGAGGCATTTTAGGCACAGGGAATGAATGCATGTGTCGAATTCAAGCCCCATTTGAAATAACACAATGTCTTGCATGTATACAAGTATAAGTTGATTTCTTGTATAGAATTTTGTACCCTATGCAAAATAGTTTGACCTGTTGATTTTTTTAAAGGCTTCAATCATTGAAAAAGTAGCAATATGTTGTTTTTTTGCTAAGGTTGAAGCATCCTTCAGATAACAATTATGTGTGAAATATCTTCAGCAGTACAGCCAGAGTCTACCAAAGTTACCTCCATCTAGATTGCTATTCTGTGGTAGACATGTTGTTCTAGTGTTTCTTGGGGTGAGGGGCAGCTATGTCTTGTGTATTTCAATTCTAGATATAATACACTGTACTTGTTTGGTGTTTGCTGTGTTTGATGCAGTCAAAAAGATCTACTGTACAAAGGTATTTGTATTTCTGATAAGCTAGAAAATGACATACTGTATTTGAAATTTCCACTGAAATTGTCGCCCCCCCCCAAAGAGTTTCCCAATGTTTTTCACAGGCTTATCCCAGTGTTGCCCAATAGTTCTGCAGAATCCGAGGCAGAACTGTTGATTCTGTTCAGTATTCTGAACAGAATCAAATGCTAGTATAAATGAATTACTCTACTGTAAATAACCATGCCATAATACTGTACAGAGTACAAATGGTATTGACCATCAAAGGCCCCCAAAATGTCCTTTCACCTCATGTACAGTATTCCATGTCATAAAATACATATTTACTTCTCCAACATTGTTTTTAATCTCTTTTGTTTGTTTGTTTGTTTGTTTAATATTCAGTGAAGAGCATGAAAATGGAATGTAGTCTGTATTTTGAAGTACAGTGATTCCTCTGTATCTAGAGTTGCTCGTACCATGATGGTATTGCTCACTTCATTATGGCCTTCTCCATAGGTGGTAAGATGTTTTGTGGACTTGCACTTAGCAAAAAACCAATACCAGATCATAACAATGCAGCACTACTTTTCCCTTTTGTAAACTTCAAGACGTTCCCCTTTTGTAAACTTGTAGACTTCAAGATAAATAATGCCCTCTGCTTCCTTTGATTTAGGGAAGCAAAATATCTACATGGTTTTCTCCCATTGCAATGAAAGACCTAATCCTTTGATACAGAACTTACAAAGAATAGAAAACAAAAACAAACAAAATAAACTACCCACCAAAAAAACCCCAATACAAATTTATCACATGTGGCACCTTGTCTTTTATAACATCCAGTTTGACCCTAGTAGCTTTTTAGGTTTTCTGCATGTTTGCTGTAGTGTTGTACATTCAGATAGTGCAGGGTTCTTCTGTATTACATACTGTTGTAGTAAACAAAAATTCAGCATTTCCCATGCAACTGGAAACTGTAAATTCCCTCACAGAGTCCCATACACCAACTTGTTAATTAAATCTGGTTAAATTTCAATGAGGGAGTACTGCCTACAGAGTCTAGAGAAGCAGGAAGGATGAAATTGCAAGCCTCTTTGCTTCTTGATCTTCTATTCATTTAAAGTTCTGTGGATTGTTTAAAAATCAGGCCATACTAAAGCTAGAATATATAAGCAAAATCTGCATAGGGAACTAAGAGAAGAGCCTCCAAAGATTTTAAGCCTGAGGAGGCTTATACAGAAAGATGCAGTTTTCCAGACAGCTCATTCTCAAGCTTTATAGGTTTTTTATAGTTCTTAACCCCAACTTGTGCTTCAAAACAGAGTGGTAACCAGTGTTGCTATGTAACAAGAAATTTTCTTCTTCTTTCATAGACATGTGTAATATTGGCTCTGAAGAAAAACAGCATGTGGCTTCATTGAATAAAGAAACAGCACAGAAACTATCTGAATAAATGCATGATTGGTTGTAGATAGTATGGCTTTGCATTGGCATCAACAGTTGCTAACTAATCTCATGTACAAATGTATGCAAACAGAACACACACACACACACAGAGAGAGAGAGAGAGAGAGAGAGAGAGAGAATGTTATGTTGTACACTCCCCTGTATTTCTACTACTTAGTGATATGAGCCATCATAATGACTTCATATAATATATTTTAAGGGTAAATATAAAAAATAGAGAGCAAAAACACTCGTCACTGATTATTGGTAAATCGGTGTCTATTTTGAATCAATTCTACTAGTAACTTTTTATATAATCAAGGTTAAAATATTTTATTGCTTCTTTGCTTTAGCTTGCTGAAGTAGATCTAATTTTAAATTAGGCTAGTTTATAGTTGTGTGTTTTTTAAAGCAAGCTTGTTTTGAATGCTTATATTTTTTACAGGTGAAAGTATTTCAGCAAATTCCTTTTTGTGCTGGTTTCCTTTGTGCATAACACATTTCTACAACTGCATTTTAACTTTGATTCTATAAATTTGATATACATATAAATTAATGACATTTCAACATTGCTGTTGCTTAAAAATGATTGACAGTCAGAACACATTTTTTTATCCACCATTTCCCTCAGTGTTACCTTCCAATTCCTTCTCTCAGGTTTTTATTCTGTTTCCTTCAACAGTGGACACAGTGGTGCCAATCTTTAATTTGCACAGCAAAAAGTTACATGAGCAAACAGATGGCAGATCTCAGTCAGGAAAAGAAGACTGTAAAATGCACCCAGTGTACTGCATCTCGTGAATCAAGCAATGGAGTATTTCTTTGTTCCCATTGTGAAATGGACCCCACATGCTCTGGAGAAGGTCTACTAGAGACTTCAGATTCATCACTTGCTTCGGGTTTAGTGAAGAAGTGTTCAAACTCTGAAGAAGGCATAGCAAAGAAACAAACATCTCTTGTAGGAGACGTAAGCAAACTTAATTCATGAAGTTTGTTCCCTTGCCGTGTGTGTGTGTGTGTGTGTGTGTGTGTGTGTGTGTGTGTGTGTGTGTGTGTGTGTGTGTGTGTGTGTCTGTCTGTGTGTCTGTGTGCTGTCTGTCTGTCTGTCTGTGTCTCTGTGTTGAGTTTCTGTTGGATGCTTGTGCCTTGGGGCTGCTAAGAATTCTGTAAAGGCAAAAATTCTAAAATTGCTTTGTAGTAAGGCAAGCCTATTAGTGAAAAATGTTCCTTTGTTGTGTAAATCTAACAAAATTCTCCTGCACGATGTGAAGCCAGAAAGATACAGCACCATTGTGTCTTTCCGATTGCCTATCTATCCCTGGTTCTTTAGTCAGGGTTTTGTATAGTGCTAGAGATGTCTGTTTATTTGTTGAAGAGTTAATCAGAACACTGTGTTTGTTGGCAATGGGCTGTTTTGTGTTCCATTAAGCACAGTGGGAAAGTTATACTTAAATTTCTTTTTCTTTCTTTCTTTCTTTTTCTTTCTCGTGGCGCAGTGGTTAAATGCCTGTACTGCAGGTGAAAACTGTGCTCACGACCTGGGGTTCAATCCCAGGTAGCAGGCTCACGGTTCACTCAGCCTTCCATCCTTCTGAGGTCGGTAAAATGAGTACCCAGCTTGCTGGGGGGGGGCAATGTGTAGCCTGCACACTGTAATTAAAATTGTAAACCGCCCAGAGACTACTTAAAGTGGTGTGGGGCGGTATATAAGCAGAAACACTTTGCTTTGCTTTGCTTTCTTTCTTTTTCTTTCTTTCTTTCTTCTTTCTTTCTTTCTTTCTTTCTTTCTTTCTTTCTTTCTTTCTTTCTTTCTTTCTTTTTTTACCCCATCTTAAGAACTCAACATTAAAAGACAAGAAGCTAGAATCAGTAAGTTTCCAGCACTAAAAAGATAAAAAAAAATCATACTAACAACATGGTAAAAAGGGGGACACTAAAATACATTCAAAGTAGCCAAGTACAGTACAACCATCCATTTATAAACTCCATTCAGACAGGCAGTCATTAAGGCTTGCCTGAAGAGAAAGTTTTTCGCCTGCTTTTGAAAAAGGGCAACAGAGAAAGGGCCAGACTGACTTCCTGTGGGAGGGAGTTCCAGAATCTGGGAGAAGCAACAGAGAAGGCTCTCTCCTATATCTTCATCAAAGGCACCTCAGTTATGCATGCTAGATCAGATTTCCTATCAACAATAAGGTCAGAGATCAGATGAGACTTATTTTGAACCAGTCCAGCATTCAGCAGGAGGAGGGTCAAGTTGGGGAGAGGGATAGCCAGATCTTGGAATAGGCACCAATTGTCTAGTCTGAAATCTCCTGTAATTGTAAGCCATCCTGTGCACTGCTTAATCTCCCCTACCCAAAACCACTGAGATACTAGTAGTTTTCTCATTCATCAGAGTCAAACTAAACACCTTCCTCCTTCCAACAGACAAATAACGGGCTGACTGATGATCCACTTTTTAAGTTTATTAATACGTTTTTTTAAAAAAAGTCAACAAACTGACAAAATCATTAAAGGGAGAGTCTGCAACAGGATTTGAAAATCAGAGGGGTGATATAAAGAAGTACTTAGAACTAAGATGGGGCAAAGAAATTAATAACTGGAATCAATAGAATGTTATAGAATGTTATTATAATAAGCATAAGAATTGCTCTGAGTTATGTACTGTATACAGTATGATATACTATAGTGATTTATTCTTTTTATTAAAAAGAATTGTAAATATTAGGAATGTTAAAAATACTAAGCATTATTATATGAGCAAAGAAAAAAATGAAAATTAATACAAAGGAAGTTAAAATAGAAGCAAATATTTCCCTGAAAACAGGACATAGATTGAACTATTATTTTATGCTGTAAATGGGGACACTATTGTAGTTTTTATTTTGCTCCCCCCCCCAAAAGAAATCTGGGGATATTTCATTTATAAATTTCACTTTTTAATTCTCATGGGCAGAATGAGATGTTTGCTATCTAACAGGCTCTGTTGAAGTCTGTTTTTAAAGGTGTTTTTATTTATTTATTTATTTATGAGTATTTTTACCCCACCTTTCTCCTTGGAAAAGGACCCAAGGTGGCTTACAGAAAGGAGAGACAATATACAGTCAATTATAATTAAGAAACATTCAGTTTGAGAAACAAGGAATTGAGGGGTATCTTACAGCATTAGAAGGCAACATTAAAACTAACAATTGATAACATAGTGTCAATGCAATCACGCAAGGACAGATATAAACACAAAGTTATAAGTGGTTATAAACATAAAATCTGTGTAGCCATGTATGATAGATTCATAAAAAGACACAGTTATAAGACCTTTTAATTTGGATTTTAATTGTATTTTAATTGTAGCTTTTTAATATTACAGCCTTTTCCCATTTTGTAAACCACCCTGGGTAGTGCAGTTCTCCCTAAGGGGGTGGTATAGAAATATAAATAAATAAATAAATAAATAAATAAATAAATAAATAAATAAATAAATAAATAAATAAATGCTTATTAACCACCTGATTTTCCCTCGGGAACTCTGGGCGGTGTACAACAGATTGCAACAACAACTTGCTCAAACACAACCACCATAAAAGATTAAAAACCACAAAACACCAACAATAAAACAACAACAAAGCAAAATGCAGAGTCTGGCAAGGAAAAAAAAGGTGGTACAGACACACAAACAAACAACGACCACACAAACATATAATCAGGAATGTCCAAAACATTGCCTGAAGAGCCAGGTCTTTAATACTCTCCTAAAAGCCGGCAGGGATTCCACCAGCCTGATCTCCATGGGCAGTTTGTTCCAGCGTGCTGGGCCAACCACCGAGAAGGCCTGATTACAGGTAGAGACCCTTCTGGCCTCCCGCGATGTGGCCACCCAGAGCAAAAAGGCAAGCGAAGCTCTGGTAGGACAGGACGAAGCTGACCTCTGGGAGATGGGGGGGTACTTAATTGAATGAGTGTCTTCGGTATGCTTTACCAATTATAGGGTTAATTTACAGCTTCCCCTCTCTATGGTAAAGCATACCAAAGATACTCATTCAATCAAGTACCCTCACTTCCTTTGGAGTTTAATAATTCTGCCCCCAGAAACCCTAACTTTTCCAAATTTCAAAGGGTTCTCTAAAATTGCTTGAGGAAGCTAGCCTTGACACTTTGGGGGAGATACATGGCTGGGATCAGTATTTTCTACAGCATATTTTTCTATGCTGTAGAAGATACTGATCCCAGCCATATATCTGCTAGCTGCGTGGGATCACTATTTTCAAGCACATAATATTGCAATTAGAAATGTTGTTTCTGTGGGACACCCCCTTTGAAGTTGAATAACTTGCCCCACTGAAACCCAAATTTGGAGGACTTAAAGGGGAGAGTCAAAGGAAGGTTCACACCAAATTTGGTGCCTCTAGGATCCAGGAGAGCTGTTTTACAGAGAAACGAATTAGTTCATTTTAAATGAAAAAAAACCACCGTTTCGTTTCATTACTAATGAAATGCTGCTTCCCTGTTTTGTTTTGTTTTGTTTTGTTATGTAATGAGCCGATGAATTAGCGTTTGGGTTTTCATTTGGTGCCCATCCCTATTGATGACTAACAGGTGCTGATAGTTAATGCACTGTTCTATGATGTTTCTTAAGGAAAAATTAGCTCACTGCAGGACCTTCCTGGAAGAATTGAGCTTATTCTTCTCTCAGGCGTTGATCAAGGGCACTTTGCAGCTTTCTAAGGAGGACTGCACAAAATGCCTTCCCTTTCACTGACGGAAGGGTGATACCTGCCAGATGATGTATTCTGAGATGTTACATTTCTTGGGGACTTTGACAATGGTCCATTTTCGCCAATCCTCCAGAAGAAAATTACGTTGCCAAAACTGTTCTGCCATGGCCTGGCCACCTTGCTTGAAAATCTCTGCAGATATCATGTCTAAGGCAGCTGCCTTGTTGTTTTTAAGGCTTAGGTCGCAATCTTAACGTCTTCAATAGTGATCTCATCTGTGTTCACCTGAGGTTCTTGTTGAGTGTTCTCTTCATTGAAGTTCTGTGTATTGATCGGGTCTGGCTGGTTGAGGGTTCCTTGAAAATATTCAACCTATCTTCTATTTAATTATTTTTTGGTAACTGGAAGCTTCTAGTGCCAAATTTGGGCACTAGAGCTGTTCCTCATTCCAGTCAGGTTTTTTTTAGCAATGAAGTAAAGGGTTTTAGAATCATTTTTATCAGCTGCTTCTTGTGCTTCAGTGCCTTTCTGCTCCAGCCATTCATTCTTGTCCTTTCAGCAGCTGTTCTTCACCAACAAGTTGAGCTCTATACATCTTC